>OY759210.1:93133387-93776066 GCA_963662105.1 Meiosimyza platycephala
GAAAATTTGATTTTATTCTTTAATATAATCTACTTTTAGCTCAATACAACGAGTATAGCGGGCCTCGAGCATTTTGATGCCTTTCTTGTAGTAGTCGCCATGAAGTTCCTCAAAAGTGGATGCGAGTGAAAGCGCTTACCAGCGAGCCATCTTTTCAAGTTTGGAAAAAGTTAATAGTCGCTGGAGGCCAAGTCTGGAGAATACCATGGGTGGGGCAACAATTTGTATTGCAATTCGCTCAATTTTGTCATTGCTTTGAATCACCGACACGATGTTGCTTTTGACCAATTGTCAGCAAACGCGGCTTTTCGAAATTCTCATGCAAAATATTGAAAATAATACCAATCGACAACTTTTTTTATTCTGCTTGCTCTCTCCCTTTCACTTTGTGGTCTTTCAAAATGATTAGATGAATTTTCTTGATATTTTCTGAAGTGAGAGCCTCATTTGACCGACCCGAACGTGGTGCATCACTGGTACTCGTACGACCCATGCCGCCGAGATAGTGACCAAAGGATTACTAGATCTTCTAGATCTTTGAAAACTTTCATATGGTGCGTGCCCAATAACACTTAGTATAGGAGGAGAAATATTCAACTGGGCTCTAAAAATAGTTTTTAAAACATTTCATACGACCAACATTTCGGTGAGAGATGAATCTAAGATTTGTTCTCAATATCCGATGAGACTACTTTGCTCTACCTAAAAACTTCAGATCTTGCCTTCATTGATTGAATCACATTGGGCTAGAAGTTAGAAAATACATAATACGACTTTTGGCTAACATTAAGTGGCTATTTATAATGCAGCTTTTGTTTCAATAGCTGCTTCAAGGGAGTATTCCAAGAGAATTGGGAATTGACGGGACTGAAACCAGTTGAAGGCTTGGGCTTGACGACAGTTTTGTACTACATAGCTTCCTTTCCCACTCGGCATGTAACGTTTCGAAAACTTTTCAGAAATCTTTCCCATGCAATCTTACATAGTTTCATATACGTTTCAAAAAGCTTTCATATTCACTTCAGAAAGCTTTCTGCAATGTCTAAATGTCCGTTTATTTGCTTTCATTTTAAACATTTCTGAAATGTTTCAGAAGCATTTGATAATGTGTTGTTGAAACGTTGAGCAAATATTTCAGCACTTGTTCTAAAACCTTAAAGAAACATTTCAGAAAGATTTCTCCAAGGTGCCAATGTCCGCTATTTGATTTGTTTGAAACATTTCTGAAACGCTTACATATCTCCATACCAAATTTCATTAAAATCAAACGATTAATTTAGCTAAGAAAACACATATTTTCCTGTTAGGGGTATGGCTGCAGTAAAGTACATATGCATACAAGACTCCTATACTATTTATTTATATAAACTACATTATACACATGCACTGTCATTCCGAAAAAAAAATTGCTATAGACCAATTATCGAATATTTCATAAATGAAGGCATCAGTGTCCTTACAAGAAAAACAAAAGCTCTATTGCAAGTTAAAATTTGGCCATCACTTTAATTGCAAAGTCTTAAGATACACAAAACGCGAACTTTCAGCTGTGCCCTTGACCTCCATCACATTTCATTAGGGGTTTTTAATTTCCAAGAAAAATATGAAAAATCACTTTGCTTGTTTTTGAATTTTCAGCTCTTCCAATTTTTCTTTCCACAATTTTTCCTTCATTTTATCTCTCTCGTCCAGTATAATATAATAACCTATTGCAAGCCATTCACAGAAAAGTCCTACCACTAGACATCAAACAAGTTAAACAATTAGATACCAAATTGGTTTAAGTTAAAAGTGAACTTACCAGTTTGAAGAACAGTAAAAAAAATTTCCAAATCTGAATAGCCCCATATTTTGACTGTTGTTCCATTAAATAGATATATTAGAGAATACAATAAATTCACTAAAAACTGTACGATAATTGTTCCTACAATCCAAACCATTAAGAATAATTTTTCTCTCTAGATATTAAAAAATTAAGTTTAGTATTCGATTGCCGTGCAGTCATATATAAAAACTCACATTGTATGCACCAATGCTGAAACATACGCTTAATGTCAATACCGCTGTCAAAATAATTCCAAATAATATTCGATTATCTTCTTGTTTTTCATTCCAAACGACTAAATAATAAAATGATGGTATTAGAAATATAATTAATTCGATTATGCCACCAGCGATGCACCAAAATCGAAGCTTAACACAGCACAATATATTCTCGGGAAAGAAGCGCATTATTTATTTATTTTTTAATAATTTTATTAAAAAAATAAAAACAAAAATTATATCCAAAATGTCAATTTTTAGCTTAAACTTTTATTCGTTTGACATAAAAACAGAAAAATATGTGCAAAGACTTAAAAATTTTTTTTAATTTTCACAACAAAGTTGTGTATTTAAAGGGGCCTTCCCTGTCCGAACGAGAAGCGAAAAAAATTATATAAATTTTAAAAATATTAAAGTACAATATTCCATTGAGAAAATGGAAAATGGATCGCACTTGACGTAATTTTTATTTATATATTTGTAAATCTGCACAATGGGCTTATAGTGGATTCTGTGAGTCGGAAAAAAAACTTGAAAAAATCTCCACCCCCTTTTTCGAGGATGCTGGACACGATGGTGGTGTTTAAAATTCTTTTGTAGTTGACCCCACCCCTAAAATTGCCAAAAACCGCCGCAAAATGGGGGAATCGCACATTCCGCGTCTTCCATCGGTAAAATATTTGTCACCCCCCATTTTTGAGGATGCTGAAGACGATGCCGGTGCTTAAATTTTTTTTAGAATAGGCCCCATACCCCTAAATGATAACGAAAATGAATGAAATGAAAATGATAATTTGGGTCCGTTGGGGCGGTTTTTGGTCACTTTGGCGGGTGGGACCAGTTCATTAAAAAATAAAATTTTTTTTTTTAAAAGTGGCCCAGTTAGTAAATTCTGACCCTCCTCTGATCGTGTAATCTATCCAATACCAGCGTCTTTTCATTATCTCTTTTTTAAAAAAAAAATTATCATTTGCAGTCAAATGAGGTTTGTGGTTCAAGCAGCAATTCACAAAAGTTGGAATATGTTGTATCAGTATGCTTATGAGGGAGCATAATTCACTACGTTGATTGAATAATAAGTAAGCCCTCTAGGCATTTAACATTCAAAGAGCTAAAAGTTGTTGCGTCTTTAGCTCATTATGCCTTGGCTTGTATATTTTCACCGCATGCTAAGCTTTAATTTCAAATTTAAGCTTTAATGTCATCTCATTAAAATAGCAATGTTATCTCTGGTTTCATCAAAAATTAGATACCCGACACCGTATTTAAAGTGCGCGTAAGTTTTAAGTTTGACTCACCATACCCTTATTGGATTTGACAACATTTACTTAAATACATAGCTCTCTGTGCAGTTTTTCGAAGCTTATTCTAGTAAAACAGGTGCCGAGCCCGGCTAAAACATGATGCGCGAATGTCATACTTTAATGAAGGACCTGACTCCATTTAAGTGGGGGTATGCAAAGCTTGGATAACTAATCACCAGACTCCAAGATGTTAAGCCTTAATCGCAGAAGATGACGTTACTATGATAGCGTTTGCATTGTAAATAGGGTTTGAGCATCCCAGTATTCTAATCGTGCCGCCTTTTTCATAGTATATTTTAACAATGTTCGGGTCAGTGAGTTTATTCACTAATGTTCTTATTTTTATTATAATTTATTTTTCAGGAGCAACACCTCAGTCGACATTCATTGACTTGTTCCTTGTTTCAATACTTGTCGACTTAAAGATGCTTTTCTATGTTTTTCGATACTTTTTAATATCGATACTTCATAGACTTATTCAACGATTTTGAAACAATACCACTCGACATGTATCGTTTCGTAAACCTTACAGCAATCTTTTAAATGAAATCATACAAAATTTCACTTTCTGAAATCTTTCATTTTCATTTGAAAAAGATTTCTGCAATGTGCCAATGTCCGCCTTTTGATTTCATTTGAAACGTTTCTGAAACCTTGTAAGATTAATGCAAAATAAAACAAAGATTTTTTATTACGTCATCGAACTCTGGAATTTTTTGTTTTTTTTTTCTAAGCGCATCGCAAATGTTTTTCTTTGACGTCATTGGGACTTCGAATGAATGTTTGATTTTACTCGCATCGTCTCACTTACATTGATACTTTGTACATTAACAAAAAGTCTAAATGCCAACACTGTGCCGTATACCAAAGCAGTATCGACTGTCTCATTACTTAATGCTATTACTTGTATTATCTAACAAAATAGTCGTGCATTTAGAGTAAATCCTACAAGTCATTAACAAAGTTAATCCGATTAAGTGCAAACCCAAGTGCTTAAAGCATTTTGCAGCTGCAGTTTTGAAACTAAATTCGAAGGTCTTATCTAAGCTAAGGTATTCAAAATTACAATAAATACTTCCGCAATTACAATTACGTAAATAAAAAGCAAACAAAGCAAATAAAAATATAAAAATATTCTGCATGTGTGCGTTCATGTGTTGAGCTGTTAAAAAAAATTCCTTTGTGTGTGTGTGGAGTGTAAGCAGGAATTTAACGGTATAAATTACGCGGTAGATGAGGAGTACAAAATAAAAAAATAAAACAACAAGTGTATTACACAGACAAACACGTATACACATATGTACATATGTAAGTGAGTAAGTGAGTGAGTCAATGTGCTTGTGTGTTTCTATGTTAAGTTCATTTCCATTACAAATGAGCTCATTATACGAGTCACAAAGTCATAAGCAGGATAAAAAGGATTTGCATATGTTGTGGTGCGGTTAGCGGCAGCATACATCAAAAACTGTGTGTGTGTATGAGTACATGCACCCTATGCTATAATGTAAAAAGTCTAAAGAAGGTGCTAAGCTATGGGGATTTACAAAAAAAAAAAATGTTTAAAAAATTTACAACAAAAAAATAAGAACGCATAAGCTGCAAAATATGTGGAATGAAAAATTCACATAATGATAATTTTATGCCTAATTTAAGGTATTCTTTATGTTAAGGATCCCTTTGTATGTTAAAGAGATGCGCGTTTAATGACTTTGTACGAGATGAAACGAAAAAATTTTATATAAAAAAATTCTAATTTTCTTCAAGTACAAATATGCAAGAGCATAAATTAATCATAACTTGAGGCAATTGTTGAATTAAAGTGCTTAAAATTAAATAAAATTGCAGAAAAAGAAATTTATTTTTTCATTAGTTGCTTATTTGTATGAAAGTCATTTTGAGAAAATATCTAAAGATATAAAAAATGTAACAATAATCCAGCAGGATTATTAGGATAAGTTATTTTGGTGCTTAGGCAGAATTCTTTTCCCTAAAAATAAAAAATAGCCAAATGAGCGCGCATAAGATCTGTGCAAATGTGAGCATTACTTTATATAATAAATCATTTATTATCTGAGAATTGTAATACAGGGTGTTCCATTTTAGCTTACACATCTGAATAAGTCAAAAGTCAAGCTATAAGTCAAAGTGACCCCTGAAGGTCATTTCAAGGTAAAATTCCCGCTTGGTGCAGAAAAGCTAGTAATCATTGGCTGGACCGCTGCACAATCTTGCCTTAACTGGCTGCAGCTTTTCTGCACCAGGCGGGAATTCGACCTTGAAATGACCTTCAGCGATCACTTTGAATTTTCGTAGAAAACTTTATCTCCCTCATGGCGTTGTTCAATAGCTAAACTATACAAAATGTTAAATAGCTAAACTAACAATTTCTTGTGAAAAATTTTTTTTTCGCGTGGAGGTGGTCGAAAAATAATCAATGCACTGACTACTATTGCCATATACACATAGTGAGAAGTTTAAAACATTAAACCCCTCCCCCCGATCTCCGCCTTTTTATCCACTTTAAGACTGCATTAACATTGATTTGGCGTAGAGCCCGTGGTATATCCTCAAATCACTGAACTGCGTACAGATTTCGCTTTATTTTTCTGAGAAAGTTCTCTTGCGGAGATTAAGGGTCTTAAAAGATAGATATACTAACTCGTTTAGTGAGAAAATCAATCCATAGCCGTTTATCAAATTATATTGTTCAATAAAAGAAGTCCGATAAACTCACAAGCAACAAATTCATAATACGCGCTTTATAAGATGAAAAAGTATAAGAGCAAAAAAGAGTACTTAAGACGAAATTTCAACTTTGCTTAACATTAACTGGTGACGAGTTATTTAATGTCATTATTTTCAGCGTCATAAAATTTCACTAAGTGCTGCTACTGCTGCTGTCAAAATTTGCGCATTTACTGGTGTGCGCTGAAAACGCCAGCATCAAGTACTCGTACTCACAGCAGCAAGAGTAAGGGGCAAAAGCATCGACATCACAAGCAGCTGTTGAAATATCATAATCATCGTCATTATCATCATAATTTATTTTAAAATGCAATTACTTATTACAGTTATAAATGTAAATGGCTTAAATGTCGAGAAATGACTGTCAGAATTAACAACTTGCTAACGGCGGCAACAGCTCCCCTGCAACGCTGCGAACTGCTTCTTTTTACGATTTAATCAGTTCTCATCAACATGCAATGAAGCGTGGAAGTTGATGGCGATGGCAGTTATGGCGCGTTGTGAGTTAAAATTGTAGTTATTTAATAATGTGATTATTGAGGCAGCAAATGGTAAGGACAAAAGCTGGATAAGAGAGAAGAAAAAAGCTGCTACAAGTTTAAAATAAAAAGATGAATAATTGGATTGCCAGACTTATTTATTGATTTTTCTTCTTAAATTGATGTATTGTACAAATACTTTAATTTTTATAGCGATATTAAAAAGACAAATGACAAAAATATTAAAATATTTGCAGTTTTGCTATCAGCTTGTTTTGTTAATGGCCACTAATTAAAAAAAAAAAAACGATTTGAGCTTTAAATAATCAAAGGTTACTCATACGTCACGTTAAATAAATTGAATATAATAAAAATCACTGCGTTTATAAAATATAAAATTTACAAATTTTTACAATTTTCTAGCTGCTCTAACTAAAGCATATTTAAACATTTAAAAAAAAAAAAGACATACTCGACATTTTACCGGAACTCTCTCTCTCACTGTCAAAAGTAGCAAAGCAAAACTTTTTTTTTTTAATTGAATAAAATTTAGTATCCTGTCAACTGAATGAATTTTTTACTTTATAAACTTATTAGTCATTCGTTGCCGTTGCACTACAATGCAGAACAACGAACAATGTCAAAGTTCTGGTGTATAATTTCCCTAAGGACATCAAGGATTTCTAATTATTTGAATAGCACATCAGTGTACAAACGGCAGCTCCAAGACCAAGTTGTTGCACCGCATAATAGCGCTGGCATAACTAATGAGTATCAAGATGTTAGAGAGCTCCTCAGAGTTGTAAATTATGAATTGGCTTTTTAATAGAACTAATTGCAATGTGGTAGTAGTAACTTTCATCACCTTAACATGTGAAATTCAATTGAAAATTTTAAGAGCATTTCTCAACACTTAACTTTTAACTTCCAATTAGGTAGCCAATATAGTAGTGAAACTTTCTTACGTTTATCAACGGAAAGTTTAGAGAATTTTCTTGCAGCAATTTACTATTGAATTTGATTTTAAACAGCGTGAATTTGTCGGAAGTGGTAGTAATGTAGGACGATTTTGACAAAAGCAAAGTTGCTTTTTGTGGTTACAGCATCTGTTATCCCTTTGCGGTGATTGTCGTCTAATGTTTCCTAGTTTCTGACAAAGTCATATCATGTTAGCGACCGAACTAGTTGTTTACTTTGCAATCAGCAAACATTCATCGGGAACTTTTTACTTTTAAGGGAATACATTAGTTGGAGCGCAGCGAAAAGTTTTATTAAAATCAGAAACCAAATGTTAAATTCGATCACTGATTTGGTTTCAATGCTTTTTCTTCCTAAAGTTTGTTAAGTTTTCTGCCTTAAATTAATATGATGAATAAGTCGATAACTGTCGAGTGATGCCGAAAAAATTCCACAAAAAGTTTTAATTATTTTACTACTACTTTGAAGAGTATTCTTTGGAACTTTTTTCAGTAAGCTTTACCCCATGTAGCCTCTTAAAATGATCTTCTTGCCATGACGGAAATGCATGCTGTCACACACTTCTAGTTTGGTATACCTCATATTTGTATGCAAATTAGATAGGTATACGATGATGAATTCTAACTTCATCTTCATCGATACAAAAGCGCGTCCTGTTCAACATAGAACTTCAGATTGTTTGCTTTTTATGTTATTCTTGATGTTTACACTTCAGCATTGGTGAGAGTTTACCAAAACCCCAAGGCATTCAAATACATTGAAATGACGCTGTTTTAAAATAAGGCACAGCTTAAATCAATTTAAGCGCTTAAGGAAAAAAATTGTTTCCTATTTAGCACCAAACATATATGGATTTTTAACTTAACTTACAATACAAAACATTTTTATATAAAAAATCACAAGGTTTTTTTTCACAATTGGTAAAAAAATGTTATCAAAACAATAAGAAACTTATTGAAATGTACTACGCTATAGTACTTAAGAATGGAATTTTTGCACAATTTTTCGAAAAATTCAAGTTTAATATTTCCTGCAACAAATGTGTAATATCAATACAAATTCTTGCTCAGCGGCTCAAAAGTCACTGATGATTCCACTTAGCAATGAATGAAGCAAGTATGACTATGTAGGTTAAGTCAATTTTTTTGATGAATTTATCATTATTTTGCCTTATTTTCTACTAAGCAGTACTAAACAGTAAGCTCAGTAAAGTAATTAAAAATAATATTTTGTTTCAGCACACCACATTTTAAGGGGGCAGGGGCATGTCATGATATTTGAGAAATGTTTTTTTTTTGCATTTTCTTAAAGTATAATATCTTAAAAATATATCCTGAAAATTTCAAGTCAATCCGACAATTACATTTGGAGTTATTCGGCAATAACCTAAGGGCTCTCTCTGTAGTAAGAGTACCGAGTGTAAAACTGTGAACACTGTAACTCGAAAACCACTCAATAGATTTCAATGAAATTTACACAGTTTTTGAAAAACATAAAAAGTTAGTGCCTGATCGAAGGATTTTTTTTTTTTTTTTAAATCGATTTTTTATAAACAATTAACTGTTGGTTTTTTAACGAAAATCTGGAGGTAAATATTCCTGAGGCCGCCATTTTGTTAATTTAAAAAAAAAAAAAAACCTTCGATCGGGCACTAGATTATTTATTGAACTAACTAATTTTCCTATCCGATTGATTTTAGATGATTTTCCAAGGACACTCTGTGTGGGACAGGGTCCAACACAGCCAGCTATAACTTTTTTTATTTTTAATTTTTTTTTTTTTTTTGAACATCCGTCAAGTCAAGTTGAATCACAATGTAATAATTCCACATTATCACTTTTATTAAATAAATTAAATTAAAACCAAAAAAAAACTTATTGAAAATGCTCTAATTTTCACGGCCATGACTGCCCCTGCCCGCTTAATATTTTCCACTACACCTTCAAGCTAATTTTTGTAAATTTCTGAGATCTCAAAAATCATATTAATTTACCACCGTTCAGATAAGGATCACTCCTAAAGAACAAAAGTTTCAAACTTCTAACAACAATAAATTTTTTACAGGCTTATAATTTGAGCTTATCAGATTGGCGTCTTTTTAGTAAAGAGTGAAAGCATTCAAATCCTTTTATGCTAGTCCTTATTTGGCTTAAAAACTGCTCTCGTCTAAATAGATTGCTCTTCTTGAAACTACCATTAAGTTTTTCGTGTGAAGGTTGTCTACAGCATTTCTCCTCAAACGACTGTCGGTTGGTCGGTCTACTCCATACCAGTCTCTGATGCAGCGAGATTGTTGGGAATTGGACATTCATTGCGCAGACGTGTGTGTTCCATTGCTCAGGGAGTTGGATTTCAATCATAATTTTTGCCAAAGCTAATTCTACCGTTTGCCAATTGGTTAGTTTTTTTCACACTGCGGGAGATTTTCCGAAAATCTCTCTTATCTATAGATCGATGTCGTTGTAGTACGATCATTTCAGCAAAAAGATTCAGGCATCATCAACTTCACTAGTACAGTCAGAATAAAAAGAATGTTCTTCACACTAAAAAGTAGTTTGATGTAGCAGTGCATCTGGTTGTTCACAAATTTCTCCAGCAGTGATACTGTCCAAACTGCTTGCTCTCTTTACAAGAAAAATATTGCAGCAACCATGCTGTCCATGTTTAAGACTGAGTCCCTTATTAAATCACGGCCAACTTGTAGGATCAGCCGCAGTACTGGAAGCAGGAGTTCTAAATCGCCCGCATAGCTTGCTTTATTAAGCAGTATCACGCAATATGCTTTTATGTCACTGGAAATATTTTATATCTTGGTATTTTACAAGCTTACACTTATAAATCGTTGACCAATTTTTCAAGAAATCGATCTATTCCAAATTTCGTATTTCCTGTTGTTTATTCTATAAGAACTGCAACACCTTTGCATACTAAGTTTTTGTTAAAAATTTTATGCAACCTTTACCTGTGTGCAAGTCTCCATGGAAATTTTCGCTCTTAGCAGAAACAAACGCTGCACTGTACTACTAATTAACATTTAAATGCCAAAGGAGCAACTTTACACAAACATTTACACAAATTTTAATTTTACGTCCAAAAAGTTTTTCCAGCGGGATTCACCATGGAAAACTTTTCAACTGCCAATTTTTCTATTGCACAAAAGAAGAGGCACAAAAGCGCGCGGCAGTAAGACAAAGTAGCTGCCTGGGAAATTATTCTATGTATGCTTGGTTGGTTGATTCACACTACATTGCTTTATTTTTCATTTTTACTGCCGCCATAATACAAACACACACAAAAGCATCACTCACACATACACACGTATATACATAGATCGACACAGACAAACAGCCACTCATTCTTGAGTTAATTTAATAAATCTTCAACAACTGAATAAGCTTTAAATTAATGACCTCACAGAGTTCATATAAATTATAACGTTATCTTTTCCACAGCGATAGAGACAGACATTGGCGGCGGCAGTAAAATATTTTGTTAAACTTTGAAGGAAGTTTCTGCATGCGCCTTCTTTTTATGCTTCTACGTGCTTCTTCACTGCCTTTTAGTCTTGTGTGCTGGTTATGGCATTGAAACACATTGAGGTCATCAGTAACATATGTTTGCGTTTATATTTGTATTAGTATGTTTTTGTGGATGTGAGTGTGAAACATGCAAGTTGTTTCATTCTTTTCTTGTTGATTTTGGCACTATATGAAAGAGCAGGAAATCAAATTAGGATCCATTACATTTGCATTAGCACTGACATTCAATGTCAGCGTATGAGTATTGAGTCATAGAATTTTGAGTGATGTACGAATTGAGGATTTACTTTGTCCTTATGATGAATAGAGTAAATAAATGACGTTTGAGTGAAAGACTGTCGTAGTAGATTTTCCATTGCATAAAATATAGAGGCATGGTGTGGAAATTTCTCATCTTTAAAAGAAGACACTTAGTCTCAAAGTTGCTGATGTTGCCGCGAAGAAGAACTGAACTTGAGAAGGAAAGTAATATGTCGAGTGTAAATTTTCGACTAGGCCAACCATTTACATTCGAATAAGCGCAGTAAAAAGAGTGCTTGCAAGCCTTCATTTTGGCAAAAGCTCTAAGCCAGACGGCATATCAGTCTATGCGATGAAGCGTGTACCACATATTATTAATATCTCCTACGCACTACATAGTTTGCCATCATATTCCGTTGCAGAAGCCAATCAATATGAACAATCATTCATCGAAGACGAATTGAGATGATTAGCTGAGAATGCTAACGTCGAGTTTTTGTTTAGAGGTTAGACAATCATTTGAATTATTCAATCAATTGTAACGATTCTTGAAGAGGGACTGTAAACGATCCATGATCGGTCGGTCATATTTCAGTATTTCTGCAAAAACTCCTGCTACCTTTCTATAACGAAAACTTTTTTACAGCTAGATTGGTTTTGGTTGAACTAGCGTCTTCATGCAACGTACCTTGATAACTTCCTATCGCAAGTTCAATACTTTCACGTGGTAGCTTATACACTCTTCGAGTTGTCTTTGATTTGTACTTGACTGGGATCATAATTCTGCTAAAATTTTGTCAGAGATTTATTTAGTTATTCTATGAAGCTCCCACTATACGTTTTCAGCATATATTGCTTGGCCTACCATATAGTCAATCTTCTCATTTTTGATGGAATTTCAAAAATTTATATAAAGCTACATATACTCTTATTGAGTCGGGATACCTTCCTATAGTTTCATATTTTTATATACCCTAAATACCATACATTAATTTTATCGATAATGTCTGATTTCAATAAAAGCCATTAATCAAGCTGTACAAGTTTACGCTTTCAAATTATCAAATTAAATTGAGCGCATAGCTAAATATTTGTAAGAAGTTTTTTATCGAGAAAAACAATAAAAAAAATTTAGATTTTTTTATACTTTTTTAATAATATTTGCTGCAACTGCAAGCAAATATTGCCATTGTAGCCACATCATTAAAAAGTTACAATCCATTGGCTTATTTTCGATTGCAAGCAAAATTTCATAAGAAACGCATAACATCAAATATCGCAATTTTTTTCATTCACATAATTTTTTTCTTATTTCGCGTAGATGAAATAAAATCCAATTTATTGCATTGACCGTGTGCGCGCAGTATAAAAATTGCAATTTCTTTCAAATTTTTTTAGTTTCTTCATTGATTGAATTGAAAATTCATATTTATGGTTGGCAATGGCGAAGAACACTTGAGCCAGGCAATGATTGATAGCGCACCCTTGCCATGTTATTGTGGTAACTGCGGGAAGCTTATGACGTTACGAAAGTCTGAGTTATATTTCTAAATATACTATATGTATAAGAAAAAAAATCGTAATAACATAAAAGCAAAATTTTGATTTGGTTGATTGAATGCTGCTTGTTCGTTATTGACTGGTATTCGGCTATACAAAAAAAATTAAAAAACTATCGTTGATAATTTGATTACCAACTCAATTAATTTTGCAAAATGCTGAGTTAAATGAACTTTAATGGAAAAGAAATATGAAAAAAAGTGCTTAAGTCTCACTATTATTGAAAATGTGAAAACATGGATGTTACTTCCTTAAGCACGCTTTAAGGGCTGAATGTATTTGTATGATATTTGTTTGATAAATACTATATAAGTACTGAGTAGTAACATAGTTTATCTCGAAAAATTAAGAGTTCGGTTGACAAAACGGGGACAAATCTTTCGTTTTAAAACCCTAGTATACGTTTTCGAAGGTTTTTAACGCGCTCCATTCGAATTCGTGGTCAGAATTTCTCTGATTTTTCCTGTTTTCGAGATATCCTTAGATAAAAGTGCGAAAATCACGGTTTTTCCAGATATTTAACCCTAGTTCGGCCGAAAATTTTTTAACTCATTTCGGCCGAAGCAGTCACCCGGGTGACTATATTTGAAAATATGATAAACTTTGGATATAGAGGAATAATTTTTTAAGAAAAAATTTTTTTAGTAAAGTTAATTTTCTTAGTTTTACAATGAACATAATTTCAATTTTCTAGCTCCAACCGGAGTTATGAATTTTTGAAAGTGAGTCTCCAAGCCAAATATCACAAAACTCTCAAAATTTAAATTCGCTCTATTTTGAAAAAAAAAATTTTTTTCAAAAAAAAATCATCGAACACGTATCTCTTCTTTTTCGATACAGAACTCATAAAAAAAATTTCAACCAATTCAAAAATGTTTCGGTCATTTTTTATTAAAATTCGTTCGATTTTCCCATATGGCTGCTTCGACCGAAATGAGAATAAAAAACTTCAGCAGGTAACAATTTCAAGTAATTTGTGTTTTTTACACTTAAAATTCATTAGTTTAAGATGTCAAGGAAGATAGGTTAAAGGAATTGATAAGAAATACATTTTTTTTGTTGAAAAAGTTGAAATAGTCACCCGGGTGACTGTCCGGCCGAATGAGGGTTATAGGATATGTTACAATATTGTATCAAAAGTAAATTTTATTTTTTTTTCAAACCATTAATGAAGCTCAAAAGAATTATTTTCTTTTTCAAAACTTATTTTAAATTAAATCGATACATTTTTTTGTTCTCCAAAATATCGTAAAGTGATCATGCTTTCACATTTTCCAGAAATCTGCCTTACTGAAATTATGTATGTACATATATTTAAATAATAATAAATAATAAATTTCAATTTGCAATATTTCAGAGAAGAAAAATATAGATCGACACACATATGCAATTCAAAGTCCCTTATTTAGGTTACCAAAACTAAAGCTGATCGAGTAAATGGGTTAAATTTTCAAAAGTCGGACCCTAACGTAATGTAATGCTACTTATTCTTATGGAAAATTTTCTGTTATGTTTTAAAATAATTATTATACATATCGTTAACTTAATATAGAAAGGCCCTAACTAACATTTTTGTTTCTTTACAGGAGAAAGAAAAAACTTAATTAAAATTTATGTTTTGTGGTATTGAAGATGTTTGTTTTTTTTTATTTGCTTGTAAATGCTTTATTTTCAATCGTAGCACAAACAGTTTTATCAATAGTATATTAGTGGGTGGCCTACCGAAATCTACAAAAAAAAAACTCGATTTTGAGAAAAATGTTAGTTAGGGCCTTTCTATATTAAGGTAACGATATATATCCTATCACTCACTTCTTAAAAAAAAATCATAATATAAAAATATGCCCAGAAGAAAATTATTGAACTTACCGGAACGTCTGAGGTATGCAATGTGCAGGCCCTGAAAGATAACAAATAAAATGTTTAGTAAGAAAAACAATTTTTAAGTGAAAAAAAAATAAGTGTAAATAAAATTAATTTTATTAGCTTAGAAGGAAATAACGTATGAAAAGTTATAGAAAAACTAGCTGTTCCGGCAGACGTTATCCTGCCCTTTCCGGTAGTTGTTCCGGATATTATATGAACCCAGAGAAACTTATTTTGCCAGGACTTTTTATATCAACTCCCATTCGTCTGCGTCCAGTGCTTGACCCATTTTTCTAAGCCAAACTACTTTATTAAAACCTTCCGTAGACCGTTAGAAACATTTAAGAAATAATAATGAAATCTTCGTGAAAATTCTATTTAAAAAATACTTTTGTATGTGGGCCACCCTAAGTATGTGCCTCTAAATATAACAGCCACGTGGTGTAAATTCCATGAGAATCGATTAAGAGTCTTTCGAGAAAATGATATTTTAAATATATGTTTGTATGGGGGCCACCCTAAATAAAAGTTTTATTGCCCAAGCTATTATTCTTAATATAGAATCCACGTGGTGTTAGTAACATGTGAATCGAGTAAGTGGTCTTTGTGAAAATGTTATTTTAAAAATATGTTTGTATAAGGGCCACCCTAAATTAAAATTTTGTAGCCTTAGCTTTGCCTTTTAATATAAAAGCTACATGATGTGAATTCAGTGTGAATCGATTGGCCGTTCTTCGTGAAAATTATATTTTAACAATATTTTTGTATGAGGACCACCTAAATATGCACCCTTATCAAAAGTTTTGTAGCCTAAGCTATGACTCTTAATATAAAAGACATGCGGTGTCAATTCCAAATTAATCGATTATATGGTCTTTGTGATAATGCTATTTTAAAAATATGTTTATATGAGGGCCACCCTAAATATGCATCTTAAATAAAAGTTTTATGGCCTTAGCTATTCCACATAATATAAAAGGCACGTGGTGTAAATTTCAAGTGAATCGATTTTATGGTCTTTGTGAGAATGCTATTTTAAAAATATGTTTGTATGAGGGTCACCCTAAATATCCACCATAAGCAAAAAAAATTTGTAACTTAAGTTATGCTTCTTACTATAAAAGCCACGTGGTGTAAATTCCGTGTGAATCAATTGAGTGGTGTTTGTGAAAATGCTATTTTTAAAATATTTTTGTATGAGGGCCTCCCTAAATTGCCCATATAGGAGTATGGAAAATAATTTACTTTCTATTCTCAGATCTAATGAATATACACACAAAATTTCATAAGAATAGGTCAAGCCGTTTCGGAGGAGCTTGGAGTCTAAAACTGTGACACGAGAATTTTATTTATTAGATTCCTTATGAGCAAAAAATACTTAAATAATTAAAAAAAAAAATTAAGTAAAAAAAATTTAAATGGAAAACAAATTATAAACAAAACAAATGAAAATGGCAACTTAATACATACGTAGTTAAAATAATCATGTTCTGTACTGTTACAAATAATAGAAAAGCATTGCTTAAACAAATATATTAAATGAAAAACAAATTTAAAAAAAAAAATAAAGTTTTTTTAAAAATATAAAAAAGTTTAATAATAAAGAATCCATGACAATTCGTCTAAGCCATCTACCAAAAAATTGGCATAACTTTAAGCAAAATATCGAGTATCAAATAAAATTTATAATGCTAGCTTATTATAAAATATGCAACTTAAAAAAAGGTCAGACTCCCGGGGAGAAGGGGCCATATTAATTTCTACATAGATGGCTCCAAGCTAAATAACCAGTTGGGTTATGGTATTTACTTTAAAGAACTGAAAATAAAAATTGCTGCGAAGTTACCAGACCATCGTAGCGTTGTTCAAGCAGAGGAGATTTAGCATACTGGCGGAGGATGAATGTTATATCCAGAAAGTATATTTTTTGAGTCAGTCTAACCATAAGCTTCACAACTTCTTAATCTTTTTTAAACTCTGCCATTGATTCCATAAACAAACAAGACTCTGAAAATTTGGTGAAAATCATCAATATATTAAGTTTACATACCACGTTTTTTTTTTTCATTCAATTCAAAAAACTTTTTTCGACTGCGAAAGCGTCTTTTTATGATTTTTTTGTTTTTTTTTTTTGCAGTTTTTACTTTACTTATTTTAGTCAATGTTGAACAAACCGAAAACTTTATCCTTCATAGGAAGTAGGAGGATTCGCAAACGTTTACGAATAGAAATTGTCGCATTATGTCGTAAAAATCGAAATCGATTTGTGACGTTAAAACAGCGAAAAAGAAAAAAAATCTAAAACGAAAACATAAAATCAAAGTTACGAATAAAAATAAATAAAAACAAAAAACAAACAGTAAAATCCTGCAACCAGCCAAGAGAATCTCAAACATCTCACATACAACTGTAACTGCTAAGAAAGGTTATATTGTGCGCTGTATATAATCTCTTGCCAAATCCGGTCGCTCGATTTTCCCGCAAGTCAATCGTCTCGCCGCACTGGGCGGCTAGTGTGCATTTGGCGCACACAGTACGTAGTCCATAAAGTTGTTGAATTTTTCTTACGTGACAAACATTACGTATTCGCTTCATGTCACTTGTTTACTTGTTTTTGGTCCTTTTGCTGGTTTTATGTTCTTTTCGCTTCAATTGCTCTAATTAATGTTTAAAGCCCACTGGATTTTCACCAATGTCATCCACGTCGTGGACTCTTCTTAATGGCTCATAAATATTTGCTACGAATATTAAATAAATTTCAAGTTTTGGTTACAAAAGAAAATATCAACAGTTGAAAAAATTGTAGACATCTCCCTTCATGAAGCTTGCAAATGCATGAGACATTTTTGGAGATATGAGAAAAAAAATTTAATACTAACAGGTTGATTTGGAACAAACATTAAGATTTTAAACTAAATAAAAAGTAATTTCTGCTAAACGATAAAAGCATTGTTATTTTATAAATTAAGAAACTTAATTTTATTGCATTTTTAGAGGAAACTAGTTGTTTTCATTACACTACCCATGTGCTTACTGGGGATAACAAATTATAAATAAAAAAAAAATGTCAAAATATTTATTTTTTTTGTTCGTTAAAACAAAATGTCAAAACTATAAATCAAAAAAAACAAAAACAACAGCGCTGTCACAATATTTACTTGAAAAAATATTATTTTTTCCATGCTCAAATTAAAATATCAGAATTTTATTTGGAAAATTTTATATTTAACTTTCAGCAAACAGAAAGTTATGTCATCAGTAGAGCTGATTGCCCACACCGGCTGTTTTGAACTTGATCTACGCTACACATGCATTGTACTTGGTACAGGATTACTATTCTTGCTGGGGATTGAGGCTATGTTATCACCAAAAGGTTTGTTAAACTCGGCTTTTTATGTTGTTGTAGTCAAAACTAATATTTTTAATATATTAAGTATAGTCGTTCAACATACTGATGCTTTTGTCGATTGGGCTATATGTTTTACTTGCAATGTGATGCTTTTGATTGGCGTTGTTGTAGTAAGTTATTATAACTCAAATGAAAATTGAAATATTTCCCCACAAAATCTGCTTCTTTCGGAAATTTCCAAATAAATATCACTGTTTTTGCTTTAAAAGAAGAAAATTCCATTTTAGAAAGAAAAAGCACTAATAGTTGTGGAGCCGATAAACGAAATTTTGATATGATTTTATGGTGCGGCAGTTGTTAAAAATCGTGTAGCTCTAACTAATATAAATTGTATGAATAATCTCTGCCATTATGTTCTCTCTGCGTTATTAATTGAGATCCCCCTAAAATTGTAAGCTCAAATAAGATAAATGCAATAGGCAGACGTTTTTGTAGTTGCGTTTAGAAATATTTTTTTTTTTTTTCAAATTATTTGTTACTTGGAAATTTTCGTGATTTTATAGTGCGGCAGATTGCAATTACTATAAGGAATATGTCATAAAAAACTGGAATAACAACATCTGCCACTTTATTATTGCTGCATTTAAAAATTGCAAATAAAAAATTGAGTAGTAAGTAATGTTTTTGCATCTGCCTCATAGCTGACTGGTTCTCTTACCTATAAGAAACATAAAAATAAAGTAGGCAGATCATTACTGGGCTGATTTTTTGAAGGCAGACATCTGCCACTTTATTATTTTAAATTTTTTCCATCTGCTTCATAGCTGACTGGTTCTCTTACTTATAAAAAATATAAAAATAAAGAAGGCAGACGATTCCAGTGTTGATTTTTTGAAGGCAGACGTTTTTGAGCACCAACGTGAAGTGCGACTTTTTTCGAAACGACTAGCTTATTTATCTACTATACAATATATTTAACATGGTTTTAATAGAAAAAAAATTCCCTAATTCAGCGGAATAAATGGATTGTTGGCATTTGGCTTATAACTCTTTTGATTGTCTTTATTGCTGCACCAGTAGCTGGACTCATTAAGAAGTTTCTCGCAATTCAGCAAACTCATGATGATCCATATCTTTTGTTTTGTGAATATATGCTTCATTTGTGTAAGTTTTAGCATATGATACATATGTTAAGCTATGATTTTTCTTTTAATTTTAATTATTTTAAGGTGTTTATTTTATTACTGGACGCTATGTGATTTCATATATTATGGAGTTGCATGAATTAGAAGCAGAGCCTCCACCTCTTCCTCCTCCTCCTCCACTGCCTTTACAATCGTCTGCTAAGCGAACAAGAACTATATGATAATGGACTGTTGAAGCTAGATGAAGAACTTATTTGAAATATATATTGTGTTATTATATTTATCTATGTTATATTCAATATGTATATATTTTGATCTTATATAAAATGGCAAAACTTATATTGAGCCAACCATCTACGAAGCTTTGAAAAAAAAACCCCTAATATACATATTGTACACAGTGTGTCCCAAACAACACAGCGAAGTCCGATCTAATAAACAAGATAGAAAGTTTGTCTAACTCTCAAATCAGATTCGTATGTGGGAATAAAAACTATAGCGCTGAGTTTTTTAAGTAAAACAATAGGAAAAGCCTT
Organism: Meiosimyza platycephala; assembly: GCA_963662105.1. NCBI lineage: Eukaryota > Metazoa > Arthropoda > Insecta > Diptera > Lauxaniidae > Meiosimyza > Meiosimyza platycephala. Next base: position 93,153,172 of record OY759210.1, read on the forward strand.
AGAAAAATCAGTTAAACTTACGTCAATTTGATGAGCATTTTCCATTTCAAAACCCAAGAATTGAGAAAAAAAGTATAACTTAAGTGAATGTGCTTAATTTTTATTATAAACCATATGTCTCCATTCTTCAGAGACAGTCAAATATGCGACTATCCGTACTAGAGTAACCCAACGCAGAAGATACAAAATAATAACTTTTGGATGATGCACACAGCTTGGATAAGTTTTTGCAAATCTCGAAAATTCAATTCACGGAAACATCAGTTTCTTCTGTTCACCTCCGTTCATTCAAATAATAAATTTTTTTAGTGAAAAATTTCGATTGGCGTATGGTGTTTCCGCGGAATACAGATTTTTTGTCCTTTACTTCCTTTTACAATCAAAATTCAGTATGTTCAAAAGTACGAAATTTTGTTAAAGCCTTTCTAGGATTAAAGATCTCAAAATCGTGAGAAAATGTGAAAATAAGAAAAAAATTCTTGACCACACAAACACAAAAGTTTAGACGACTTGGTCTTGTATTGGACAGGTTAGAAAATTAATGTTGAAGGCAGGATTTGGAAAGCCACTGTAGCTTAATGCTCTTATAAATTAATTTTTTTTGAAATATCGGGCTTATCACCTCATATTATTCACTGGCTTTCTACAGCGATCATTCGACTGATGCTGCTATATCGCATTGTGGCGTGGTGGCCTACATTGGACAAGCTCAACTACTACAAAAGGCCGCTTCTATATGTATACATCAGTCAAGCTCTCAAGACTAAAACGACTGACGTTTTGGAGGTTCTTCTTCATCCTTTGACCTATAAGTAAGCAGATGACAGCTAGCTCTGCCATTAGACTGAGGAAAACTTTTCACTGGTACGAAAGAAGAACAGGACACTGGACTAACCTTTATAATATAAGTATTTATTTCAATTTTATATACATAGATTTGTATATAAGACGTCAGTCACAAAGTTATATTATAGCACTTATAATTTGTTGATTAGAAAACTATGCTAGTAAGTAGATAATTGTGGGCGAGCTGCAAATAAATCGCCTACGAATTGACTACTTAATAGTACTATTTTTCGTTAATATAAAACTAAAATCAAAATTTTTGAAATTTCCTACCAAATTCATTAGCATAAAGCAGTTAAGCAGTGGCAATTTAAAAATTTCAAGCTTGCCTACTTCTTCACTACTTAATGTTAACAAATTTACGCGTGTACTATAGAACTTAATGCACTTTGGTTCTTGAATGAGATCTTTAACTAACGCGACGGGCAATTTTGCAGACACTTTTATATGCTGCGCTTAGACAGATAATTTTTATATTAGTTTTGCTTATCAGAACAATGAATACTAATCAAGTTGAAAGTAGGTAGCAAAAATCTATTAAAATTTTGCGTCTCTTTACTTTTCAGAGGTTGTTGTCATTCTTATCGAATGCTGTGTAAATCCGAAATCCTAATTGAAAGTACTTTTCTTTTGTAGATTTTAGTTGGTAAATATAAAAATTTCAATTTATTTGGCGATAACTAAAAAATATATTTTGTATTTTATGTATTCAGTAGAGGGCAATATCATTTTATTTACCATAGGCATTTTAATTTTTGTGAAAAAAAAAAAATAAATCTATCAATTTGAATGGGTCATATAAATCAACTACAATTGCTACAAAATCAACTCATCATCTCGGTCATCAATTTTTATTTTAGCTAATAATTTAATGCTTAAAAACCCGGCCGAGTTAAGATTCTGCTTAATTTTTCTTACTTATGTGAAAAAATGTATCATCATCAGACAGCTGTTAAAATAATCCAATGTTGAAGTTTTGTTTTTTAACATGCTTCGATTGGTAACTATGAAATGAATGTTATCATCATATCATGAAAGTGTTGATCGACATCGTTGACCGTCTGACCGATACTTCGATCTCCAGGTGAAGACATAGCATGGTGTAAAGATTTCATGGCAGGTATATTATAAACCTTAAGGCTGATTTCAGTGGCGTCAATTCGGCTGGGGAAAGCATTTGCCCCCCCCCCCCAAAGATCTGATACTAGGTATTATTCAATACAACAATTCAATAAAATCATTTAATAGTGGTGGAATTATAATTCTTGTCCCCCTCCCCCAAGGTTTTGGTGAATTGACGCTCCTGTTTTCCTGTACCGCAAAATGGATATAATATCCTATTTCATATCTTTTCACGTTAGTGGCTAAATGTCAAATAAAAAGCAGTCAGCAAATTTCCAAACAAAAAGCTTATGTCAGCAAAAACGCAATAGAGCCAATGTGAAAGCTATTTTTAAAAACGCGAGAAAATGAAATCGTGCTGATTTTGATGTCAGTGTAAAGACCTTATAAAATCAGAGAACCAAATCATCATCATTGCAACTTATGAGAAAATCATTTTCAATTCTCAAAAAGTGTATTTTTATGAATAAGGTACATAGCTTTCTTTGAGTTGAAGAAAAAAAATTCAAATGTTTCTTTAAATTTAAATTAAAATCTACTTAATTTGAAAAAAAAATTCTTAAATCCAAAATATTTAAATTAAATCTGAATTTGTGTTTCAAATGCTTAAAACTTCTTTTGACATTTTACATTTATTTTAATTTTTATTATCCTGGCAGTATATTTCATGATTTAAATTGTATAATGGAAATTTTTTTCATTATCATTGTTTTTATTGATTGTTGTGTTGCCTTGTGTAAACTTGTTCGGTCATGTGCATGTTTGCCGCCTGAAATCCGCTTATGTTATAATTGAAATTTAATTTTTTTTCACAATGATTATGTGCACTGACATTAACATGGATGCATTGATAAAACTATTATAGATAATGATGAATCATTTTGCTTATTATAATAATAAAATATACATACATAGTTATTTGTTGTATGATATACTGATATTTTACTTGTGAAATAGTTAAAATTTTATAACAAATACACTCAAAATAAACTTGAGTCAGAAAGCAAGAAAATTGGTATAATCAGAGAACATTTTTTACATAATATTGCTCTCCAGATTCTCGGATCATGTCTGTTCCAGTGGCATGCACATATGCCAGGATCGCCCCAAAACTTTATTATTTCGTCATGGAGAAGAAAAAACAAAAATAAATAATAACTCCCAGAATAAAAACAATTACTATCATCTGTAATATGATTTCTATTTTTATGAGGTCCTGACTTTGCAACATCTGCGCGCTTATGCTGTTTTATAGCAATAAAATCTTGCAATGCATGATGCTCTAACTACTAGAATATTTGCCACGAATTTTCAGTTTTGTAAATCTATAAAATGCAAAAAACTAACCTATATATATTTTTGTAACTTAGCAGGCGAACAAACTACTTAGGGTGTAATTTCTGGTCTCGCCAAAAATGATATACCCTACACCGCATTAACAGTATAAGTGTGCATAGATCTTAAAATTTTATTAATTTAAAGACAGCTCTCTGTATAACGTTTCACGCTTATGCTTGTACGGAAGCTGCCACGCCCACTTAATAAAACTATTAAACCTATTTATTGTTAAACCATACTGTTTGTGTGTAATTTGGTTTCATAGCTTTTTGGTTTATAGCCTTAAATTGTTTGCTGGTATGATAAGTGCCACGCCCTGTTTATGAAATTTATCGACTTATCCAACCATTCTTAGCATTATTGTAGGATTCTGTTGCACTATCTTAGATAAATTCTGCAGTGTAACGTTTTAAAACTATTACTTTTATAGTAGGCGCCACACCCTCTTTTCAAAATGTTTTCACTTTATGCTGTTGCTAGGCCACAAAATTTTTAGCATTTGTGTAAAATTGGTTGCATTAGTTTTAATAGCTCTCTCAGTATTGCTCAGTATAATTTTGAAGTTATGGTTGTTATGGGAGGTGCCACGCTGTCTTGTCGAAATTTTTCAACTTATTTCTAAATGTCTCTTCGATTTATTTCTAGTAGTTTTGAGATATCTGGTTCTGATCTACAGCATATGCTTTTCATGTCTGCCACGCTCTTTCAATGCGTTACAAACGAAATGTCAAAGTAAATATGCTCTAAATATACGCAAAAAAATTGAAATGTCACTCAAAATTAATGGAAAAATGGCATACAAAACAAGAAAAATGGCCAAAAAAAAAATCCATAGCTAAAGGTTTAGCAAAATTTAAGCGATTTTCGGGCAAAACTATAACTAAGGATATGCAAGGTTTTTAGCGCTATAGCCTCCTAAATTTTATGGCACCATCATTTTTCTTTGCTTGTGATAACTTATGAATTACAAACGCTAAAAATAACCATAATTGACAAGGCGCGTTAAATAAATTGTTTTCTGATTAGAAATCACAGCGAGATGAGTTTTTCAACCAACAGTATCCTATAACACTAAAGCAGCCACCTATACGTCGCATAATTTGTACCTACATACTTCCGCACACGTTGCTGCTGTCAAATCTTTACCTGCAAGCAATACAACATGTCAAGATTATATCTTGCAAAAAAAAAACAACAACAACAGCGACAGTATAATAACAACAACGGCAATTTACAATAACAATCAGAAATAGGAAATCCAAGAAATCCTATTTTCCGACAATAAAAGGATTTTTCAAGAAAAAAAAAAACGAAAAAAAAGTAAAGTAAAGAAAATGACAAGATACAACACGAGTCATAAGAGATAAAAACTGTGAGACAAATAAACAGACGTGGCGGGGGGGAAGGCGAGGCAATGTATAGAGATCCTTTAAGCAATTTCAGAAAATGTAGATAAAATTCACAATTTGTTTTTTGCTGTTTTTTTTTCATGTAAACAAATTGTTGTTGCAACTGAGTTTGGTGTTGTTGTTATTACCAATAAAATCGACAACGAAATATCAAGGCATGAGTGCCTCCTCGTCATCGTCATCATTGCCATCATAAGTCATGATGAGTAGAACATTTTTGCATTTTGGCAGCAAATTGAGAAAGAAATGAGATTTATTTTAGGAATTCTTATAATGCCAGAGTAAATCAATTGGTGGTATAAAAACAAAATTTAGATAGCTACTTTATTGAAAATGTCGGATTTTAAAGCAATTCTTGGGAAATTTCTTAATACAGTATCAAAACGACAGTTAAAAAATATGTTTCCAGGACAACGCTACACAAAAAGTTACCATCCAATCGATGATTATATTGTACGATATAATTCTTTTTTACTTAATTTTTACTTATTTCATTCTCAAAATAACGCCCAAACTTTGATAGCATTTTTTCTGGGAAACACCTAAACATTCAAACTACACAACACGATACCGCTCGATATCTTCGATAACGATCTATTACATTGAACTAAACATTGTTATCATCACACATATTTCCAAAGGAAACTCGTCATTAAAAATCGCAATTTCATACAAAACGACATTCAACTTTTGTTTGTAAAAAAAAGTTTTTTCTCATCACTGAAATTTTGTTTAAGATGGAAATAAGCCCCTTTGAAAAATCACTGCTTATATGACATATGTATGTAGAAAAGGCAGGACATTATTTTGATGCATTATTTTAAAGTATCCTTAGTAGAGCATATAAGCAAAGTAACATGACTACTTTAAAGCATTGCAAATTTATAAGTCCATTTCATTTAAAATCTCTTGTGTGAATTGCAATTAAAATTAATTGTTTGCGTTTTTTTTTTTAATTTCACTCGCATTATCAGTAGGCATACAATCATTGAAATTATAATTAGTTATAAATTTTATTGCAATTCAATTGAATTTGCTTCTATCGTATAAATTCTAATGTGAAATAATCAATCAATGCCATTTACACTGCTCGTATTTCTTGTAACTTTACACATTACTAATGTTCATACGAATGGTACAGTGGTATGAATTATGAGCGCCTAATTACGCAATGACCAATAGAATAGCAACCGCAGTTAAATGCGTCCGTCATGTAACATATGATGAATGATGACCCAATTGGATGATAAGTAATTTGCGAAATTTATGTTGCAAATGAAAATTATGTTATGTGTAAATATCAAACAAATTCAAATGACCATAGTGCACTGTGAGTGATATTGAAATAAAGCTGAATAATTTTATCCAACAGACAGCAACAGCAACCTTTCAAGCGATCGCCGAAATAGTTAGTACATATGTTCCTATGGATTCTAGAAAGCTCTGACATATTAGAAAAGAATCAAATTTATCAAATCTCATCAACTATTTGACGCAGATGAATGAGACTTTGTACGAAAAAGTATGTCTATATAAGATACGGCAACAGTAAGTTTAAAATAAAATATATGAGAAAAAATCAGGGACCGTAACGATTATGAATTTAATGATAGAAATCACTGCATAATCGTTATTCTGGATTTATATTTTTTTCGATTAAAAATAATCGTTATTTTAGATTTCTACTTTTCCGATCAAAAATAATCGTTATTCTGGATTAAAATTTTTTTCGATCAAAAATAATCGTTATTTTGGATTTTTAATTGTTCGATCAAAAATAATCGTTATTCTGGATTTAAATTTTTTTCGATCAAAAATAATCGTTATTTAGGTTTTCTAATTTTTCGATCACAAATAATCGTTATTTTTTATTTCTATTTATTTCGATCAAAAATAATCGATATTTTGGATTTTTAATTTTTCGATCAAAAATAATCGTTATTTTTTATTTCTATTTATTTCGATCAAAAATAATTAAAAATTATAAAATTATTTTTGATTTTTAATATAAAAATTGCACAATTAAAAATCATGTCATATTTCTTGGCTTCTCGTCAAAAGAAATTCAACTATATACTCAAACTCACATTTCCACTTTCCTTCATTGTGATTTTTTTGAATTTAATTATAGAAAATAACGATTATTTACGGTCCCTGGAAAAACCAAATTTTTGAATATCTCAGTAACAATTTCATGAATATTTTAGACTTCAATCCTCAATTGTGCAAATTACAGCCGCCACTCAACCTATATCTTCTCTCACCGATCAAGTGCCTGTGACTTCAAAAAGTACTTCGATGATCAGTATTTAATTTCCATAAACTTGTTCTCTATTATTTCAATACTTTCCAAGTGGGCCAATATAATACTCTGAGAACAAAACCAAGGCAGATGAGTTACAAATAAACATATGTTTTATGCTCAACGACACAATGTATATGTAATCAGAAGTTAAAAAAAAAAACATCCAATACCTCCTACTTAAGCTAGAGCGTATTTTTTTAACGCTTTTGTTGTTGCTCTTACGCCAACATCATTGCTGACATTAATGACGAAAGTCATCATCATCAGCAGCCTTTGTGATGTTATTAAGCCGCGGCGACTAAAACACCAAATGCTCGTAGAATAACAGCAAGAACCATGTAACTCTTTTATAAACATTACTGGGTGTGTAGCTGCTTTAAGGACGTGCTCTGCCTGCCTGTTCAATGCTATCAGATTGATTGCATTTGGCGCGCACTGTCATCGTATTAATATCACATCAATTATAATCATTTCTATCATATCAAAACTAGAACGACGGTATAGATGATGATGAGAATGATGGTGATGACTGCTGCTGTTATATTGTGCATTAGACGCATAGAGCGGCTTTAATGTTCATAATAGCATTTCTTCTTGAAATAAGATAGCGTTCGTTAAAAAGAAATTAAACTTTCTACAGAGCTATCAGTGTAAAATAAACTAATGTTGTGCTGCTTCTGTAAAAGAAACATATCAGAGCCATTAATAGAATAAGCTCACATTGTTATTCATATATCATTAGAGAATTTGTGTCAGCTGCAGACGTAGTTAATTGAATTTTTTTTTTTTAGTTAAATCAGTGATAGTTGTATATAAATAAAAAATATATCGTTAATCTATGTGTTTGCGTAAGCCAGTATAAGAGCTATCTGCACAAGTAGGAGATGCTACTCATCACATTCCTTTTTGCTTTATTTGTGATGTTTTGAACAAGCTCTCTATTTAAGCTACTTACTGAACATGTCAAGTGATGCTACAAAACTTTTTATTGTACAAACAACAAAATGTCCAATGCCATTCGAAAACTTTTATTGTACTACATTTGATCAATTTTGGATTTCGAACATCAACATTTTAATTGTCCGATCTTCATGAGAGCTCTTTTAACCGCTTGAAAAAGTAGAACTCTCACAAAGATCTCTTTTGAAAAGGTCTAAACTATTGATTACGAAGGACAACAACAAACATATTTTTAAAACAAATTATCGAAAATCCAAGGAAGTAAATTAAAATAAAAATAATTAGCTATGTATCAATAGGCGTTGCCACGCCTTTAAAATGAAAACTCGTTGCCACGGCAAATTTTGCTGAAACTTAGTTTGAAAATAAATTGAGCCTTAAGGATGTTTATTAAAATCTACATAGTTATAGTGGGCGTGGCGTCTCCCCTAATAGGAAAAATGCTGTCACGGTTTGGTATGGAGATAGATTGATTTCTGAGTTCAGATAATTTTTTTAAGTGGGCGATGTCACGCCCTTAGCAGGCGTTGCTTAACTAATCAACCGATTTTGATGAAATTTGGTAAAGAGATTAACTCAATCCTGAGAAAACATATAATTATTTTTAATGGGAAATACCACAACCCAAACTTGAAAATATGTTTTTACAGCTATATTATACGATTTTGATGACATTTGGTATGGAGATTGCTGAAGCAATAAATTCAGAACATCTAGAATTGATGATATCGCAATGTATATGCCAGTTGGTACCGTGAAATAACCGCAACGGTCATAATCCAAAATAAATTTTTTGGGCTTAAGTCCATCTTTTATGCGGTCATAATCCCCCCTTCGTGGAGTGTCACAACCCCAAATCAAAATTTTGGTATTGTGACCTCCTGAGGAGGGGAAATAATTCCAAAAACTCTATTTGGGATTATGTCACGTCACCATGCCAGTTGTATTCCATTCAACTATAGACTTTCTCTTTCAACCTCCATAGAGCTTGTAGGTTTTTATACATAGGTTGGTGTTTGATGACAGATCAATGTTATAAGCCAATATTACCCGGGCCAAAAGCTGCGGCACCGATTGAATGTTTCATTTCAAAAAATATTTCATGTGACACCACGGATAGTAACGATTGACACAGCTTGTTATTTACAATTTGTTGTTGATACCACATATGATGAAATGCCTTACAATAAGCGAAGCGAGAAGGCAAGCATACTGGTTCAACGGCTCGTTGCGAAACGTTATCAGCTTTCCAGTAGAGTGATCACTGCGGAAACCATATGAGCAATCACTAATTCTTTGCTGCAGCTAGCTAACAGGATTAAAGTTTTTTACGCTATCCAAAGATTTGGAGAACTCGTAATGGGTTGAAAATTTTGCACGGTTGGCAATCTCTTTTAGTAACTGACATCAATATCATATTGATCATTAATTGCTGGCGAATATAATCCAATTCTTGCCTCAATCAAAAATCAAAAGTAGTAATGGATTGATAACTGAAGTCTGCTGACAAATGTTAATGTAAGAACATCAGGCCATCAGGTAACATAAACATTTTTAAGCATTTCGGAAGCAATTGCTTGCTTGATTCATAACTATGAACAAATTTTAAGATAAAATAATTTAAGCCAAATTTAATTTTTTTAAATATATTTGTGCATTTTTATTGCAAGTCACATTTAAGCCTTTTCTTTTTTTTTTTGTAATATCTGCACTGAAACTATTAAGAGAAGAACAGAAAACTAAATCAGCAGCATTGTGTTGGAAAATCACAACAAAACACCTTATTTGAACTCCAATAAGTTAACCGACTGGAACCAATCCGAAATTTACCAATAGGATTATATACAAAAGTAACCCAATATTACACTCTCGCAATATTTCTAAATTTTATGAAATGCTGCAAGTTTTTTTTCATTCCAAGACAACTGTTTAAGATTGGTGTGCAAGTTGAGCTGCAATTCGAGCTCTGCGAGCCATGCGAGCTTCGCTACGAGCCATACGAGCTTCTTCTTGTGCTATGGCCTCTGCAGCCTTGATAGCTTGCACCCAGCTTCCAACAATATAAAGAAAATATAGTTTGAGTACTAAAAAAAAAAAAGTATAAACCAAATTAAATCAATGAAATTACAAATAAAACTTACGAACTGTGGCAATCTGAAAGACATAATACTGCGGTCCTCCTCGTACGTTTAATATAAGTTCATCAGGGGTATATTGATCAGCAAATGTTTGATCCATAACCACAACTATAAAAACAACAAGCTCTAATACCTGATATCCCACCCAAACTTGAGCACATCTAACATTATTCTTAAAATTTAACAAAAATAAAAATTTTTTTCAATAAATTTCAAATGACTATTCACATACCCAGACTGCGCTTACTATAAGACACAAACATGCTATTATTTGCACACCAAATGCTGCTACTGGAAAATACATCATATTAGCAGGATACGTATAAAAATCATTTTCGATTTCAAATAGCTGTTCACCGGCAACAATAGATACTATGAATAATGTGGTCTCGCTGATAACTAGATATATGGCTATGATAATGCAAGCTGTACGTAGACTTATGACCCAACAACATACATTAGACCAAAAAACCATATCGATATATAAAATACTTTCCTAATTAAAATAAAGTTAAAAAGTCAAATGAAATATGATAATGAAATCAAAGACAATGTGTCAATTAAAAATAAATAAAAAAAAATATCCCCGTATTTCTTACTTTATCGCCCTGCGCATAGGGTGGATGCTAAAAAGGGTAGCAATATTATATAACTATTTTTGTTCACATGGCTAAGGGAATGCTCAGCTGTTCATGGACATATCAAAAATCGAATGTTTCATTTAGTTTGAAATGTATATTGTTTACATATCGATGCTCCAATTGCTAAGGAAAGAACCGTTTTTGACCCAAAAATGGGTCCTCGGACCATGGTAACTGTCTTTGACCCATTTTCGGAAAAATTTTTTTTTTGCTCCAATCGATGGGGAAAGGTCGAAAATTGATTTTAAACATCACTTGGAGTACTTCCGGACCATGGATAGGACCGTTTTTGACTCAATTTCGGAAAAATTTTTTTGCTTCAATCGATGAGGAAAGGTCGAAAATGAATTTTAAACATCACTTGGAGTACCTCTGGACCCTGGAAAGAAGCGTTTTTGACTCATTTTCGGAAAAATTTTTTTTGCTCCAATCAATAGGAAAAGGTCGAAAATGGAACATCGCATACAAGATTCTGTCAAACGACGTACTGTGTGAAAGATTGAAGCCCATTGTCAACGAGCTGATTGCACCCCTTATCAGTGTGGCTTTAGACCTGGCATACTGTTCATACTACGCCAACTCCTGGAGAAAGCCCGAGAAAATCAGATCGAAACCTTTCACATATTCGTCGACTATAAAGCTTCAATCGATAGTACGCTAAGAGATCACTTATATGGCGCTATGTCTGGATTCAGCATCAGTACAAAGCTCATTTGATTTTGTAAGATTACGCTAACCAACACCAACAGTGCGGTTGGCAAGAACCTCTCCCAGCCATGCAAAATAAAGCGAGGTTCCAGACAAGATGATCCCTATCTTGGAATTTTTTCAATTTGATGATGGAAAAACTGATCAGTGCTGCAAATATCGAAATTTCTGGCACGACTTGCTACAAGAGTGTTGTAATGCTCGAGTACGCAGATGATGTTGACATTGTTGGCCTTAATGTACGGGCAGTCAGCGAATTTTGTGAAGAAGCATCGCGTCGAGTTAGTCTTGTGGTAACGAGTGTAAAACTAAATATCTTGTGTCAACAAGCAGAGAGTCTCGACGTCTTGGACAATACGCTACTGTTGAGAACTACACATAACATTTGATATGGTCAAGAAATTTGTTTATCTTTCATCCAGCATTAACACTAATAATAATATCAGCCTGGAGATCCAGTGAAGAATAACTCTTGTGAAAAGATAATACTTTGGGGCTCAGTAGACAATTGAGCGAGAGGCGATAGAGAAATCCTTCAAGTCGTCAATGTAAGCCAACGCATATTGAAATTTTTGGTATTTTTAAAAGAATTCCTTTTTTTAACGAATAAAACACTTTGTAAAATATTAAACTAAGAACAAGCTACGTCGATATATCATTTTGCTATGAAAATTTAAAATCCCATCTTGATACATAGTAATATAAATAAAAATTTTATTTTTCTCCAGCATAACACATTGAAGATCTTAGATACATCTTATTCAATTCAATTAATTCATCAGTGTTTCAACTTTTATAAAGTTTTTCACACATGGCATTGATTTTCCGGTAATATTGAAGCACTGAAAAAGATTTTCCGAATGTGGAATATCGATAGAAAAATAAAGTTATTTAAAGGTCTAGCTCCCACTAAAGAAAGGCGATGTGACTTGCCACCCAAAAGTGCACCAATAAGGCATTTCAATTTTTCACTACAAAATGATGTTGGTTTTCACATTGCCATTAAATGACTTCATAGTCCAACTGTTTATTCAAAGTTTAACTAAACAATGATTCAAAAAGTTCCCTGGAAATTGGTTGTTCATTCATTCATTTGTTTCACATAAAAAGTGATTGCTACAAAAGCTGCTCCATCGTAAGAGTTTTAACAAATCGTGCTTTTTTTTAACGATTGGTTTTTCTGCCTTCTCCCTGATCTTCAGCTCTCGACTTATTATCTCTATCATCCTTAAATGGTTTATTCTGTTTAGACTGAGGATTTGAAGTTTCTGCTTGTTGTTCTTGTAGTTTGACCATAGTTTGCACTCTTAATAGACTTCTGTCATGTTGCCTCTTTTCTAACACTTGATAATATCCTATCGCTATCCACATTATGAAAATTCCCACTACTATTAAATAAAAAATTGTTAGATTTGTAGCAAAAAAAAAATTTAAATCTTACTCGTTTGAACAATAGTAAAAACTGTCTCCAAAATTGAGTAACCCCATATCGTTAAGCTAGTCAGACTTAACACAAATAAAAAGGAATAGAAGATATTTACCAAAAATTGCACGAAAATTGTACCTACAATCCATATCAATATGAATAATGATTCCCTCTGTATATTAAAAAGAGAAAACAAAAGTCTCATGAAAGCGTCCATTTTCGATTGTCCAATTACTACTCACAAAATATGCACCCATGAGCAGGAATACGCTTAGCGTCAATACCAACACCAAAATAAGTCCAAACAACATACGATTATCCTGCTGCTTTTCATCCCAAACGATTAAGTAAAATGTTGATGGTATAATAAAAAGGATTATTTCTAGTATGCTGCCATAAATGCAGCACCATCGAAGGGGAACTCCAAAAAGTTTTTTTTCAGGAAACATCTCAATATTTTGTTATTCTTTTTTTTATTATTTGGACTTTTTTAATTATTCGTAAGACAAAAAACACAAAACTCAAATGACAAATATAATTGATAGTAGAATTAAGGGATGAAAGGAAATTTAAAAAAAAAGTTATAATTACATAAGTTGTTTTTATATTTTCATTAACCCTCTCAGGATCGAACCTACAATACTAAAGGCGTTCCAAAAATGTGTTCAACTCTCAAAGTTTACGTTTAGCTTCAATATTATATATAGTAAAGCAGGTTAAACATTATGTCCATGAGACTTAGACTTAAAGGGGCGCTAGGGAGTGATGGAAGGGTTGAACTTATTTTTTGTTATAATTTTCGGTTTTAGCATGCCAAGCAACGTAGGTCACTCCAGGGGAGCTATGAATTATTTTTCAAAATCTTTTGTGTTTTTATTTTGTATTGGGACTACCAAAAGGGTCTCTGATAGGGGGTAGGTGTGTCAAGAAAAAAGTTTGGGAGAGTAAAAATAATGCGAGTTGATCTTGAGTTTTACCTCTCCTGAGGCGTCTGAGGAGAGGGGGAAGTCAATTTCATAATTTAATTTTTGCAGGGGGGCCCCCCTAAGAGTTTGTGATAGGGGGTAAGTACGTTTTGAAAAAATGTTGCAAGAAAATAATAATGGAACCTTGTCATACATTTGAACCCTCTAGGGGGGGTAGCTTCGGGGAGATAGTAATGATTTTCGATAGATTAAGGACCATTTTCCAGTTTTCAAAACGGTAGCGGGTTCATCAAATGTCTTCTGAAATGGACCAAATTTGACGTTGTTTAATACGAAACTTTTGGTGCCTGGGGAGCGAAGTTCGGAACAACTTTAATTTTTTCCATATACAATATATAGGTGTATGTCTGAACCACCCTAATGTACATATCTCTATACGGAATTTCGTCAAAAACAATCGCTTAGAAAACATATTTTATTTTCCTGTTAGGGGCATGGCAGCACACACTTAAAAATAAATAGCTTTTCTCAAGGTTTAATCTATTCTCATACTAAATTGCTACAAAATCGGTACATTGGTTTAGCTGTGAAAACATATTTTCTTGTTAGGGACGTGGCGGCATCTATTTAAAAGCAAATACACAATCTCAATGCACCATCTTTCTACAAACCAAAATTCAACAAAATCGGTTAGTTAAGCTGTGAAAACATCTTTTCCGATTGGGGGGCGTGGCACCGCCCGCTCACATAAAAAAGTTACCATCATTAAATTTAGTGAAATAAAATAAATTTAGTGAGTGGAAATTTTTGCACCAACACTAAATAATTTGAGTGAAAAGTGAGATCTAGTGTACTGCCCCCCCCCCCCCCCCTATGTCCGTCTATAAGTTATAAATTATAAAATACTTTTATTATAACATTTGGAACATTTTCTTAAAAATTTAGTATAAATTGAATTATTTCTTGTCGGAGTATTTTCTTATTGTACCCCTATTTAAAGTTTGTGTTGATGATGCCCTGGCCATCGCTTCTTTTTTCCTTTCCGCCTCCATAAGCCGTTTTTTCTCTTCCTCCTGGAATCGTTTTTTTTCTGCTTCCATTATTTTCCTTTCTTCTTCTGCCCGCTTATACTGTTCATTTATTCTCTTGCGCTCATCTAGTTTTTCTTGCATTTCCCTTGCTCTTTCCCTATATCGGGCTTGCAGCGCAACATAATCTGCGACAGCAATGTATAATAAAAAAATTCCAATTACTGCAAATGCAAAATGATTAAAATGTTCAATTATATAAAAATTTATATATATATACCACTTTGAACTAAAGTAAAAGCTATTTCCAGTTTTGAATAGCCCCATATCTTAATTGTTGTTAACTTAAACAGATACAGCAAACTAAATAATATGTTGACGAAATACTGTACTATAAGTGTTCCTACTATCCAAACCATTATAAAAAATGGATCTCTCTAGATGTTAAGTATGCAATTTTAGTAGCTGTCGAAAGATTAATACACGTAAAATAATTAAAACTCACATTATATCCACCGATACCCAGGCATACGCTCAGCGTTAACGTACATATCAAAATAACTCCAAATAATACTCGATTGTCTTCTTGTTTTTCATTCCAAACGATTAAATAATAAAATGATGGTATCAGAAATATAAAAAATTCAAGCAGACCACCATACATGCACCAATTGCGAAGAGCAACAAAAAGAAATGATTCTTTCGGTAAGAGCTTCATGTTTTGGTTTTTGTTTTATAACACAAAAAAAAAAAACAGCGAAAACAACAAATCGGTATGTCAGAAAATCAGTTGTCAGTTTAGACTTTTATTTGAATGACACAAAAAAAGCACACAAAAATTTGAAAAGAAACTTGAAAATTTTTGCAGTTTTTTAATAAAGTTTCTAATTTTGCAAAATTTCCCTCAAATTAATAAATTGTGTAGGCCATCGTTTTGTTTTTTTCTACAAATTGCTATAAAATACAAATCGTTCAATATTTTACAAATTATGTTAACTGAACTTTGGGATTATTTATGAAATACTCAAATGTTTATTATGACACATTTTGTCAGCAGTACATTTTCAGTGATTTGAGACCCTTTCTCACGAATAGCTCGATCAGTATTATGCCTAGGGTCAGGCTGGCGCTGAACGACATTGCTATGGAAGGTATTGTTATTTCGCACTCGGCATGTTTCAGAAACATTTCAGAATGATTGCAGGTGAAACATTACGTTTGAAATTTATCAGAAAGCTTTCTGTAACGTTTCATTTGCAACATTTCAAATGAAGTATTTCTGCAACGTTATGTAATATTTCAAAAACTTTCTGAAACGTTAAATGCCGAGTGGGCTACTACAGTGAAATCTCTTTAAGTCGAACCTCGATAAGTCGAAAACCTGCCAAATACGAAAAAATATTGTGTTATCTTCCCTTCAAGCCTCAAAGCCTCTATTGCATGAAATCTAACCCCTCTATAAGTCGAAATTATTAGTGAGTCCCAACAAGTAAATTCATTATATATTTTCCCTCTATAACTCGAAAAAATAAATTTGACCTCTGCATCTCAAATATAGCAATGTTTGATTTTAGAACCTTTACATTTCGATTATTTGAAACGAAGAAAATAAGATATCGACTTTAAAAATATGCCGATAATGTACACCATTAGTTGGAATAAATCTTAACCTCTGCAAGTCGAACATTTCCTAACAAAATTCGCTTAAGTCGAAGTCCTCCATAAGTCAGAAACTCTAAAACTCGAATTTTTTGGCGTCTCCCTTCAAGTTCGACTTACAGAGGTTCCACTGTATTATGTACTTTTTTGCTCAATCCTTTAAACAAAAACTGTTCCATAAAC
Organism: Meiosimyza platycephala; assembly: GCA_963662105.1. NCBI lineage: Eukaryota > Metazoa > Arthropoda > Insecta > Diptera > Lauxaniidae > Meiosimyza > Meiosimyza platycephala. Next base: position 93,169,861 of record OY759210.1, read on the forward strand.
GCTCCTGTGCTGCAGCATCAATATCTGGCAAGATGGTGCAAAATTTTATATGCATTTGTTATAAAGCAATCAAAGATTAATTTGTACCACAAGATTTTGAAATTTCAAATATGTGCTACACTAACGTTTTGGAAAATATATCACACTTATTGAAAAACTCTTTAAATAGAAGAGAGCACTTCAAATATATAACTAGTTGCATATCTCGTTCTAATAATAAAACAACGAACATTTCTTGTTGCATTAAAATTTTTTAATAATCATTATTTATAAAATACATATTGATATAAAAATAATTTTATGAAAGATTTCAAATTTTCTTGAAAATATTCCATGTACTTAAGTTAACACATGCGATGAAAGAAAGCGTCATGCTGTAAAATCTTTCTATCAAATTATAACGCATTAAGGACATTTGTCACCAAAGTTACCTTTTTTTTTTCTTGGAATTTTTTATATTATTTATTATATTCTTTTCTCTCTTAACAATGTATTTTTGAAATCATTGTGAAATAAATGTGCAAATAAATCAAGGACATCAATAATGTGTGAAGATTGTAAAAAAAATGAAAGCAAAGAAAGAAAGGCTTTTGTGAGTTTTGGGTGAAGAAATGTGAAAAAAAAAATCACTATACAAAGTACGAGACATCACGTTTATGTTGACTGCGCCTGTACGTGTGTGTGTGTGTGCTCAGTGGTGTTAGTCGCTGGTTGGTGGTAATACCCAAAAATTTCTGCTGAAATGTTTACACTTTATTTTCACAAAATCAAATTGACAGGAATTCCTTGCCATTTCATATATACAAAACCAAACGGAACTGAATAACAAAAGCTTAAAAAATGACTATGCTTAACAAGCAGCAAAATAGTGCTGTTAGCTGGCATTTTGGTTATTCGATAAATCGGTTTTTTAAAACGATTTAAAAAAACTGTTCGGTTTTTTTTTATATCGCAAGGAAACTTGATATAGAAATTTTTGAGAAAAACTATAACTTAAGCTTATATGGAAAAAGGGGGCGACTTCTCTGCGAGTGGGCGTGGCTTCACTCATACCAGTGATTAATTTAACGTTCCATATAAGGTATGTATTTAATGATATTGAAACAAAACAAAGCATATGAATTTAATATTTTGAATTGAAGTGGGTGTGGCAAACTTAATGCCAGTGACCTTAGCGATTATAAATTTTATGATAGAAATCACTGCATAATCGTTATTTTGGATTTAAGTTTTTTTCAATCATAAATAATCGTTATTTTCAATTTCTAGTCTTTTCGATCAAACATAATCGTTATTTTAGATTTAAATTTTTTTCGATCAAAAATAATCGTTATATTGGATTTTAATTTTTTCGATAACAAGTAATCGTTACATAAGATTTCTATTGTTTTCGATCAAAGTAATCGTTATTTTAGATTTCTTTTTTATATCAAAAATAATCGTTATATTTGATTTTAATTTTTTCGATCACAAGTAATCGTTACATTAGATTTCTATTCTTTTCGATCAAAAAAAATCGTTATTTTAGATATACCTTTAATCAAAAATAATCTTTACATTAGATTTCTATTATATAAATAAATAAATAAATAAATAATTGTTACTTTGGACTTCTATTCATTTCGTTTAGAAATAATCGTTATGTTGGATTTCTATTTTTTTCGATCAAAAATAATCGTTTTTTTTTTATTTCTATTTTTTTCGAAACGCACGGCACGCTAGCTATACTGCGTAAAAATTGCCTTATGTTAAAATCTCTCAGTAGCGATTATTTTAAGCCAGATATACATATAAGAAAAATAGTGCTTATGGTAGGTGTCACACCCATTTGCTATGGCACTCTCACTTTTTGTTATATGTGACATTGCCCACATTCGTGAGTCATCAATCACTACATTGCGCTATAAAACAATTTAGGTTTAGAGTGATCGCTCTTAGTCCGGAAGGTAGTTGCCACGACTACATGTCCTAATGCGCCCACACCCTCTCTTTCTCTCTATCACTCTCTCTCTCTGTCTCTCTCTCTCGGTCTCTCTCTCTCTTTCTAGTATTTTTTGGTCCATCACGCATTCATACACCAAGTCCCATGAAATTTGCATTTAAAACATTCCAGTTTAGCTTTTCACTGAAACATTAGGAAGGTGTCACGCCCACTTGCCATGACCCAAGCAGTTTTTGTCACATATTTTAAGGGGGCGTCTATTAATTACGTGAGTCAAAATAGAGGGGAGGGGGTCCGGGAAAATCTCACCAAGGGGGGTCAAGGAAAACCTCACGTTTAATGCAGAGAATTTAAATTTAAATCTCACGGGAGAGGTCCCGCCAGATCTCACCAAATCTCACCAAGGGGAGGGGGGGTCCAAATTTTCAAAAAAAAAAAAAACTCACGTAATTAATGGATATCCCCTAAGTATACATTTTGAGTTTAATACTGAAAGACGCAGACAGAGTGCTAGAGGATGAGAACAAATCGCAAAACAAATGGCCGACAGATCTTGTACGAAAGGTTACGTCAAAGTTGCCGACAAGGATTGAAATTTTTTGAACTCATTTCTCGAGTAATCATTTTTTCGTAGCTGTGCCAAATTTGATATCTCTGTTTAGGAAACCGTCAAAAGAAAAAAAATCTCAGAGAGCAAAACTTTATATCCTTTTTTTCTGAATTACGCTTGACGTTGGGTAATGTTGTGAAAATGTGTTAAATCTGCGGAAAATTTTCCGCATTGACATTGATGAGTGTTGCGACATTTTTTCACAAGTCTTTTCTTTTGCCCTTTTTTTTGGGCTTTCTAGGTTAAGCGCAAGATGTGTTTGATTTTCTGAGAAAAAACGTTTATTAAAGGTAAATATATTTATGTAAACGATAAGAAAATATATAAGATGTATCGTTAATGTGCCATACAATTTCATTTTATGTGCAAATATTTCAATAAACAAATACACAGAGCACCTTTTTTTTCAAATTGTACGTGCAGATTATTTATGTACATATGAGTGATTCGAAATTAAAGCAGTTATTTTGTTTTATAATATTCTTAAATTTTATAAACAAAAAATTCAAAACAACATTTATAGCATAAACTGATTTAATTTTTCATTAATTTATTTTTTAAAGCCAACTTTAACATCCCCTTTCAAAAGCACACACAACAAAGTGTAGTAGCACAAAGATTGATGATATCTTCTACTACAAGCATAACATTATCATTTTGATACAATAACATTTGCTATTCAAAAGGACCTTCAAGAATCTGTTTGTTTGCCATTGAATGGCAAATATAACTTTAGTGTCTGCCGTTGATTGGATGATTTTTAACATTTTAAAAGACTAAACATTTTTCATCGTTTGTTATTTCCTTCATTTTCATGTTGTCATCATTATAATCAAAATTACCCTGTGCGCAGCGCTACCCAACATCACCCACACATTTTGACAGTTGTATTATGTTGTTATTGTTGCTATTTCCGCTGCCAGTTTTCACCATTGTCATCTTGTTGACAGTAAATTTACTGACACCAGCAGCATTGTCCTTGAAAATGTCTGTCTCTTGAACTGCCTGTTTGTTTAGTGTATTGTCAGGAATTGTTGAAATTATTATCATTATCCTGACATAAATCATCATTTAATTAGCTTTAAGCTTATTTTCTTTTTGTTTATTGATTTGTTGACAATTTTGTTGCTTGGATTCTGATATTATTAGGGAAATAACTTTTCTAAGAAATAACTTAAATTACCTCAAAATATAGTGAACCAAATCCATTTCAAACCATGTAGTCGGACTAACTTCGAATCTCGGAATTGGTTGCTGATTATATATGTTGTTTTTAATGGGGACACATATTCCCTCGATTTGATTAAAACACATTTTTTAAGAAGTTACGCCCACTTAAAGTTTCAGTGTCAAAACTTGTAAAGCCGCTGAAAATTTTTTCAAAATAGTCGCATTTTCATCCAAATCAAAATAATTAATTTTTTTCTTTTGGTTCTAATAGAACTTCTGGTTCTCTGTCAGCATCTTTAAGAAATTTTGAAAATTTTTGATAATTGGCGGAGTTATAGCGCTTCTTTTTTATGAAAAAAAAAACAAGGCTGATTTTCTCAAAAACCCCAGAGGGTTTTACGCTTAAATTAATATGAGAGAGAAATGACAAGAGGTGATTTTTTTTCCAAAATCGAAATGTCAATTTTTTTTTTGTCATCATTGCCAAGCCACTCTACGGTACTATTTTTAAAGCAAATAACATAAGTAATCATTATTTTCGTAATAACATTTTGTCATGAGAAATATATTATAAAAACATTTTACGCACATATAGCTTTTTCGCTGACAAAGTCAAGCAAACAAAACATTCAAAACCCACAGAAGTACAATGAGCGAAAAAGCTATATGTGCGTACAATGTTTTATATATTTCCCATGATAAAAAGTTATTACGAAAATAATACAAGGAATTGTTTGGACAAGCACTTGATAATAAGTGGAGAGCACCCCACATTAGTTTTATGTTTAATTTCCCGATTAGAGGGCTCTTTTATGTAGAAAAGTTATTCCAAGCATAGACTTCCTCCCTGCACTATTAACAAAGCTTTGATATGTGATAATATTTCGTCACTTCTCGATGGAGTCATAATAGAAGATTTACTTTAAAAACATGTACATTGCAGCAAATGATAAACTAATTGTTAGTAATGTGACATAGCTGCGGTCTGTGCGGGATTTACTTAACGTGTTCAATATGACCAGCTCTTTATGCTCTTCAGTGTGAAGAAATTTTATTTTCAAAATAGTCGTTCTACCACTCATTCATTTGACTTACTGCCACTTAATATATTAAGAGTTTCAACTAATCCTATTTAATTCCACTTATGTTCGAAAATCTTTTTCGATTTATGCCAAAAGTTACACCAACTTTATATAACTTTTTTGAACTTCTGCCCCAACTGTTGCAAACATCAAAGCTAAATGTGAACTTTGCTTATGATGTCAGCCAACTAGGTCAATTTGCATGAGTCCACATTGGCTAATTGAGTGCTTTAAATTGTGCAACTTTGCAGTTTGTTAGATAAGTATTAAGTGATTTTTAAAATAATCTCGAATTCAATTTAACTTTAAGGGGGCTGGCTTTTTAAGCGTATTTTTTGCTATATTTTTTTTATAAAATTAAATTTTTGTAATATGGCACAATACCTAAGGAATTTTGGTGCATACTAAAGTTTATAGTTTCTTAGTTATGAGCGTGAAAAAAAAGTAAAAACTTTGTTTTCATAGTATTTAACGCTCACGCAGATTGTTGCGACATACTTTTAAAAGTTTTGACTTGGTAACACTGGTTGGTTGCTATGTTGTAAAAGTTTTTGTTTGTGAGCCAAGTGAGTCTATCAGACACGTTATTATGATTATCACACCACCGACAAAGTTGAGTTTACGAAGATGAAATTTTTTTTTGGTAATATATAGTAAATTTTACTTAAACTTTAAGTGTTGCTTATTGTCGCGTATTGTGCGTGAAAAGAGCATGAAATCTGCAAAAACTTTCTGATATGGAGTTTTGTGCGGTATCTTTTTCTTTTTGCTGCAATAGTTTTTTTTTTTGTTTGTGTGACCAAAGACGATAAATTTAGCAAACTTTGAAATCTCAAAAAATTATTTCGCGTAAATTTCAGAAAAAGTTAAATTCAAAAAATGTATATGATTTGATAGAGGCAAACGTGGGCTGATATTTATGCGATATGCATTTTAGAGAGAATGCTTCATTTCTCGCGCTTTTTGCAGCTCTACTTTTTTCTATGATATCCCAGGCAGCGTCGCTCTTCCAGGGTTTTCTATTCTATGGGCAAAGCCAAGTAAGGACTCACTAGCTGTGATGTTTTCCCATTTTGAATCGATTGAGCTCCAGGTGTAAGTGTCGCTGAGAGTTTTAACTTCGTGGATGAAGTTTTTCCAAAGAAAGGTATCCTTTAGTTTATGTAGGACGAATTTTTTGGCTGTTTCGTTGGTCTGTTTAATGTATGCTGTCTTGAGTTGTAAAGAAGACACAAGGAAATGGTGAGAGAAGCTGATGTTGGAACATTCACTGGCTCTCACGTCAAGAAGGCTTTTTTGGATGATCTCAGATATTTTCTATTTCGGTACAGTGATCACGTGAAAGTTTGTGCTAAAACAATGTCTCTCCAATTAAAATTTGATTTGACAACAAGTAAATTCATTTTTAACTTCGATAATAACTAATAACTTCGATTGACTTCGAGTAAAACTGCTTTTGACTATAAAAAAACTTCGACATGAACGTGTCAGAAAGATTTAATTTGAAAGGTTCAAGAAACTTTGAATCTGAAACCTTTCAGAAACACTTCAGAATGATTGCAGGTGAAATATTACATTTGAAATATATCGGAAAGCTTTCTGTAACGTTTCATTTGCAACGTTTCAAATGAAGCATTTCTGCAACGTTATGTAATATTTTAAAAACATTCTGAAACGTAACATGCCGAGTGGATCATTCCAAGTAGTTTGTTAATGAATCTTTTAGACTGCAAATGACTTCGGATCGACTTGAAATTATTAACATCGACAAGACTTGACTTTGACTGCGACTTCAGCAGACTTTTTATATGATTTTCTTCAAATGAAACTGACTTCTTCATATCGAAATTGATTTCAGCTACGATTGAAAATTACGTAAGCCAAAACTTATTTTGACAGTAACTTTCTCCGACTTTGACTAACTCCAACAGTAACTTCTACGAACCAACAATATGTTATCTCAAAAGAAAACATTGTCTAAAATATAATGTCATTATTCCCGACATTTACTCACTACAACAAAGTATTTTTTCAACACTTCTATTATTACAAGTCAAATGAAAACGATTTGCATGTGTAAACCACAGATTTACTAACAAACACATTGACATAGCAACTTGCACAAATGCATGCATTAACCATGCAGCATTTTGCATTAGAATGATGCATTTGTCACAAGTGCAATACTGCAAAAGTTAGGAAAAAACGTACTCATGACAACGAAGAAAAATCTCAAAAATGCCATAAAAATCGCAGCAGCACTAACGTGTCTAACATGAATACGTGAGAAAAAATCGCATTTACCAAGAGAGACTGCTCTTCACATATACATACATACATATGTATGTCGATTGAAGAAAAAGAAAAGAACCTCGATGCTAAGGATTTTGACAATGCATTCAACATAAATTTCCTGGGCTTAACGTACGCGCATACATGCATATGTGCCATGCCAAACGTTATATCATTTTATACCACACTGATAACAAAGTGTGCTGGTGTGAAAAATTTGTGCAATGGGTAGACATTTCATGCAACATGAATTGCATAAAAATTGGAAAGGTGATGCACAATGGGATAAAGTTGAAATATAAAAGATCAAAAATAAATAGCTTCGAACAGCGACGTAGTCGGGATTTTGAAAAAAGTGAGATCTGTTTTTTTTTAGTTCAAAGCGGAAAACTAGTGAATAAGAAAAATACCGCTTGAAGAGAATCACCACTTGTTACCACCGTGACTACATTGGAATGTAAAAAAAAAAAAAAACAAAATGGACTTCACTTTTGAATATTTAAATACTTCAGTCTCTATTTTTTCTAAATAGCTAAATAGGCTAACAGCTATAGTAGCTAAATTCTATTATTATTAGCGAATAAAAATTCGAAAAGTTGCTAACTATGTGCGAAAAAACGATCAAGTTGCTAAGTTTCGTACTCGTTGTTTATACGAGTACTCGTTTTTTGTTCTTTCTACTTCTTTTTTTTAAGCTGCTTCTTTTCCTCACCTGAAATTTTTTCTGCGATATAGCTCTGCTTCTTTTCATATCAAAATGTACAACAGATAAAATACAGATCTGATGGGTAGCGCTGTCACTTAAGTAAGGTGCTATGTATATATTCCAACTATGTATTGTTTTACTCGCTAAGTTTTGCGATCTTGTTTTTCGTTGCTTACTATAGATTAGGGACGGCCAACTGAGGTGCCCAAAAGTCGACAGCGTGCTGACGTTTACAATAAAAAACATGAGTATAAATGTGTTTTGTCTTTTCCACGTAAAGAAAACATTACGCAGTAGAAATTTCTGCATCACTGATGTAAATAAATAAATAAACTGCGAAAGCATCGCAAGGCTACAAAAAAATTATTAAACTCAAAATTCATCAATACAAACAAAAAGTACTTTTCCGAGAATTAAACTATTTTTCCATGAATATGAGTTTTTTTTACAACAATGATGCACACAAGAGCAGTTATTTTAGTCTCTCATTTTTTTGACAAGTCAATTATACATGCGGAAAACATTGCTTTACGCAGATATAATGTCTTTGAGCTGAAATTTTTACAACTGGCATTGCGAAACTCCTTTTTGCACGTTTGATTCCGACTGGGTCTCTTGCATATTCATTTTTCAAACGAACCAGCGCATAGAAATCAGCAACTGCACGGCGGGAGGGTAAATGACCGACCCTACTATAGATAACTAGCAGCGGATGGCGAATAACCGCAGCTTTTACTAAGAACGTTTTAAAATGCTCCTGATATCGAGATTTTTTGATATGAGCAAAAAGAAGCACGAATTTTTTTTGAAATAATCATATGATGATGTATATTAACATGCTCCCATTGCATAGTTAGATAGTAGATTTTTATAAGAATTTCCAAGAAATTCCAAACTTTAGTTCAACAAGTTTTAACATGACATTTTTGTCATGCCACCACATTGCTTGCGTCTTTTGCATTCAAGCAATCACAGTATGGTATAAGTGTGTGTGACAAAAACTGAAATCTATTGAATGCATTTCGATTTTCAAAGAAATTGCTGTTTTTTTTTAAATTTTTTTTTTGCTGTCACCTCTTTAACTTCAAGTGACTGCAAGTTTGGTCTTTTGTGTGGCACCACCTTGTTACCTGTGTTGCACGCAATTTTACATACTTTGCATACGACTTGAGAAAAGTAAAATTCAAATCATCCTTTAAGTGGCATCGTGCCATCATTTGTATTCTGGTAATAAAAAAAAAAAAATATTTTCGAAAATATCAGGAAAAGCAAATGTTCCTTTAAATTTCGCTAACCACATACATAAAGTGTGTGAGCATCAAATGAACAGCAGCGGCAGTTAGGCATCATACTTTTGGTATCAAATTTTTTTTTTAGTTTGAAATCAACTTTTTTTATTTCAAGGAATTGTCTACATTTTCATTTCGGTTCCAAATCATAACTTTTTTCGAAAAAAATTTCTTCCATGCAATTGATTATTTATCAACTCCTTTCACCATGGAATGAATTTACTTACCGATTTTGAATTCTAATCCACTGGAATTGGAGTCAAAAAATAAACATTCCTACCCAGCTCTGATGTGAAGCAATACACATATGATATATACTCAAAATAGTTGAAGAGTTGACGCAATTATTCGAAAGAAAAACCATCGAAAAATTTTGAAAAAAATTTAAAAGCATAATATTTAAAAATAGTGTAGAATTACTAAAGAATAGTATCGTCAAATGCTGATATATCTTACGAGTTATCCACATCATATATGTATATGTAACAATTTTCTGTAATCCAAACTAAGACGTGGCATACATGCGCTCCAATAAAATTTTTCTTATCTGCGTGAGTCTTCTTTGTTGCTTGTGATTGAGGTTTCGCTGTTTTTGATTTTCAAAGAAAATATGTGTCCTTCCTTATGTGTTTTTATTGCAATCATCTGATAGCGATAAAAATAATATTTTTTTATTGGAACACGTAACCTGGTATTTGATTTTATTCTTTCCTTAGCAAATGTACAACGTTCTTAGGTTGTGAAAACCAACGGCTTTAAGAAGAAAGTAGTTACAAAATAACAAATACTGTGAAATTCTCCAAAATCGAACACTCACCGTCACAGTATTTTTGTCCGATTATGGGAGATGTCCCCTTATGGGGAAGGAACAAAAATATTTTTTTTTTTTTGTTTTAATTTCGATTGGCTCAACTTCTAATGTTGGGTGTCAAGATGCGTCTCTACATTTTTTGATGTGATAAAATGCTACAAAATCATCTCTGGTAAAATGCTGCAAACGGGCAACTTGCTTCATATGAAGGTATGGGGTCAGCAATTTTCTCTTCAACATCGTCTTCAGACTCGCTTATCTCTGAAGTGTCGCTTTGATTTTCAAATGGTACTTCAGCATTGTTATATTCAGTGAATAAACTTTGATCGATTTTCAAAAATTCGTCAAAACCAGCTAACCAGAACGTAAGAAAAAGTCCAACTCTACGCAACATTTTTGACATAGGTACATTAGCATTATTAGGAGAACCATCAAATTCGTTGCTTTCAAAACAAAAAGGAATAAGAATTCGTAAAAAAGGGAAATAGTACAAATTTAATAGAATTTTATTTAATTTTGTCAGTTTAAAAAAAATATCTTGATCAAAACTATATAGAATATAGTGTCCGCGTCTAGTTACTGGAGCGTCCGGCTATCGAAATTAATTTTGTATGGAAAAGTTAATGAAAAGTGAGTGTCGACGAAATATGTCCGGGTATGGGAACTGTCCGGTTATGGGGGCTGTCCGTAATGGGAATTTCACTAGATATTGTCGCTTTGTTCAAAATCGAGAAAATTTGAGTATATTTTTTACAGCAGTTATTCGTTAGAAAGATTTCCTTTGCTATTCGTAAAATAATTGGAATGAAATTCGTTGAAATTATTGAATAAAATTACAAAATTTATATGAAACTTTTTATACTTTTCTTTGCAAAGTAACACCGTTTCAAATACGCAGTATTGTTCATATTTCCTCATATGTAGTGATCACTGTGAGTATGTAAACTAGGTTTTCTAGCAACATTTTATCAATGCAAGTAAGCATTATATTTGTGTGTATTAGGACTGTTCAAAACGCTCGAACTTCTGGTCCAATATCCTTAAAAATTTGTTTAAAAAACAACCAAAAATGAGTTTTCTTTGATTATCGCGGTGTGCTGGAGTCCCAAATCCTTCCAAAAAACAAAACAAGGATTATATTTTAGGTGTGGTGAGCTCTAAAGTCCTTCCAGAAAAACAAAATAAAGAATATTATTAATGCGTCATGAAGCGTTTGCGTAAAATGTCAATCGAAAATGACCAAATTTTGTGGAGGAACAACTGCAGCACTTTACGCCACAATAAGGCATCATCAAATGAATCCTTTCGCTAGATTATTTAGCCAAAAATTCAACGAATGTCATCGACCGAACATTGCATTCACCTGATATGGCCACCTACGAACTTTTTCTATATCCGAAGCTAATAGTAGAAGATCGAACAAGGCGCTTTAAGTCAGTCATTAAGTCATTAAAGCAAATACGTTGTAGCAGCTGAAGGCTATTCCTCAACCAGTCTACGAGAAATTTATGAATGACTGGATCAAGCTCATGCTTAGTTGTATACAAGCGTTGAGACTTACACTAAAGCAGGCATAACAAATATAATGAACTTTCTCGATTAAAAAAATCTTGCGAAATAATAGACACTCTAATGTATTATCAATTCGTACGTAAAACCTTTAATAAAATCAATTTGATACTACAAGCACTTGCATGTCCTCTGCAGGAATTTCAAATATTTTTTAACTTCACATACAACATTCAGCAGTTCATCATTTTATCTTGTGATGTTGAGTAGTTATCTACACTTTTACAACAAACTAGTGAGAAGTCTCTAAGAGTATTGTTAAATTAACATTTCAGTAAGCTACTACAATATGCAAATTGACATAAATTGAGTGAACTAAGACATTTTTAATACGATTATTTTGATACAATTTGTATTTTAAGCCACACATGTATGGGCAAGGCTGAAAATAAATTTTAGTTTGGCTCAACTGACATATCTATTGTTTCTATAGCTCAAATGTAACAAATTACAACAACATTTACATACATCCCACACACATACATATATATAATATGTTTTGACTTAACCACCATTTCTGCCTTGATACAATAAATCAAGTGCAATAACAACACTTTTAAATTAAATTTTGTTGGAAAAACACAAACAACAAGTAGAAGAATTACAACAAGACCAATGGTTAGTTTAAGACCTGGTCACCTTTTGCATGTGCACATATCACTTTTACATCCACACACACACACACAAATACATGCATAGACAACTGAAAATGTAATAAATTTTGTGGTTTTGAGCTTCAACTTGGTACACACAATTACATATACATATGTATGTTGCCAATGTTATGTTAATTAACACAGACACTGGAATAACAACAACAACAACAATAACGTAAACGACAACGACAACACCTACAACAACCCTTTCTCAAGAATTATGTATGTACGTGTACAACTACAATTGGGACTTATCACAAGGCAGATGAAGTGTACATTGTGAATATGAACTGTGATACTTTTGATATTCACACGTACATATGCAGGAAACAACCTCAGTTGGCATCAAACTCGCAAAACTCGATGGAATTATTAATCACCATTTTATAAGGGAAAGATATTACGGCACCATGCTTGACAACAAAAAATTTTTTGGAGCAGAAATATCAAAACAATAATGACGTAATGTTTCCTAGCATTCAAAGAGTCAGGCAAAAGAATGCAGCTCGTGAACTTATAATGTTCTGCTTTTTAAATAGAGATGGTTAAAAATATTGAAAAAGTCGACAAATGTTGAAAAAGTCCAAGATTGTAACATATATATGGTATTTCGAAAAATATTATTGAAAATATCCAAAAATGTTAGAGAAGTTAAAATGTGTTGGAAATGCTAATACATTCGAATCATGAGGCACTAATCGAATTAATTGATAACGTTGAATTCGAATCATGTTGAAAAATCAAAAATGATGAAACGTTCGAATATATCGATCGAAACATTTCGATATTATCAATATATTGATAATATCGATATTATCAATATATTGATAATATCGAAAATGTTCTAAAATCGAAAAATTTAAGAGAAGAGATTAGATTCATGTTGTAAAAGTCGTGAAATGTTAAGAGAGTCGAAAAATCTTTATAAAGTTATAAAGTGTTAAAACCGCCGAAAAACTTTGAGTAATTCAAAACATCTTATAAGAGTCGAAAAATGTTGAAAAAGTCGAATTGAAAAAGTGTTGGAAAAGTCAAAAATGTTGAAGCATATTGTAAATGTTAAGAAATGTTAAGTCGAAGAAGTCGAATTATGTGGCAAAAAAGCGAACAATTTTGAGCAAGGCAAAAATTAGTTTGGAGGTTTCGATTGCAATAAATATTGAAAAACTTAAAACCTGGTGAAAAAAATTAACATTGAAAATTCAAAAACAAATAGTTTCCATCGTTTCCACTCGCAAAGACCGCAAATCAGTTGAAGACGATGACCGAAGCACCCAAAAAAAAAAACCTCAAATACAATCAACTTCTAGCGAAAAATCATGACTGCATGCCTAGTTACTCATCAGATATGCTTGATTAAGCACAGTGTGACTTCTTTTTGTTTCCGTATCTGAAATTGGTGCACAAGGGTTCGAAGACGTTCATACCATCAAAACCGCGGCCACAAGACAACTGACGGTAGTATCGGTTCATGACATGTGCCTATTTGTTTGAGACAATTTTAAGTTGCTGTCAACAGTGTTGTAGATGTAGAAGGTAGAGTTCGCATACTATCGATAGTTGCGACCATCGATAGTAGACGATAGTTTGCTCGCTAACCAACGATAATATCGATAGTATGCTGGAACAAGTTTACTCTAGAGAAAATCTTCCAAATTTTCCCGCTATAAGAATAAAATTTAAATTGGCAAAGTGTCGGTCGGATCTAACCCCTGAATGGATTTCCAAAATTATAATATCCTGTGAATGGTAATTTAATAGGGCATAAAATCGGCACATAAATATTAGAAGCTCATTGTACAGTTTTCGAAATACGACTATTTTTGTAAAATTTTTACATTTTTTTTTTTATAAAAACCGAATTTTTTTACAAAAAATGTATTATCAACGTATAATTTTTTTAGTATAACAAGAAATCTCATTTTATTTGCTTTAAAATGATTTGTACCAACATTATTTTATATTAACCCATTTTTTTTACCAGAATGTAAGAAAAATTAATTCATTTTTTTTTTTTTTGAAAACTATACAATATATTTATGGACAACTACAGCGATAGCACCAACAATTACAACAACAATAACAAAGGCCGCCCACTTACCCTTACTCGTATATAAAATTAAATCAAAAGTGTTTGAAGAAATGACAAATACGCTGAAACAGTGGTGTTATTCAATATTGTCGACAATTCCAAGATGAACAATTAATTTTAATACCATCGATAGTCTGTCATAAACCATCGATAGACGCAATAGTGCAAGACTATCGATTTGATCGATAGTGCCGTCGATAGTTTGCGAACTCTAGCAGAAGGGTAGTACTTTGGATAATAAATGAAGAGCTTAGAAAAATATAATTGTTTGCATTTATTTAGGAAAGTTTGTGTGGAAAATTATCGCACTCTGTATTTCTAAGTGACAAATTCTATTCCAATTCAGTCAAATAAATATTAAAAACTTATGTTGTTTTGAAATTTTTGTAAAATTTAATAAATTGTCAATAGTGCAAATGTCAATAAAGGAAAAGCAAATGAAAATTAAAACAATTCAATGATGTTACAGCATGTGTTATACAGATGGCGAATATTGTTATTACAGCCTAAAATATTTTTTGCTTATTTTTGATGCAGCACCTTTTGTATTTAAAATCACCTTTCTGTGTATATATAAACTTGAAACAGACTTTGTAAGTTATATAGAATGGATTGACTTTATAATTGAAACTATCATTGTGATATTAATCTTCGCTGTAATTGCGCTTGGCTGTTTCCTGGTAAGATACTTATTTGCATATTATCGTATAAATCCATAAATTAATACTTTTTTCATTATAGCGAAGTAAACGGTGCTTAGCTGTTGGAGTGCTTTGTCTTGGCGTGCATTTTGCTATAATTCTAACACATTGTATTATTCGCTTAGTGGATGGAATCAATTGGCTTTCATATTGGTACATTGTTGATTATATTAACTGTAAGTATTTAATCTGAAAGTATTCTAATTCTGCATAAAAATTACGTGCTACTTGAAACCAAGAAAACTATTAATATAGGCGAACTTAAAAGAAATTTCCAGGCTATCTTTAATTGCTATTCTACTTGCTACTAATCGTCAGGCTTGAAAAATTTTTCGAGCGTTTTAGCGCTTCCTAATTTGTTTCTTTTTTCATCAATGTATATTTTATATCTAACAATAATTTAATAAATATAGAATCTAACAATAAAATTAATTAAACTATTTTTTACAGTGGCACTTGAATTGCCTGTATGGTATTTTGCTATATCATACTATAAACTGATAGTGGAAGAAGATGTTCAAGATCTTGAAAGGTTATATCGAGCTTTACGTATCCGCCCCCACCCTGCTTAAATATTTCAATGCGACAAAATATGGGATGCTATACACTCAGATTGGAGCAGATTGTTCAGCAAGCAAAAACAGTCAACTTTAAAAATTTAATTTTTTTACTTTTCTATACAAAATGTTAAAATTAATTTTTATTTTCCAAAAACAAAAGTCAATTTTACGTATTTATGTAAATACTTAAACCACTTATAATAAACTTAATATTTAGTTTTTAATAATAATTTTTTAGCAAAAGCTATTCCCTTCACTTTGACTTAAGCAACTTCACAAATTTCTTAGGATAAATAAAGCTATTAAACGCCAAAATGATTGGAAAAGCAAACAAGAGATATGTTAAAGAATTTACATTGAATATGGTAAGGCAAATCTAGCCAGTATGGGTTACCAAACGCTCTTTAGCGCTGTTATACCGCTTTTGACAGCTGCACTTCTCGAACCACGAAGTGCACCTACTTTCTGTGTTGGTTTTTTAACATATTCTCAAAAAGACTTGCCTCACTAATTTTTCTGGAAATCAATTTTTGGCTCCATAGGTATTCTAGAAAAGTATTTTATTTTAAAAAATCAAAATTCATTAAACTACAGCCTAACATTTTTATTGAGATTCCACCGAATAAAAACTCATAGCGTAACCCAGAAAATAACATCTTCGCAGGAAAATCTTTAAAGAATATCCTTGCACAAACAATTCAAAAGATTTTTTTGCAAACACAACTTTCGAAAGGCGCTTTTCAATTTTAATGAACACCTTTTCAAAAACATTTTCGCAATAGTTCTCTTTTAGGAATATATTTTAGTGATATTATTGTTAGTACAACTTTCAAAGACTTTGTTTCAAAAACCATTTTCATGACACGCTTGCAATAAGATATCTTCAAGAAAGTTGTTGTTGTTGTACATCTGTCGTAGAATGTTTCTTCGATAGAAATTTCCTTGAAAGAAATTTCAGACAAAAATGTCCTAGCAAAGATATACTTTAAAGAGTGATTTCTCAAATATTTCATTGCTATCATAATTTGCAAGATAACACAGGCCGACAGCATCTCAGATCCAGAAACAAGAAGGTCTTTAATACGCTGAATCCAATTCTGACCTCGGAAATTCTTTATCAGCTCTGGTTTTCGAGATATCCTAACCTAAAAGTGCAAAAAACACGGGTTTTGGCTATATTTGAGTTAATTTTACATCGAGAATAATTTTTTTTTTTTTTCAAAAACTAGTTGCGGCATCTGAAACTATTTCTCTTAGCCTTCAAAACCCTTTTTTAATTATGTATTTTTTCTCCGAAATATATAGTCTGGTTTCTGGGTGTGAATGTTGCTTAAATTTTGTCGGCCTGTGTAATTCTTGAAAGAGGTTTTTTGAAAAAAAATTTCGTTATGGGAATAACTTAACGAAAATTTTGCTGCATATTTATATGTTCTTTATAGAACTTTCTTAAAATAATATTCCCGTAAATTATTTTTTAAAATGATATCCATTGAAGGAAAGCTTCGTTGAGGATTTCCTTGGGAGAATAATTTTAAAAGTAATCTTTTGTAATGATCTCTTTTCAAAGATGCCCTAGCAAAAATGGAAATGATGTACTTAAAATACTCTTTGCTAAAATGTTTTTGTATTGATGTGATTACAATTATTTTAATGCAAAATATATTGATACATATTCTCCTAAAGTAATATCTTTGGAAGAGATTTATTTGAAGTAATGCATTTAGAAAGACTTTCTTCATACAAAATTTTTTTTTCGAATGATGTCCTCAGAATGATAACCATGCAAAAACATCAGTGGATGATTTTATAGGCGTTAAAAATTAATTTCCGCCATTCTCTCTATACTAATAACAAAACCAACTATTTCTTTCACAAATAAGTTTTTTTCGTAAATTTTTAACTTTAAAAAAATGTTCAATCAATTTTGAGAAAAAAAAGGATTTGCATCCATTGTTCGTAATTCTGTCTCTTTTGGCCAGTAAAATATCACTAAAACTTTTTATTTGTTAACAGCGCGTATAGCCAATACTATGAACGCTCTTTAAAAATTTAAATTAAGAGAATATGTTAGTGTTAACTTTCTCTTAAAATTCAGTTCATCGGATAATGGAATTCGAACACAGCCACAATCGCTCTCACACTTGTGCGTTTTTTTATTTGAATTTCTCATTTTTGCTACATTCTCGGGTGGTTGTTTCGAATTTTCGAATATAAACAAAGTGTCATTTTGCATCATCACAATGCCGGGTTTTTGCCGTGTTGCACTATTGGAAGGAATGCACGTTTAGCAATTGAGAAATGTCATCTGAAAAATAACAACAACAACAACAGTAGCAGCGTTGATAATGAGCGAAACAATGAAAGAGTTTAAATTTTTGCTTTATGTAGGTCACCGAAACAGGCATTTAATTCATCGCTTAAGTGTGATTACCAACAGCAAAAGCAAAAAGCAATTAATTAAAATGACATGAAGCGAAACTTAACTCAATGGCAAATATAGATACTATGTATTACTACATAATACAGAAACTGTGATGAAATTCCACTGATGCATTTCAATGACATGGATAACATTGAAACTTTGTAAGATAATTTCAAAGGATCAAAGGAGTTTCCTATCATAACCATTAATACATAAGAGTTTGATTTTTTTTTGTAACTGCGTCAGTCATTGTAGTAAATTGAACTGGGAGCTTTTCATGTGACTACCCAATTACACTTTCTATTCGTACTACAAGTTCTTATTGCCGTATTGATCCAAAAATAGCTTTTCCTCCGCATAGCACACTTGGCTCAGCTTGGTTCGTAATATTATTAAAGAATCTGCAACACTGCTGGTAACTTTTACTAATCACGTCCTATAATCTCTCAAAATGATTTAGAGACAAAAAGAAATTAAGTAAACCAATAGTGTGCCTTAGTAGTTTCTTTGAAAAATTTTTTTTATACAATTTTAAGGGATTTGTCTTCTAAATGCCTTTAAAAAAATATATAAAACATCCTGGATTTTTTAGGATTACGAAGGCAGTATTATTATTTATTTTATTATTCTGATGAGCAATCAAGCTAAATAGAACCATATCATATGAAAAGGAAGCCTGCTAATAGTCCATTTAAAATGTTTACTAAGTGAGATCGGTTATATACATGTCACTACATATTAACAAAAGTCTAGCAGATAAATCAACGTTAATCATTTCAGTACCGAACGCAAGCTTTCAGGCTGTCTAAAATTATAAAATTATAGGAATCAAACTACATTAATAAGATAACTGGTCATAAAACCGATAAAAAACGTACGACAGTGATGGCATTTTCGGTACATTTGTACTTTTTTCGGTACATTTGCGCCCTGAAAAATCGTTGTCAGTACATTCGACAAGTTTTCAGTACATTCGGTACATTTGGAGCATTTTCAGTACATTCTTCGCCAAATTTTTAGCACATTTTCAGTACATTTTCGGTACATTTGGACAATTTATAATATTTGCCTTTTTTTTTTGTTTTTTAGTAAATGAAATAAAAGCAATGAGTAGATTTATAGTAATTAACTGTATATAATATAATTATTCTACTTATACTCTATTTCAATTTAATTTATAAAAATCGTCGAATCCGTTCAAAAGTTATAAGCTTTTGAAAAAGTTTTGTCCCCGAATTTCAATTGCCTAGTTGGTAAGTTCTGACCCATATGTTATAAAAAAAGATTTCTGAACTTTAGAATTAAAGAAATATCTGCTATTGGGTTGTCTAAAATTATGCTACTATAAAAGCAAATATTCGTGCACGCACCTAGAGTTAGTGGAAAATGTAATAAATGTCACTAATCTAAGACACACTAAAATTGACACAAAACACAGAACACACAAATTTTACATCTCAAAAACTCTGTTGTTGTTGTGAATTAGAAATCGTTGCAAAAGTCACAAAGGAATAGAAAAACTCATACTTAGAACATCCTACAGTTTTGAAAAACTTAAGAAATCTCATAAATTTCTCAAACTTGCAAAACATTTTGCATTTTGCAACATTTCGTTGCATACTAAAAACCTCACAAATGTCAGAAGCCCTAAAACCCTACAAATGTTACAAGTTAACAATATAGGCTCTACTAAAAAAAATCGCCTTAAATATTGCAAATCAGAACCCCTGCAAACGTTGTAAGCTATAAATCTTAATAAAAGACACAAAGTAATAGAAAAACCAAAAACTAAGAACACCCTTTAGTTTTCACAATGCCTGAAAAAAGTCTCAAAAATGTTTAAATTTAAAAAGATGACTTGCGTGCTGCAAGCTTAAAGCCTCACAAATGTCATAAGTCTTAAAACCTACAAATGTCACAGGTTCGCAAAAATATCACTCGCATTCAATGTTGCGAACGAAAATCACTTGACAAAATGTCGAATATATTAATTTATATTCAAAAACACGCCTGTTAAAAATTCACAAAAAATGTAGTAAATGCATTAAAATTGAAAATGGATATCTCAATAGTAATTTCCTCACAACTTCATTGTGATCTATTTTGCGTTCAAATGTGTCGCCAAAATTTTTGCTCTCACACCGTATGTGCTCATATTTTTTCAGTGCAATTGACTATGATAGCATTTAATTTTCATAGACTAACATAACATTTGCACTTATTTTCTTCTTGCGTTTTGTGGTTTGCAAAAAGTTTTCGAATTTTTTCCTCAGTTACTTGTCCTTTCAATACTCACATTCTTAGTTACGCAGTTAGTTCATGTGAAAAAGTTTATCCTTGAAAAAATGTTTATACTTATAAGATTTTTATCCGTTTTGCGGTTTCGTTTTGTTTTGAAACATTTTTTTTTTTTTCCATTTCTTTTTTGTAATTTATTTTTTCTTCTAAGTAGTAACGAATTTTTTTTTTCTATGCTGCAGTAAATGTGCTACTTAAATTCCTTTGCCTTGTGCCACTTTAGTTTGTGCCTTTCTGATTTTCTTTTCGTTGGCCAATAATGTCATTTGCGGTTTTTTTTTACTTAATTAGAACGAAAATGTGAAAGTTTAGCAATATACTTTTTTTGTGTATTTTGGCTATTTTTTCTTACGAGCATTCAAACGAGCTCAAGGATAAGTGCAAGGGTAGGATGCGTATCTTTAAATTAAAAGTAACAAAGAAAAACAAATTACAGACATTTTTTTTTTAATTTAATAAATGTAGACTTTGCTGTGATTTAATTGTTTTTAA
The DNA here is from genome assembly GCA_963662105.1 of Meiosimyza platycephala. Lineage (NCBI taxonomy): Eukaryota > Metazoa > Arthropoda > Insecta > Diptera > Lauxaniidae > Meiosimyza > Meiosimyza platycephala. The sequence continues at coordinate 93,190,553 of OY759210.1, forward strand.
TTGAATTTCTGGAAATGTTCCAACCCGTATCAGAACTAAGACATCGAAGCGTAAAGTTTCGAAATACATTACAAAATAAAGCTAAGTGTATGTCGTGTGATGAAAAATTTGTAAATGTCCCTTTTTAATTATTTATACGCGGCTATTACTTATATCTTAATATCATTCAAAATCAAAACCGTATGGTTTGATCCTGAATGCACGTGCACAGCATAAGCCTGAAGTGGCTGAAAAATTAAGTGATATTTTGCAGATATGTAATGAACTCAAGCTGTTCAGAATATGAAACGGAACTGATATGAAAAAAAACTGCCAAGAATTACTGAACAACAGCCAGATTCCATTGCTAATGATTTATGCAAGTAATCACAAATCATTATTAAAGATAAAAACGTTGCTGCATCGGACTACAAGCCACCAAAAAAGAAAAATCTCTAAAATAACGAAGAATGCGCATAGATCAAGACACAAGCTGATGAAGTATTAATTCGAACACTGGAACAGAAATCTGGAACTGAAGTAGAAGCAGAGCCAAAAGAAGTTAGATTTAAAAGTTTTTTCTTTAAAACGACTTTCAAATTAGTATATCTACCGAAACTATTCCGCAGTTACTTTGATGCAACATGACGTATGAGTAATATGTAGAATATTCATTATCGAGACCAAAGCTAGCAGCTAAAATGAAGATCAAAAAACATTTTTAAAATAAAATAAAATAAAACAAAAAAATAAAATCAAATCAAATAAGCAAAAAAAAAAGTTTTAAAAAATTTACTTTTAATTTCTTGTAAGCCTTTTTAACTTTTTCAGCAAAGTTGCTGTGCAGTTAAGACTCAAAAATAAAATCGGCTTGACTTAAAAAGTAAAGTTTAAAGTGGACCAACAGAGTTCGGATGCAACTTAGCTACCATATGGCAATAAAATACTCACTAATTTTATATGAATAAAACTTATAATTAGATTTCATTGGTGGCCGCTGGAGTAAAATACTATGTACCATATAAATTTCAATAAAATATTAAGTATCTACTACTATTATGAAGCCAAAAGTAAAAAAAAAACTTCCCAACCATTGAAATGTTTCAATTTATTTTGAAAAACTGCTTACTCACTTTCAGCGAGTTCATTCGACATTAGGCAAAAAACTTCAATTCATTCATGACCCATAGAACTCTTTTGGATTTCACATGAACCTGCATTGCAGTTGCAAAGCCTCAATCGATAAAATTTGGTGCTTTGTAGAAGTGCATTTGGTTTTCACTCAAAGAAAATGAAAAACCACTGGATCCTATAAAACGCTCTTTGACAGCCTAACGCATATAGCAAAAAAATAAAAAAATAACAACAAACTAAAACCCAAACAAAACTATACAAAGCTATACAAAACCATACAAAACTAAACAGAACTAAATCAATGTGCTTATATTTGTTTGACAGAACAATTGCATTGAAGTTGAAAAAAATGCATTTTTTTTTTTTTTTAAAAAAAAACAGCAAATCCACTTGCGGCCGAAAAACATTTCAAAAACTCAATAACAAACAACATGACACAAATAAATAACATGGAAAATATGCCATTTTTTGTTATTGAAATAAATAAAGAAAAATAAGTTGAAAAATCATAGCGTACTTCCGCATTTTATGCGGTAAAAAATTTAAGCAAATTTTTGATGAAATTCTACAATTTTACGAAGGGTTTTCAGCGTACAAAGCATCCCCAACATGTACGCTTATGTAAAAATGTGGCCGAAAATTACTCAACAGCATGGCAGCAATGAAAATGCATTAAAATGAAAAATACTTTTTAAAAAACTATTTACCATTTCAATTTCCGCAAGAAATTCGCGCAAAGTAAAAAAAAAACTACTACATAGTGCATTCTACTGAAATACTTGTACAATATAGAAAAACAAATACACTTTTTACAATTGTGACGTCATGCTGCGAGTAACAAGTTTTAAATGAACTTTGTTAAGTTAATATTTAGCTCAGCATATTTGACTCGAAGTAGCGCTACAATATTGCGTATGCTTCTTATTAAATTTGTATTTGATATACCATCTCGTGGCCTGTTCAACAGGACGTATGAGCAACTTTAAATTGCTTCAGACGATCTGATCTGACCAAATGCCAAAAATAAATCTGCTGTGCCGGCAAGTGTTAATTAAAACACAAATTTATAGATTTGGAGACGCTCTCAACACTTCGATTTTCCTGTCACAACAACATGGCGTATTTTACGATTGAACTTAGGCTTATAACCTTATTTATAAAACTCTTATCACACAAAAATATAAATGTTTGGATAATCGGAAATACCGTAAACATTGCTTTGCTGCGTGAAAAGTTCGGAGTGTCAAAAATTTTAAGAAATGACTTGATACTTTTGAAGTTTTTCTTGTGCAAGAGCTTACAAAGCAATGATGCCTTTAAAATAGCTTAGTATCATAATTAGAAAGATACTTCACCTTTATAGCAAAAATCTTGTTTTATAATAACTTGCTATATGTAAAACCATAATAAAAGAGGCATAGAAATGTCTTTGACATACATTTTTAAAGATCATAACAGGCTGTTTATAAAGACATTAGGTGGCATGTCTCGTATGTGTCTTTATACATAACAAAGTACTTATAAAGACATAAGTTGGCATGTTTCGCGTGTGTCTCTATATATTGCATAATGAAATGATTATAAAGACATGAGGCGGCATGTCCCGTGTGTGTCTTTGTACATTAGACATAAACATCGCTTGAAATACATGTTGCCTCATGTCTTTATAGTGTCGATTTTTTGTCTTTTTAAAAAAAAATGTGAAACATGTTCGACAATAATAATAAAATTAAATGTTCTTTATTCATTAATTCTTTCAAAGATCTTCAAAATGCATATTTAAGTCTCTAAGTCTCTTTCAAAGAACTCTACTCAATGCACTTATCTGAGAACGCACTCTTTTGTAAGCCTTTGTAAGGTGCCTTTTAAAGACCTCAGAAAGATATTTTATCGAGTCTCTTCAAAGATAACAAAGAGGGGAATATTTCTTTACACTTCATACGCCAAATGGCTCTTATAAGTTATAAATAACTTATAAAAATAATGTTGTCTTTCTACTTGTCTTTATAAGGTCCTCAAAAGATCTTTAAAATGTCTTTAAATGAAGCTATAAATCATTTTTGTCACTGGGAAGTCGAAATTGAATATTGACCGTCTAGTTCTTGAAATAAGGTCTGATTTATTGAATAAAGTTTTCGAAAATTGGACTCATCGCGTTCGCCTCTGTAGTGGTATGAATGATATATTTTTTAAGACATAATTGAATCGATTGTAAATGATAAATATATTGCTGCTGATTTCTTCTCGTGTTAATATTTTGGGCATATATTTTCTTACTTCAGGTATAAGCTTAAACTATAATTATAGTTTTCGTTCACATACCCATATATGTATATGCCGTGTGTAGCGTGTAATTACGAACAATCATCATCATCAATGATTGTTAAAAGCTTTTGATAACAAATTCATTTTATTTCAAATCGAAAAAGGATCTATGTAAAAGCATATCTACAACATGCAACAAATGGAAGAAACATGTTGGTTAAAAAGTGTCGTATTGCATTTATTTTTATATGCATTTTCCCTATAGGTTTATTTGTTTGAAAAGCAGTTTCAGAAAAGTGACGATATTAGTCATTATTTTGATAAACAAATGTATAGAAACTTAAATTTTTTGTTTTCAAATATGATTTTTATTGAAAAGTTTCAAAGTCAACTAACGATAATTTAATGCATTTCATATTCATATGGTCTTATACAAAAATCTCACATAACATATTATATATTTTTCAATGCCAGTTTCTATGTACATTACACTGCATGCATACTTTTCCAAATGTTACAAGTGATACCTCAAAAATTCAAGGACATTTGAATTTTTACATAAATAAGCATCCTCAACATTTTAAAACAAATAAAAAAATTGCATACTTAAAGGCGCTCTCACTAACTAAGGCACCAGCGAAAGTGTATCATCATAAATAATGTTGTTAAAGCAGAAGCGATAGGAAGCTTCAAGTGGTTAATGCAGCAGCAGCACAACCGCCTGCTATGTGTGTGTGTGTGTGTGTGTGTGTGTGACTGTGTGTGTGTGTGTAACATATCACTGCAAAGATAAATCTGAACAACTTTATAAAAGTCGACAGAAGTCGACAACATAATCTGCAAGGAGTACTCGAAAGTCAAGTCCAAGTTCTGCTGCAATGTGTGCTGCATTGAGGAACTGACATGCGTTTCATATGTGGTGGTATTGAAGGTGATGAATTAAAGTCATATGTTTTAGTTGCATTTTTTTGTTGCACTACATTTTTTTTTTTTCATTTGTTTTTTTTTCTCTATTTTTCATTTTGTTATTTCTATACAGCTTGATGTGGATTTCGCTTTTATGAGCTGGCATATAATGTTCTTGGTATTAGGGTCGCAGCATGAGTTTGGTTGACTTGCTTTGTTGTATGCAATGGCAATTTTGCGTTTTATTTATGACTTCTTGACATTGTTTAGCTGTAGAAAAAAATGTGAGCAGTATATTATTCTTGAAAGAATTGTTTGTTACATGCATTTAGGAAGACGTTGACAGTTCTTTAATGGCGTGAAATTTATACAACAGCTTTAATATAGAGCTTTACAGTTTGTTGAAACGATGTTAATATATTCTAGTTGTTGGTATAAATATTTGTCAGAAACATCAGACTGTTTTTAATAAGCTTGTCGTAATATAATGCTCCTTTTTCACATTAAAATATGTTAATTTTTCTTTCTTGTATACAATTTCTATTAATTGCATTTAATATAATATATAGCGCCCTTACTTATACTCTGTTTAAGTTATAGTGTAACTAACTTTATTAAGAACTGGAAAAAAAAATGTTTCATGACAACATCTCAAAAACTATATGACAAAAAATTTTTTAAGCCAAATGGCTTAGTACTTTAGACGTGTAATTTCTTAAGCTAACCGATGCCATAAGAATCACGAATATGAATTTTTTTGAGATATCTCGCTTCTAAGGGCAGAATATTGAATTTTCCATCAGTTCTGACTAATATTTACGTCATATCTGGCTATTGAGAAAATCTCTCAGTTATCAGCAATGACTAAAAAATCAGTCATGGCTGATACGAATAAGCGAGATAACTGGTTGTGTAACAAAAAATGATAGCCAAAAGCATTCTACAAACTTTAACATTATACCTTCGATAATAGCGAGAAAATACGCGCCGTTCACGATAAAACAATTTTTTTCAATGGATGAATGGATTCTGGACCATTGCAAAAACACGTGTAATGCACAACGAAGCAGTTGCTGTTTGGTATGGCGTTTACCGGGGAATGGGTGTTTGGCTCATATTTTTTCGCTGACAGCTTAGAAAAGAATTAATTGTCTTTATTTTATTGATATTTATCTGTTGAGTGCAACAGAACCATGATCAATGAACTCTTGCAGCCGTAAATTGGCAAATTGGTTTAAAAGAACTATTCGGTCCAGCAGGATAATGCAATCACACACACACAGCACGAGAGGTAGTGGTAGTGGACAGTGGAAACTTGCACGGGTCTGCGAGATTGTCTGATTTTGTCATTTGAGACTCTTTTTACTTAAAATATTGTATGTAAATAAATTACTTCCTTTATGTGAATATAAGAATACGCTCAAATAAAATCTCTACTACAAGGATGAACGATTTTTGTCAATTTACCTCCACCTATCGTCATTCAACTCGCACTCAATGCTCATTATTTTTGTATTAAAAGTTGTGTCAATTTTATTGTCCACATATTGGCCGATATCAAGTTGGCTGGCGTTTGCCAATAACCACAATGTTGCGGTGTAGAAAACGTTACATAGCTGCTTTCGAAGAACGCAAAAAGCATGTATCTTTATATACAAGTGTTTATGTATACATATATATGCTTTGTTGTTCTTGTTGGGTTGGCATTTTTATTTTTATAGCTATTTGCTTGGTTGTGCGAACATTCGCGTTGTCGCTTATAATGACTGTAGTTACAAAAATAAAAGAGACACAATATTAAATGTTATTTTTCATGTCAATGTTAAACTGCGCTTTTATGACAGTTAAAATATAATAGTTTTACAATACGACCCAGAATGGGCGGTTGAATTTAATTAGTTTTTAAAGTGAAAAGATTCTTGAATTGGAATGTTTCACAAAAAAAAAGGGAAAAATCATCATATGATAATAAAAATTTAAGTTCTATTTAATATAAATAAAAGGGAAGAGCCCTTGCAGCATAATCTGAGTACGTTTGTTTTATGTAGTCATTAAAACATTGCGTAAGCTTTGCCAGAAGTAACGCATTAAAATCCTTTTTTTAATTCGATTTTGCTGTAAGTACTTAAATGTGCATTTATTTTTCAGCCAACAACACACAAACAAATGTTTTTATATTTAAAGTTTATAAAAAAAAAAATTTGTTTTTAAAACTTTAATCTCATTAACACCTTTGAATAAGACTACAAGTGGGTGTTTCCATGTAACATATTGAAATTACGCCAACACAAAAATTTTATTTAACATTAAAAATACTTACAACCTGTACTGTACCGGGTGTTTTGACATATTGTAGGATGTTAATCCTAAGCCGCGACCAAACGCCGCCCACTTTCTCTAACTTTTATATATGTATCTACATATATATTCTTGATCAGTATGCTGAACTCTACATCATACTAAAATTTCAATAAAATCGAAGAGGTGTCCCTTTCGAACTTTTTTTGCTGGCAAAGATTTCCTTTACGGAGGTGTTCAAATACCAAAAAAATATTTCACATTTTTAATACTCCCAATGATTTGAACTGATTGAAAAATACATAATTTAACAAATACAATGTCTATCTACATATATAGCTGCTGAAGTCTGAACGAACCACTCCCGCTTTCTCTCTTTCCCAGTAATTTTCGTCACAATTTTCATAAGTCTAATATGTTGGGAGAATGTGACTTAGCTGATAAGTATTTTAAAAACTGGGCATGCTTTACTAGATATACATATTTTTAGCTCATAAAAACTAAATATAATGCTCTCTCTAGAAATTATTATTATAATCAGAAACTTTATACCCACAATGTGAAATATACCTTAAGCATCAAATTTTGACCATAATTACCCAAAAAATCATGTGGAAATGGGATCTGATACTTTACTTCAAAACAAAAAATTTTAAGACTCAATATTCTCTTACAGAATAACTTTCCAATCAACAAGATATCTTCAAAAACTCTTAAAAATCTGTATAGAAAACAGAATTTAAGTCATTTTTCATATGAAATTGAATCATTCATAATTATTTTTCTTTCCCGACATCATGATTTTTCAATGTAATAGAAAAATTTTAAAAAAAATATTAAGAATAAGTTCTTCATAAAATTGCCCATATTACTTATATGCACAAAGTATAACTTAATAAGTCAGTTATGGACATGCAATGTGGAAGTGAACTTCCGGTTTCCCACTACACTTAAGCAACGATTATCCTTTGGCAGTTGCTATTAACGCATCGTTACGCAAGGATGTATTTATAGATATATATTTACAGTGCACTCGCGATATAGTGAACTCTGCATTATGTGAACAGCGCTTAATGTAAACACGTTTTATTTAAATTGAAATCCTTTAGAAATAGACAAAGTTAGATTAGATTAGTAAATCCACTATTTAGACAAACATGCATTTTTGGTTTACAAATTAAATATGTATGTATGCGTATTCTTGAATATAAATATAGCAATAGCAATTATTTCAGTTTCTATGTACATATTTTTCGCTCGCGTTTGAATGTTGGCGATTCTCTTACGCTGACACTGGAATGATAACTAGAGTGACTAGCTTAGCAAAAGAATATACTTAATGTGCTAAAGTCTATATGCAGTATTAAAGAGAAGAAAGAGGCAATTTTCAAGTACATACATATATCATACATACATACATATTCATTTCACAAAAACAAATTTTTTTCATAAATCCTTTCATCTTTTGTTCTTTCATAAATGTTAGATCTCATTTTAAATTGTATAAATAGTACGGAATGACAGTGCAACAATATTTTTTACCTTAAATTTCGGTACTCGCAAAGGTGAACAATTCCCAAACCTTAACCATTCGCAAACGTGAACCATTCCGAAACGCGAACACGAAAGATTTTAATTAATTCACAGTATCGCGAGTGCTCTGTAGATTTAAAAATTTCCCAAAACCCTTAGTGGGTATGAATATATAAGGTTGTTTATATGCACGTTAAGTAAATACGTGTCCGTTGTTGTTATATGAAGGGAAAAATTGTAGTCTTTCTTGCTTAATTACTCACTTTTTGCAACGAACGACTCACCAGTAAGAAATTTAATTTAACGAGAAAAATTTTTAAATTTCATTTAAAAATCTCTGACATTAAAGCATAGCATGCATTTTTCATTAGAGTAATGCAAGATAGTCGTAAAAATTATTAAAAACTAAATTTCCTACTGGGAATTACGCCAATAATCATTAAGCAGAAAACTTTTATATTCTTGTGTGTCTGTCATAAAGCCTTAACTATTTTTGTTATTTTAAAATGAAATTCTCATTGGCCATAGTTGAATATTTTTTAAAGCACTAATTTTAAAATTTTATCAAAAAGTGCCACGATTAAATGTGCACATTTCTATATGCTTAAACAGCTGTTGGGCGATCAGTGGCGTCAATCCGGTAGGGCTGAGGAGGGCATTGGCCTCCCCCAAGGATCTGATACTAGGTATTATTATATATATATCAATACAAAAATTCAATAAAACCATCTAATAGTGGTGCAATTATAATTCTTGCCCCCCTCCCCCCCTCCAAGGTTTTGGTGAAGTGACGCTCCTGTTGGCATTGAAATTTTTTTTTTAACATAAGTGGGAAAATTGAACAGCCTTAACAATTCCATCACAATAGTACCCGATTTAGAGCAAAAAACACATGAAATGAAATAAAATCGACATTCGAGAGAAATGGGAAATTTTGTTTGGATTTTGACTCCATATTGAGATTAATGAAAATCAAGCTGATTTCGATGCCTGTTTGAATCGCTTATTATTTATTGTTGAAGTGATTTGCAAACAAATAAATAATTATAAAATTATTTAAAATGCTCGTTCGTACCTTACATTCCAAAGTTTCACTTGTTCGTAACAGTTGGCAACACTTTTTACTAAACGAAACAATGAATTTCAATGTGACATGTCGTTAATTATGCATGAAATTTTTATGTAAACTTTTACAAGAAATATGATGACAAATAAATTTGCCCTTTGAGATATGACATACATATGTACATATATAAAAATATTGGAAAATAATGTTAAAATAAACTAACAATTCAATATATAATATACAAAAATACAACATATTGTAATGGAAATTGCAAATAAATTATTTTGTATTGTGGTGTCAACTGCAAAACTGATGACCACGACATACATAAATATTAAAAAATTGTGCAGAAAACCTACTTTTCAATTTTAATCAAAATTTAAAATATTGCTCATAAATAAAAATGGTAAAAATTTGAAATAAATGGAAACTATAAATTAAAAATTATAAATTAAAATAAAAATAAGATATATGTACTTACTAAAATAATATTTATTTTTTTTTTTTTAATTTTTGTCATTGACAGCTGCGATTATCTACATATAAAATGTATTTTGAATATGATATTTATTTATATACATATATGTATAGTATGTATTTGCATTAAGTAATTGATTTTCTCTATTAAAAAATTAGTATCAGTAGACCGACCATATTTTGGATTTTTGTTTTGAGGTATAAAAAGCCGAAAAAAATTGAAAAATGTTGAAAAAATTGGAATGAGGTTAAAATATCTTAAAATCGCTGAAAAAGTCGAAAAAATATGAAACTAATGAAGATAAATGGAAAAATAGAAAAGTTGTAAAAGTATGTAATATATAGAAAAAAGTTGAAGGACGTTGACTACGTCGAAAATCTATATGTGAAAAATATTGCAAAAAGTCGAAAATTTTTGAGAAATTTTGAGAGCCGAATAAAGTTGAAAAATGTGGAAAAATTCCAAAACAAATAAAAAATGTTGAAAGAGGTTAAAAAATGTTGACAAAGGTTGAAACAGTGGAAAAAAGCTGATAACGTTGATCAAATATGAAGAATGTTCAAAAATGTTGAAAGAGGTTGATAAAGTCGAAAAGGAAATGGGGAAATATTAGAAAAACTTGAAGAAAAAACGCCACGGTTACAGCTTTTTGTTACATGGGAGGTGTCACGCCCATTAATGCAATCCTGTCGAATTCCATGTTATATCAAAATGTGTAGTAACCGACATCTCCACACCAAATTTTATAAGGATCAATCCTATGGTACACTAAATATCAAATTTTTTTTCTTGTATTGGAGGTGGCACGCCCACTGATTCAAACCCGTCGAATTTAATTTGATTTCAAAGTTAATAATAACGGGCACATCTACACCAAATTTTATTAGAATAACTCTGATAGTGCACTTTAAATTACATTAAACGTATTGTGCTCACTTTTGGTTATGAGCAGTGATGCCAACTACAACAAGCAAACGCTCTCGCGATAAGCATTGGTTATGAGCAGTGGTGCTCACTAACACAAGCAACGATAAGCATGTGTTGATGTTTCTGTATACATGCATGCTTTTATATGCTTTTTAAAGCTCTTCAAGTACCTTCTCGTTCTCATCTTTACGCTCTTTGAGCGCCTGCTCATTCTCTGAGCAGCACCGGTTATGAGCTAGCTTAAAGCACGTTGATCTTCCTATTTCGACCGCAAGTGCCTCAATCGTTGCTGGATGGTAAGCATAACACTTAGCTTTAACGGCTCCCAACAAAACGGCTAATAAAGCGATTTGGAAACTTCTTACGCAAAAGGTCGATCGTTAAATGGCTTGTGCGACATGTCGCGCTATCCTATTAAAACCAAATGCTGTCCCAGTCCATATTATCGAAAATAGTTCACAAATAGCGAATCTTCCATCTTCATTCCTGTGGACGATAGCGAGTTGATGTGCTTAGTTGTTCTGGCACAGTCTGAGCAACAGCAGCAATGTTTTCGGTTGTGAGCACTATACGAGTACAGGAAAGTGTTGTTTTATCCAATAAAGATCCAGCTTCACGGGGGGCGCTTCATTTCTTCAAAATTAAATATTTTTTTTTTAAATCACTTAATAGTTTCTTAATTAATTATTTCGTTACTCATATCTTTCTCTACTGACAAAATTTATTTCAAATATGAAACCTTAATAATATATCGTTCTTAAGGCTAAGGCCTCATAATAACTGAACACTTTAGACTTCGCTCTCAAACAAATGCTATTCCTGCTAAATTAATGCTCGACAATACCGTTCTAATCAATTACACATGCGGTGGGTAAATTTCAAGCAGCACCATAGTGGAAAATGAATCGTTAACGATTTATAGCTCTATGACCACAATCAATATTACGATAATTAATTGTGCACATTTGTCTGGACGCCAAGAAATGTCAGCAAATGTGTTTAGCTAAATTCGATAAATACTAACAAGCATCATCTATATGGTAGCATAACCTACTTGTAGTTACTTTGTACACCAAATACCAAAGGTGCCATAAAAATAAATGTTGGCTATTAACCTTTGTGCCAGAAATGGTATACAGCATAATGGGTAACATTTTTGCAACCTATAACATACCAAGTATATAGACATAGACCCATATCGAAAATTTATTTGAACTCATTAGATGTGCTTTTGTTTATTTGCCTTTTGTTAGCCGCAGGAGGCATTGATTTCTGTTCAAATACAACACAAGGCAACGCTTGAGTAAATGTCCTTAATCAGTAAATGTTGCAGTTTGAGAACAATTGGACTACAGACTTAATTGACTTGTGTTTTGGTTTTTTTGCAAAGAAAAAAAATCATTTAACTACTCGTATGTGCGGATATCTTATTAAAGAAATACAATTTGGTTGACTTGTTGTATTTGCACAAATTAACATTGTCTCTAAGTCAAATGTCTCGTAGTAATTCCCAGTTGAGACGAGGAGGAATCTTTTCTAAAAGTGGCATGTGCCTAACCTTTTCAGCATATACATAAAGTTGTCATTTTGTAAGGTACGTGGGAAAGGAATTGGTAAAAAATTAATTTTAATTCCATTTCAACATGCTTACCCACAATCTTACATTGTAAGGCAGTTAGTAAGCATGTTGCTGAAGATCTTGTGGTACATTTTGTTCTATATTTGTGAAAGAAATTTGTTTAGTGCCACTTTTCGTACATGTTTTCAATGTCGTCTGTGATCAAGTATATATAGTATGGCTCTTTTCTCCCAGCAGGCATTAGCCCTTTTTAGTTCCTGCTCCTGCAGCTGCGATTTTTAGGATATTCTGCTCTTTTTTTTGTAGTCTTCTGAGTAGCAACCATATCTTTGAAAAATTTTTTAAGAAAAAAAAGATAAGTTAGAAATGGGGAAACGCAACCATCACTGCTTGTCTAGGCAACCATACTATAATTAGTTCGAGCTTGCTTACCAACTGGGAACATATTTATGTACATATAGGTGATTTTGTTAAGTAGGATCAGTTTGTACATATCAATGTCTGTTGTACTATATGGTAAAACATTTAATTGTTTATGTAAATGCTTAACATTTTGCTGATTGTGTGTTGAAATCCATACTGATTGTGTTGCAATTACGTTATATTTGTTTTCTTTTATACCAACAGCTGTTGATTAGACAAAGTTTTGTATGCTAGTGTTATGTATTGGTGTAATACTCTAATAAGTGTGTGTTTCACATTCGCAGTTTTTATTCTCGTCAAAGTTTGCAGTCGATTTCATTGGATGTGCCTATTTTTCTGAGGTGATATATGACCTTACGTCATAAATGCAGCTCTATTTTTTAGAATTTTTGTGAATTTTTAATTTTATATGAAAATACAGTGTCTTCGCCTTTGGGTATTTCAGATTTAGCTATATTCGGTTATCCTATAAACATATTTCAGGCTATTCTTCACAGTTCTGTCTCATAGCCATGTTCCTGTTGCTCAGCCCTGTTTCTGACCCCGACCATTATGGATTTTGACTTAAAGGGTTTAGAAAAATCTCTCATTCCCAAAATTCAGAATAAAATTCTATAAGTCCAGACAAAAATATTCCTGGAATGACAATCTGGCAACCCTATACTCATACATTTATAGCCTCTATGCCAGCTGCTAACAAAATCGGTGAGACTTGTACCCCAAAATTTTTCGCTTGTACCAAAAAAGTTTTTAAAATTTTTCCCAAGAACACTTTTTTTTCCGAAAAGGAAATTTTCTTAATTTAGTGAAAAGAAAAACACACAAACGAAAAGAGCTGTAAAACATTCAATGCATAAGATACACCTAGCGCAAAAATAATTTAATAATGCAGCTTTTAATAAAGCTTTAAAAAAAAATCGTTAGCTTATAAAGCTTGGAAAACTTGTAGTGTAGAACTGTACTCGAAAGTTGTCTTCGTAAAACAGCAACCTTCATATTGAACTTATTGCAAAGGATAAATTGCGAATTGAGCTTTTGAAGCAGAAAATTTAGTTTGTGTACGTTAAGCTTTTATTTTTCCACATCATGTTAAATTAAAAACTTGTTGTTATTCAAGTAATTTGATCCAAGGAAATTACAATTTTAAGAAGAAAAAGATTCATGAGAATTTCAATTCAGATTATTTTCTAGTATCTATAGTTCATATTTTTCCTCTTATTTCTTTATATTAATGCGAATGCTTTCGGAAGCTAAATGACTCGAAATATATAGGGTTGTCTTATCGAATCCCGTCCCAAACATGGATTACCACCTGTTTTTTCGGGCCAACTTTTCCAGCTTAAAATGTTTGTCAAATGATAGAACTTGATGAGCCCAAACATAATATTTTAGGTAGCTTTGTTGAATCCTGTCCCATGGGTTGCCACCAGTTTCTACGGCCAACTTGTTTTAGAAAAATGTGTATGGTATAAGATTACAGCTTGAAATGTGTAGGTTGCATTGTCAAATACCGTCCAAAATAAGGGTTGCCACTTTTTTTTTTTGGGTAATTTTTTTTAGAAAAATGTGTATGATGTAAGATTGCAGCTTGAAATGTGTATCAAATGATATACCTTAATGAGCCCTAATAAAATGTATATGGTTGCCTTGTCGAATTTTGTCCCTAACATAAATTGCCACCTGTTTTTTGGGCCAAATTTTTTTAGTAAAAAGTGTACGGTTTAAGATTTCAACTTGAAATGTATGTCAAATGATAAGCCTTTATAAATTCTAATAAGATATATCATCTTTCTTTGTCAAATATCGTCTCAAACAAGGGATACCTTACAAGGGTTTTTTTGGGCTATTTTTTTAAAAAATTTTTACAAAGTAAGATTCCAGCTTGAAATGTGTGGCAAATGATAGAATTTGATGAACTCCAATAAAATACAAAGAGTTGCCTTGTAGAATCCTGTCCCAATAAACCAAGAAACAAAGTTATTTTGCACAATTGTGATTAAATTTTTATCATTATTTTTTGTTTATTATACATTTTTTGCGAAAACACTCTTTATAACCTTTCGATTGTTCCAAATAGATTTTTGCAATATTGCAATTACCAAACAAATATGAAATATTTTCACTAATTATGCGAAGAACTTATAATTTCTGCAAACACAGCAAAAAAATTAAACGTTTGAATAAAATGTATGTGGGAATTAAGTTCACCATTAATTTCCTTATTGCTATGGTATGGCAAAATGCATGAATTATGTTCAACAAGCACAAACAAAATCTGGTAAACAAATGGTGCAAATGCTAAGAAAGGTAGAGTAGACGACCATCATCACAAGAAGTAACAGAACTTTCCAAACAAACGAAAATTTCTCAAGAATGTTCACATGCTTGTAAATTTTGCAAGTTAAGCATAAGAATAGCTCTAATTACTCACATGCGAAAAATTGGAGGGATACAAATAGCAACGGTTAGATATTTAACTTTGCAACTGGAGGTATGTATGTATGTAAGAATATTTTTGTTCTTTACCAAATGCGTCTGTCAATTAAAAGTGCTTTTCCAACTTCTTGCTGATATTTCAAAATTTTTTTCAATAAATGGTATTTCTTTCAAAAATCAATTTTTTAACTTATTATAACAAACATGGAACAATAGATATGTATATGTATAGAATGTTTATCACGGCTTGCACCATTTTAATTGACATTTAAATGCCACCTATGAAAATAATTTTATTGCAACCCTTATTACTTTACACCCGAAAAAAAAGTTAGTTTCGCAATTAATTTTTGTAGGATGTATAAATGTCTTATGTACTCTAAAAGCCGAACAGTGCAGTGGTGCGTAACAGCATTCTACGGAATAGATGTTTTAGGAGAGTTTTAAGCTAAAAATTTTAAAAATTTTAAAACTTCGTGATTAAGAAAATAACAACGCATTCCATCAACGATACAAAATTCAAGAAGCAGCAACAAAAAAACAAGTAACAATTTTTGTGTGAGGTCCTGTAAAAACTTTTTTCTAAAAACAGCACATTTACCTTAAAAAAAAAAAAGTATGCAATAACCTTCTTTAGCACAAAGATGTTATTTTTAAAAATAAATTTTTTAAATCGGTTCAGTATATTTAGCGCCAAAGCGTTACAAGCCATTTCCGTTTAAGCAATTTTATATAAAAATTTTGATATAGTGATAAACTGTTATAGTGATGTATTAAGTAATGTACTGATTTATTGGAAAATTATTAACTTTTTGCTTTGGTTACACAATAACAAATTAAAATTGGCGATTTACCAGCTATGACTGTTAATAATAATCATCGCAAATTGGCTCACATTGGCGTCAAAACATTTACACACTTCCACACATGTGCACGTTACAGGCAAATGATGTGAGTACGTACACATATACATACAACATGCATAGTAGTAAAATCACCAAGGCATGAGGTCCTTGTTTATATCCATGAATGAAAATTATTTTCTTGCAACTTTCAAATTCAAACCGGCAAGTTGAATGTTGAGAAAGCAAAAACAAAAAAAAAAAACACAAATTGCGCTAACAAACATGCGCCGTCTATATTTGAGCTGTCATGCAACAAGCCAAGTTACCATTTGGCGGTTTTTTGTTATTGTTGCTGTTATTTCTTTACACTTACATACGTAGCGCCATGTTTGTTTGATTTTTTTGTTTTTAAATTTGACTTTTCTTTTCTTTTTGTTTTTTTTTTTTTTCTTTTTGCTGAGACTTTTTCTGTGACTTGAATTCTGAAGTTGATTTTTGACTACCTTGAGGTTACTTCGAGCAATTCGACAATCGCGGTACTGACAGTCACTGTCAAGTTGCAGGTTTGTGAAGTCGTGCATTGTTCGAGTACGCTTAAGTGATGAGTGCGGTTCCTTTTGAGAAGTTTGAATTTTTTTGGCTCTAAAAAAAGGATCTTACTCTGTATTGCGCTGATAATCATGGATTTGTGTATGATTTTGGTTTTGATGTTACATTGTGTTTGTGAATCATTGTCTACGATATCGGAGTTAAATAATTGTAAGTGAATTGAATTCAAACTGAAAACTAATTTAAATATTTTTAAAAACAGTTGTTATTTTGTAAACGCAGTTATGCAGACTTCAAATTAAATTAATCAAAAAAAAAGTCATACTTTTAACATACCTTCAATTTAAATAAAAGTTCAAAAATTCAGAAAAATCGATCATCAATGGACTAGTGTGCCTAAAAATATACAATAAAAATTATTTCAGTTCTAACTTAGCTTAGCAATAAAAACTGCAGCTTTCTGTGTGGCATTATTTTAGGCGCATTTTCTAATGAACTTAAAATGTAATGCCAAAATCGTCTACATAATCCTAACCAAAAATTATAGTACTCCAAAAAAATTAAGCGCCTAAATAAAAATTAAAAATCTTCAAAAAACGAGATGAAAATTATGCCCAAAACTTATGGAAAAAATATCCAATAACAAAACTGAATATTACAACATAAATATTCTATATAATGAATATCAAGCTCTTAGCATTTTTATTCAAGCACAAATCGACAATATTTCAATATCCCACTTTTTCGTCTGATTTTTTACTTTCTGATTTTTGTGGCATGTTTTTAAAAAAAAAAAAATTCTCCCAAAAAATAGTTTGAAAAAATAACCAAAATAAATTTGTTATCAATCAAGCGCTCAAAATTTAAGTTCAATTATCATTATTCAGAAATACTTATCACTTATCATTTACCACTTTCACTAAAAGCTTTTACTTAGTATTTTAATTTTACACTCTTTTATACTCTTTTTACTCATCAAATTACTTATTATTCATCACTTATCACTATTACTCATCACTTATCATCATTCACTGATAGCTTTTTACTTTTCATTTTTCAACCATTACTTCTCATATTATTTTTCATTTTTCACTAATACCTACATACTTTAACACATGTCAATTATCAGTTTTAATTGATTTATTTCTCGCTAATTCTTATTTCCAATCACACTGCTTATTACTTATCACATTTTACTGATAGCTTCATGCTTATTGCTTATCAGTACTGGCTTGTTAATTATCGTTAGTAATTATATGCGAGGTTATGGATGATTTTTCATAAGTGTCTTAACACAACATTTTAATAGAAATAATCACCTTTTGTGGAAGAGATTTCTAACATAATGGAATTTTTCTGTATAGGATATTCTACTCTTCGTATATAGCTTTGATATCACTTCAGCTGTACATTTATTTGAGAAAGTTTTCTTATAAGACATTTTTTGTTTAATTTTTGAGAATATTCAATATCGTTTTTGGAGAACATTTCCAATAATTTTTGTATTTAGTTGAAGAACCTATACTCTGAAAATATTAATTCTAAGTTCAACGGTTCGCGCTAGAGGATGACACTTCGTCATTAGGAAAGGACAAAACCAAGACTTCACAGCGTTTTTACTTATCTATGGAAGCTTATGGTTTTTAGAGATTCTGTTTAAAAATAATTTTTAAGTGGAGTCTCTTTTTGAAATAATCTTCTCCGATGAACACGGCTGACTTTTTTAAAGAATATAAAATCTAAAATTTGAGCTGCTTGAAAAAATCAATCTAAATTTGCATACGCAAATGTTGAAAGAACCAAATAGCACGGTTACCAAAGCTCAATACCATCCTTTCAGTAAGGAAGTTCAGGGAATAACTTTTAAAAATAATTTTTATTTAAACAAGTTTAATTTGTTTAAAGGTGTTACCAGAAAGGACTGGAATTTGGTTAATGATCTCTTAAATGGGTGAAGCAAGAATGAAGAAATTCCTGATTTGGAAATGTAATCTTAATCAGCAACGTAGCTCAAATAATAAGTACTTAGAGTGCTCCAAAGTATGGTTGTTTACACAAAGAGAGTTCTCAGAGCTCAAGCATACTTGTTATACGCCTGCTGAAATCCTTAAAATTATTTAAATTTTTATTTTTTTTTTAACTTTGTGATAAAATTTATAAAAGTTTAAGTAGCAAACAACAGACTGCATGCAGCACTTTTTGTTGATGACCAGATTCTTTTCAACAAATTACATCAATGTTGGCTTTGGGATTGGATCATAACTGGTTTTTCTCTTTTATACGGCTTTTACCAAAAGTAGCACAGATTTGCTTTGCGGTCCAAAGGCGGAAAAAAAATAAAAATAGTATTCATATTTATTAACCTTATATAATTTAATAATTATCTGAGTTTTTACGATTTTTAGACAAACCATTTGAGACGATTTTTAACTCTTATTTAGATACCATTTTCAAAGACAATTTTTTCTTTACTGCATTACCACTTCAATCGTCGACACCATTAACATTACATACATTATGTTAGCACTATTTATTCCAATACATCGCTTATTAGCCCTATTGAAAAAAAAAAAAGAGGAAAAATCCCTAACATTTGCTTCATCCTTTTGTAAACACAGCCGTCAACTAATTTCTGACATTAAAACTATGTTTTTTTTAGGCGCCATTTTGCCTAACGAACCGTCTAGGAAAAAATTGTCCAAAATTATAATCACACAAAGAGCATAATTACTTGATGCAGAGAAAATGTTCTTAGTGCTTTTTTTTTTAAATGGTTCTAGCTCACAAAGCAAATGTAAAGAATTTCCAGGAATACGTGTAGAACATATAACATAAGGAAACCACGCTTTGCTTTGGTATTGAAAAAATATTCCTTTAATAACGCTTAGGTGTGCAGCGGAAAATTTAATAGTAGTTATGTATGTATGGAGTAGTAAAAAGCAGCAAAAGGGCAACACGCTGACATAGAACCCATAATTTGCGATCATGTTATAATTTGATTGTTGCATGGTAGACCAACCAATAGTGGGTTATGCAGCGTGCAATCCTTAAGGAATATTTTTCATGTTTTTGTTGGGGTGGTTAGCAAAAGCAGTTTTTTTGTATGCAGAATTCACCCCATTATTGCTGTTTTTTTTTTTTCAACTATTAACGTTGTCAAGCTATTAGTACGTTTTGGTATGGTTTGTGTTGTCTACATTCAAAACTTTATTTTTTGTTGATTTAATTTGTTAAAAAATCAAATCATTATAGAAACGCTGAATTTTTAGCTACCATCAGATTGATTTTTAGTACGTTACCATCACGTAATTTTGATTAAACCGAGAGCAACAGTGTATATCGCGTCAATCGAGTTATGAAATCTGCTAATCTCATGTGTCCTGGATATCTTCTCAATGAGCATGGGGCCTCCACAAAACTCTTACAGCGTGCCCGATCAGCAGCGAGTGCCTTCATTTCTCTCCCACATTTCCCCGATTCATGTATTTACTCTTCTAGCGATCAATTCTCGCTGTCTATAGAAAATTGTTTTGAAAAAGTTTACTATCTGTAATTCCAAAGCACTCTAGATGGAGTGCTGCTATAATCATAAAAAGAGCTGCAAACGAGAAACTGTGCCACACAACGCTAAATAGCACTGGTACCACTTATTGACTGAAATCGAAAGTGTACTTTTCCCTTATTAATACAATGAAAATTTCGGGAAGAATTTACGCAGCGGCGCCGAAACGGCATGCGAACGTGAGAGTATTGCTGCTTAACGGAAAAATAGTCCTTAGGTATATAATGTCACTACCGATTAAGCTTGAAAATTATAGTCAAATTCAAAACAACCCGATAACAATACCAATTATATAGCATTCACAGGGTTGCCAAGTGACCAAGATTGACCTGCCCAAGTATGGAGATCACCCGGAAAAGCACGGAGTTTCATGTCAAAGCCGGCGACCTAGTAGGAATTCAAAAAATTCTAAAATTGCCGGGCATTAGACGATTTTTGTAATATGGACTACAAAGTTTTGTTTAACGAGTAAAAAAGGTCAACAAAATTTTCCCATAAAAAATTTAATGTATTTATTTTTTAAAAATGCTGCTAGTTACCGAGAAAGTTACACTCTAATTGCTAGCAGAGTTAAGTTATGTGTCTAGTTCATTGTAATTTTAGATGTTTGATTTGGATTTAGATCTTTTGACATTTTAATGATTCTACGAAGACAGTCGTTCCGCTTGCGTGCAGAAGAAGTGGCTTTAAATTCAACTCAAAAATTATTGAAGGATACTCAATTCTGACACACTGTCCGATTCAACTGATTATGACCTAACTAACTAGCTATACAGATTAGAAAAATACGAAAATGTGTCAGTTGTTTATAAAGCTACCTTTCGGACTTCAGCCCATCCGTAAGGTATTAATTTTATTAAAAAAAAAAACAGTGCAAATCAATACAAGTTCTCAAAGTCATTACCATTCTGCAAAGCATCTGTTGAGTGCAAACTCAGCGTTTTTAAATATTGGAAGCATACGATATAAAATGCCTACATAGAGATATTATCACGACTTGGTTGACTACCAGATAAGGCTCTTAGAAAGAAGAAGTCTCTCAAACCAAATATTGATAAAGAGGATCCATATGTTGTAGGCAGTGCCAGATTAAAATTTTGCGGACTAAGAAAAAAGGTCATTTCAAGGATTTCTTTTTTACAATGGTGATGTCAAAGGGGCCATTAGTTATGTTTTGTGAAGTGCACTGACAGTCTACTACTGACCATCAAAAAAGGCCATTATTTTCCGTTTCTACAAAACATGTTTGGTGCACCCTTGAACTCGAGGCCCGGAGTTATAGTCCCATCTAGCCTTATCTTAATACAGCGCTGGTTTGCAGTTCTGATTGATTGCTGACTTTGAATTGAAACTTTTATTTTAAATAGTGATAAAAATTGTGTGTCCGCTTTGGAACGTTTTTAATGCTTGTCGTTGGCAACCTTGATTATGAGTCAGTCACATTTGAATCGTAAATATAGAAAGTGAATGTGCTATTGACAATTTTCAGTGTTTTCCATTTTACAGAGATGGGAAATATTATTTATTTATTTGTATTTTATTTAATATTAAGTTATCATAACACAACGCTTTAGACTAAAAAAAAAAAAATTAAAAAAAAAAAAAACATTACACATGCAATGTCTGCGATTCTCATAAAAAAAAAAAAACCTCAAGTGGAAGTGGAAGTATGTACGTAGTACATATAACTCCTTTAGTTGCTGTAATAAACGGAAGTCTGGATTGTCTGCTAACCACTTTTAAAAAAACGCGCGGGGGCTTAGTGTCTAAAAATAAAAACTAAAAAAAAAATAATATTTTTAGTAGACAAGAAATTGCCTCAGAGCTCAGCGTGTGAAATCGTTGAATTCTTGATTTATGATGCAGTGACGAAAATTGCAATTTCGCGTTGTTAGCTAAGTGTTGGTATCGATGTTGCGCCATCGAAGGGTTACTAAAAAATGCTTTGCTACATGCATACATACTTTCTTACCGTCTAGCAAATACCGGAAGTCTGTAGTTTTTCATGATATTTTTTGCTTTTTTTTTTTCATCCTTATAATGCAGAATTTCCGCTGCACGTGGTAAATTGTTTTATAGCAAAACATATTTTGCATACCAACGTCACGGCAAATTGGCTAACAATATAACGTGCGAAATAATTAGCATCGACTTTTATTGGCCACAATTTCAATTTTGTTGTTGGACTCAATTATATTCGACTATTACTTAGGTGGGCAAAATGCAAATTTGTTGGGAGGCTTGTTTCTTTAAAGAATTTCTTAATTATCTTAAATTGTTTTGAAGAAAGAAAAAAATAGCAACGAATGCTTAAAAAGGCATTTACCCATTTTTTACAGATTGATGTTAAGATTTTTAGAAATTATAAAATTTAGAAACACACAGAGGAAACTATGTAATCGTATTTATCGAGATTTGGTTATTATTAACAAATTATATATTTCGAAATTAATTAACATTTTACTTATTGCTCATAATTAAGTAATCTTATAATTGATAATAATCACATAACTATAATTGTATTATAGCACCCAAGATCATTAACCTCATCAAAGCACAATACGACGGTTTCAAATGTAAAGTATTGCATAACAGAAAGCTTTCTGATAGCCGAATCCACTATAGAAGTGGTAGATATCTTCACTTATTTGGAGAGGGTCATAATATATTATGGCAGTACCAATAAGGACATCCATAGTAGAAGCCAGTAGTGAAGCCAGATCTCCTGTACGGTTGCAAAGCATAAGCTTCATGTGACTGGAAAAAAATACAATAAAAAAAAAACTTTTTTTCGTGGAAAAATGTGTTTGAGCGAGTAATTTCTTAAGCTTCAATGCTAAAACATAGACCTCTGGGCCCGCTAGAAAAACCTCTTCGCATGTATATTGTTCGCCTTTTCAGTCACATGAAAAATATGGACATGGTTTGACAATAGGGCATGGCACCTCCCATAGAGCAAAAATATCTAAAACGCTATATCTTGGCACCTAAGGCAGACTTTTTCTTCGCAATCTTAGGTAGTATTTTTAATGCCAATGCTAAATTAGGCTTTTAAAATGACTTCAAGATTTTTTGCTTAGTAGCTAAGAAGGCTAACAGCTGTGATAGCTATACTCTATTACTGTTATAGTACATTTATTTTTTTAAAATACATTTGTTCATGCTGTAGCATTAGTTTTTTTTTTAACTTCAGTGCAAGACTTGAGCTCAAACAGCTTGCGCTATTTTTCCTAAGCTTTTAAAATTTGTCTGCTGCTAAGCTTCACAAAATTTAATTAAACATGATAGGACATGTCAAAAAATGTCATGGTATAATGACCCTGTTAAAAAAAAAACAAACCTGCTGTAATCAACAAAAAAAAAAAATTAACTGCTTGGAATAAAAACCAGAAACCTCTTTTTAAGAAATAACAAAAATCTTTAAGCTCAATTTTTCGACATAAACACTTGAGGGTGACAACGAATATAATCATAAGCATTGCTCAGCAGAGTGACCGCCAAGGCACAAACACTGTAGCATGCAATTACATTAATGCGGCCTACAATAACCAGAGCTGTTAATAAGCAAAGTAAAATAACCCACCAGTTAATAATGATTAAAATAAAATTTATTAGTCTGTTTATGCCACAGAAAGATGCTTCATTTTATATTTTTGGGACATCTGGCAAATTTTAAAATTTTTGTTCAACACGCAATTTTTTTTTGCTATGATAATCTTAATTAAATTGAATATTTGAATTAGAAACTTTCATGATACATATAAAGTTTATTTTTTGCTTCGGATAGGATAAACTAGTAACTAAAAAAAAATTTAATTTTATTCCTTTTCATTATATTGAATCCCAAAAATAGCTTAAACTTTAAGCAAAAAAAAAGACTTAATGTTTTTGGCACATTCGATAGAGTTGAGGAATGCACATATTTTTATCAAATTTCAAATTGTACTTAACCATTCAAGAAAAAAAAATATTGAAGAAAATCAGCAGATAAAGGAATCTACCTAAATTCAACCTTCTCCAAATTGTGTAAGTCAAAAAATGGATCAAAGACGATATTACCAGATGAGCTGAAGCATGAAATCCATTTCGGCTAAGAAAATTTTAAGCAATTTGCTTAAGAATTATGTACATTTCATTTTATATCATTTTATATAATCCTTGTTTATTTATCAAGAAATTCTATAGATTTTTTTGTTTTTTCCAAAAGACATAAATATACTTATCTCTGAAGATATGTTCCTCTCTTATCTTATCCATTTAAGAATTTTTTTCCAGAGAATCTTGGCGATCAAAGTGTCGAATGCAGCTTATTTTCTCATAAGATATCTGATAAAAGCCAGACTCAGACTCATTTTAAGTGACTTGTGAATCGTTTCATATCAAAATAATCGAAAAGATTCAAAGTGAATCGGGTTACTAACTAAAGTAAAAGAAACCCACTAAGATACAGAAAACGTTGATTTCAAACGTAATCGCTCTATTTCTCATAACTTTGTTATTAAATCGTTTCTTCGGTTTGCTTTTGTCAAGTGCTCCGCGTTAAAAATTTAAGACCACGATTTCGGAAAACTCGGAAGTTACTGTCGAGAAGTCATAACATTTTCAGAGAGGCCAACAACAATTATTGGGTACATGAACTTGGTCGACATTTGGTCTCAACAGGATGGCGCGACATGCCATACAGTTTATCAAACTAACAACCTTTTGCGCACTAAGCACGGTTAATTGTGTAATCAGTCGTCTTGGTGAAATTAATTGGTCGCTTGGTAGCTGTGATTTAACACTGTTGAACTTCGTTTTTTGAGGTACCAAAACAACAGCATTTTGTAAACTTCACTGACATGATGCGCTACTGCATACGGTTCGTTTCAAGCAAAGTCAAGATCGGTAAAAATTGTCAACCAAATCCGACAATGCTTTAGGGTTCGGAGAATCCAAAAAAAATTATCCGCAAAATTGTACCTGATCACTTACTCATATTTATGAGCTCCTCAGGAAATGTTCTAACCGTTTGAAATGATGTGAAAGATGAAAACTTTAAGGATCATTTTTGTAAAATTTTAATTTTGTATCATAATATGTACATACATATGTGTTTTTTTATTTTAAAATATTAACAACAACAAAAAATGAGGAATTGTACTCTGGCAAGCTTTGGCAAAAGTACTAAAAATTGAAGAAAATTTATATTGCTTAACATTGCAGAAATAATTGATGTTACTCATACGTCAGATCAAAGAAATTATTTTATCAAATTTCATGTCAAACGTCCCAAGCCAAAAATCGAACATGTCCCATTGACCTCCTATTGGATGGTAATTATGTATGTCCGTAAATATTTTATGTCAATGTCTTCAAAAACTGGCTGATGTAAGAGGAAGATAATGGTAGATGTAGTAAGTAGATAATTAATTTTCTGAACAACTCTAAAAATCTTGACCTTTTGAATGGTCGTAGTTATTTTTCGAAAATTTTACAATTTGACCTTCATTTTTAGAATCAAAAATAGATTTAACATTTTTTTGAAGATGGATACTGTTGATCTTTTTTTTTTTTTTTGATATTCTATAAAAAAATCTGAAGTTTTTACACCGGAAGGACAAAATGAGCATACAAATACCTTGTGTGCAGGGTATGCAAATGTCAAAATATGTATGGATTTTTGAAAGTATTTTAAATATACATACCTATATGTACTCAAAGTTTCAAATATAAAAAGTTTTGAAATAAAATATTCTTGAAATATTTTCTATTTATTTTTTTCTTTGTACAAACATTGCTGCAACCTTTTTAAACATTAAATGTTAAATTTTAATAAACCTTTTTATGTACAAGAACAGACTCATAAAGTTTAATAGCTGTAAAAAATGGAAATTTTTTTTTCAACATATCCTTATTATTCGAAAAATCAAAAAGAAAAACTCTCAAATTATCATACATACTTATAAGTGAATATTTTGCTAAACCCTTAACGTACCTGAACTTATGTCTCACTTAACATTTGCGCTTAATTTAGCGCACTAACAAGCCGTTACCTATTTTTCAACGCACACATAAAAAAAAGGGTGGGTTACTTTTGTATGAGTAATGATGTCTTATACTCGTACTCAAACTTGGTTAACCTATAGTTTTTGGCATTTTAACATAATGAATTTAAATGGCGTTTGCCTTTATTTTATTTGCTGTTAAATTGTTCTTCATTATTTTTTGTGCTTTTTCTTTTTCTCTTTTAGCTGATCCAAAGTTCAGCGGACCTATAAATAACGTTACAGTTCCGGTTGGACGTGATGCAATACTGACGTGTGTGGTTCATGATTTAGTATCGTTTAAAGTAAGTAATTGAATTATCTAACTTGCAATTTGAATGAGTATGAGTATTCTTTATGTAAAAATTCTTAAGTTTCAAATAATTATTTCTGATTTTTAGAAAAATTACTTAAGAAAACTTTTCATTAATGTGCGCATTATATTTCTTAAATTTTGCAGGTCGCTTGGTTGCGCGTCGACACACAAACCATACTCAGCATACAAAACCATGTGATAACAAAAAATCATCGGATAGGTATTAGTCACACTGAACATCGTATCTGGCAGCTGCGTATACGTGACGTACGTGAATCTGATCGTGGCTGGTATATGTGCCAAATTAATACCGACCCAATGAAAAGTCAAGTGGGTTATCTGGATGTTGTTGTACCACCAGATATTATAGACTATCAGACCAGTCATGACTTGGCGGTGCAAGAAGGTCACAATGTTAGTTTAACATGCACAGCAACGGGGCTTCCAGCACCGACGATAATATGGCGTCGTGAAAAAGATCTACCGCTGTATACACTAGCTAACGGTGAACTGACCTACAGCATCGAAGGGCCGAATTTGACACTGTGGCAAGTGAGTCGTGAAAATATGGGTGCCTATTTGTGCATAGCTTCAAATGGTGTGCCACCAACAGTCAGCAAACGTGTGCTAGTGGTAGTAAATTGTAAGTTTATACTTAGCTAGTTAAAAAAAATAATTTTATTTAAAATTCATAAAAATCTTTCAATTCATTGCAGTTGCACCTACAATCACTACACGCTATGACACAATTTACGTTGGCATCGGTCAGAAGGTTACTTTGGAATGTATTACTGAATCACATCCGACATCAGTAAATTTTTGGCTTAAAGATAAAGAGTTTATACAGGGTGGCACTTATGAATCGATGACAATGGAAAATGTTTTTAAAATTGTAATGCGACTGACGATAAGGCCGCTAAAACCAAAAGATTTTGGAGAGTACAAATGTTTGGCGCGAAATCAATTTGGCGAAACTGAGCGCTGCATTTTTTTGCATCGTAAGTTCATAATTTTTTGCTTAATAACACATGAAGTTCAACTCATTAAATATGGTATTGAGAAAATTTCAGCGCTGACATAAAAAAATGCTCAAATTAGACAAATTGAAGAAAAACAACGACATCTCCACAACAAAATTCTAAATAAATTTTAAAAAAATTTCTGCTTGAGGGTTTGAACGAAGAATGAAATTTATTTTGACACATCTACCGTACTTCAATTGTACCCTTTCTCGTACTCTTTTTCTCGTGAAAATTTACAATATGCAAAACAGCATAGAATACAAGACAGGACTCATCTTCTACTTTGAACAGAACTCGCATTTTAAAGGCCGGGAACTGCCTCTGTAAGGTTTGGTTAGCCTGACCAGAATTGAAACTCGATTTTAAACATAACACTCATGCAAAAATAAGAAAACCGAATCGAAGAAAGGTTTTGAAAAATATCGAAAAAAGGTAATCGAGCCGAAAAACATTGGACAGCATTGTAAAATAAACAGAAAAGTTAATGAAAGTCTGAAAAAATTCAAATAGACAGATATATACAATGCATGTATGTATGTCGAAAAATTAGATAAGTCGGATATACATATGTAATCGAAAAAGTCAATGAAAGTACAAAAGTTTGTATTTGAAAGGTATCGAAAAATTAATTACAAGTCGAATAGTATCGATTAACATCGAAAAAGTTATAAATGAAAATAAAATCGAATAGAATCGAAAAGTATCGAAATAAAATCAAAAAATTTGAAAAATATCGAATTGTATTGAAAATCAGAGAGGAGTATCGAAAAGTAAAAAAGTATCGGCAGAGTAAAAATGCTTCGAGTAGTAACGGAAATGTCAAAATAATCGAAAAGATTTAAATAATATTAAAAAAAGAATAAAAGTCGAAAAGTATTGAATATTATCAAAAAACAGAAAAAGACACACAATTTCGAATAGTATCGAAAAATATTGAAAACTTTATAAAATTCTACAAGCATCCAACAATTTGAAAAAAGAATGTGAAAAACTGCATTTAAGTCCAAAAACTATTGCCTGATATATTAAAAAAAAAAAAAAAACAATTTTGCACACAGGGTCTCACCTATGATCTATTAGTAATACAATTTAGATTATGTTTAATTGTAGAAATTGTAGCTTCTACAAAATCTGTGAATTTTTATTTGGAATGTATTGTAATACATTCAATATAAATCAACTGTTTTATAATGCCTAGCGTAAGTTTCTCGATCAAATTCGAGAGAAAATTTTTTGTGATACTTCATATAAAAAGCACCTTGTAGTGCCGAACACGAGGGCTAAAAACAGTTGTACTGGCAAAATTTGTCCATTTTGAGATTTAAATTGGTATCGCCGCAGATAAGTTCTGCTGGCTGTTAAGGCATTATCAGAAACAATATCAGTTATGTAATTTATTAGAAAGAGACTTTTTCCAACCTGTACCTATACATATACATATATATATATGTATATGTATATGTATATTATATTGAAATAAAATGAAAGCTCACGAGCATTGGCATAATTAGGAGGGCCGCAGCACGTCTCCGAAGGAGACCAAATTCTAGGGTCCTGAGTAAATTACTAGTTACGCCAAACGCTCACAACCTCTGTTTTAAAAAGGAAGATAATGTAAATTTTATGAAATAATGATAAGCTTAAAATAAATAATAAAAAGTATATAGAGGTGCTTACCCACTGTAAAGCTGAAAATATACAGTACAATCAGCGGCCCAATTAGCACATTACCGATATTAGTAACATGGCCTCAATAAAGCAAATGCTCGGTATCGTTTGAAACCAATTCATTCACTCTAAGCTTGACATTCCTCATACAATTGAAGATGTGCTGTCAAAAATAACTGAACATAACATTTAAGAAGCACTGTAAATGCGCCTCTTTGAAAAAAACAACAGTGGTTGTTGAACTTCCGCAGCTATTGCTATGCATTTATGCCAGAAAAGAATTTCCAACCATTTATTTTGAATAACACTCGCCAATTTTACTAAAGACAACATTTAATTTTAAGCACTTGTTGCTTTTGAGCAAATTTAAAAAAAAAAATTTAAATAGCTTTGCAATTTGCAATAAAAAAACACAAAACACTTCACCTGCATTGACGGCTCTGCCGACTTCGCCACTTTAATGACATGGAATTTCTTTCCAATTTCAATGTTATTGAATTTATTTATTTATTTAAAGAAACGCTTGTTGTTTTTGACGAACGAAAAAACACTTCAATGGCGTTGGCGGCTCTGCCACCTGCACTTCGCCGCTTTAATAAAATGGAATGGATTTATTTTGAATAACTTAAGCTCACAATATTTACGAAAAAGAACACAAATTTTAAACACTTGTTGCTTTTAACAAATGAGAAAAGATTTCAATTTAATGACTTTTTAATTTGCAATAAAATAAAAATAACACAAAACACTTCACCTGAGCTGGCGGTTCTGCCGACTCCGCCTTTTAAATAAAATGGAATTTCTTTCCAATTTCATTGAAAAGTTTATTGAATTTATCACTAAACATTCGAGGACATAACTTTTAAGTGTTTTTATTAATATTAATGCAAAACATGCAAAATTTATCTGAAGAAATAAACGCGCACTATTCACGAGTAAATTAAAACTAACAAGTGACAGTTGCCACAGCGTTGCCACCTTCGTAAGCGGATTACGAGTGCAAACTGTTTTAGCGAAGCAACTGTTGAACGCATGAGAATTTTCGATAAACATGAGAAATTTTTTTATCGATACATTTATTTTTAATGAAATCGTGCAATCTTTCTATTTGATTTGTGGTAAGATATTATCTAATGAAATTAGTACAAAAAGTTATGCGTCCTCATAAGTGATGGTATTATCAGTATAGGCGGAGAGCCCGCTGTAGAAAAGTCGAGTGTATAAGATTTCAGGATGGGATATAGAGGAAAGATAGTGATGTATTTTGGTGAAATTAATAAACCAGGGTTGCCTTTTGTTGTTTTAATCAAAACTGTATAATATTATAAATGATATGCCAAATGTTAGAACTCAAAGAGTAATTAATATAATAAAGTGGGGGTTGCATTGTTTAATCCTGTTCCAAACATGGATTCCCATCGGTTTTTCGGGTCACAGCTTGAAATGTGTGCTAAACGATAGAGGTTGAAGGGCATATATAGAATATATAGCGTTGCCTTGTCAAATCCTGTCCCAAGCATAGCCTGCCACCAGGGCTGCCAGGTGGCCACTAATTGGATGCCAAAGCCGTAGGCCGCGTAGATGGCCGCTAAGCCGTTAATTGGAGGTAAAAGCCGTTAATGGCCGTTGATTCGAAGTAAAATTATTTCTTATGGAGCTAAAAAATATGCATTGTAGAAATTATTAAATATTGCTGAATAAAGAGAAAAAAGGTCAATAACTTTTTTTCAACAAAATTTTGCATTTTAACAATTTTTTTTAAGGCTTTATAATCACCATTTTCAACTTGACAGCCCTGGCTTCCACTTATTTTGAAAAAAATTGGCCCTAAACACGGGTGGCAACCCATATTTAACCCTCTGCAACTGACGTGGTAATCTGACAGACACTACAAAACAGAACTTCGTGCGTAAATTTTAAAGTTACGATCTTCGGGTTCGCAGACTTTAAAAATTCCACCACAAACTATATTTTAAAGACTTTAAACAGATTTGAGTATCTATTAAATTGAATTATTGATTATTACAGATAAAGCCAAAAAAGATATACATCATTTGCATCAAACAAGCGAATTAGGAAATCAACTTATTTTGATTGAAGGTAACGTTTGTATATTTAATAGAAAATAACTATGTGCATACTCTAAAAATGGTGAAATTTTCCTTTTCAGAAATCATTACAAGTCGAGCATCAAGATACTTCCAAAACAATGACATATACATTTGTAATGCTTTCATTTTAATTGTACTATGTTTTCATAAAAGATGAAAATTGCATAAAATTGTTTAAAATAAATAAAAAAATG
This sequence comes from Meiosimyza platycephala, assembly GCA_963662105.1. Classification (NCBI taxonomy): domain Eukaryota; kingdom Metazoa; phylum Arthropoda; class Insecta; order Diptera; family Lauxaniidae; genus Meiosimyza; species Meiosimyza platycephala. The sequence goes on from OY759210.1 coordinate 93,221,870, forward strand.
TTTGATTTTTGTTATTACTTAATTTTCAGCTTCTAAAAATCCTTGCTCTAAATGTCCTTTTTCTGCGTTACCTAGATCTACATACGAAAAGGTGGATTGTGCCAAAACAGCCATTGGAAAATAAATCGTTATACTGTGTTATACATATGTATAAGAAATGGAATTTTTTAAATACAATTTATATCTTTTTGAACATGATTTTCAAAATATCCACGAACAAAATAAAAAACAACATGAATTCCGTTGGTTTCTCTACGATACCATAACAAAATATTTTTTTATTTATTTAATTAAATTAAAACAATTTGTAAGAGATAGCTAGACTGTTTACACAAAGACCGCAAATAGAACTTAAGACATTTAATTAACAATTTTCAAATATGTACCTACATACATACATATGTATATACAATTTGTAATTTAACACTATTTGATTTTGAAGTGTCTTTAACACACATAAAATTTTGCTAGTAAATTACATATTTTACAATTAATTTCAGCTGTTTTTCAGTTATTTTTTGTAATTAATTTGTGAATATTCTTATATAAATATGTAGTGTACATTTATTTTGTTTACAAATTCTGTCATTTATTCTTGCATATTGAGCTGATATATATTTTACTAAAAGTTTTACTAGTTCTGCTTAGTTTTAACTTGATTTTATTTTAATATATTTAAAAGCAATCTTAAATACAAGTAGATTAATAATTTAATAAATATTAAATTTAGATGAAATTAAAATGATTTGGTTCATAGTTAACTTTTTTTTTAAATAAACAACATTTGCGATTTATTTCATTTTGTGAGGTAGGAAATAATTGCTTGGAAAAAATCTTTTTGTTTTTCTTCTCAGCTTGGCGTGGAACATTATGTTTGCTTGTATGTATTAAAAGCATGTTAATGAATTTTTTTAAAGCCTCTTAGTACTGTTCATCGATTAAAAGAAGAAATTATTTTTCAAAGTAGAGCTCATCAACTGCATTTCAAACTAATATAAAGCTTTCAATTAAAATGTTAAAATTTCAATAAAACAACTAACTTGTTTAAAAATAGCAAATTTAAAATGTCTTATATAAAAAGATGCAATGTTCCGTTAATTGAAACATGTTATTGTTGACTTATCAAGAGAAACATATTAGTACTGCATCTGGAGAACCTTAAGTAACTATTTTGAGATGTACCGCGAAAAGTTTATAAACTTACAACAGCTACAGGTTTTGTTTCATACACACTTAGGACAAAACTACTGCCCAGATAAACAAAGTACAAATTTCCATTACATTTATTAGACGATTTTCATTCAGTTGCTTATGTTTCGGATGGCGTATAAACATTTACCTTTTATACAATACAAAAAAAAATTAGGCATTTGAATTTCTTGCCAACTACATGCGCGCTTGTCATAGTCAATTTTCTTTCATAATTGGACAATATGTTCAAAAGGCCGCCTTATGCCCTTTGCATTTCTACTTGATTTTTTTTTATTATTTTGACATTCTAATAATGAAATGGCTCTAATTAGCGCATATATGATATTTTTAAACTACTACTTATTACTAAAATCTTGCTAGACAGTTTCGTCCTCATTCTTTTTCGCCACCGTAGTTGATCAACTTGCAGATGTTGACGTAGTCTTCTCTTGCTGTAGCCGCGCCGCAGCACAGTGTCCATTCAATTTTCTGGCAATATCTTCCAAATCTGTTGCTTCAGTTGTAGACGGTGGTGTAGCACCTTTTGCTTCAGCTAAGTCTCTTCGCTGTTCATAAATTTCTTGTACAAGCTGCTGTACAAAAGGATGTTGAAATTTACCCTCGGTTGAGTCAAAAAATTCCTGATGTTTTAGCAGGCAATTATCACGTTTCTCATATTCAAAGGCTTGCATAACCATATCCAAACGATCAAGATCTTTGACAAATTTCGATTCAGGGGTAACACCATGTTCATATTCCTGTATGTGATAGATAGACAAGGTATTAATTATTAAACGTTAATTTAAATAAAAATTATGTTACAAACCTCAAATAACTCCATGATACGTTTACCGCGCGGTTCAATCAATTTACAAATATCTTCCATTGCTTTAAATTCCAAAGTACGTTTTTCATCTTTAGAGACACCACAAAATGGTGTTATATCACCTACAAGACTTTCAGCAAGATCATGCACTAGCGCCAGTTCCATGCAACGTATTTGATTGAGACCCTCAGTGCCATCAAGCAAAAAAGTCATCATGCTCATACGGTACATGTGACCTGAAATCGATTCGCAATCATTTACATCACGTAATACCCAGCCGGTGCGCTTTGTGTGCTGCAAGTAATTAGGAGAAAAACGAAAAAATTAGATTTCCTATAATTTAAAATGTACAAACTAATTATTATATAAAAACAAAAACCACAGCAGTTTTTAAGACGCCATTATGACCCAGTCGAAGTCTATATTTGAAGCGCAAAAAATATTTTTTTTTTTTTATTTCTATAATTTAGTATAATTTAGCATAAATTTATTTCAGCTTTACAGCCCACGAACGCTTATATCTAAAATTCGTTTGCTTCATTACGCTTATAAGAGAGTTAATTTTTCACTTTGTTGTTACACAAAAAAAAAGTGACTAAAGAAGTCAGTCGTTTTTATCAGTCGAATATATCATTCTCACATAATTTTAACTTAAATATACAATATAATTTTGTTGCTATAAAAACCAACTGTTATTCCCACATGGGTTAGATGCAAATATGTACTTCCTTTGTGTATCATAAACAATTTTTAATTAACTTTTATTTTATTAAGCAAATGCTTCTAAAAGCATTTACCATAATGTCTGTGACTGCAATTATATCATTTAATTACAAACTGTATTTTAAGTGGCATAAAATGCAAATTATCCACAACAATTTAAGCGTATTTAAAAGAATTTCGTTACAAAAGAATAACGATACAAACGATATAAACATTAGTGTCAATTTTATTCTAGTTCAATCTAAATATTTATATTATGTTAAAAGAAAACTTCCTTTCAAAGATCTAAGTAGCACCCAAGCACAGCAATAGAAAAATAACCCATTACGCTTATTTTCATAATTTACTGCTAACTCAAGCGATTTCATTGTTTATTTATTTGATTTAACAACAGCATTAAATTACAAATGATAAGAATAGCAACACGCAAAACTAATGAATGAATGCATTCAAGGTTAAGTTCTTATACTGACTTATATACATATACTAAATACTGTTGCAAATGTGTTTACTTTTTATTGGTGTTTTTAATAAATTTGTGTAGATTTTTGTCACATGTGGTGAGAGCAGTGAGTTATTAAAGTAAAATAATAACCAAACATATGTCACATAATTTTAATGTGAAAATATGGAATTAGACATTTTAATTTCAATAGTTTGGCTTTCAGAATAAGATGGCTATAAAGCATGAGCTTGTAGTATGAACAGAAAAAGAGAGCATGATTAACAAATGAGCAAAGTGAAGTATTTACTATCAATACTATTATTTAATAAATGTTTTGAACAATGTGTATTAGTAGATCAGACACTTCTTTTATAACAAACGTCTAGAAACCTTAGAAAGCCGTCTAGAAAGAAAACGTTTCTAATGACTGTAGTAAGTTACTGTCCTACCCCAATTGAAATATGACTAAGATAGATTAGTTACAAAGAAAACATTGATATGATATGAAGAGTTTACTTCATATTATTCGTTAGCAATATTATAAGTATGTTATTTTGTGTATTTGAGACAGCACCTCAGTAAAGATAACGTAAATGAAAAAAATGTATGATATAGTTTATATATTTGCGTATTATGTTTACATTATGTACTTCAATTAATAAGCATAAAAAATTATGCTGTCATAATACATTTGAATAGGCTTAACTCTATTTAAAATGTTTTCCAACACTACATACATATATCTTCAACAGAATCCAAGTTGTAAATCTTAAAGCTTGAGTCAAAAAAAGGCCACTACAGCCTATTTAAGTAACAGTTTTGAAGCATGGCTTTAATAATTCCTTAAATCAAATAGTCATCTAATTTAAACAGCTGAACAAAAGAGCCAGTTATGGCATTTCTTTGCAATATTTTTAATCCTTATACAATGGTAACATGCGATTGCTCTTTTTATGCAAACGTATCTTATGACACACGTAAATTTAATTAAAAGCTGTTTATTTATAACGTAATAATGTAAGCAGCAAAGAAAGAGGTTGAAAAAACCTTGTCTTTTACCAATTTAGTTACCAACTGCTGTTGCGAAGTGCGACAGTATGGGCTTATTAATAGTTTGTAGTACTTCATGTGTTTGTTTTCTTTATTAACAATACCTTACTTAATGTTTATTGATCAAATAAATGTATTGCGAACACAAAAAAAAAAAAAAGAGTATCCTCGAACTTGTAAGGTAAGTTTGTGATAAACACATTGAAGCACATGAACTTGATTTACGAAATTACAAAATTTACTTATGCAAAATTTTGGCAAGTTTCTTGAAGGACTCAATGAAATGTTAAGGTTATGAATAGCAAATGTATTGAATAAAAAAATTAATTAATATTATGTTGGCACAATATTGTATCAGCATTTAAGGAGGCCAATTTTTATTTTTATAATAATTATTTTTAAAAACAAAAAATTACACTGACAAAAAAAAGTAAATTTTAGTATAGCGATTGTTAATTGGCATGAGTTTTGTGATTTTTATTATAAAAATTATACAATAATCGTTATTTTAAAAATATTACTTTACAAATCATTATATGTATATCATTTTCTATAAATGTCATTTTAGTTGGCAAATTAATCATCAATTGTTCAAGCTTATCAGAGTTAAGTCAAAATTCTATATGGATTAGATTGCCTTATCAAGTTTTCTAGCTCAGCAAGCATAACGTAATTAATGAAACATTTCGAAAGCACAAAAAAAAACGGACAAAGTATAATATTAAAAATAAAAACAAACTCATTAAAAGCACAAATTCAAAGCACAAAGAAACAAAAAATAATTTTTTTTTTTTCAATACAGCACAGCTCACGTGAGTACACATGTTCAATAATACGATGTAGGAATTTTTTTTTTTTAATATAGAAATATGTATGTATGCATATTCGATGCATGTATGAGTTAAGAAAATAAAAAACAAAAATATATTTTGGGTCTACTTTATTTGTTTATAATCTGCTCAACAAAAAAAAAAAAATGACGTTGAAAAGTGTAAATTGGATGTGCAAAAAAAAATAGAGATAAAACTTTGAAAAAAAATCAGACAAAAGAAAAATTGTATAATCAAATTGAGGTGTCAGCATGAGACTAAGTTAATAAAAAATATTCAATCAAATTAATCACATGATACTAATAAAGGACACATGAGGAGAGTATGTATGATTTTTGTTAGGTTTTGACACTGATTCTACTTAGTAGAACTCTATGTGATATACGATAAGTTAATTTTAATTCTTCTGCGCAAGAACATGATTCTCGTGGTGCCAAAACTCATATTGAACTTAATGTGACAAGCAAACATATTAAATAACTTTTCCTGATATATACATAGCTTTTAACCCTACTGGGGGATTGCACAAATTCTAGCATTGAATATCTTGAAAATAAAATTATAGATAAAAAATTTTGTTTAACATTTCCGACTTAATTCAATAACTTTTATAGGAATCATGAGTTAACTTAACCAATATGTATGAGTATAGACTTATTAAAATGAAACACAAGACAAATATACAAATTCAATTTTTCAACTGAAGCTATCAATAGCTCAAAAATGAAGCGAGATATTAAAAAATTATATTTAAAAATTATTGGTTGTGTATTTTAGTGTCAAGGATATCAAGTGTCAAACTTTGGCTTCACGGAAATCATACTCTTGCTTTTAGTTTTATGGAATATTCCATAGTTGGAACTTCTACAGCGGCAAGGCTATTTCAAAATCGCAGTAACATAATAGTAAAAAAAAATAATAGATAAAACGAACAAATTAGGATCGGCTAGGTGGGAGTGGCAGTCAGTTTGAGAACCTATTCAATTAGACCAAATGTTTATCTGTTATTATATTATGGGGTATTAAACTATACCCTCTCTTTAAACCAACCAGATTTCGTAATGTAAATAAGTAGCTGACCTACTAAAATGTCTAAAATCATTCAGATTATCAGATAATGAAATTTAATATTTTTATCCTCCTTCACACCCCTACAACTTCTACAGTAATCACATGACCAGTGGCCAGTTATGACAGCAGCAACAGACAAGACACTATGTCAAGTGCGGGATATCAGTGCTAGAGAGCGCTTAGCATCCGATTTCGGTCAGATGTGCTATGTTGGCTGTATCTTGTATTAGCCAACGAACGAAGTTAGTAAGAGTTTCCGTTTGTGGCTATTTTTTAATGATGATTCCATTCCACATTAGGAACTTATTCCATATTTCTATAATTTCCTATAAAATTAATCAGCGCGCTATTTTTACATTTTGTTCTTATTCTTTTGGGATATTTGCTTACATACATATACTCGTAAATATATAGGAAATCTTAAACAAATCAACACAGTTCATTTAGCATCCCAATTTTTAATTAGATTTTATTTAGAGCGTTCTTATAATGCCAAGCTTTTCAGTTACACTCTAAGCATATTAGCAGAAGCACGAGACTTCATAGGCGAATCTAATATGCGCCCCTAACTAGTTTTAAGCAAAATGGTTCTTCTAAAGCTCAGATACATTCTATAAATGTATAGTAAATAAATTCAGACATTTTGAGATTTTTTTGTGAAATTTATTAAGAGTTCACATATTACTAATGTGTTATTAAGCAAAAATATAAAAATAGTTTAAAAAATGGAGCCAATCAATTTTTTTTAAAGATTAAAGGTAAGTCTGTTCTCGAAAAAGTTTATTTTCCTGTGTAATCATATATAAGTTTTTAAATCCTTGAAATCTGCATACAATTTCGTTTGCAACACGAAGCGCAGCTTTTTTATAATTTTAGTTTCCCCTAATCCATAGCAATCATTTTTTAACATTTCTACGATATGAAAACGTAGAATATGCTTTTACCTATTAATATTTTGAGAATAAATCGGCAGTGAAACTGAAGCAACAGTTGCTAATAATTTTAACAAAACAAAGAAAGAACAGACAACGGATGTGCAAAACATTTTGTAAAAAAGATACAGACAAATGTCCGATTAACAAATGAGCAATAGCACTAAGACGGCTGACATTGATCTTGGCCTTCGCTTCGAAACTTTTTTCGCATATGTTAGAGTAGATATTTTTATTTTTTACCTCTACCTTGCTAAAGAATTTGTACATAAATATTATAAATTTATATATGTATAAACAAAAACTAATATAGAAGACACTAAAGTGAAAAAGTTTTTGTTTAGAAAATCTCAAAGAAAATGCTATGTATACAAAGAAAGCTATGGGAGAATAGCACAAAAATTCAAAAAAGAAAAGAATTCAAAAAAAGAAAAGAATTCAAAAAGACTTAAGTTACGAAACGACATAAATTTAATGAATAAAAATAAAATAGGCAATTAAAAATAAAGTGTTCATACCTACATATATGTATGTATGTAGGTATGTACCTACATATTCTACTTTTGTAAAAATCAATTTCTACCACAGCACATTGTGCTGCAAATGACACAACAAACTTTCCACACATATTCTTTGGCATGTGTATATACCATATATGTACATATGCGAATATTGATTTTTTGGACTGTGCCAAACAGCTGATATAAGTCTTACGTTATCTTTTTTTTTAAATACACTCCTGCTGTTTTTCAACCCTTTGTTTTTTTTTTATATACTCGTATGTACATACTGTTTATAGAATTTATATGCATGTTGTATTTTCATTAGACGTCAGCTACTAAATTAACTAACAGTTCATTGGTACTACGTCATAAAACAGCTAACTGTTTTTTTTTTTTTGCAATAAGGCAATAACTTTTTTCTCAATAATTTCGCAGAATAAAATGTTACAACTATCAAGTGTGCATAAAAAGCATGTGTGAGAAAAACTAAATAATAAATTATATTATTTGTTTATGGATCTATTTGTTTTAATAACGAATTAATTTGTTATTCATTGCATAATTTGAAAATATATTTTTTCTGCTCATTTACGTTTTCTCAATGGAGACACTTGGCAACAAAAAAAACGGTGCAAACGCTCAAGGCGTGAACTAAATGATGTTCTTTAGGGTTGTTCAGAAAAGTACATATCAAGCTGTTTTGAAAAGTCGAATACTATCGAAAGGTCAAAAAATGTTCAAAACTAGCGACAAAGTCAAATAATGTACAAATTTATAAAAGCTGGAAATGTGAAAAAAATCGAAAAAGTCTAAAGCATACATAACACTAACATGACTGTTAGGATGACGCATTGCAGTTAGGCGTACCTTTTCAACCAGGTTACTCTAATATAGATTTTATTACATAACCGTTTTTATATATCCGTCAATAAAAATGTTTACACATCCAAAACTTACGAGTCAGACTCGGAAAGTTCGAAGACAGCATTTCAATGCATTTCACTACATAATCGTTATAGATTGATTTTTTGAAAAGTTTTATTTTCGATCGAAAAAATTATAATTTTGCAAATTACTTGAGGGCAATACAGTTTACGTCATTAAAATCCGATCGTACACATATGAATGGAAACATTTTTACTTTTGCACGTAAATCTCTGAAAGAAACCATCTTATTGGAAAGATGAGAAAAATTAACAACTGTTTAGTTTTTAAATGGCACCAAAGCCATCAAAATTGGATTCAGCCGTTCAAAGACAAAATTTAATTATTATTAACTGAAACTTAAATTTATTGTTCTGATGGATTTTGTATCACAAAGGCAGAAATTGATAGAAAGTATGTTTAATTTTAGTATAAAAAAAATCCTTTTTAAAAAAAAAACCTTATATGTTGGGACCATACCGGATTCTAACCGGATAAAACAAAAATATTTTGTATTCCAGAATTTGAGAGGAATTTCCCAAAAAAATATATGTACATAACATATGTATATGTATGTAACTACATTGAAATAGAAAAATTTTGCTGTCATTTAATATTTCCAATCATTCAATTTGTCATCTAAAACTATCTGCTTGATTACATTAACTGCACAATATTAAATTGCATTATAAAAACTCACCTTTAAATTGCCAATCAATTCCATAAATTGCAATATTTCCGCTAATCCCGTATTGAGGCATGGTTTACTCGATGCTGGCGCAGCCGGTGATGACGGCGACTTTATCGATGAAATGGAATCATTTTCAGTTTCATTGCCATTCAATTTAACATCATCTCCATTGCTGCTGCTATGATTTGCTAAAATATCATCTTGTGATTTTAGGGACAAAGGTTCAGCCGCCAGTGAGGACATTGCAAATTGTGTCTGTTTTTGTTTTGAGTAAAGACTTTGATTATGTTGCGTATGAAATTGATGAAGTTGTTGTTGATAAAAATTCAGTATGCTTTGACTACGATTTGTATTGCAAAAATGTTTTGGTGTCGTAGTCGCTCTCACAGTTGTTGGTGTATTTATTATACTTGAATCCTGCGTAGTAGTACACGTACTTTCTGTATATGATAATGAACCGATTTCGTTCAAATTCGAATAGAGACTGACAACGGAAAGTTTATGAATGTTGCTATTGCTGTTGCCGCTACTTTCAATGTTACTCTGCTGACAATGAATAGCTTCGGATAAATTTTCGGTTTCGATAATTTCATGCTCATGACTAGATGTACTTATTTGCTGTTGTTGCTTTGGTGATACTGTTGCTGTTGCTGCTTCTTCGGCTGCTGCTGTTGATGATTCAAGCGATATAGACGAAGCTGACGTCATACCTTGGGTTGACAATAATGACGTCAACCATATGGGGGCATCTACATTTGTTGGCGTCGCTGATAGTTGGTTATTGTTGTTGCCAGCGATCGCAGCATATTGTAGACTTTTAACAAGATCCCCACCACTTATGCCATTTGCTTGTAGTTTTCGTATGACTTTCAGCATTTGCTGAATGGAGAACATGCTGACTTATTATTATTTTTTTTTTTTTTTTGAGAGGAAAGCTAGTATGAATGAAAAGTTCAGCGATTTCGCTGGTTTTATATTGGAGAAAAAGCTATCGCTGAAAGAGAAAAAACAACGCGTTAAAATTGGAAAACTGTTGTGAGATAGATCAAAGCTGCTAACATAAAAGTAAACAACTGAAATAGGCTTTCTGTTATTTTTTGCGAGCTTTAAGAATATCAAAGTATGAAAAGTTTTAAGACACGCAGAATATTTAAGAACACCGCTTTAAGTCTGTTTTACAAAGAGTTTGAAAATCACTCTTAATTGTTACTGAAGTGCGAGGTCTAAGTTTTGCTGCACATAGAGTCCAAGCTGCGTTGCTCCAAAACCTTTTATAGAAATAGCTTCAACTTTAATTCAATAATATTGAGGACAGTTTTCAGAGCGCTACTTTAGTTTTATTGTAGACACTTAGTTTGAAGATCATTTTAAGTCTGACTATTGTGGTTAGCACTATTGCAGATAGTTTGAGCACCACTATTTTAAATATTTTTCATATTATTTTAAATATTTTTCATATTGTTTGTGGGGTCATAAGAAATACTTACTAACTAAGTCAGCGTTTACACAAGGAAATTCTGTGAAAGAAGTTCTTGTCTATTCTCTTTTGTGTTTTTTGTTTTGCATTTGCAACAAACGACAAATTTTGTAATTCGTCTTTTTCGTTTTTCCCCTCTTACCAATAAACAAGAAGAATTTTCGGAAAGAATTTGTGTAAAGGCCGAGTAAGTAAATCGGTCTAGGAGCACTGTTCAGATCTATTGTAGACTGTTTGAAGAATAGTGCTTCAACTTTATTGTAGATATGAGTAGCTTGAATGCGCTATATTTGGCCCATTACAAATAGTTTGAAGATGATTGCTTTAAATCCATTGTAAATAGTTTGAAGGGTGCTTCTTCAACTCGTCTGTAAATAGCCCGGAAACTAGCTGCCATAGATTGATTATTTAGCTGCTGTATGAACTTTTAAGCTTATTTCAATATACATATATGAAACTTGAAGTCGGTATACACACAAACATTTTGGGTGTCAAAATATGGTGTTATTTGGAAATAATCTGAAGTAGATTCACGTGTTTATAAAAATATTTGAATAATAACCCATAATTTAGATTAGTCATATCATACTCGCGTTGTAGAAAAAACTAGCGTATAGAAGCAATAACAAAAAATAATAATAAATATTCCACGTAAACAATAAAACAATAAAAACAATGAGAAAAAACTACCATATGTTATCTTCGGCAAAGCCGAAATAAAGTCACCTTACACATTTTGTACGACGGTTTTCGGAGTCAAAATTAAAACGCTTTTAATTATGTATAAGAAATGACAAAGCTGCGGCTGACAAGAGTTGTATTCAGTATTTATTGAGTCTATGGAAAAATCTTCCAGAGTGGAAAGTGTGTTATTATTATTCGTACTAGTTTGCAATTTTTTTTAACTATTTATGCGCACGCACTCACACACGAAAAAATGTTACGATCAAGTGATTTAACACTATTAGACTTTTTCTTTGGGGCTATGTCGAAGATTAAAATAAAAATATCGCCACTTTTCACAAAAATATTGCGGTTTTTCCATTGAAATATAACACCGTTTTTTGGATGTATGACACATCATGTTGGATGACCCTATAGTTAAACGACTGATTGATATCGCCAAAGACTAAGAGTATCATAGTTAAATATCATGTAAGAAATAATTGATTTTAGAATTTAAAACGCATAAATTCATTCTAAGGGATATTTTTCCAGAAATGAAGAATTTTGCTAAGCTGCATGAACTCTATGATTTTTTGAAATTACTTTTGATTTGTATCAGAAAATCATTTCATTTTCTTGTTTTTTATACTTCCAAACTGACCAATATACTAAACAAGCAACAAACTAAACATGCCGGCGATGTAGCGGTTAGCAAACTTATCAGAATATTTGTTAGCAATTAGATGAATGAAATAAACATTTTTTTTATGTTTTTTATTTTACCTGTAATCTCGAAGAGCCTGCGACACCCGCCAATATTTGTTGATTGTTGATAATTACTGGGGGAAGTCAGTTAGTCTGCCGCTATCAAAAGAAAAGAAACAGCGCGTGTTTTTAACTTTCCTCCTGCTTCGCGTCGTTCTGTTTTGGCTACTGTGTCCCTCAACCGTTCTGCGCTAGGGGTTAAGGCCAAATTTTTCAGTTGGTTAGTTGTAGTATAGATATTTTTTGTTATAACAGTGTTGTTGTCACACTTATTGGCGTACGTGCAAACTGCAGTCAGCTGCCTATGTAATTTTCCCAGAGACTTCCGTGTTTTATTGTGATTTCATTATTTTTGTTGTAAAATAATTAAAAATAAATTTTGCACTCTCTCATAAACCGCGCGGCGCAAATTCTTAAACTTAGAGATGTGTTATAAAGTAATAGAAATAGCAATTTTGCAATATAACAATAAAATAGGTAATAACTAAATTTGTTCTTTGATCACAAGTTAAATTCTATTTAACGAAATACTTGAAAATGTTGAAATTCCCGTCAAGTTTTTATGCACACTGTGGTTTTCTTTTCCATTCGACTCAGCGACAAATGTTCACGCTGTTGGGAAATGTTAAAATGCGGAAGCAGGTGCCGATTTTCTTTTGACCAATTTCTGCCAAGGGGTTCTCTAGTAAAATCTTCTAGCCGCAAGGCTTGATTTTATATTTTTTACGGGAATTGTTTGTGACACAGACTTTCTGTCTGCCTTAGGTTTTTGGTCCTTGTCCTAGGTGATAATGATGACTGCTGCTGCGTTTTTCTTTGGTATTTTAATTTTTCCTTTTTACTTCCAACTTTTTTTTACACCAGCACTTTCTTTTTTTCTCTTTGTTTTCTTTCACCTAAGCACCAAAAACTAGAGATGCTGCCACTTTTTGACCAGCACAGACACCTTTTGATTGAGTTGCTTCAGATACACTACACTTTTTGGCATGAACGATTGAAACTTTCTTCTATAGTTTGTATTTTTTTTGCCAGTTGTAAAAAAAATCAATTGTGACAGCTGCGTGCACTAATTTCGAAATCATATGTTTTTGACAATTGCTCGTCATTAATTTTTTTCATAGGGTGTTTAAAACACAATCATTTTATTCAGGATTAAAGAAAGATTTTTTTTGAAGTCGATTTTAAAATAAAAAATTGTTTTTGCTTACTTCTATTAAAGTTTATCCCAACCAAATACCAAAACATTTTACCATAGAGAGCACGACTCCTACTTACTAACTGCAGCATTTAATAATAAATAATTTTGTACAAAAAATTGTTGAAATGATCAAATTATTATGCTTGTACTTCATACACCCTGTGGAAAAACATTGACAGCTAGATGGCGTCGCAGTGTTGTAAGAGTTTTGGCAATCGCTTGGGTACACTGTGAAATTGTCAAAAGTGACGTTCATTGTGCAACATTTTTGTTTACTAAATCTATGCATTCAATTAGTAAGCGAATAGTGCAATTATATTTAAATAGAACAGTGATAAAGAAAGTGTCTGATAGAAACATCATAATGGATGGGAATGTAAGTTAATCTGTAATAAAAAAACTGTTCCAAACACTAACCTTAATTTAATTATCACAAAAGGCTGCGACCACCATTGCACAATTTACGCCAAATATTTCATTGGAAACCCCTTTAGAGGACTATAAAAAGTTGATGAAAAGTAAAATGGAGAGTGATGAAGTCATACCCGATGATGTGATACGCGAAAATTACAGTAAAATTTCTGAAAAAATGCGCCAGATTATTTGGACACTTTTATTTTCCGAACAGTCAACCGCGGATAAAGATAAACATCAAAAAGCTGGTAATTGTCTGGCTGCATACAAATCGGATGCTTGTTTTTATCGCCCATGGCCATACAATGAATGGATACCAAAAGTGCGTGATGAGCTGCTAAAACGAAATATGTTAGATTTCTGGCGTGAGCAGATTGTTGCACGAGAGCTGGGTCCTTGCTGGGCGCGCGATTCAGATTATTTTGATGATATTGAAGACAAACCATTGGAATTCTACAGGCATGCTGGTTGTGAAGCACCCTTCAGTGATGAAGAGATAGAAAACGATGGGGACGTTGAGATGATAAAAGCAAATCCTACACAACCAATTGAGTTGCCAGCACTACCAGTGGGTAATGTTGCACTTATTTCCCCTTTTTTGGCAACAGCTACTACTACCGCAGTCACAAATTCTCCAAGAAATATTTCCCATGCCAAACCATATCAAGATTATCATGCAATGGTGGAACATCAACTTGATTTGGATGCTGACAATTCAACTGAATTAAATAAAATCTTTGCTGAAGTTCGTCACGTTATATGGGATTTACTTTTTGCTGAGCCGGAGCTTTCAGAAGATAATTATGAAAAAGTTGCCGCTGTCTTGGCTGCGTATAAAGCGGATGCATGTTTTTTTAATCCATGGGACTATAATGAATGGATTGTGAAAGTACGTGATGAATTATTTACTCGCAAGCATTTCGATTTTTGGCAGCATGTGATTGTTGCAGAAAAATTAGGTTTATGTTGGTATAAAGATTCCGATTTTTTTGATGATTCAGAAGATCAGCGTCCGATTGACTTTTATACGTCAGGTGATAAGCTCATTGAGGAAAAGTTGTTAAACGAATAATCTTTTAGAATTTGTATATCAATTTTAACAAGTAGTTTTTGTACTAAATTTATTATTTATTCACACAGTTCGAAATAATATTCATAGTTATTTATATTTGTAAGCGCATGCGTTAAAATTATTTTTGTTTACATTTTTAAATGGCCCAACTACAACAATTAAAAAAATTCAATATATAAACATCAAATTTGTATACCTCGAATATTATTAATTTATTAAAATAAATTATGTGAAAATATAAGAACTGAAGTGCACGTCAATAGAATGAATTAAGAGCACGCAGGCCTTATATATTTATAGGTATATTTAATTTTCATTATACAAAAGTGGAAAGTAAGAATTAGTACTTTTGTGGATCTCACTCCCTTATGAATAGAATTTTAGGAAGCAAACTATTAACTGATCTTGCAATCAATGTCAAAGATAGACAAATGAGTTAACGAATCAAAACGTGATATGTCAACAAGATACGGAAGCAAAAAGAATACGAATTGCAGATTTAGACATTAAATATACATTGTCAAGCTCTTTGAAGAAATTGACGCCATACATTTTTAATACATATGTACATACATACGCATTTCACGTTTTGATTGAAATTCTGATACAAATCAAATTGCTTAGACCTTTTTTTATCTCATTTGGTTTTAAGCGTTATTATTACATTTGAAACCATTACAAAGTTTCTTTAGCACCCTGTGATTTATGCAACTGTCAACTATTTCTATTATCGAATTTTCGATAAGTTGATTTGTTTTTACCAAAGAGTATCACAATTAGATGCCCAGAAGCAGACTCCATTCAAAAACAGCATTTAAACAATTAAAATTTTGTACATTAATGTGTACTAATTTTTAATATTGAAGAACAAAATAAATCATTTCACACATAGGACGTCAAAAAAAGAAATAATGCAACCCTGGGTATAACTAGTGTCCGAATTGACTTTTCAATTGAAAAATAGCGTTTGGCAACACTGTTCAAAACTATACGGTATATGGATTTTTTTTTAACATATTCTATTTATTTTGACGTGTATAATAGAAAAACATTGTCAAATCTTTGCGCCACGGATATCGTAATTGTGCCTCACATTTGAAAACAAAACGTGCGGCAACACTTGCGGCGAAATATTAGTCATAAACAAACTGCCGTTGCATTGCGAAATAAATTCTAAGAAAATTGTGTCCGGAAAATTTGTAAACATTCCTTTATATTAATTCTACAACAGAGCACAATAATAAAAATGGCAGAAAATGTAAGTAAAAAATGCAACATAAAAATCCGAATTCACTGCTACAATTTTGTCCACAGTTAGTGCCCAAAATCTCATTGGAAACTCCATTGGAAGATTACAAAAAAATCTACAAAGAAAAAATGGAATCGGACGAATTACTCGACGATGAAGAAATCCAGGAAAACTATGCAAAAATAACAGCGAAAATTCGAGAAGTCATCTGGACGCTTTTATTCGCGGAACAGCCCCCGAAACTGGACAATCTCAGAAAGGCAGGCGAGTGTCTTAACCAATATAAAATGGATGCATGCTTTCATTGCCCTTGGGACTACAATGATTGGATACCAAAGGTTCGCGATGAGTTGCTGAAACGTAAAATGTTAGATTTCTGGCGTGAGCAGATGGTAGCAAAGGAATTGGGTCCCTGTTGGGCACGCGATTCAGACTACTTCGATGATATGGAAGATACACCAGAAGCATTTTACAAGCATGCAGGTTGTGTGGCGCCCTTCAGTACCCAGGCAAAAGATGAAAAGCTCGAAAGTGTTGCTAATATAGCAAAAGTAACAGAAGAAAAAAAAGAAAGTGCTAATACTGCAGCTGCTGCTCAAATAGAGTTTGTGCCCAATATCTCGCTAGAAACTCCATTAGAAGATTACAAAAAAATCTTTAAACTAAAAATGGAATCAGACGAAATAATCCCTGATAAGGAAATACAGCAAAACTATGCTAAAATAACAGCAAAAATGCGTGAAGTCATTTGGACACTGTTATTCGCTGAACAGCCAGCAAAGCAAGAGAATCTCAAAAAAGCAGCAGAATGCCTTATTCAATATAAAATGGATGCGTGCTTTCGTTCCCCTTGGGTTTACAATGATTGGATACCAAAGGTGCGCGATGAATTGCTTAAACGTGAAATGTTACATTTTTGGCGTGAGCAGATAGTAGCATTGGAATTGGGTCCGTGCTGGGCACGTGACTCTGATCTTTTCGATGATATAGAAGATACACCAGAGGAATTTTATAAACATGCAGGCTGTGTTGCGCCATTTAATGAAGAGACAGAAAGTGCTGCTGAAGTGAAAACAAAAAAAGATTAACCTTATATTCTAATTTAAGTGGGCACAAAAAAATGCCAATTAATATTGATATTACTACGTTCGAATGCTTTAAATAAAAACATATTTTGTTATTTATAACGTAACGCTTTGTTCACTGTGAAAAATATCGGATGTGGTTTTTTTCAATGCGCTTTTGCATAATGATGAAGTCATCGTTTTGGATAAAGATTTGTTGATACCGGCAATTTTGTCTTGTACATATTCGAAATGCATCAGGAAAACAAGTTTCTAGCGCACAAACATTGTTTAATTGTAATATAGTTGAATCATACCCAGAATAATAAATTAATAAAAGAGTTGCCAACACTCGCATTTTAAAAACAAAGAATGCATTGGTAAGGTTCATAACCACTTATTCACAATATTTAAAAACATATCTGACTATAAGCGGCTAAACTTAAAGCATATTTATTTAAAAGTAGTTTAGGATGTATGTGTGTATGTATATAAGAACTATGTAGAAAAGTCAAGTGTATAAGATTACTGGATAAGATTTACGGGAATGATAGTAATGCATTTTAGTGAAACCAACCAAACAGGGTTACTTGTAGGGACTCACTAATTATTTCGACTTATAGAGGGGTCAGATTTCGAGCAATGAAGGTGTTAGGGCTTGAAGTGAAGGGAATGCAACATTTTTTCGAGTTTGGGAGATTTTCGACTTATCGAGGTTCGACTTAAAGAGGTTCCACTGTAATTAAAACTAGTATATTACAGCTCGAAATGTATGCCAAATGATAGAAATAATATATGGGGTTACATTGTTGAATCCTGTCCCAAACATGGGTTTTCACCGCTTTTTTGGGTCAATTTTCATTAATGAAGATAATAGCTTGAAATTTATGTCAAATGATAGAGCTCGAACAGCCTAAACAGAATATATAGAGCTCATCGAATCATGTCCTAAACATGGGTTGCCACCCGTTTTTAGTGCAAATTTTTCTACGATGCTTGAAATTATCTCAGAGCTGGTAACCACCTTACATGAATTTGCTAGGTGGAGAAATCGCACACAGATGTCACGACCAGCGCACTGTAGGGCAAACAAATGTTGTGGAGGAAAAGAAAATAGAAGTCTCTATTTATGAACGAATGTAGAGAATTTGTCAGCAGAAGTTTTCTGAAACAAAACTTCAGAATCAAAAATTTTTATTTAACGCTTAAATAAACCTCTTTTTCATATATGAGAACAACAATTTTTTTTTTTTCTTTTGTATTTGATTTTTTAATTAATTGCGCTGTGTTCTTTTGTGAAAAAATCGCACGGAAACGATTCAAAATAATTTTGAAGAGGAGAATTAAGCCTTACAATATTTTAGCTTAAAATAAAAATTTTTTAAATAAAGTTAAAAAGTTCAACTTAAGTGTAAAATTTATAATTTTGAATTTATTTTTAAATCGGCTATCTATTCTATTCTAAATTTTATCTTTTGTCAATTAAAAAAGTTCAATTCCATTAATGTTTTTTTTTGTCTCACAGTCCGGCGCAAGTCAGCTGTTTTTGACAGTAGGAAAATGTTTTCTTATTTCGCACAAGAATTTCACAACGGAATATAAGTTTAAAACTGAAGACTATTACATATTTAATACTAAACATTCCTTAAAGTAAATAAATAAAACAGATTAGATTAGATTATGGCTACAAATAAGGTAAAATTTGTGAACATCTTTTGAATTTATAAACTTTGTAAAATGCTATTAAACTTAAACCTTATTAATCTAGGAATGTCTGATTATAATTTTGGATGTGCGTCAAAGTGCGGCTACTGAAACTAAGCGAAATGCAGTGAAATGCGCAGCCGATATACTCAAGGAAAAGGTATGATGTAATTCGATATGCCTTGAATTGGAAAATATTTAGTTGCGCTCCGACGTTACTTTTATTTTTGGAGCGAGTGGGGTTCCTAAAGAAAATAAAAGTGTAATCAAAGCTTTGGAAAGGGTTTGGTTTCATAAATATAGCGATCGGATGACGGATATAGCTTTTCTAAAAATCCTTAAAAGTTAGAAACCCAACTTCCATTACTTTGCTTTTGTTCTCATTTCGATTTCTAAGTTACGTTAAATTTTTTCTCATAACTTTCATTTGAATATGTATTGCTTCTTTAGATTTGCACAGGTAAAAAGGATTTTGTGTCCTTTGTGCTCTTTGGAACGCAACGTACTGAGAACGATGTCAACTCTAATATTGATCACAATGGCTACCACAATATTGTACAATATCCACAAGTGGCGATGCCCACATGGAATCTACTTGTTGAATTCATGAAATTCGTTACAGAACCTTCATGCAGTGACGGTGAATGGCTTGATGCTTTAGTGGTCGCTATGGAACTGTTAAAAAGTGGAGAAGGGTATATTTGGAGCATCTAGTTTGTCGATTTAATTGATATAATTTTTTTTTTAGAATTTCTAAAGTTCAACATCAACGTATTTTACTATTTCACGATTTTGATAGTCCCGATTTGAGCTATGACATGTTCGATTGTATAACAGAAAATTTAATGAAAGTGGACATTAAATTGACTGTTGTGTAAGTACGAATTGTGTGTGTGCTGCATTATGCAATTTCTTTACTATTTTATTTCCATTTTTAGTTCTAGTAACATACAGTATATTGATAATGTTGCTAGTGGTGATCCTCAAGCGATTTTTCGTGCCTCTACAAAAAAATCAGATTTTCAGATGGAAAATGAAAAGTATGCACTACGACTCGTCAGTAATTGTAATGCTACGTTGTGCAACTTTCCAGAAGCATACAGTATTATAACACGGCTGGAACACAAACGTCCTTGGTCCTGGAATAGCGTATTAAGTATTGGCTCTAAAATTACCATTAAAGTCTCTGGAGTGATTGCTATCAAAGATGACAATCAAATTAAATGGAAAAAATGCTTTGGCTCTGCGGATGAACAAGTAACACGTGAACAAAAAACTTTTGTACATGGTGATGAAATAGAGCCGCTACCTTATGACCTTATCGATGGTTATATGTTAGGTTCTACACCAATTGCATTCGATGAGAGTGTACAGGAAGAAAAAGACCAACACGAACCGGGTCTAAAATTTTTAGGCTTTACCAAACGTAGTGCTATACCTGAAGAATACTATTGTGGTGATTCGTTATATTGGATTGTGCATCAAAAAGGTATGACGTCGTCGGCGAAAAAACTGGATGCTCTAGTGAAAGCGTTGCTTAAAACAGAAATGGCTCTGCTGTGTTGGCGCATATACAGTGTGAAATACAACAGTCCCAAAATTGTGTTGTTGTTACCGAATAAGGTTGGTAAAAATGTTATGTTAAAAACTAAGTTTTGTAGCGTTTTTCTTATTCCGAATTCATGTTCAAAGAAACTCTATTGGTTGGAGTAACACTATTTGTTTTTAAAATTTGTAGTTAAGAAGCGTGCTGAAGGTTTTGCTTCATTAAAAAAAAGTGATGTGATTGGATTGAGATTTAGCGACTCAAAATCAATAATAATTTCTGGGTTGAAAATAAAATTTTTATTTTTGGCCCAATATTATTTAAGAAACTATTAATAACATCACTACATTTTTTTTACTAAAATGTACTATTTTTTCAGATCAACGAAAATTATCCTGCATCACTGTCTATGGTTGAACTCGCCTATCATGCGCAACATCATTTTTGGGATTTTCCCTCGCTGCGCACACAAAAAACTGAGTGCACTGCTGAACAATTAGATGCCATTGATAATTTAATTGATTCAATGGACTTGATGCTATCACCAAAAGATGAGCAACAACCACGTGACACAATACAAAAAGAATTACTTCCTTTTAATATGTTACCGCATGTTTTTGAGCAGTGTCTGCTTGATATGTTGGAACGTAAAGTGCTCTGTGTAGCCGGTGAAGAAGATGAATACATACATGATCTTGTGGCAGAGAAAGACTATAAAGAAATTTTCTGGCAGTTACCTGAAGCTATTGAACAACGCGCAAAAAATGCAGCAAGAAAAGTGAAAAAACTTTTCCCACTCGAAAAAAATCCAATTGTAGAGCGTAAAACTAAGCAGAATTCCATCCCAGAAACAAATGCCAAAGATGATAACAATAAAAATGCGAATATAAGTGATAACAAACCAAGTGCTAAAAAAGTTGAATTCGTTGGGTCAATTACACCTGCTGATGATTTTGAAATGCTGTTGAAACATGAAGTGCTTACATTGCAGGACAATACTTTACGTGATGCTAAGTTTCACATTTATGCTGAACAAATGCGTAGCACAATTTGGAAATTGCTATTTACAAAAAGACCCATAGCTGCCGAACAAATTTTTGAGGCCTTAAAAGTTTTTCGCAAATGTTGTTACGATTTTAATGCATTTTCTGATTACAACGCTTGGTTGCGTGAGCTAAAGTCAAAAGTTGTAAAAGAAAAACTATATGATTTTTGGACAAATTATGTGGTTAAAGAAGATCTTGGCCTATGTTTTGTTGGGCAACTGTCTTTGGAGGAAAAAGTAGACTTGGCTGAATTTTACAAAATCGATATTGATGAACCAATGGAAGATAATGCAGAAGAAATTGCTGAAATCAATGATACATCAGTAGATGACTTTCTGGCAAATATTTAATTTTTTTTTCTCAAACAAAATCATATTTATGTAATACCAATACCACATCCGCCCTTTAAATCTCAATTTTCTTACTATACTATACTAGACTATAGATTGCAGCTATTTTTCATTAAATTTTATATATTTTCAAATGTTGCATATGGTTTTTTGTTGCTCTCTATGCAGCAGGCATTAAAGAAAAATATTTTTTATGAAATACAATTTTTTTTTGGA
The DNA here is from genome assembly GCA_963662105.1 of Meiosimyza platycephala. NCBI lineage: Eukaryota > Metazoa > Arthropoda > Insecta > Diptera > Lauxaniidae > Meiosimyza > Meiosimyza platycephala. The sequence goes on from OY759210.1 coordinate 93,243,823, forward strand.
ATTTCAGAAAGTTTGTGTAAGAATTGGTTGAAGAATTAATGCAACAAATTTGAGGACATCTAAAATATACCAAAGAAAACAAAGTCAAAATGACAGCCGTTTCTCAAAAACTTATATGGTTTGCTTTGCAAAAGTTAAATTTAAATTAATAAATTGCAAAGTTTTTTTGAATGGAATTCCAAAGTACAGAACCATAAATTCATTGATTGTTTTTGTGTCAAATCTAGTTTGGCAATTTTTGACACATTAATTACGATCATTAGAGATCATAAATTATTCTAGTCAATGTTATTTGTCCGGTATTAACGGGCCTGTCGCGCATAGCTGTCTGGCAAGCTGTGCAACTGCATGCAATTGCATCTAACAAATTCCGCCGCTATTAATTTAAAAATCTACCAGTTCCAGCAACTGGCCATAACGTATTGAAAAAGAGTAACACAATCATGTTTGTGGCAATTTGGAATAAACATATTGAGCATGTAACGCAGCTGGTTAGTTCAATAAGAGAGAAAAAAAAAAGTTTTCAACTCAAATTGACAGCTTCGCAGCTCCCTCTGTCTGCTTGTCTTAAATTTGACAGACACAGATTGGCGGTAAACAAACTTACAGCTCTTTAGATGGACAACCAGCTGAGTAAAGGTACCATAACTGAACAACAGACAGACAAGTAGTCAGTCAGATAGGTTTTGTGGTACCATTGCAGAAATGTCAATTTATCTAACTAGCTGACAGTTTGCCTGACAGATGGCTTGAGATGCATTTTTTAGCGTACTTGGGTAACAGTCAAGTTTATTAAAATGAAAAAAAATAAAAATTTAAATGCATCGGTATTTTAAAAACAAATAAATTGTTGACTTAAAAGAATTTCCGAACGCTATGTTTTCATTTTTAAGTTATTGGTTTACTCGAAAATTAGTAAACCAACACAAAATATATTCCATAACCTTTCATGAGCTTAAAAGAAAAAAATTTTTCAACAATATTTCAACAGGAAATGTTTTTCAGTGTATATAATCTCATAAATTAGGAAACAATGACGCGTCAAAGGATTTTTTTTTGTAAGTTTGCTAGTTTTTGAGTAAAAATAAATAAAAGACCAAACGTTGAGTGCTCGGCACGCTATATTGGGCTCAAATAAAAACTTTGCATGTCAAAAATTTTCTTAACCCAGAAAGATACACTATAAAAAATTACCTAATAAAGGTTCAATTAAGAATAGGCAACACAAGCATGCTTATTTGATCTAAGTTTCCTTTGATATGCATTAAAATGAACTTCACTGTTCATATTCGCACATTTATTTCTGCATACGTCTAACTAACTATCTCTCTGTCTGTCCATTCATTGGTCTTCGTCTCGATTGTCTATTGCTAACTTTTCTGTATTTTAACAAATGAACTGTCAGTCTGTCAGGTACGAAATCGCAACACGTTTAACCAACAAATAGCCAACCAGCATAGTCACTTTCGGTATACGAAAAATTCTCACCCTCTCTATTGCTAACTCTCCGCAAATTGTAAGTGTCTCTCCGCGTATCTGCATCTATTTGTGCAACACTACTGCTTAAGATAGCTTTTGCGCATGCGCACATATCTCCTGCATTGATCTTATTATTAAGAGATTTAAGATCGCTGCATCAAGATAAGACACCGCCACTTTATTGCCGCATGCTGAATGCTGCATGTTGCAGTCGCATTAATCTCCTCTACGCTATTGCTGCTCGTATAGTAAAATTTATTGCAACTCCTATGCCATGTTATTTTATTGCAAAAAAACTAAATTTTTTTTATAGTTTGGCTTTCATTTTTCGCGTTTGTGTTTTAAATCACTTTCAAGTCCGAGCTTAACGTAGAATAAATGTCTGCGTTGAAATGCTGTTGTATTTTACCGCCGCAACGGAAATGGTATAAATTTATTGAATTAATGAAAATAGTGTGAGCTTCTTTTTAAAAAGATATACAAATAGTAATTTGTTGTTCTAGAAAAGGGTTTCATTTTAAAATTAAACCTAAGGTACACTTCCATGCTACTCCAGGTACCTATCATACGATGCTGTCATAACATAACATGTTCACTCATGATATGAACATTAAAATTTTTTGATAATTTTCCACTAAACTATATGAGGAGTGGGCGAACAGAACGGCACAAGTCCATGGTCGGTCGTTTTGCATTTTTTGATGAAACCGTGTCCATTATACTAATCTTCAATTAATTTCAATCTCAGCTAGTTCAAAAAAGCAATAGAAGTCATACTTTTTTGATAGCAAAGTGAAGTTGTTCTTGCAAAAAGGCAGATGGCATTCGAATTTATATTTTTTAGTCAGTCGTGAGTGTGGATTTTCAAAAAGGCACGTATTTCATTTAAAAAAGTTTATGGTCGAACAAAAGGTCACATATTTCATTTAAAAAAGTGTAAAGTGTAAAGGGTCGAACAAAAAGGCACATGTCCAGTTTGTCCCAGCATAAGAGCACATCTCCATTTTTCCCCCACCGATTTCTCTTAAAGTATTCAACATTTTTAAAATATATATTTTTTGGGTCTGAATGAGTAAAAATAGTAGCGCAAATTGACATAATCGTATTAAGTTAATGTGATCAGTTCAGAGACAGAAAAAGTTTTTTGCGATTTCTGAACATTTTTAGCATTGTGCCGTTTTGTTCGTTCACTCCTTTTAATATTCAAAATTTCTAAAAAAAATTCTTTTCCAATTCTACCTGCACGGTTTTGCTTTCTGAAGACCATGACCTTTCCTAAATCATATTAACATATTTAAGCTGATAATTTTTGCCATTTCAATTGTAGGAACTTCTATAAAATAATTAATGATGTACGCTAGTGATGGCCAGCTGCGGTGCCCAAAAGTCGACACCGCGCTGACGTTTACAACAAACATTTCGCGCTAGTATGCGTACAAATGTGTGAAGAAATTCCAGCGAAAAAAAAAAAAATGAAAATAATTATTTATAACACATTTAAATTGGTTTTGTCTTTTCCATGTATAGAAAAAATGACCCAGTAGAAATTCGTGCATCACTGTTAATAAATAAAGATAAATGTTGGCATATAAAATAATTGCATTTTTATTTAACAACAAAAAGAAAACATTTCATAAATCTTATACATATTATGTATACATATGTATGTTAACTTTATCACTTAACAACAAAATGCCTTAACTCGTACTTTCTTTGAAAGCACTTAGTCATTGCGTTCTTTAACTTTCTTACGTAAATGCATACTACACACCTGGATGCTCCCACCCACCACAATCACTTTCAACAACATTCACTTAGTACCGCCGCCGCCGATCATTTGACACCCACTTGTGGTGTTACCATAACCGATTGAGAAACATCACTCATGCCACAAATGTCCGCCTGTTATTTTCATATCGCAATACGCGAGATACGACGAGTATAGTGAAATAACAACAGCAACAACAACATCTCATATATTCTTGCATACATTTGGGCGCATTGCGTTTTCAAGAAGCAGTTAGATTGAAAGGAAAGTAGCAGGGGGGTGGAAAAAAATAAACCATGGAAATCGTTCGTTTTACTCTCCGACAGACTGAAGGTAACGCGCGCAAAGGTAATAAAAAATGAAATATGGCAGCTATTCGGCATGCCATGAAAATCGGATAACATATTTTATGCGGAAAAATATTATTTATTGCTCACAGAGGGCGTTACATTTCATATTTTTTCCGTTTGTACGTTTCGCATTTTTGTGCGGTGCGCGGCGTGCAAGTAAAGCGCGCGCGGTATTTTCATATATAAAAAATTGTTTATTTCTTTCTTTGAATGTAGGTGTGCATGTGTGTGTGATGGATCCCCAGCAGGAATTGTGAATTGTCATTGAGGACTACAAGAGGTTCTACTACCTTTTGAAGAGGATTTTGTTTACTTCTGTTAATTAGTGCTATGGACGCTATTTGAAAAATTATTATCTTATGGGCTAACTAAACAATGAAGCTTGCAACTTTTCCACAAGTCCTACTATATTCCTTTTCCAGATAACAGCGAGCAGCTGAAGGATTCTTGCTGACACCTATGGCCTTAAAAAGTCTAAAATTATGGGAAACAATTTCAGAAACGTTAATCTTAACGAGATTTCTGAGAAGCAGTAAAAAACTTTCTAAAAAAGAAGTAGTAGTAGCTCAATCCCACCAATAGAAAGTCTAAATAACCTGATAACTGCTAAAATAACTAATATTGAAACCCTACAAATGTTCTAAGCTATAAAATGTGATATGCTATAAAAATGTTGCAACACTTTACGTACATACATAACATTATTGTTTCCTTTTTTTAGAGAAGTTTGGATTTTTTACCAAGAGTCAAGTTGGGCTAGGATTATGAAGAATTCATCATTTATGATTCAATAAATTTTTCCTATTGGGTGCTCGTAAACGCATACCTGTATTGGTGTGATGCTACTGTTTTGTTATGCCACAATGTTTTATGAGGCTTGCAATTCCAAATGATAAACTACCTAAATATATGTATTATATGTTTCTACAACAACAACAACAACAACACAAATAACAACAACAGCAATGGCAATGGCAGTGCAATAATATTAACAATAACAGCGTTACCAACTATAACAACAACTTTATTTATGTATCGTATTATATGTTTTTTTTATTCAGCAATTTTTCCAAGAGCGATTCGGCAACAACAGACTGCAACACTAGCACCCAACAGCAGCAGCAGCAACAAAAATTATAGCATTTTTATAGGAAGCAATGCGGCAGCCCGCAGGACGCCTTATGCTGGGTGCTTCACTATCGTATTGTTATACCCACTTGTCGGTTATATGTACCTACTCTTGTAACAGTGCGATATACCATTTGATACATTGCTGCACGAACGCACGGCAGTATTTCATGTGGTATGGTACGAAAACAAACAAAAAAAAAACATTTTACATTTAAGCAATTTTTCATATTGGTGAATAAATAAATATTAATACCTACTTGTAATTTTTCAGCTTCATTTTTATGCCATTTTTTATGGGTTGGATTTTAAAACTATGCAATTGGTAGCGACATTTTTTATTATCTCTTTTGTACAAAAAAAAAAAGAAAAAAATCAGCCACCCAATAATTTCCTCGTTAATGATAATTTTCTTAAGAGAAATGTCAACAGACTATCGACACACGAGAAGAAGTCCTAAAGCGACCTACATACATAGGTTTGTCCTTAATTTTGCACCAGCAATGAATTGTCTTAAAAGAGCTCTATAGCTATATCCTTAACGATATGCGATTTGAAACCAGCTCATTATAATATCTGTAAGAAACTGTGACTCTCCGGTAACCCCATACAACGACGTCTGGAGCTTGAGAAAGAACAGGCCAATCATTATCTCAGCAAACTTGAAAAAAAAAACAGATATTGCACGATTTTACTGTTTAAGTTAAGAATTCCTCACCATATCGTTTCGATGCTTGAGATCATATTGCTAGCACTTATAGCAATTTGTATGAAAAAAGCTGGAGCCGCTTAACTGGAGATTTGTCAGATTGTTGACGTTGACAGAGTGTTAAACAGCTGATCATAGCTGTCACAAGTTTTTGTGTAGGGAAATTAATTTTATAAATATTTTCTAATAAAAATAAACGAGTTATGCGCGTTTATTGAAACACTGAAGTTGTAAGAAATAAATCACTTTAAAGTGGTTTCATTATAAATCGCGTTAATTAAACTGACAATTAAAGTAGCAGACAATTAAGTATAACTCTTTTACTATTATTTAGCATTATAACTTGCAAAAATTATATGTAATTAATATGGTAAATGCAATTCAAATATGGTGCGTAATTATTTTTTTTTTGCTTTTACTTACTTGTAAGCTACTTAGTGATATAGATCGCAAGTATCGTTGCGTAGCGATCATATCAAGTTGATCTGCAGGTTGTTTAATATGCACGATCATGCTTCGATTACATTACCGCAGCAAACTGGATATGGTAGAAAAATCTTAAGTATTTGGAAAAGCGCAACACATGATGTTTGCTGTATTGATGGTTAAAATGATCAAGTATTAAATTGTTTGCATAGTTAGACATGAAAAATTTGAGAAGCTAGTATACAGAACAATAGTTTCAAAAAAGTAAATTTCGATGTGCTTTACGTTGCTGAAGAGCATAGGTTATATTTTAAAATTTTTTCAAGGTTAGAAAGAAAAAAAAAGGTAGTGTATAGACTATCTGGTTGCTTGTGGAGCATACAGTTCCAAAATAAGAAATGAACTGCAGCATGAGTAATCCCAAATAGGCATTTAGATGAATCTCGTAATCGAAAATACATCGTGTCCAAAAAAGTGGGGGAGTATACATTTCCAAAACAAGAAATGAACTGCTGAACGAGAAATCCCAAATGGGGACTTAGATGAATTTAATAATCGAAAATACATCGTGTCCAAAGAAAGTCAGTTATTGACTGCTGAGAAGATTCAGTATAACTGGTCACGAATGCACAGAGGATTGCGGATGTGATTAAGCAACATTTCCAACTGCTTCTTTACGGGCAACAAACCGATAGACTGGCAAAATAAGAAACAATTCCGTAAGCTTCGAAGTCCTGCTACCTAGTCTAGACGAGCGGTAACATAGCTAAAAAATGACAGCTGCCACGGACGATTCCATTGGATAGCCTTTAAAATTTTACAGGTGTGGTGATGTTTTGGTGTGGTACACGCGTCAAATGCTTTAATGACGACTGAACTATCAGCTCTCTTTGCTCCATCTACAAAAAAGACGATCCTATAACCTGTGTGTACAGAGTCGCTAATACTTCTTGTTGTGTACCACGATATGTATGTAGCCGATCACTGGCCTGGAAGGTGTACTAACTATCGCTCAGTGAAACAAAACACTATATTAGGACTTTACCCTTGCGGCTTGTGCTTCTGATACTTAATGCTGTATGTACACCTCATCTTTTCTTTGCCATCACTTATTCAGCTCGAAAAGTTTTACCTTCAAGCTTGGAAGAGTGTTGTTTCAGAATTAGTAGGTACCTTCTACTTTGCTGTCCTTCCATTTGGTGCCACTCTTATTATTATGGTATTTCCAGGCAGCTCGAAATGGTTTAGAAACAAGCATGGAAGAGTGTTGTATGAGAATTAGGTACCTTCCTTCTAATTTGCTGTTCATCTATTCATAGCCGCTCTTATTTTTTATGGTATTGCTAAAGCAGAGCCGAATCAAGCCATCGTTCAAAGATCGTTTACTGCAGGACAGTAGCCAAGGTTCACTTGAATGATTTTCATTGACTAACTTTCAGCATAACCTTTTGGTGTTCATTTTTGGAGCTTACTGCCTGATGACTTTTAGGCCGCAGTTTTTATACAGATTCTTGCGATCAACTCTCCCATTTCAGTTCTTTATTAAGTGTTTTAATGCTCAGAAAAAAAAAAAAAAATAGTCACAAGCAACTATGTATTATAATTTAAGATTATAGAAACTGTTGGCTCGATATAACTTTCCGGACGGGCCGCTTATTCTTCCATATGAAACTGACTAAGGTGTCCTTGTTCGCCTTTTCTAAAAAATTCAATTTTCTTACATCTACTTTATTTTATGTCACACAATTATAAGTTAACTGATCCCAATTAACACCATAATAAAGACATTAACAATGGAAATGTCGAAAATGGTATTGATTTGTAGAAAAAAAAAACAAAAACAAAAACAAGCGTAGGTACAATAAATAACAGCAATAACAATTTATAATTGCAAATAGCAGCAACTTATAAAAGAAGTTGGTAACAACTCCTAACACTTCATGCTCCAATCGCACAACAACAGGCAACAACTCATGTGTGTCGTTGAAACAACAAGGCGCGTCGTCGTTGTTGCTTCTAAACATTCATAAATCCAAACACGCTGCATGTTGTCCTCGACCATTGCAATAGCAATAGCAGCAGCAGCAGCAGCAGCAGCCGCAAGAGCAATTGCTGAAAGAAGTATTACCTTATGCCCTGCTTCATATGTCTGTCTGTCTGTCTGTCTGTCTGTTTGTCGGTTTGTCTGCTCATGATAAACACACACGCATTTTCCTGCCATTGATTTATGGCCCGGGTGCATGCGTGCGTGCAAACATTTCGACAGGCTTCAGCGATTCATTTGCCATTTATTTCGTTTAATCGATGATGTTGTTAATTTTTGCACTACATTTTTTGTTTCTGCCGCAGTGCCGCACTTTGAGTTATGTATAATGTGAGAATGCAGTAAAATTTTTCTACTAATTATTTTGTAAGCATTAAAATGAGTATGAGTAATAGCGTTCTTGGAATGATCAAAATTTGTGCATATGGCAAAGAAATAACTAAACATGAAGAGAGCTGTTAAGTAAACATGTTTTGGTAAAAGAATAATGAGTCTAAGGTCACATAAGGATAACCATTGGTAAAGTAAAAATATATAATTTTCAATAAGACTTCATAGGAGTTCTGGTATCTTCTTACTTTCAGCTATTTAGGTTAAGTGAGGTACGGTAGGAGTTGCAGTAAGTAGAAGTTCCGACTCACTTCGACCAAATGTTGTTGAGTTGTTAAACCACAGGGTATTTAATTTTACCTTCTCATAACTCAGGTATACTAACGTCTCTAGGTTCATTCAGGTCATCAAATTATTGATTGATTCTAAAGATTTAGTAGAGTAAATGTTTATGCCCCATATTTCAGTTACTTAAAAATATCATATTTCAAGCGTTGACTTATACAGATTTTCCTGTCTATTTTCATAATCGCAGAAATCAGATATGTTATAGACAACTTTTTGTAATACATGAGAATGCCTGTGAGAAGAGCCTATGTGCCGAGAATGAAATTACCTATAGGTAGATACACATAACCAACCATGTCATAGGCTGAACTAAAGAAACCTTACATCATTCTTGATTCCCGGATAGTTAGGCTCTGAAAGAAATGTTCAGTCTGCCTTTCTTTTCAAATCTGGCGTTTCTGAGTTAAGTATCCCCATGGCTGTAACGTTATCTTCAAAAACTACAGATTTTCCCTCTCTCTTTTCATAATCGCACAAATCTTCAAAAAACGGTTGATATAAGATACTACGTTCGAATACAGTATGAAATATATAGCTCAAGATGTGCCTCTCAACAGATGCTAGAACCCACTGTGTTACTCTGCAGATTGTCCAAAACTCGTCATTGGGCAAACTAATGAATTTCAAAAATGTTCAAGTTCATCGAAAGGATAAGGATAAGGATATTACGATCAATATATAAATAAAAATGCTGGAATCGAAACTGAAAACAACATATCTCCACATATGGTTTTTGTAATAATTTGTGACGTAGTCATTTTTCTTAATCACCAACAAATAAGTAAGTATATATGTGTGTAAAAGTTATTCATCTGCATTTTCCAATTGGGATATTAAATAGCTAAAGAAATGTGTGCGCGCGCCATCAATGTGCCAACTAACTATAAAACTTATTGATTTATTGTCAACATGTGCAATAATTACCGACATGATTGGCACCTTTGACTTTTTTTGCATTAGTTGTAGTTAGTTTTTGCTATTAAATGCTTCAATAAATATAAATTTTGCCAACACGTAGGACGATAATGATTGTTCAAGTTATAAAAGTTGCCAGCTAACGATATACCTACTCGAGTGAGGAAAGGAGCGAAACAAAGAGCAATGACAAGAAATGCGCGGTTACAAGCGGTTGTACTACTACGTGAGTGTGTATCTATCTATCTATCTATCTATTCGAAGAAGTGTCTGCTTAATAGACTACGTTCGATCTGAGTGACGTGAACGTGTTAACGTGTTCATTTAAAAGAACATGTAACTGGCGTGGTGCCGTCTTTAAAGATACCAAAAAAATAAATAAAAGTTGGCTATTGGGTGATACCAAGCGTTAGTATCGGATATTTTAACACAGAAAGAAGTTTTCTTATTTTCAACATTAAATAAAGTTTCTTTTCCCTTAGGCTCGTCTTAGATGATGCTGATATTACTTGTATGTAACTAGCTATTCTTATTAGCTTAGATATAAGTATTTTTTCAGCATGGAAACCAATGGCATTAAAGTCAAGTAAAGTTAAAACTAGAATAATATTTCGAAAAGATAGAGCCAACTATTTGGGTTTGTCAAAAAAAATCGAAAAAAGTGATTCTTTCCTGTAGAAGGTTTTTTTCGGAAAAATATGACGTAATTAACGACCACGCATAGCCAGATCTAGATGCGTACTCTAGTGGAACCAGTCTGATCTAAAGTCAGCCTAACATTCTGATCAGCTTTCGACTCAAATTGGATGGTTGTAGGTTTGAGTATACGACCGCTAGCGCAGGTACATAGATCAAACGCGTCAAAAAGGAGTCATCATCATCTCAGGGCGTAACATAGTTCGAGGTGTGGCGATAAAAACTGTATACCACGAGTATGGAGAAGTAGTAAATACAGCTTTTGTCTTATCAATTGTTTTTAACTGAGCTGTTTTCTAAAGATTTAGTACCTGCAGTAGTTCCATCGGCAAATTAGAGGCGTATTAGGAAAACCCCCAAAACTAATGTGAAGCTTCGGAAACAAAACCTAATCTGTCTGGAGACTAAGATAACACTCCGACCTCTACATATCTAAATTTGATTACGCCAATTGTTGGTCAAAGTCAAAACAGTATGCATATATTGGGATCATCGATTTGGCTTTTTGAAACGTAGCAGTAATGTCATCAAAATAAAGAAAATAAATTTGAATACCTTTTTGTTTTATTTAAATTTGATATCATGAAACACCCTTTACTATCTTAAAGCAAAAAATTCTTTCAGTGTAAAATTTTGTTATAAAACTGCACTTCATGCATTGCAATCAACATTGGCAATGTGTCGTGAAGCACATACCGCGCACACAGCGTGATTGCTTGGCTTGCAACTGATGACTTGTTTCCAACGAAAATCGACATCTTCCTCATCGTTGATCGTACTTGGAATTTGTGTAATTTAGCCATGTTATGCCGTGTGGATCAGTCGATCGTATCGAATCGAATCGAACGAACGATCGATTGGCGGGCGCTTGACTTTGTACGGTGCTCGTACTTTAGTAATTTTGCAGTTAAACAAACGGAGAACAGCGAACATTTTTGTTTTATTATGGTAATCAACTCTGTGGTGGAATTTGTTTTGTACATTCGATTTATGTAAATAAAGTGAAAGTCATTATAGAGTGTACGCACAAAATAAAACAACAACACTGATTGTTTGTTGCTTGGTATCTCGTAAACGTTGCAACTTTTTAACTACAATATTGGCGGTAAATTAATATGATGTTTTTGCCGCTTTTTTTTCTTCTTTGCTTTACAACATTAATTGACAACTATTTAAGTAATTGGCAGTTGGTAATTGGTAATTGCTATATTGAAATGTTAATTTTCCTTTACGTTGTTCACTTGATATTTATTGTAATTACATTTGAATTTGCATAGCAATTAAGTTGATTGCGTTTGATTAAACTTTGCCATTATTATGGGGTCATAGGGGACTGTTAAGATAAGCTATGGTTTTACGTTGGTACATTGGACTAAAGAGGTATACTTACATATCGATGTAATGGTTATATAGAAATGTAGCAAAAGAAAAAGATAGTGACAGAAAATGGGTGTATAATATTCACTGATTTTCAATTCACTTTCATTGCTAAATGTAGAACCGAGAGTAGGGGCAATTGTTTTCCTTTTGTTAATCATGAGAACAATATATGAAATAGAAGTCGTATAAATAAAAGTTCTATCGTTTGCTCCATAAACAATTACAATAGAGACCAAATCCATTTAAAACCATGCAGTCGAAATTGGTTGCCGATTATATACATGTGTTATTTTTCAGAGGATATAAGGGGACACATCTTCCCCCGATTTGATTAATAAACATTTTTTGCAAAGTTATGCCCCTTTAAAGTTTTAGTGTCAAAACTTAAAACCACTAAAAATTTTTTCAAAATAGTCGCATTTTCATCCAAATCAAAATAATTAATTTTTTTTCCAAAATCGAAATGTAATTTTTTTTTTTCATCATTGCCCAGCCACTCTACGGTACTATTATTCGCTGACTGAACTTATGTGGGTTGAATGTTTTGTTTGCTTGACTTTGTCAGTGAAAAAGCTATACGTGCGTACATATTCGAAGATAGTCTGACTACATAAACCTGAACTACCTCGTAATATGAGTACGACCTGTAAAATCTGTTTACCCTTCTGTGTGTGACAGAGTACCCGAATTGATTTTCAATTCAAAATTACTTTACGGTTGAATATGCTCTATAGTTCTGAACCTTATACTGACATTATGTTAATATATTATTTTCATATGAGTGGTTTCACCAGATCAGATGTCGTTATTTTGTACAGTTCGAGCCAAAAAATTTGAAATTTTCATACAATTTGTCTAGGGGTACCCTTTCAACTGGGGAAAGGTATTATTTTTGTCACGCACAGAAGGGTTAAGATGCTTTCATTGAAATATTCAACGTCATTCGAGCAGTGCTGGAATTATCAGTAGTAGCAACTCGAGCAAACCTATCGTGTTGAACAATCATGGTTAGAAAACCAAAACATACATCAACAACAGCATATCCGATAAACAGTAAAAGCACCGTTATTTGAATAGATAAGCTGAAGATATTTTATTTCATTAAATCGTGATTAGTGCAAGGGAAGAAAGTATGTCAAACTCCACGGCATAACCTAGTGCAAAGTAACCGATTACTAAGGAAGTCATTCAGCAATAGATGAAAATTTAGCTGTGAACAGCTGAATTGAGGTATAATAAGCTTATTAAGATGGGGTCCACTACTACGACTCCGATTTTATTTCAAAGTCTTAATATCTCGATCAAAGTCTGGCTGAATTAAACTCAGACGAGCTTTTAAATATACTATAACCATTGTGCAGACATCGAACTATGACGTTGATTGGTCGCCACTTAACGTTATGACTAGGTAGTCTATTCCAGCGCCTCTATAGAAGAGATATATACAAAAAATTCGAGAATATCTGAATAAATCGAAATAAATACAGATCACTGCAATTCGCCCATTCGATTCGAGTTAACAAAAAAACATTGAAAACATTTGAAAAGAGCAGAGTCTACCGCGATTATATTCAATGCACATGGGAAGAAGTAGTCAGATAAAGAATATATAGACCATGCCACAAAATCTGGCTGCATATCAATCTTTCGGTTGCGAAAAAGTTTTTGATTGACATTCATCAAAGTACTGAATACCAAAATACAAATCAAACGCTTATCTATGCACATTTTAAAAGCAGAATTTATTTCAAAAATTAAAATAAAACAAATCGAATGTAAATTAAAACACATGCAAGGTGAACAATTAACAAATTTTTTTGACCCTAATTCTTTATGCTAACCAAATCAATGAATGGTAATTGACAACAAATTGCTACAATTTATTTTGCACAACACACAGTCAGACAAACAACAGCCAAGACACAATGTACAAATGTAGTGGAATGCAGCGTTAGCAAAAACATGGCAATAGATTTTTTTCCTCAACTAAAGCTAAAGTGAATTAATTTTGCAACGAGACGACAAAACGTTCGATATTCAGTAGCCTATGTATGAAAACAAAGTAGCTGCTGTTGTTGGTAACAAGAACAAGAAAAGATCACTTGCAATATCAATTTACAACAACGCATGTTGCAGACTACACAAAAAAGCGCTACTACGCTGCAAGTGCAGAAGGCATCTTAGACGATGATGTGTCGATGTTTTGTTTTTGCACTTTACTGCCATTTAAGACAAATATGGTGGTAGGTTAGAACAAAGCTGAGTATTAGGTGCTGCACCTTAAAAAAAAAAAAACAGCACAAATTTTGCGCCACAGCAATATTTAGACGGGTTGTGGTTAGTGAATTAATTTGGTACGGTTGATGCTGTATGGTATTGAATATCGATACTTAAAGTAATTAATGATTTTTATTTGAGTAAAAAATTTAACTTTGTGTGTTTCCAACATATGTTTGGATGCCTCTTATTGAGAGTACTCTTAAGTCCTTATGATTTCATTCGCCATACTTGAAAGCAGTCGACTTATCTTTTGGTATTCGAGTATTCCCTTAGTTATTCCATTTGTAACGTCTATAAGGGGCGTAGCAGCTATAGAAAAGTGTATATATTCTTGATCAGAGTCACCATCTGAATTGACTTAACCATGTCCGTCAATTAGTCTGTACAAAGGCAATACCTTCGAACATAGCACGCGCTGGAAAAAGAAAGTTGATGAATTTCAACAAGAAGGCGTGACACCTCCCACGCAAGCAAAAACGCTTTACAGAGAGAAATTTTATAGTTTATGAAACCAAGTTTTACATAAACAGTATGAATGTTTTGGAAAAGCTCTGGACAAGACCTAGATAAATTTTTATAAAAGTGCGTGAAGTGTAGAGGTTGTAAGGTTCGATATCAATAGCGAAGTTACATATATCATTCTTACCAGTCCAACTGTGATATATCGATACAAATAGCTACTGCATATCATGAATGCATTGAGCAAAGTGTGGCTAGTGTCATAGTTACAGTCATGTCATCAGAAACGTTGAGTTTAACATGATCACCATAGTAGTAGCAATGAAAACAGCAGCATCATCACTAACAGCAGCCAATTCCAATTCTAGCAGCAATATAAGAAAAACAAAAATAAAAAAAATTGAGCAAAGGAAGCTTGCAAAACAAAGTGTTGTTGTGCAGCAAACATTATTGAACATCGATGGGTGTTCTTTACATTCTTCTTGGTTACTTGTGATATTGCTGATGTTGATGTTGATGTTGATGATGATGATGATGATGTTGAAGTTGTTGTTTGTGTTGACAATGCTTGGCTATGTCAACAACAATTCTATGCGCTGTTGTATCGTGTTCATAAATGGTGATGACAAACATGAAACATTTGTGTCGACAACTTCGTTGAGTTTGAAAGTAGGTGTGTTCAAATGTTTCAATCTTTTGTTTGTTTTTTTTTTTTATATTTTCTAAGTATATCATGCATTGGAAATTGATACTTTTATTGCCTTGTATTAATTTCTAATTCAGTATAATGAACGTTTTTATGATATTGTTGTTTTCATGACTTCTGCATAATTTTAAGAAGTTGCTTTTAATCAAAACTGCTTTTAATGAGACATTAGGAGAATGCATTCGCATTAGGATTAAGTAGGAAACATCGCAAAATGAAATGTATAATAGATTTTGGGTATTATTTCAAGGTTCTATGGGATTTTGAGGTCATCCGGAAGAATTGCCTTATATCAACGACATCGCTTTGTTGTCATCAAAATCAACTGATATGAAATCCAAATCTACGCGGCTCAGTGATCTATGTTGATCTATCACCACTATTGATATATGCTTGTCGGGATCAATCAAGGGGAGTGTTTTAATATCAATCTAAAAATTGGTATTCTTTCTGACTCACAGCTCGTACAAAATGTTAAGCATCGACTGCAAATGCAAGAGCGAAACAACTTTGCTATGTCAAATGAAAGATCGAGAAACTAATAAGATTGCACGAAAATGTTCGAGAGTTTTGTATTAGTCAGCAACGATTGATATAAAAGTTCACTTTAAATTTTGCTTACACTGAAAGCGAATTAAAAACTTAAAGCTATTTCTGAGCTTTAAATAAAACTTTGCTGAGGAAAAAGTTTGCTGGATATGGAAAGATCGACAAAAAATTGCTTTTACTGAAAATTTTATATACCCAATAACTCTTTAATGCTTATTTTCGACAGCATTAAAAAAAAAAATTCAAAAATAAGTCATTCAGTTGGGCTATAACTTAATATATTACAAATGTTTTCAAGTCAAACAGTTAGATAAATGGTACTGAAATAAATGAACTTAAGTCCTTAATGTCAAGGAGCTAACATATACATATACACCAGAACATATATTTTCAGTGTTACATTGAGTAAGGTATAGAGATAGAGATAATAATAAGGATAACACCAAATACACATGAACACACGTAACCTGACCAGTCAAGTGAAGAAAAACATAATTTACGACTTCATAAAGAAACAATTCCAAGTAAGCTGGGTCAAATCGAATGTATGTGGGAAAGAGAAAGCTGTACTCAAGGAAATATTTAACAGGAAACTGCCTTAAAGCGAAAGCAACAGAAAATGAGATAGACGCTCTATTGTAACAAACTACACAAACAACGAGAACAACTTACTGTTCGTAGTATTGCCAGGAAACAGTGATGGTAATACATGTGGTCGGTTATAACCGGGTTGCACTGACAGATAATTGGCGGTCGGTGTTAAACTTAAGTGTTATGCTGTGATTCTACTGCTATGCTGACCCAAATGGAAATCGCTTAATTGGTGACCATAAGCTTAAAAAGGGTATCACACGAAGTACAATTTTAATGCAACATACAAAAATTAGTGTCTGAAAAATGAGAGCTGAGATATTAAAACTACGGTAACGATAAAGATTGTATTTCGTGACCTTTGCACTTTGAACATGGATGAAATCTCATATCATTTACGAGTATGTTTAAAATAGTGATGGTGAGAGCCGTTCTGGCTTATATGTTTTCTCAAGGTTTATTTTAATAAATAGCAAGCACTTGATGAAAACTTAACGTTATATGAAAATTGGGCGTGGTAGCTCTCATGTAAACAAAACTGCAATACTAAAGGAGATATATATTATGTAAATATGCCAAATAAATTCAATATGACGCAAATAAGCGTTAAGCAAGAAGTTGGCAAGTTCTGCGATAAAGGTGTATCCCCACTCCTATAAAAAAAATCTGGAAAGGCTTATAAAGCTTATTTTGAATTATTCTTTTCCACCACACCAGCTTTGAAAGTACATAGCTACTTATATATAATCGTAATATTTAAAATCAAAACTGCTGACAAAAATTCCTACTGGGTGCTTAAATGATATTGGTAGCATGGTTATGTGGTAAATCTACGAGAACAATTGATTTTTGCAACCTGTAAGCATAAACTCAATATAAGTTGGTTTTGTGTGTTTGGCTCAATTTGTACGTGTGTTGGTTAAGTCCTTTACCAATTGGCAAAATAGCTGCTGTTTATCTGCACCTTGTCAGGCTAAGAATAAAGCCATCGTCGTCGTAAGGAAGATGTAGCAAAAGGAAGTAGAAGCAGCAGCAGCAGCTTTCTATGAGTTTTGTAGCCTTCGCATGATGTTCATTAGGGTTAATATTTATTGTTTAAGCCAGCAATGGCTGGCCAAATACACACACACACACACATATATACACTTTTGCCTGATTATATCCTTCTTTGAGTTTATGGCCACAGAATTTTCTTATATATATGTATATACGCTAAGCATTTGCCTGATGCCGCCTGTCTGCATCTTTTAACTTGAGCATCATACCAAAATGGCAAAAGGTGATTAAAGGTGAAAGGATAAGCGTATAAATAAATTAAACGTAGCACCATGCAGAGAGAAGAAAATAGCAAAGGAAGACAACGACAACGATGCCTATATTTTATTATCCTTGCAATTGCTGTTTTTGGCTGAAATTGTTCAAAGCTGCTTAACTTTGCTAGCAGACAGACAGACAGACACACACATAGTAAAGTTGTATCAAATATTATAGTTTCTATATTTAAGTATCCTGCTCACTCACGTTCTGTGATTACTCAAATATACACTGAGCAAAAATAAAGTATATTTTATTATTTATTAATGTTTGATATTTACCATAGCCACATCATATTTCATTTTTCAACTAAGTAGTTCAGATGAATAATTAGTTACATTTAGAGTTATTAAGTTCTTTGAGCACCGCTTCTCGGATCCACAGTCTTTAAATAGAATAATATTCCTAAATAGAACAACGTTCTACCTCAACAAAATCAGCAGATTTCCCACGTCACATTTGTGGTGCTCGAGTTTGAACTGCATGAAAATCGATCTCTTTAAAATTGTTGTACTCAGTCTTGATTGCCGACCAGTTATCCAAAGGAATGGTTAGATTGTGTAAGTGAAGGCCTTGCAGAACTCTTTTGCATTAGTTTACCAATGAAATTGTCCAGAATGAAGTTTTTTGAATATTAATGTTAAACTCTTAACATTTAATATAAGTGTTTTACTGATCAAACAATACAAAAAAAAATTTTGAAAATTCATCCTCATTAGATGCTTATAAATGAATTTCTTCAGTGTAACTTACTGCCAGCAGCTTCTGGCCAAATCCTTTACGTTGCCTATACAGTTGCTCTGATTGTTGTTGTTGTTTTTGTTGTTGCAGTCTTAAGTACATTAGCACATGAAATTTATGTTATCCTGCAATAATATTTCATCGTATTTGTTTAGCTGTTGAAAATTTATTATGTTTGCATTTCAGATGATATATAATTTCGAGGCTGCACTTGGGTTGTACCAACGTACAACGTACAGAAGATTAAGTATTATAATTTAATACGGTTACTGGTATAATTCTCTGAGCACTTAGTTTATCATAAAGAGCTAAGATTGCGGAAAATGAATCACATTTACTTGCTAAAATGGAATGGGATATATGGGAAAAGTCATGTATTAAATTTGTACGCTCTGTGCAAAGCTAAAAAACCGTAACACTGTTACTGATAAAATAAGTTTTTAAAATTTTTTCCAAGTGAAATTTCATAGAGCCACTTGATAGAGGACTTTCTCAATTACTACCACTGAACAAAGTTTCTATAGCTATTTCGAGCTATGGCTTGTTGTTTTATACTGTGGCAGCTTGTTTTGATTTTTGAAATATCTTTTTCTACTATTCGACGCCACCAAGTACCTGTGGGTTGCATCAAAGCACTGATTGAAAAGTTTCTCCAGCATATTCAAGTCTATACCCTGCCAGCGCCATTTCATAATCTCAATTGAGATAGGTGTATGGTTGAAAGTTTATGATTTGAGATAACGCAGAGCCACCAAAAACTTTAATAACCGTCTGAAGCTAGAATTTACAAAGGTTGATATTCGTCGCTTTAGTGCGCTTGGGATGGCACCATGATTCGCAGGCATCAAACAAAACTGATTGATAATTTAATTTAAATGCAACACTTAAATCTAATGCGGTACTTAAATCATTTGTTATTATAATTTCGCTCCAAATCGATACTCTATATCAGCGATGGGCAATCACAGGCACTTTCAGCCCTCATGTCCCTTTCGGTTATTCGACGCACAAGCAAGCAACCAAAAGTTTGCAGAATTTCAACGCTATCGGCATACAGCGTTGAGTTGAGTTCTAATGAAAACAAAAACAACACACACAGGCGTTTCGACGAATGTAGCAATTGTTTTTGTTTAAAGTGCAATTTGGTTTTTTTAGCTGTTGGCGAATTTGGAAATGAAAGCAAAAAAAACTGTAAAATTTAGTTTGTTGTTGCTTGATGTTGTTGTTGTGCCCTTTTGCTAGATTTCCGTGCCCATCACTGCTCTATATAATATACATACATATATTATGATATCACTGGCAGTTGTCATCATAGATTCGTTTGACATTCGCATATTTGGTTAGTGATCTTTTGAATTTATTTTGAATGAGATTGATGATAACTTTAGTTAATACTTTGGAGGACGAACTCGGAGTAATAATTCTTTCATTTTTCCCCTTAATTTTCGTCCCGAAATGTTTAGGCCAACTCATTATTTTCCAACATTTTTAAAATCCACCTTTGAACTCAACTGTTCACATGGGAAGCATTCATCTGCGAACTTCGTGTAGAAGTTTTTATAATATCAAATTGAAAAGCTGGTGTTGAAATATTCTTTTGCATTTACTTGAAGTATATGTATAGTAGACTGTCCAATATTTGTAAAATTTTTTTAATCGAGGTGCTTGATATATCAACGTTTTTGTGAAAAACAAAGAAAATTTGTGAAGTTATATTTTTTTTTATCTACATAATGTATCACTGAAAACTTAATAATTACCATATATTTAATTTGCAGAAATGTGATATATAATTATTTTACTGCGCCTTATGTAGTCATACTAAATGAAATCATCAGTGTCCTTTCAGCCGATGAGTAAGCATTTCTGTGTCTTGTAACAACAGAAAAAAATAATTTTGGCTATGCTTTGTATCACTTTTTTCTCTCAGGAAATCTATGCAAAAAGGAAAACATATGTATGTATCAGGCTTAGAAATTCTCAGTCATCGGCTGAATGGTTACTGATGATACCATTTAGCAATAGATGAAACTAATATGACTTGCTTTAGTGGTATTTTTTTTTGGAATTTTTTTGGTTTTATCATACACAGTACTGAGCAATAAAATAATTATCATAGCCACCACATAAAAAACATTTTTGTTTTTTTTATTACTTCCATCACATTCAGCACAAAATCTTATTTTATTGAATTATATACATATTTTCTCAACTAGCTCATCGATTGAAGAAACTTGGGAAATAACGGACAGTCTAATTTATGTACATCTACTTAAAATTTGACCAATTTATCTTGACTCAAAGTATACATACACATACACATATATATCAGTAGCAAGGGTATTAAAGTAGACCACATCGCTATAAAGTGAACACTATGCTACAATTTGTTAGCTGTCAACAGCAACAGCAACTGCAACAGCGATATAGCGCACACACACAGGATATGTACAACGGAAATCTTTGACACTTCACGACTATCAATACAACTTTTGTGTATTCGCATTTTTCTTTTGCAAGACAATCAACCCACAAATCGACCAACCAAATGAAAACCAACGACGGAAGCCATTGTGGTGACATTTATTTATTTGTCGCTATTTTGCTACTAATGGTTATTTGTTTCGTCGCAAGGATATATACTTGTGCAGCGTATGTTTAGAAAGGCTTTTAATGTTATGTTTACAAACAGGAAAGCTCTATAGGATCATAAGGTAATATGTATAAGAAAAGGAATTTTTTTTTTAATATAACTGATTTCAATACCTTTAAATTTTATTACAAAAATACTGATTTTAATTTAGAATAAACATATTCTTACTTTTTGATTTCTGTGAAAGCTACATATTTCTTAATTCGATCACCAGAAAAAATCGCAATAATTAAAATGTTAAAGAAATGTTAAAGAAATTCTAACAGGTGTCCAATTTACAACTTAAAGTGTTAAGGCAATTGGCATCAAAATATTGTGACACTACGCTGTGCTGCGCTGTCCAATTAACATTTTGTATGCGGTGTGACATTACAACTTGAACAAGTTATGTGACACTTTGGTTCAGGACAAAATGATAAACAGTGGAACTCAAACAAATTTAGAGCTTTATAAAAATTAATTGTAAGGATGTTATTTTTAGCATCAACAAAAATTATATATCTTACACTGCATAAACAGCAAAACTGAAAGTAATAGTTATAAATTTTTATTGAAAATTCCCCCGATTTTTGTACAGCACTTGTCCGTATTAAACAATTCTCTTAGTATGTTATCTTGTAGCTTTTGGAAGTGCCATATCCTCTTATTAAAATCCACTCTTTCTTTTGCCTAATGTTTGTTCGAACCACTCCTAGTATCCATTAGAAATTCAGTTGAAGTAGATTTAATAACTCTAATAGTACAAAGTTTTAAAGTTTTTGTTTAATACAAGATGCCACGCCCTCTGGTGCAAATGTTTTAATTTTTACTTTAGTACTTGCAAAACCATTTGTAGTAGGTACTTGTGTGAGATTTTATTTAAGAACAGCAGTGTGTCTAATGTCTTGAAAGTATTGCTAATAGGGGACATGCCACGCCCTTTTAGAATATCAAGAGTATTGTTATTGGAACTCAATATACGCCCGATTTCTGTTGGTGTTATATTTTTGAAGTTGGGCTCAGTAGTTCCTTAGACAATTTTACCGTATTGAAAATGTCGTAGGATAGATTTAAATTTGTGTGGACGGTATGCGTGTCCTGAAAGGAATTTCGCTCCTTTTTGCACCTCAAGATATATTTTGTGAAGTAATCTGTCAAGTAAATTTTATCAAATTAAAACCGTTTCCGGAATTGAGATCTTTACAGACAAGATGGACATCGCTGATCAGAAGTAAAGCTTATCAAGATTATACTTTTTCGTACCTTTAATACGTTACAAATGGAAGGACGAATAGAATATATTTTGTATAAAGGGTATTTAATTATATATTTATAATTTAAGCAATATAAAAGGAATCCTTTGCAAAAATTAAATATGTACTGCCAATAATATCTTTTATTATAATTAGAAGCACAAGAGATTAAACAAAAGTTTTATAGCTACTTCGATCCCTAGCTCATTGCTTTATGCTATGCCAGTCAGTTTTTAAAATATCACTTTCTAAAAATCACAACCCCAAAATCATAGGTCTTTCTATATTTCTATCGCCCTAGGGTGTCCACCAAAACGATTTTGGATAAGCTGTCCTATGCGTATGGCCTATCCATTGCCAGTGTTTTCATAATCTCAGTTGAGATAAAAGTATGGTTGATATCCAAATGAAGTGTGATAATGTTCGGGCATATCAAAACCACAATATTCATCTCATACAGGTGTACCGAAGGCTTATATACATCGACTGATGTCGGCCTAGCATTTTAGTCAAATGTTCTGCCTAAGACCGTATGAAAAAATTCTCAGACGTTTGTCCCGTATATAGTTTTTTTTTCAGTAAATTTCACTAAAATGCTCTCTAGAAGGGTTAGAAAGTAGCGCTGAAGGGATAGTGCAAAATTTTTTTGTCTTTTCAAGAGCAACAATTTTGCCTCAGCCTTGAAATAAAAAAGTTGTAGAAGACCGTTTGTAATAGTGTCAAAATCAGGTTTATTTGCCGTTAACTGGAAATTCTGACGTGCAGGTGAAATTTGATTCGAGTTTAGGGACCCTAAGTTACCCTAAGTCAGTAAATGTTCTTGTTCTTCCAGCATTTAGGTTATATTTTCGCACACAGTGTTCTTAATATAAGAAAATTATAAAAACCAACTAAGTATTAATAAAATAAATAAAAATTGAAGATAATCATTATTTTTCATTAAAAAATATCGATTATTTTTGATCGAAAAAATTGTATAAAATGTGGTGATTTTATTTTTCAAATCATAATCATTTTAAGTGCTGATATTTTGTAATCAAATAATGCTAAATGTTGCACAGTGCAATATTTTGGCCAAAACACCCGCTTTGTCCCACACTGTCAATCGTTCACCACACCCCGAAACTAAAGCGAAAAAAAATTAGAACAGACATTACAGTCAGTAATAAAAGCCAATATTAGTTGGCGTAAAATTTTACGTAACACGTAACTGACGACCACTTGTTAGATGTCGCTGCAGTCGTCGTCATCATCATCGTCAGCGTTGCCTAAGTTGGCGTTAAATTTACGAGTTTAACAAATGAACGTAACGTAAATTAAAAGTTTTGCCAATAACGTTTAGTCAGATTAACCAACGTACCAACTAACATTAACACTCGTTAGCCGGTGGCCAAACAAATGTTGGTGGTTTCTTGATGTTGGCCAGCAGACAGCGCATTAAATTTGCGCATGCGCAACGACAAATTTCAAACTGCCGGCAATTTAGAGAGGCAAAACTAATTAATAAATTTTTTTTTTGGTTTTAGTTTTTCTGAAGGTGTA
The DNA here is from genome assembly GCA_963662105.1 of Meiosimyza platycephala. NCBI lineage: Eukaryota > Metazoa > Arthropoda > Insecta > Diptera > Lauxaniidae > Meiosimyza > Meiosimyza platycephala. Next base: position 93,267,463 of record OY759210.1, read on the forward strand.
AAATTGCAAATTGTAATTGAATAAAGTGGAATAAATTGAATATGCTAAGTTGGCAAAGATTTTGTAGTATGGACGCATTTCAAAAGAGAGAGAGAGAGAGAGAGAGAGAGGTTGTTGCTATGTTTAAATGCTGTTCATGTTCGATACGATACATGGTGGGAAATGATAAATTTGTTGCCATTTATATGGTTCACAGTGGTTTATAATGAGTTTTAATGAAAAATTAAAACTTTTGTGCCTCTAAGCTGCAAATTAAGCGGTATGACATTTTCCATAAAAAGCCTTTTAAACTTTTGGCAGCGGCGCTTGTGGTCTACAACAATTTGCTAAGTTGTGTTCTTGCTGACAAGTTGTGTGTGTTCGTGCATATTTGTAATTGTATGCGTTGCATTTTGACAGCATTTTAAATTTAATGGCGGCGCTTTATATTAACTGACAGGCGAGGTTAAAGTTGGCGATTTTATTGACAGTTTTCTGTGTGGGGCTGTGAAAGCTGACTTTTAACAGCTAACAAGCGGTTTTTGAAAATCAGGCTTTACGTAAGATAAATATTTGACGGTTTTTTTCGGTTTTAAATAGCGGTGTTACAGCTCGAGAGGGGCTCATTTTGTGTGACTTAATTGCAGCTGTTCTAAGTAATTTATGCGCTTTATTTCATGGCATATGTTGAGTATTTCAATGTTGTCAACAAATTCTTTAGATATCGAGTTATTTAGTTAACAGTTTAGTTTATCTGAAAACTGAAAAACCAAGGAAGAACGTAAGATTCACTAAATTGTTTTAAGCTTTCGTTAAAAAATAAAAATAAATTTAATTATTTTTCAGATAAAAAATAAGCCTTATTCTGAATTTTTATTTAATATTCCTTTGGTCAGAAATAATCGTCAAAAAGAAGTCATTTAAGATTTCCATACTTTTTTGGTGTCTTTCGATAAATGTTTGATTTTATCGATTTGTTTGATATTTTTTGACAACAGTCGATTTTTTTATGTTTGACGATAAGTTCCAGTTTTTGCTGTAAGTTTCGACATAATCGATGTCTTGTGATACGTTGAGGCTTTTTCAATAAGTTTGGATATTTTAGAGGTTTTCGATAAGTTTCGACTTGTTAAAATTTTTTCGATAAGTTTTTGTTTTTATCGACTTATTTAATATTTTTTGATGTTTTCAATAATGCGTTCCAGCTATTTCTTAATTTTCGATAAGTTTCGACTTATTTATTATATCATAAATCGATATAACTGTTCGAACGTTGGTCGATAAGTGTCGTTATTTGGTGTTGTTTTCCAATAAGTTGCAATATCTTTCAAAAAGTTTTGACTTTTTCGATAAGTTTCGACAAATTCAATGCTTTGCGATAAGTTGATACTTTTTCGATAAATTTCAAATTTTGTTGATTTTTTCGATAAGCTCCAATGTACAGAAGTATAAATCGATAAGTTTCGATTTGTTCAAAGTTTTTCAATAAGTTTCGGCTTTTATCGACTTATTTTAAAAACAAAAATAATGGACACGAAACCTCCCCGCCAATAAAAATCGAAAGTGATAATTTTTTATCGTATAAATAAAAATCCAACATAACGAGAGAAAGGTTAAAATGTAAAACTTCAATTTTTGAAATAAAAATCACAAAACTAAAAGTCATGTTTAATAATCCTTTCCATTATTTTCATATTTTAACTTAAGTTTTTGAAAAAAAAAAACATTCCAAATTTACCAAATTTCAAATTTTTTTTACATATAAAACCCCAAATTAACGTTAACAAGGCCCATTCAATCAATGTTCTTGTTTTGTTTTTGCCATATTGACAGCATATTGAAAATTTTTGCAAGCGCTATAAATTCTACCACTGTCAGTGTAACGTGAGATAGTACTGAATGTGATGGATGGGATGAAGATTCCTAAAATGAAAATACAACTCACATGTCAATGTCAGTTGTTTAGTGTGTTGGCAATATTGAATGTCAGCGCTTTTCTCGATTTTAGTAGATCTATGTAACTCCTGCAGCTTGCAGGCAATGCGAAAAACAACAACAACAAAAAAATAGCTAAGCAACAACAAAAAAAAAAAAATACTGCCAACATCCAAACTAAAACGTCACATCGATGAAAGAAGAAAATTGAAAGTATATTTCATTGTCAACAACAGACATAGAAATAAGTAGTAGTCGAAAAAAGAAAACTTTTTATATGAATATTCGGAATGAAAAAAAATTAGGTACTCATTTTTTTGCATTACTTTGTAATGCAAAATGTAAGCACACATTACCTAGAAGCAGAATTGAAAAGAAAAAATTTGAAAAATATTAAATGACTATATAATAACAGTGTAAATAAAGTGCTCGAACATCACCGGTGCATAATCAATCAGTATAGCGAGCATCTAGCTTTTGTAGGAACCTACTCGCTATAATTGGTGAATTACACAAAAGTTGGAAAATCATGTAACGATATCTAAAAGCTGTTGCCTCGCGTTTCGTTCGTCTCTTATCAATGTATGCAGAGTTTTGAGTGAATAAATTGTTTTCCCTCTCGAATGGATATCCATTCTCACATATTTAAACTCGAGATATCAGGCGACTATCGTTTTGGTCTAGCTTTGCCTACGCAAGCGAGGGTGGGTAGCAATCTTAGTTTTCTTAGGATGAAAAAAAAAAATAGTTATATTCAAAAAATAGTTCATCCAATTCTCCATGAAAGTTGAATTAAAATTTGATGTAAGACCTTAGCTGCCTTTTATTTTGCATTACTTTGGACGCCGAAAAATAAGCAACACAATATACAGAAGCAAAATATAAACACTTATAATTATTTTGTGAACACTTTTGGTAATGTGCTCCTTAAATTTTCCGTGGCAAAGTTGTCACAGCATGACACAGTTAGATCGTTAAATCAGCTGCCATACGTTGTCACACAATGACATGCTTACAATTTAAGCTTAAAATTACAACAACGCCTGAGAATATGCAACAAAAAATTACAAGAGGTCACGCATACTTTTACAAAGTTATAGCACAGAAAGTAAATTGTACCATTTAGAAAATTGTAATAAAAAAATCTTAGTGAAGTATGACATGGAAGTAAAAGTGTAATCTATCACACCTTCAATTCTTTTGTAAGCACATTTTCTGACTATGCTACTTCACTTCACGTGCACTTGCTCGCTAACTTTTTTGTGACACCACTGTCACAGCATGACACACACAATGTTAAGCCATCACGCACACACACACACACGCTGTCACACAATATCAGGCATTACAATGTAAGTTAATATTTTTGAGTGACATAAGCTGTCAATATTTTATTTATGCTTCATTGATCATCATCAACATCATTATCAATAAAAACAAATACAACAATAGCAGTAAATATGCTTACCAATGCTGAGGCACCCCATGGTATGCAATGAAATTGTAACATAAGTACTTTGTGTGAGATATTTAGCATGAAAGCGTAAAGCTCACGCAACAATATAATAACAAGGACTCACGCATACATTGACAAGCATACACACATACATGGAAACAAAAAATGAAAATATAAAGCATGCTAACATTTTGATATTTCGTGCAACAATCCAACAGTAACATATTTGGCAATATATGAAGTTGTCATTTTCATATGTCGTTTGAATGACATTTTGCTGTTGGCATTATGACAGCTCTGTTGGGGGTTGTTGTGGTTTGAGAGGCGGTTGAGTGAGTACCTTTAAATTACAATGGGCGTATGCTGTTGTCGTGTTAAGACCTTGTCATTGAAAATTTCTCTATTTTATTATGTTTTTTTTTTTTGTTGATTTATTGCGTATTTTTTTTGTGTATAGACACTACATATAAGTTGAATGGAAAACGCTATACTATATAATACGATATTATCATGCCAGCATGTTGATTCTTCTTTTTCAAAAAAAAATAAAAAATGTCTTAAGACTGAAACAGTTCTTAAACTTATTTTCAAAAACCATGAGATAAAGCTTATATTTTGCATTACTTTGCATAGCAAAGAGTAAGCATGAAATACTATAGAAGCAATAATATAAGCACTTACGCTTAAGCTTCTTTTGTAAGCACTTTTTTTTCAAAGCGTGATTTGGCAAAGCCAACTTATTTCGAAATGTGCTCATAACTTTCATATAGTCTCCTACGGCTATAGCAAATCCATAAAATTATTTTCATTATTTTATGCAAATCATGTTTGTAACTTTAGAAACATAATCGTATATCAATTGCTGAAATTAATACATAAATTTGACATTTAACTATTATCTGGAAAAAAATGCAATTTTTTTAAGTGGCAATCAGCAGAAGCGCCACAAATGTTGCTGCTAATCAATTTGATCGCACCAATCGAAATGCAATGAACCAAAAACACATTGCACATGCACCGCATACAACATAACGAAGTCAACAACGATTAGGTAGCAAAGCTAAAAAAAATTTATGAGCATTTGTTGCCTCTAGAATGCAAGCGTGTAATCATAGACAGCAGCAACAACAGCAGGCGACATCAACGTTGCACTTTAGTTGGCGTTAGTTTCACGTTGCAGCATTTGGAATTGCTGTTGCGACGTCGCATTCCATTCCAACCATACACTCGACTCGGCAATTGGCAGCATGTCAATTATATTAAAGTAATAATTGTAGTACGCAATTTGAATGGTGGTGTGCGCACGCGCACAGCTCAAATTACAATTTAGTTAAAACACGATCAGAGATTGCTACTAATTGTTACCCCCGAAACAAATTATTAGTGGTAAATGACAAAAAAATTAATACAAAATTTTTGAAAAGGTCAACACATTACCAAGAAGTGAAAGTGTAGCCGCATAAAAACTTTTGTTAAGTAAAATTTGTTTAAGTTTAAAATTTTGCTTCCAAGTACCAAATAATTTTTGGATGTAATTAAATTGAAATTATTTGTAAAATAGTATAATATGTACTATATTACATTATTTTGGTATAAGTTTATTAATTTAATAACACAGTACGAGCTGGCAAAAATATAAAAATTTTTAATTAAAAACTTTGCATCTATTCATCAAAGATTTTTATTTAAAAAAATGTTAGTTTAGTGCTTACTAACATTTCTCATTGGTATTAATTTTAGTTTGCTCTTAGGCGTAACCGACATAATTTCTATGTTCAAGCATGGCATATAGCAGTTCGCGTAGATCTTAACACAAGTGGCGGTAACAACATGTAGTCACATGTCAAAAATAATTTTTATCTGAAATTCAACGTCTTGCAAAAGTCATTCGCACTATTTTTTATTCAAGTGCACTCAATGCTCGTGCACAAAATTATTATTTAAGCTGACAGTTTTGCTTCGGGTGGCAACGCTGAATTCATAATTTTGCTTGGGTGTGAAGAAAATATTTCAAAATTCGTTAATTGAATTTAATTGATATGTTGTGCAGATTATGGTCACATGTAACTGTATGCATATTAGGGATTTTGGTTGAATGTTTCTAGGAATTAATTAATACATTTTTTTTTACGCAAAGGTAATAATTTGGTTTTTCCACCATGGTACTCAATTAAAAAAGTTGACTTTTGCAAGTGTTACAATTAATGCGGAAACTATTAAAGCACTATTGAAAAGTAGCGATCATGGGGTAACTTAAGTAATAACTTGACAACTAAAGTTTTTTTTTCAGAACGGAAAGAAGATCAACAATTTTAAGTCTGTAATTTAAAATTTCAGTCGCGATAGTTTTTAACCAGTTGTTAAGTATAGCATCTTATTTTGGCGTACTTTTGAAAGATCAAAATAAACTTTTGAAAAAAAGTCGCTTACAATTTTTTCACCAGATGTTTTTTTTTTTATTTAAATTTTTGTAAAATTTAATAGCATTACTAGAGCTATTTAAAATTTATTTTTTTCGTGTAAAATAAAACATATTAAGAAATTTCCATTAAAAAATTTCCACTTATTTCGTATAAAATTGAACAATTTTGGGGAAAATTTGTTGCCAACCTAACCTAGCTCATGACATGACACACCTAGCACACGGCCGGGAAACTCTATGATTATCTGGAGAAGGCTATTCCTCAAAGCATTGTCTGTATACTTCTGTTGACCTCGAAAAATTCTCCGACGTTGCATCTTAGACTGGCAATACCCTGCCTTTTCTTTTAATTGAAGTTCGGTGATCTCGAGTATCTTTTCAACAAAATCATTTTGTATTCAGCGTTCAACTCTTAAGACAACTCCTTTCACACATGAATAGCGTTCACATCTTGCTCGTGTCCGGAACTGTGAACAAGTCATTTGAAGATAACATATTTGGAGTGATGAAGGTATTTTCGATTCCCCAGCAGTGAACTTCACGTCTGATAATGCTCTAACTAATGGCCTCAAACTAAGCAGGGAAAATCCCATGATCGCTTTTTTTGTGAACAAATCTTTTAAGATTTCAGTAACTTTTTTTTCATATGGCTCTCACGAGAATGGGGTGCAGCTGTCCAGTTAGTTGCATAGGTAGCGCTAATTAGTACCCGTAGACGTCTGGTATACTTCGTTAGTGTTTGCGTTATTTTTACTGATTAAACTTTCAATATGATAGTTCCTCAAAGCGTGTCTCACTACAATTTGATCCTACTCAGCTCACAACGGTGACCTAAAAAAAATTTTGACATGTTATTCGAAATAAATGTAGAGCCAATTCAAGTGTTAACAGTGTTGTACGTAAAAAAAAATCTTAATAAAATATACAGTGTGATCCATTTTAAGTTCCCTAGGCCTAACATCTCGAGTACAAAGTTAGATTGTGATAAATGTCTTAGACAAAAGTTCTGAGGATTGTAAGCGATTAAATAACAGGGAACTTACCGTTTTTCAAGGTCAATTCCGGGGTCAACTATGACTTTTAATATTCAAACTTATATTTTTTATTACAAATTGTTATTCTTTGGGAAAAAAACTTAAATGTTTTATTTCAAAAACTTTTTCGCTAGTATTTTTAGTTTTAGTGTTAGTGATATAAGCAATTTTGGTCAAAATTTCACTTTTTATAATTTTTCGTTCGTAAAATTGGTCAAAATATTCAGTAAAATATTTTAGTAATTTAAATGCACCAATTTTTTCCTATGACTTTATGAATTTAAAAAAATTATAAAAAAATTTCCAAATTTCCTATCAAAAACGTTTTTTTTTTAATGGGGAAACTATTATTTTTATTAGAAATAAATTAAGTTATGTAGTGCGGCACGTCTTATCGGCGCGCGGATTCTATTGCACGCCTCATTTTCTTGTTCCATAGTTTTCCCATTAAAAAAATTTCAATAGGAAATTTGACGTAGAACACGATGCTTACATTACAAATTTGATACAGGGTGGGAACAATTGTTAAAAATTGATTTAAAAGTTTCAAATGTTTATAGCAATATCAATTTGTAAATAATTTTTTAAGAAATCATTTTTTTATTTAAGTTAGTTTTTTAGCTTTACAATGAAATCAATCTCAATTTTATATCTCAATTTTATATCTTTAACAGAAGCGGAGTTATGAATTTTTTAAAGTGAGTCTCCAAGCCAAAAATCGCGAAATTCCCAAAATTTAAAAGTAATAATAGTTTGCCCTTTAAAAAATAATACGCTTTCGATAGGAAATTTGACGTAGAACACGATGATCATATTAAAAACTTGATACAAGGTGGGAGAAATTCCTAAAAATCAATTTAAAAATTTAAATTGCTTATAACAATATTAATTTGTTAATAATTTTTAAAAAAAAATATTTTTATATTAAAGTTCATTTTCTTAGCTTCAAAATGAAAATAAAATCAATTTTCTAGCTTTGACAGAACCGGAGTTATGAGTTTTTTGAAAGTGAGCCTCCAAGCCACAAATCACGAAATTCTCAAAATTTGAATTCGCTCTATTTTGAAAAATTTTTTTTTTTTTTAAAAATCCTCGAATACGTATCTCTTATTTTTCGATACAGAACCTATAAAAAAAATTTCAGCCAAATCAAAAATGCGTCGTCCGAAAAGTGTGCGGTTTGTAAAAGACTGTTCCATATAAAAAAATTCACAGTAGACCCAGAATTGACCTAGAAACATGTTTCTAGGTCAAAGGCAAGGTCACTGTTATTTGACCACCAGGAAGCCTTATAACTTTTGCCCAACACATATTACTTAAATTTTTGAGATATTGCCCTGTGTGTATATAAATAACTGCCAATTAGGAAATAGTAAGAAAATATTTTTTAATTATTTTTTTATTTTTAAAATTTCTTGAGAAACCATTTATAACATCTGAGTTCATTTAAAAAAAGTTCATGCTATGTTCGATTAAAATCCAAAACCACAATGACTGCTAATTGGCAAAAAAACCATGAAATTTTTGTTGTCTATAACAACCGATTTCAATGTTATGTTTATGACGACGCCTATAAAAACTATAAAATATATTTAGCGTTGGTAAAAGACATAAATTAAAAATCAATACAAATTATAAAATTTACGATTATTTCATTTGCCGTGTGTGGTTAATTTCCACTTTTATGATAGAGTTTGCCAAAAAACCAATCACGTAAATGCAAAATCTATACCTCATTATCATTTAAATATTTATGATTATTGATTTTGAAAAATATGGCGGATATATTGTTTCACAATATGGGCATCATTTGAAAGCAATAAAGTGATACACAACAACAAACTAACTTTTAATGAACTTCATTAACGGTTTTTATTGGCGATGCCATTAAAAGTCCGCACATCATCATGATCAAATAAAATTGAACCGAATATCAATAAAAACCGATTGATTTACGTGCAATTTAAGCTGTCTCAAAGAAAACAAAAATTCAAAAAAAATTAATAAAAACTAAAAACAGTAAAATATTAATCGTATGGAAATTTTCTTCAACAAAAAAATATAAAATCATTAAAGTATATAATATTAAAATTAATAAAAATTGATATTCATAAGCAAACACTTTAGCGCTTTATATTTGTCGTTTTTTTTTTTGTTTAATTTAATTTTGATTATCAATTTAAGTTGATCGCAATTTAAGCAACAAATTGAAATGTGTTCAGGTTTTATGGTTTTCTTTGCTAAAAATTTTTTGTTTTCAGAAAACAAAATTAAAAATCTGACAATAAATTTTATGTTCAGTTTTAGAAATTTTAATTATTTCAGCAATTTTTGAAATTAACATTTTGATTACTTTTTGACATTTAATGTGCTTTCATTTTGCTTGTATTGTGGTAGCTTTAAGTTATGTTAAGCTTTAGCCAATAAACTTAATTGATTACGACCGCACATAAAAAAGAAACGATTTAACAGCTGCTATAGTTAATTAGAGGTGATTTTTTTGGAATGTTTATTTGAAAGATAGAAATTTCAAATGAAAAATTAAGAAGCTTTTGTTTTAAAAAGTATGGCTTTGAAGTTTTTGTACGTGAAATTGTTTAAATATAAATAGGCTGAAGTTTTTGTATGATATCGCTTATTAAATTCTATTAATAGCCTGATGACAGTACAAGACGGAGTCTTGGAGTAAAAGTTTATCAAAAATCAATTAAGCAGTTTTTGACTTATTATATATTTTAAAACATTCATTACTGCGACTTCTAATCATGTTGACTTCTGTTTAGAAAGTTATGAGCTACGTTATGAGCTATGTCATGCAACCGGTATATTTTTTTTAATCAAATATTGCTTTCCGGGCCAATTAAATGAAATTCAAGTATAATGTAGCTTAGATTAACTTGTTCAAAAGTCATTAAGCTCGTAAGTCTGACTCAAGGGCAATTTAGAAGAATACGGAAGATCCATAATGTACTATGTGGAAAATTTATTTGGGTTCATTATCTCCAAAAACACCCAATATTCGGACTTATCAATTCAAAAGGGTAGAAATAAATTTTCTTTTGTAATAAAATAAAATAATAAATCCATAAATTTTTTTAAATAAAATTGACAAATAATATGAAATATTTTTTTATCAAAAATGTATTAAGCGTTGGCGGTCTAATTTTGGACATTTTGAAATTTCAATGTGTTTGTAAAAAAAAGTATTTAGCTCTGTCGAAAATTCGCGTAAAGTGGAATAAGTACTGACAGCAAAATCGAGATACATATATGAAAATTACCGAACAACTTCGAAAAATGTTGAAAAATATTGAAAAGTCGATGTATTTTCAGCAATTCAGTTGATGTTGATGAAGTCAAGATACTGTAAAAAATCAAATCATATTAAGAAATTCGAAAAATATTTAAAATTCGTCATATGTTGAAGATACAGAAAAATGATGAAAAATTATGAAAAATTTTGAAAATGTCGATAAATATTGAAAATTCGAATATTGATAAAGTCGAATAATATTGAAGAAGACCAAAAATTAAGAAAAGACTGAAAAATTTTGATAAAGTTGAAAAATGTTGGAGAAGTCAAAAAATGTAGAAAATATCATATAATGAAGAAAAAGTCAGAAAACGGGGAATATAGTCGAAATCAGTTGGAATATGTCGATAAATGTTGAAAAATTCGAAAAATATTGAAAAAGTCGAAAAATATTGATAAAGTTGAAAAATGTTGAAGACGACAGAAAATGTAAAAAATATCAAGTAATGAAGAAAACGTTGAAAAACGACGAATAGTCGTAATAAGTTGGAATATATTGAAAATGCCGAAAAATGTTGAAAATGACAGAAAATGTTGAAATATACAAAATATGTTGCTAAAGTCAAAGATTTTGAGTATGTCAAAAATGTTGAAAATTTAAAACAAAATATATTTTAAAAGTCGAATTAGGTTGAATATATAGAGAATTGTTGAAAAATATTGATAATGTTAAAAATGTCGATAAATGTTGGAAGCAGTCAAAAAATGTTGAAGAAACAGAAAAATGTTGAAGACATGAATAAACGCTGGAAAAGTAGGAAAATTACGAAGAATTCGTAATATTTTGATAAATGTTGGAAATACTGAAAAATAATGCATAAATCAGAAAATGTTGAAAGCTACGAAAAATGTTGAAAAAGTGGAAAAATTCGGAAAACTTTGAAAAATGTTGATGATTTTGAAAAATGTTGAAAAGTGGAAAAAAAAAGAAAATGTTGTTGAAAATGTCAATAGAGGTTGAAGAAGCTGGAAACGTTAAAAAATCAAATGATATTTAATATGTCGAAAAATGCTGAAAAATCAAGAATTAGAAAAATGTTTATGAAGCTGAAAAATGTTAAATGTTGATAATTGTTAAAAAATGTTGAAAAATATGCGATATACATAGGTTGTAAATGTAGAAATGCCGAATAATGTTTACAAATTCGAAAATATGATAGAAGTCGACTATGAAATTTTTTTGAAAAATTGAAAAATATTGAAAGTATTGAAAAAGGCGATGAAAGCTTGAAAGTTTACATGCGTAACAGTGAACATGATGAGCACACATCAAAAAAATTTCACAAAAACATTCACTGCCCTCAGATGATACGATTTTTCATACTTACGGTCATACAACCAGGTCGTATGACCATATCAAAATAGTTTGATTTTTCCTTACGACCTACCGTCGTGACACTATGCCTTTTATATAGGAATTGATTAAATAATTAATATAGTTTAGCTACTACAGCTGTTAGCCTTCTTAGCTTAAATCAAGGGTACTATCACGCAATATCCAAACCATGTCTATTTTCAAAAATATTTTTGCTACTACATCTCTATGGATAATACAAATTTCAATTAAAAAAAAATTGTTCTTTGGATCATACTAATTGTGCATAGCTTTGAGCTTCTGGCCAAATTTCCTGAAATAATTTATTTGTTTGACACATTGTAACTTAAGTCACTTAAGACCCCGAATCCCCCTTAATGAATTTCGATTTTTATCCTTCCAGGCAATACGTTTATCTATAGTTACAATCGAATACAACATTCACTTGCGTTAAGTAACGATATCAAACTTAAATAGCTGCCAATTTTGTGGCATGCAACATTTTCACTTTTGTGCAAAACTACCGACAATCGACCGTTGTTTCTGTGGTAAACAGCGTGTGATTTCTGCATTATTGTTATGTATATTTTTCTTTTCATCTCTGCATTGATTGCGTTTTAAATGCAATCATAAATCAAATTGAATTTATGTCAACATTTTATGGTCGTTTGTCCGGAGGCGCTATTCAATTTTTTTTTCTTGTAGTAGGATAAAATAAATAAAAGCTTCGACATAAAATGACGGTATAATCGTCAACATTATTACGGGTCAATTGAGTATGTTCACGCATGCGCAATGCTGCAGCTGACCGCTTAACAGTGTTGCAGAGTAGCAGCAACAACGTATATATAAAGTCCTTGATTGTCTGAGATAAAAAAGGTATCGTGTCTTGCATTCATGTTAGGCGGTTGTATTTGAGTTCTTTCACTGATGGAAAAGAAAAAGTTTAAAAATGTTCGATTTAGAATATGAACTCTTAATGGGTTTAATTGTTAGCAAATGGTCGTAAATAGACAAATGTCAAGAAATTCGATAAATGGCTGAGAATTGACTCAATTGCTCACTGCGTATAATTGGACCAACACATTTTCCACGATATCACATTCTATTGCTAATGTTCAACTCATTCAATGGCCCATTAAAAATTAGTAATATTGTTAGCAATATAATGCAAATAAAATTCAACAATTCGATAACAACATTTGAAAAAACGTGAAAAAAAAACAATTTCCATTGTTATCTAGATGTAAATGGCCGACATTTATTAGATACAGTTTGCTAATTTAAGTGTTTATAAATAATGCAAATGTCATAAATAATTTAGCCTTTACATGAAAATAAAATGAAACGACACGAACTGAACCAATAAACACACAAAAGTATTATAGCAGATACAGATATAAAATTCAAAAGATACTGCTTAAGTTAACAAAAAAAGATATTTGTATGTATATATATGTATATATTTGCTAATAACAAAATAGCGCTAAGGCAACTGAATGCATAATAATTTATTGTCTAACTGACAAATAAACAAACGCTTAGATACATTTGCTCGTATTTGTATTTTATAACTTGTATCTTTAACATTTCGATGCCAAACTGTCAAAACTCATTAGCGATTAACACAATAATAACAACAATAACAACAACAACAACAACATTAAATAATAATTTATGTTAATTGCACGTTCGCAACAAGTTGAGCTCACGAACAAAACAGAAAAAAACAATCACAACAACAGCAACAACAATAACAAAAAAATCACTGCATTAAAAATCGAAAAAATTTTATAAAAAAAGACATAAAAAATTAAAAAATGATTGCTGTTGAAATAAAATTTTATTGCCATCGATTCAATCAAATTGAAATAAAATATCGCTGACTTTCAACAAATTATGCAAATTATCATAGCACTAAATCGAGTGATCGTATAATGAGCAGCAGTGATATGTGTGGTGATTATGCTGCGCGACAGTGTTGTGCTTAGTTGATATTTATATTGATCGTCTGTCTTAGAAAATTCTTCAACATTTTTTCGAACTTTTCAGATTTTTGGAACAATTTCACTTTAGGGGCGATGCTCCAAAAGCAGGAAGGGGAGTTTTGCCCCCTAAAACCATATCTGAAAAAAAAGTCGGTCTCTTATGGCTTCCGAGATAAAATTGGTCAAAGTTGAAAATTTAAATCTGGTAGACAACTCCTTAAATATGACAACCGTAGAAATATGATCGAAGAGAATAAAACTTTGTTCACTACGAAAATATAAATACGTATAGCTTTCAAAAATACTATTTAAGTTATGGTTGAACTATTTGGAGCTTGGCCGTCGACAAAAAAAAAAAATAAAAACAGTCAGCATTAACCCAACACTGATTATACGATATTACGTTTTAGCGCCTAAAAGCGTAAATTATGCGAAAGCTTACGCATAAAATCAAATATCAAAACAGCATGAGCAACCCATAAAAACGAAAATTTAATAATACAAAAATAAACATAAAAATTTCATTTAATGGTTCGTGCCACAATCATCAAGATCGTACGTCTTTCCGCCCGCTCAACAGTGCCCATATGTATTGCTAAGCGCTTGTAGTGTTTGTATGCTAATTGAAATACAACGCGTTGAAGCAGCAGTATAGTCATCGCTGTTATTAGCAGCTGTATATAGCACAAGCGTAGATATACGACTACTGTTTATCTACTTATGATGATCTTTAAAATGGTCTATTATTTTAATTTTTTTGTGTTTTAAAATAAATGCAATGAATGAGATATGAAAACTTAGCTTTTGATTTGTATGATTTGTACTAATACTAGAGTTATCGCTCGGCGGCCAAAATATAATTTAACGTTTTATTATAAGCCATTGAATTATGCACAAAAATGTACCGAACAAAAGATTTCTTAAATTCATCGAATTCGAGTTATCAACGTTTAAATTTCTATAATCTGTTGAAAATCTTTTAACCTAAAGATTACACATACGTCATGATGTACCAAAGGTTTAAGTTTTTCTTATGATATCCAACCAACCAAAAGAACATCATGTGTACGGCAGCAATGTTATCGCTCATTTGTTTCTAATGAGCATACGTAACACAAACGAAATGTATGTATGTATGTATGTATATCCTTTCACTATCTTATCCGCAAAAATATATCCTCCAGCGCATTGCCATCAATTTCATAATCGATTATCATGTCCCCTAAACCGCAAAACTTTCAGCGGATGCATTAATCACTATGCTACAGCAGCAGCAGCAGCTCTATATTAAGCTGCTACCAATATATCTTAACTAACCGCCAGTCACTCGACTAGCGGCAGACACCATCATACGTATGTTCGTTCGTTCGTTTGTTCACTCTCATATATTGTCGGTCACCTTTCTACATTTGAATGTAGGCAAATTAATTTTGTACAATTCTGTCACGTAGTTCATACAAAGCGCAAGCACACCACAATGTGGTTAATCCATAAAATCCCCCTCATTGATGCACACACACACACACACATTGCGATACACGCGCAGACAATCGACTCTTCTTGTACCACAGACCACAATCAGCAGACAATCGACAGCGAAATATAGCTAATGTGGCTCTTCGGTTCACTGGCGTTGCCATCGTCATCATTGGTGCTGCTGCTGATGCCAAAAAGGCTTCCAATTCAAAAATCCGATCCGTTCATTCGTTTGTTCGTTTGTTCCGATCTGAATCTAATTTGAAAAAGCCATCATGTGATGACTGTCTTATTATTATTGACCATAACCACTATGTTAGGCCAAGCGCTGTAGTGCATTGATGTTGCGACCGAATGGCGAATTGTCTGGGTTTTGTCTGTTTCCGTCACAGTGGTGTAGAACTGGAATTGACGGGATAACCATTATAAATTGCTCAAAAATTTGAATATTGATTTTGGTTGATATAGAGCAGCGATGGGCACTTAGTGGCACTTTATGCCCTCATGGCCCAAATCGTTATTCAACGCACAAGCAACAAAAAAAAAAAAAAAATCGCAGAATTTCAACGCTATCGACGCACAGCGTTGACTTGAGTTCAAATGAAAACAAAAACAACACATAAAGGCATTAGCGATGGTGCCGCATTGTGTCTCGACGAATGTAGCAATTGTTTTTGTTTGTAGTGCAATTTGTTTTTTTTTTGTATTGGCGAATTCAGAAAAGAAAACAAAGAAACTTTAAAATTTGGTTTTGTTGTTGCACCCTTTTGCTAGATTTTCATGCCCATCGCTGCTATAGAGCACTACCTTTTGTAGTTGTCCGGCTTTCCTAAAATATAGGAAAATGTTATTGAATAGTTGTGTCACTTAAGTTTCTTAAAGAAACGAAGAAGTTTGAGGAATAATAACCTTTACCATATTTCTTCTAGTTTCCTTTCAATATTTCGCTTCCGGTCTTTGAAATGAGTGCTATAAAAAGTTCTCATTTAAGCCCATTCACAACTTTAAATCTTGAAAGTTGTTAAGAACTTTTTTCTACTTCCAATGCAATATTATACCACTGTATTATATATATAGTCCATTTGTCCAGATATTTGTGTCCATTGTTGTTCACTTGTTCTCCTCATACTTTGCTGCTGTTTTTATTGTTGTTGTTGTTGTTGTTGTTGTAACATTCAACTTCTTTTTTTGTGCTATAACCACATACATCAGTTCAATTGACAGTACCGCTGTAAAAATGGAAAATGCCGAAAGCTAAATTGTTGTTGTTGCTGTTGTTGCCGTAGTTATTGCTATGCTGCCAGTATTAGCCTGTGTGGTGATTAGGTTATTCACAATTTTCAATTTAAAATCGTTGACATTTCGATTACTCTTCGTATTTTACGTTCATTTGTTTGACATATGCGACTGTCAGCTATTGGTTTGGTTCATTGCTTGTTGGACTCTGTGCATTCTGTCCGTCGGCAAAGTCAAAAGCTTTATTACCTTTTTGTGGCAGTTGCATTTTGTTGCAGTACAATTGGTAACAAGCATGTTGACCAAGTGTGGACTGATTTTATTTCTGTATTTTATTTATTATTATTAATGGAGTCGAGTGTCTGGCACTCATAAAGTCATTATTGTATTGAATTTTTGTTTGAAGTATTTGAGGTAGATAAAAAGGTAAGGGAAAGGGACTATAAAAAATGTAAGTACAAAAATAAAAAAAATTATTTTTTGCTATATAGTGATGTGGGGTGTTGTGTAAGTCAACGCTGAATTAGCTGAGTTGGGTGTGTTGTCCAATACAAACGGTTGTATTCAAAAGTTACTGCGAAGTCGGCGTAGCATAGTTTCTATCAAAATTGAAATGATTACTAGAGCTTTAAACAAGTTATTAAGAGCACAAAATGGCATTGTCCAAAAATTACGGGCCTCCATTGATACTGTTATGCTTATGAAGTTAAGTGCTTCATATAGTCAAATAATATGACTTTAAAGTATTTTATACAGTACCTACCTTTGTTAAAAATAAGAAACTTTTTTTAAACGGCTTGCATGCTATTATTCTGAAAGCACTTCACCAAAATCTTGGGGAGGAGGAGGGGCCGAGAATTATAATTCCACCAATATTAGATGGTTTTATTGAATTGATGTTTTGAATAATAGCTAGTATCAGATCCTTGGGGGGGGCCAATGTCCTCCACAGCGCTACCAAATTAACGCCACTGCCTGAAAGTTCACATCTTCTAATGAGCTTTTTGAACACGAGTTGCTATCACTCACTATACCAAGAATACTTGTAAGTTTAATCTTCCAACAAATGATTCAAAAATTGAAAACGGCGCTCAGCCACATTTTTTTTTTGCGTTTGTACCCTGTAGTTCTATCGGTCGGTGACCGACTACGAAAAGCACGGACTGCTCTGCTTTCAAAACCGTAAGTGAGGCATGTCTTTTTTATCTTAGGGTTCGATGACCGGGACTGCATTATTTCTTTGAACGAAATGATGGGTCGAGCTATTTTCGATCACAATTTCTGCTAAGCCCAGAGGCTTGAATGCAGTGTCATTTTTGTGGGCTATCATCAAAGTCGAATTGTTACCCAAGCTGACGGAGGCAAGAGGGATCATTAAATATTGCTTTGCTAGGCGACAGTTATACTGGATGAATGGAAACACCTCCACGTAGATGTTTATTTCCCTAGAAAGGTTAATAAAAACTTATACAACCCTGAAGAGCTTAGCTTCTTATCAAGAAAAAGTCAAGCTAGTCAAATCACTTATTTGAAAGATTAGCCATATTGCGGTCTTATCAGTTAAAACCTTATAAAATTTTGTCCAGCCTTGATCAATTTTGACAAATCATTAGCGTATTTCGATAATTCTGGTAAGGACCGAAGCTGGCAAGCCAATTTTATGAAAAGCCCTATAAAAGTTTATATAACCCTGATCAACCCTGTGGTTGTGCATATATTTTCACTTAAACTAGACGATTCTGTAAAAACATCTAAGGTCGGGCTTGATGCAATTTCCCAAGTACGGACCGGATCTCTAATAGGGTCGACTGTATGCCATCTAAATAGTAAATGTTTACTCGAGCTGTTCAGTACAACATCAGGTACACTGATCAGGCTAACCGGACCAGGCAAACCTATTCGGGCATGATCCAAATACCCAATTCCAAATTTTTAATAGGGCCAACCATATGCGATCCGGATGAAAATTTTAACACGGATTTGTAAATATGCGATCAACTACTCCGAAAGAATTACAGAAATGAATGCAGAAAAATATCTCAGGGTTTTGAGAACCTTCAAAGTCAAAAGGTACCTACTTCGCCATAAGTTAGATAGAACTAGGTCCGTATTTTGAGAAAAGCGCAAAAGAAACATCATACAAAAATTTCTGTCGCATTTTCAGAAAGCCAACTTCTCATCACAGACTTTCAGCGTCCTCCATAATGTTTTGTATCAATAATAACTAACTTGATCACAAGCAACTGATAGCTTTACTAAAAAACTTTCACCAAAATTTTTTGGACACAAACTGTTACTTAGCAGTCGCAAAACTCTTTATTTTCTTGACAATATCTAAAGCTGCGTTTTAAAACTTTGACAGTTATTAATACTCCGACATTAATTTGTATCACTACTGCTACGTAATACGATAAAACAGCAAGCAAAAAAGAAAGACTACGCGATTTCGATATGATCACGACATGATGCGTTCATTAAAGTCCTGAATTGTCATGCAACTTTCAACTGATAAGCGGCTGTGCGGAATATGACAATAATTTATGTCTTATCTCCTTGAGCTGTCATCTTTTTGAAATGCAATTCCTTTGCGTTTTGAAAATTGATATCATCACTGAAAAACGATCGCGAGTGTGCAGAATGAACATTTACAGCGCGTTGAAATGTTGACTGGACTTTGTCCCCCCCCAACCCTTTGGTAAAAAAAAGTTGATTTTTCATAAAGCAGTTTTCAACATGCAATTTATTGCTATCTCTTTCTTTTTTATTTGAATTACGCGCAGTTTTTTTTTGTTTTTTCGCTTTTTTTTTTGCAACTGACTCATTTTTAATATGACAAGTTGTAACGATTTTGTTGTTGTTGTTGTTTTTTGTTTATGAGCATTACGAAAATTGAGCTGCTGTCATGCGGTCGTCGCTTGTTTTTCGCTGTTGTTGCTTTTGTTGTTGATGATGATGATGATGCCTGGCGGCGTGTTTAAATTGAAAAACGCATTTGCGTGATAAATTGCAATATTTAACACTCGCTGGAGGTACGAATGAGTTACGCGGCCACCTTCATTCGTTTGGTCCCACTATGAGTCCCTCAATCTCGTTTTTTAGTTGCACTGAAAAAATTTGTGCATTCAAATCTACAAAATAAACTTTTGATTCCTGGGATGATTTATATAAATAATTTGCAGTTAAATCAATTTCATAAAAAATCATTGTACAGGCGTTGATTTTTAGCTATTACTGTAAAATAGAAAAGCATGCTAATGACCCCTTTTCAATATGCATTTTCATCAAGAAAATTTTCTCAGTGTACATAGTTTTTTTTTGCGCTATTATTGTTGTTGTTCATGTTGCTTGTTGTTTTTCTCGCGCGGCACGAATGAGTTATTTTAATGTACAACACTTTGGCACCACAAACTGTGCTATTGCTGTGTTGCTGTTGCATGCCACTTCACCGCTATGCTGCTGCTCAGCAAAAAAAAAGAACCAGCCTTTCAATAACCAGCGCTGCTGCGTTACATTTCATGCTGGATTTTCTTTTTTTTGTTTTAACATATTTGCGATATGAATTACATGCCAAACTTAATGCTTTAATTTAAAGCTGCAAATTTTGTCATAAATTTTAAAAAGTTATTTAAATTGCCATTGCATACAACAAAAACAGCGACAGCAAAAATGCTGCAAATGAGACCCGTTTTTTTTTTTCGCTTCGTATTCAATATTTTTTACTGTGTTTTGTTTTATGTCTCAAGTGTAGACAATTTATGTTTAAAATAATAGCTTACAGCTTTTATAAAAATTATGGTATTTAATTTATCATGCAAATATTTTAAATACATGGCGTTGTTAGTGAAGTTTTAGCTGCTACTTGTCTTTTAGTAGATCAATTTTAGATACATGCAAAATTACAATATGAACGTAGGTATCATTATGAAATAGTTCTCTTGTATAAGTTTTTATTCAATTATGCAATTTTTTAATACATAAATTAAAATTTAAGTGAATTTTCAGCTGTTCAAAATACTAAAAATTATCACAACAAGAGGTGAGTGAGTAAAAAACGGATATAATCCACTTTTAAATTTTAATTTTTTTAAAATTTTTTTTCTGAGATTTTCTAGGTAATTTATTGGTATTGTGCCAAATATGCTTAGTTGATAAAATAATAAGTCTGATTCACGTTAACCGATAAATATATATAGCTCCTGCTAACGAATTTACTAACAATTGTTGGAATAGCAAACACCTTTTAGCATGTACACAAACCATATGAACCCGAAGAATAAAAAAGACATTTGTTTTCAAAACACGCCCCGATCGATTTTCTATGAAATTTGGTTGGCTACAAATTCTGGATGTAAATTTCCCTAGGAATTTAATAGTGAAGCTTATTTTGTTCCGAGTCCCGATCGATTTTTTATAAAATTTGGTTGGCTACAAATTCTTGATGTAAATTTTCCGCAGGAATCCAATGTTGGAGCTTATTTTGTTGCCAAAAGTCTAGTACAAATCCCTTGAATAGTAGTTTGAAGAATACACTTCTTTTCAAAATATGATCTGAACAGAGGTTATTTTGTTCAAAAATTACAAATTAATCTAAGTGTTCAGATGGCGTTTTGGAAAGGAATGACTCAACTATGCATGTTTGTAAAACACCAAACATGCTATAATTACTGAAACAACAATAGGACTCTTCAGATCCTTGGCCGAATTGCATCTCCCATAAAAGCAAAAACTTCAAAAGCCATGCTGACAGAGTTATTTAAGCCAATGCAATCGAATTTTGGACAAATATTGGAAATGGTTTGGATGGGGTTATATCATAACGTCCAAAATTGGTTATGACATGGGGTCGAATAATTTTCCATATAAATTGTTGCGGATATATTTGGGCGTTGTGAAATTTTCGGTTTAAATTTAGGAGTTATGACATTTTTGGACATTATGCTATTTTATTGTTTTCATTTGGGCTTTGCGTTATAAATTTACTGAGCTTTGGAAATTGTGACATATTTTCGGCATTATAACTTATGCGAATTTGGGCATATTGCATTTAGCATTTTGATACACTGCCGGCTGTGATAATCACTAGACAAAAAGTAGGCCTACTTTGACTTTTAAGCGAACTATTTATGCAGTGTAGGGCATTGCACTTCCGGTAAGGCCAAAGATAAGAGCTTTACTGGTATTAGCTTCATTAGATTTCTGCTTATATGGTAGGTGGCATATTAACTTAATGTGAGATTGGTAACATTTCTCAAACAGTTATCTTCTCAAAACGTTCCTTTTATAGAAGGTGCCATATTCACTTATCCAACCCTTCCCACTTTTTTTCATTGCATCTATGTGTTGGCATATTTTTTCGTACTAAGTGCTGTAAAATTTGCTAGAATATTTTGCCTAACATTTCTAAACTCTATGCAAATTTTGTTCCGTATTGCTTGTGATACCAAATGCTCTGGTACTAAGATTGGAAAAATTTGCGTGAAAAGTTATTTACACTTCAAAACTTCTAATGATGTGTGAGTTGCCACGCCCATCTTATTGTACTTTTAGTCCTACGGTTTATTGTGTGTCCAGACGTTTCCATACCAAACCTATCAAAAGTTTGTTTGAATAGCTTTTCTAGCATAGTGTTTTAGAATTTTTGTTTGAGTGAGTGTTGCCACATACAATACAATCTTCCGAACCCGCCAACTTCCTGTGTAATACTCGTTTAAGCCATTTCTCTTATTTGCGGCAAGTTTTAAGCTTTTTGCTAGATAGTTTAGAACACTAACAGCTATACTAGGTAAACTCTATTATTACTATTATTTTAAGTATGTTGTTGAATTACCTGAAATAAGTTCCTTAGCTTAGCATTATTAAGCTTTCGCTTCCATTAGAGGTGCCACGCCTTTTTGTAAAAATTTGCACACTTCTTGCCGTTAATTGCTAGAATTATTTCTATCATATTTAGTATTTGTGTGGAGTTTGGTGGCGTTTTTGCAATAGCCCACCCTAAATGGCGTTTTAAAAACTTTGCGTGTGAGGCAGCTGTCATTCCCTTGTGAAATATCAAGATATGGCTTAGAATTATTACTACAAAGCAAACAGTTATTACATTTTTAGGATTTAGCTCAGTAGTCGCTAAGATAACCACTAACATATAGGACATATGTCAATGTAGGGTCAAGTTTGTGTAGGCGATCGGAATATTCATAAACCGATTTCTTTTTTGATCCTACGAGCTATAATTGATCCCTTCGATTTCCATAGAAGATTGGCACACAATCAGAGATACGGACATGGCAAAATTGTCTCAAGTGATGACACTGATCAGGAATATATATATTGGTGATTACAAGACAAAGCTTTAGAGTTAGACAATGAGGCTTTGCTGATTTTTTTTTGTGAGTTTTAAACCAAGAAACAAACGGTTAGCCCCCATACTTCGCGAATGCTCGGGGCTAATGAAGAAATGATTTCAATATTTTGGTTATTGATTCTCTGTTGGTTTGCAAGTTTTTATTTCCTATAGAGCAGGAGATGAAAATATAGTATAAGACCCATAAGGTAAAATATGTATTGAATTTCGTCAACGCTCAAATTTTGATATTTTCAATTTACTTTACTTTATCTGCCACGCCTCCTTACATGCATTACAAACGGTAGTATTAAGTGAATATACCCCATTTGTTAATGATATGGTAAAGTTAAGACCACAATATTTTTGCAGCACAAAAAAAAAAATGAGGAAAATAAACTAAACATCATTTAATTATCAGGTACCAATATTGGTGGTAATATCGTCAGACACGAACAGACAATCACCACCTAGGTGCCAATTATTGCGATCCACAGGTAATTCCCTTCAATTTACCCATTCGCAAAATGCGCTCAAGTGTAGTATTTAAGGTGCAAAAACAAAAAAAAAAACAAAAACAACAAACTGTAATAAATGTGTGATTAACTCAAAGCTGAACGCAGCATATGCTGAGTTTAGTGAAGGGGCATGCATTACCAATGCCATTACCGATGCATGATGGTATGGCTCACTGATAAACTAACCATCAACAAATTAAATTTAATACATTTTTAACACGAAAAAAATAAACGATACAATGTAATTTAAAAAGTTTAAAAATAAAAAGGAAGCGCAATAGCAAAAACGGAAGATAAAAGTTACTGGCTACTGAAGAGGTTGCCGGATCTATTTTGATATCTTCCACCAGGATATGTCTTTGGAGAAAACTTCTATACAGCTGAGCTAGATCGACTTTCCCTTTGACGTGATATGGGCATTAAATAATAAATAAATTATTTTTCATTTCTTGTGAAAATCAAGACAAAAATTAATTAAAAAATTTCTCCACACTATAGAGAAAAAACTGGCAACCCTATCTGCTGGTATTCGCCAAAGTAACAAATTATAGCTTTTGCTGATGACAGGGATTGTAGTAGCGCTGTTGAAAAGAACATAAAAACTAATAACGATAATAAAAGCAAAAGACTTAAAATTGACCAATCAATGTTGTTGCTTTTGTTACTGCTGCTGCTGCTGCTGCTCTTATTGCAGTCAGACGGATGGATAAAGCGCCAGCTATATTGCATGCTGCTAAGCATGCATTTTAATGTATACATACAATACAATAACAACAACAACAATTTCCGTTTCCCATATGTGAGCACAAATAGCGGAAATTATTTTAAATAAAATGCCTGTGGGTATTATTTTTCCTGCTCATTTTTTTCTCTTAATAAAAATGTAAATTAATGTGGTACAACATTAGCGACCACCACCAATCAAAGACAGTTGCAAGCGCTGCAAAATTGCTAGCAGCAGCTGCATTGTTGTAATTACTGCGCTTCTTGCGTTTTTAGTCATTTTGTTGTTTTTTTTTTGTGCTGTGCAGCTAATTATTATGTTTGTCTTAATGGCCACACTTTGTTGAAGTTTAAGTCTGGCAACGCATCACAAATCATCACACAGGTGATGACTTGTATGAAATAGGGGAGAAATTTAAAGAATATTATACGCTCAAATGAAAATATTAGTAGTTGTTTATTAAAACTAAACTAGAATTATTTTTTTTAATAAATATACAAATGAAAATAATCGCAAACGCAATGTCCATTTTGTTTTAATCGAAATGTGTAGATTTTAAAATTTATATCCAACTTCTACAGAAGTCAAAAGACCTAACACCTATTATCTCTGCATGTCTGCCGATGAGACAGTGCCCAGTTATGACTGCAACAACTGACGAGACAGTAAGCCTAGTGCGAGAAATCAGCTCTGACGAACGCTTAGCATCCCACTTCGGCCAGATCTTTGTAGTTATATTGCAAGTTGACCCTTGAGTCCATGTTATGTTAGCATTTCCGTCAAAGTTCCTATGCCCTGGCATCCAGATTAGGTGAATGATAAAATGCAGAGCCATCTCATTTAGAGACGAGTGGCATTGCTGGGTCACTTGTGAGTTTAGGAAGACTGATCAATCACGCAGCCATTACTTCACGCTAAAAATTGGCATCAAAATTTTTTTATTCTTGAAACAAAACAACGTAGAACTTCAAGGTCGAATACTGCCGTCAGTGTTTATATTTGTTTAAAAGAAATTAAAAATATTTACTAAAAATAAAGAAATTATGGTAGATATGCCCTTAGCTGTAAGTGAATATGTTGTTTATTAGACCAAAAACGCATGATATATGTAATAGCGGACTAAAGAGCTTGTATCAAATATATATTTAGTCATTCTATAGTCATTTGATTTAAGCAAAAAATTTGAATTAAATTACCCATTATTTTGTATGCAGATGCAGTTGAAATTTTCTGTGAGATCAAAACTTCCTGTAAATGAATTTGCTTCAATTTGCTTCGATTTGCTATAGTGACTATATCAATATATAGAGTTTTAAATATTTTTGTTTGTTTAAAAAGTACCACGCCCAATTGTTTTAATTCGCTCTGTTTATCTCCAATGTTTTCTTGTATCACCAAATTTTTCTAAATCTGAGTTTGACTTCATTTGCCGCATAAAAGTTTTTTAAATTTTTTGCTTGTGTGGGAGTTGCCACGCCCAACTATCCAACTCTGTTAATTTTTTCTTCTATAATAGCCCATTATATAAAGCAGCGGTGGGCATTAAAATCTATCTAAAGGTAGCAACAACAAAAATCGAAATTTTAAATTTATTTTGCTTTCATTTCCAAATTCGCCAACAGCACAAAAAAACAAAAAAACCAAATTGCACTACAAACAAAAACAATTGCTACATTTGTCGAGACACAATGCGGCACCGTCGCTAATGCCTTTGTGTGTTGTTTTTGTTTTTATTTGAACTCAAGTCAACGCTGTGCGTCGATAGCGTTGAAGTTCTGCGAATTGCTTTTTGGTTAGTTGTGCGTCGAATGACGGTTTGAGCCATGAGTACGGAAAGTGCCACTACGTGCCCATCGCTGATATAAAGTATTCTTAAACTGAATTTACTAAAGTGACACTCTTGGAATAAAGCTTCAAATACTTTGTGAAAGATGCTCCTATAAGTAATTTTAAAAATCGCTGCAGTTTTTTTTTTCTGAAACTAATTAAAAAATGTATACGATGCAGCTTAACCTTGATCTTATCAGAATAAGAAAAAATATTTAAAGTTGATAAAGTTTTGCCAGTTTGTCTCAAGAAAGATACAGCTTTGTTCTGGACCTCTATTTTGAAAATTGCCATCAAAATCCAGCTTCCTTTTTTCGTGCCTTAAAAAAGAAGCACATTTATTATTTGCTAAAAAAGTTAGATAATAAATGCTAGTCTATTTTGAACCATGTTTCTATAGATTTCCATATGTTCTAACAGAGTTATTCTCAAAATGAAGAGCTTTTCAGTTTTTCGTTGTTTGGCATTTACATAACTTATCATCAGTGCTGAAATTTATAAAATTTTTTCGCTAATTTCTGACACTAAATTCAGTACATTTGTAAAAAATTCAAATATCACAAGAGATATACATTAAAATTTTTAAAACTTTCCAAACTTTTTGCCCCAAACTTTTTATGAAAATTAGCAAATCTACCAATATAACAATTTAGTATGTAAATTAAGTGAAGCGCACTTAAAAATTGAGCGCTTATACAACAAAAAGGCAACCTCATTTCATGACCAGCTTCACTTATTCACTCACTCACTTACTAACCACCACGACGACGACGACGACGCCGACGAAGACAATATAAATTGTTAATAAAAATTTTTATGAAGCCATTAATATCACTCAGCGCGCTCTTATAAAATGAGTCAAAAAAAAAAAAAAAAATCGAAAAGAAAAAAAGAATTGCAACACACACAGAGGCTTAAATGGACGGTCAAGACGTGAGCTTGTCACGCCATGATTGAATTTTCAACGCGCACTCAAAAACTTTGAAAAATAACCACTTCAATAAAACGAACGCCATATGAATCAGGCAGCACACGAATGCTGCACAGAAGATGTAAACTCGCCGAAGGAAGAGTTGATTTTTTTGTTGCTGTTGTTAAGTAGAGGTCTGCCTTGCCACCGCAGCATGTGCATGAGAGAATGAAGTATATTTTTTTTTATGATTATAAGTTTGGAAGTTGGTAATTTCAACAAGAAAGTTTAAATAATAAAAATTTTATTATTAAAAAAAAAAAACGATGCAAAAATAATGCAACTAAAATTAATGCAATTTTCGTTTGACATGCAAGCTGGGCCATCAAAAAAAACGCTGCAATTTTATGAGCTGCATATAAAAATAAATTAAATAATTATAGAAATAATTTTAGAGTGCTCTGCACAATTGCATATAATTGCAAATTATGTAAATTATTTATTGGGTACGATCGTTTTGCGGCGTGGAAGTTTTTATTTTTTATCTGCCTTTACTTATATGAGGGCCTATGTCTTTGGCTTACGTGTGATGTGCTGTGGTATGTTGGCGATATCATGTAAATTAAATTGTTGCATTCGCGTGAATTTGTGAGTTTCATTTCCTTCTGCCGTTTTTTTTGGTTCATTTATAGTATAATTTATGGTTTTTTTCTCATATTTTATATCGTTTTAATTTTTGTTCAAGTGTTGAAAATTGTGTTATTAAGTAATTTGTTTTAATGTCTAGTAATTTTGTGTAAAAGAGATTGATTTAAATTTTGTGAAATCATGCCATAAAAATGTAACGATCAAAAGATTTTTTTTACGAGCAGTTGCTTTAGTAATGTGAGATGGTATTGCGAATTCCGGTTAGTCCAAAAAATCTGCTAGTATTGTATTTTTGCTGACTTCTATTAAAGCAAGAGCCTGAGCTTTTCAGCTGTTCAACTTGACAGTGCTTGAAAGCAGCGCAACACAGAGTATGTAAATGATTTGTCTCTGAATTATTTGCAGATGTAGAAAAGCATTCAACAGCAGAGAATCAATGAAGAAGAAGCATAAGCAACGAAATATGCGTAGAATATTTTGTATGAGGTTTTGAAAAGTTTAAGCCTAAAAAAAAAGTATATTTGACTTTAAAAATAAGTATGCAATAACATTTTTTTGCACAAATATGTTGTTTTTAAAAAAGAATCATTAAAATTGATTTAGTGTATATTGCGCCAAAGCATTACAAACCATTGCTGTGTAAGAAATTTTAAATAAATAGTATACATAGATATGTCCTGGATTAAAACATATGCTACTTCTTATCCCGAAAAATTTAAAGTTCCTTCAGGATCAAATGGCTTCATAATATTTATTTGAAGCAGTGTCTTCTTCTGCAGTTAAATGCTGTTATAGCAAGCAAGCCGTACCCAAATACAACATAACCGATTTAACGTCCTTATGGTTCGGCAGGTTTACCACTGGGCTTGAGAATACGCCTATCCAAAAATAATATTATTTCTACGCTATTTTTACATTAGGATATCATTGCAAGGGGCATCCTGCCAGACATAGCATTCGCTAGGACATGAGAAAAGCTGTGCCATTCGGAGTATACCAATTCTCATGTCATATGGGGGTTAATAATAGGTATAACCCAAGAACGTACCAGTTGGTATACCCTAAGGACAACCTAATTGGCAGAGCCTATGGGACTTGTGAATTGGTATGTCCCAAGAGTTATACCATTTAGCAAGGCTTATAATTTTACACACTTTTTTTTTTTTTAAAAAAAGCTGTTTATTATTGATATTATGAATATAACCTGCCACCAGCCGAACTTCAGGGGTAAGTTAAAAATGTTTGTGTGTGCGTTTAGATTTTATTTTCTATCTGAAAATTCGTGTTTTTCAAGATATAATCAAAATATAGAAAACAGAAGAAGTGCTGTACAAAAAATAAAAATTATTTGGCAATGAATATTTATGTGAGAAAGACCTCGGAATATTTTTATGAGTCTTGCAGAACACTGAAAAAGTTATTCGATTGAATATAACAAATTATTAATTTGAGTTAAGCATTTAATGTTTCAACCAAGAATTGTCATTACGAGTATTTGTTCCAAATAAAATAAGTTTGGCTGAAATAAATATTTGATTGTCCTATATCATTGGCATATACATTTCTTACATACAATCAAGTCATTTTCTCAGTGTAGTTGGAACCAGCATTAACGATATTATCTATGTCTCGGTTATGCTGATAACTTATATGCAAGAAAAACTCATTGCTGTCAAATATTTATCAAAAAAAGTAGATCTGAAAATCAACATAAACAAAAAAAAAAGGGCGTGTCCATTTGCCCAATCA
This sequence comes from Meiosimyza platycephala, assembly GCA_963662105.1. Taxonomy (NCBI): domain Eukaryota; kingdom Metazoa; phylum Arthropoda; class Insecta; order Diptera; family Lauxaniidae; genus Meiosimyza; species Meiosimyza platycephala. The sequence continues at coordinate 93,296,330 of OY759210.1, forward strand.
GTTCCAGCAATAGCTACATCATAAGTGAATTAAGCATAGAATAAGTGAATTATTCTGGTACAATTCTTGCTAGAATCAACAAAACGAACAGTTTTTGTCAACGACAACAAAGTTTTAAAATTTTTGAGCCAAAGGTGAAGCTACTTCTCCTACACGGGTGTGAGTCTTGACTACGCACAAGTGTCTTCGCCGAGAATATCAACCGGATGTAGAAATATTGGATGATGTGTAGCTGCACAATCAGATGTAGTAACTGTTACGAAATCAACCGTCGAATATTCCTCACAAATAAATTCCTTGAATATCAATGATATTTTTTTTTTATCTAAAACGATGCGTATTCGGACCAAAATCATGGCTGTAAAACTGAACTTAGTGTGTCGAATAAGATAATTTCAAGATACTGCTGTTCTGTTTTCAAAAAAGTGAGTTTCAACGATATGCTCTAAAGTTTTCAGGTTGTTTTTAGCGTATGCAACATCAGAGCTGCGTGAGAGTTCTATGATGTTGATTGCCTATCTATTATATTGGTGATAAATTAATAATTTGTAGTCTTCTTCCGGTTAATGATCATATTGGAAAAATCCAAGGGTATATCGAACTAAGCATTAAAATTTTTAGCTGAGTTAGAATTTCATTTGATATATTATTGTTTTTGCATCGGTCATCAATAAGAATGATTTTCCAGAGCAATTGCTTTATAAAAATTACCATCCCTTTGCCAGCCACAGAGCTAAAGAGTACATCAGAAAATTTTTCACACTTTTTCGTTGTGCTTCATACCATTAACATATTTTATAAACTTATAAAAATCCTCTTAAATAAACATCAACATTTTTACAACTTAACATTTTATGTATTTATTTTAATTATTTATATAACATTCAAATATTCAACCTCCACCAACAGTCATTGAGTTGATATTTTTATTGCCGCCCGCTTAACCCAATAACATTACGCATAGACATGACACCAAAAGCGGCAACCAGCAGCGCAATAACAACAACAAAACTGACAGCTTAACCATAATTAATGAGCAGCAATAGACGATTTAAGAATGAATTTATGACAGCTTTTAGAGGAGAAACTCTTAATAAATCTTTTAACGAACGAACTGTGACGCAAATGTTGTATGTTAATTTTTTTTTTATATTTTTTGTTGTTTTTGTTTTTTTGCAAGCGACTAAATGACACTGCGCAAAATATTTGAGGTAAATTATGACGATTGGTAAAACATTAAAATAAAAAAAAAAAAAATCAATAGTTTTTTTGGACTCTTATTTGAAATGTTGTAAAAGATAATTTATAGCATTTTGTCTTAAAAGTCATTGCTAAAACTTTGAATTTTGTCTAAGAGTTGAGATTTTTGCAAGCATAAAATGCTGTATTAGTTTGAGATATGATAGTGTAGAAGAAATAATATCGATATAAATAATTTAAAAGATTTCAAAAACTTTCATGTGGCATTGGAGTGAAGTTTCAATATTTTAAGCCTAAGTTCGCCATCGATTGGTGCAATAAATTTGGCCAAAATCATCTTATGGGGTTGGGACGCCTGTGGTCAATTTTTTTTTTAAATTTTTCGTATCAATAATAGCACTTCTGGCTATGTTGAATACATTTTTTTCCATCTTTCCGCATCGATTGGTGATTGGATTGTTAACACCTTATGGTTGTCTTAGCGACCTAAAATCTTTTTTTTTTAATTCACCCTGTAAAAACCGCCGAAGTCAATTTTTTATTATGAGTTTGTTGCAATGAAACTTGAGTGCAGAATGTACGGCTCGTCAATAACTATCCAAACATATTCTGTAAATAAAGCTATGCCAACAAATTGATTTTGGCGGCTTTTATAGGGTGAAATTAAACATTTTTTGGTGATAAAAATATCTCCAAGGTTAGTTCTTAAAAGAAAGGTTGACACTCAATACTTTTTTTTCGTTCATACAACAATATTATTTGCAAAAAGGAGTATTATATTAGTGTTTCATATGTGCTTACTACATAAAGTTGCTCATACGACATGTTGAACTTAATACGATTAAACATGTTTTTGCGAGATATTTTCATATATTTTTTTTTTGGAAACTTTTCTTTTTTATACCAGAGTTTTTGTGGATTTTTATCTCTTGATGATTTTGCTTAAGCACAAAGCTTCACTTCGATAGCAAGTAGCTAAAGTATCGATACAAAAAGTTTCGCTGCTTCACTAACTTGTGACGCGCCGCTATTTAGTTTGTTTCTCGTTTGGTTTACAAGGTTTTAACACTTAATCATAAAAGCAGCTGCTGCCAGCGACTTCCTCCGCAAAATGTCGGTTGTATCTGTTTGTTTGTTTGTTAGTTGCCATGTTGCGTTGAAATGTTGTTTTATAGCTGATTGCTGCTGCTGCTGCTGTGGCTGTTATATTAGTTGCCGCTGTTACGTTTGCGCTCATAATGCTGTCATGTTCGCCATCGGAAATTTTAAAAACAAATAAATCAAATATTTTGACGCCATGATTATAGATTTGTGCGCCATGCTTGTGTCGCGCTGCTAAAAAATAGATGAAAAAAAAAACATTGAAAAAAAATTATTAAAATCGTGGTGGTTGTTGTTGTTGCTGTTGTCTGTTAAGCTTTGATTTAAAATTCAAATTTTTTTTTTTTTTGTAAATTTGCTGCCAAAAAAAAACCTAACTGACAACGCTGAAACTGTGTCACGAGGTGTATTCGAAGTGACAGCTTATTTATGAATTATGACAGTTGGAACGAATATTTATGGTCATGCGTTTAAAATTAAATATGCGGGGTGCATGCAAATTTAAATATCAAAACTATTTGATTTGACTTGGTGTGATATTGAATATTTTCACATTTGTTTTGTGTTTCTTTAATCAAGCATTTATAATTTGAATACATTTTGATTAATTAATATTGCGCTAATTGATAATAATATTGTTGTAAATATTTACATAAGTATTTAGTAAAAATCACGAAATTATAGCAGAGTTGTTTGCTTATTGAGGAGATTTTTCTGAAGTAAAATATGCCACCTTGATGTTTGTTGTTTCGAAATTATGAATAATAATTCAAAAGATTCATCAAATGCGCTAACTTACTTAACTAAACTTTATTAAATGGATGGCATTAGCAAACTGCTACCGGGTTACGGTCGAACTCAAAAGCTATCTCCAGGCAGGCGCCTCTGTTTCGCGCGCACCTTCTCCAATAAGCGTGGATAGTGTTTTATCGGCCTGGTCTTTCCATTGGAGATATAAACTTCCTCCCAGCGGCTTTCATTTCAATGACTTCTTTCGTCAGAGCTCTTTCGTCTATATGTGCAACATGTCGCAGGGAGCTTAGAAGGTGTATAGTGCTGCGCTTGACTATGGCCTGCAATATTAGCCATGCTTCTGCGTCATAAAGTAGCATGTTTAAGATGAGCAGTGGCGTCAATTCAGTAGGGCTGGGGAGGGCATTGGCCCCCCTCCAAGGATCTGATACTAGGTATTATTCAATACCACAATTCAATAAAACCATCTAATAGTTGTCGAATTATAATTCTTGCCCCTCCCAAGGTTTTGGTGAAGTGACATTCCTGAAGGTGAGCGTCTTATAGAGTGTAAATTTTGTCATGCTAGAGAGGTCTCTACTACTCATTTGCTTACTGAGATCATAGTAACACTTATTAGCAAAAATGAGTCTTCGTTTTATCTTCAGTCTGACATCATTTTGAGTGTAAATGGCGCTGCCAAGGTAGGGCAGTTCCTTGACAACTTTGAAAGTATAGTTACTGCAGTAACGGCAGAATATAAGGCGTCCATTTGCAAAACCGGCTAAGTCCAAAAAAATAAAATTTTGAGATGTTCTCATATATCAAAATCTGGACCATGCCTTATCGTTCTAATATGTTTTTAGATTGAAAAAAAAATTTTTTGACAATTCTTTAAATTTATTTTGATGCATATATTTCAAAACCGGCCAAGTCCATGAACTTGTTCCAATTTTTTTGTAAATTCAGTTCAATTGAGATAAAATTTTGTAACAATTGGAATTCTTTCAATATTAAGTTGCAAACCAATATATGGGTATTTCCACAGAAAGGCCTCCCGAGCATATTATTTCGATTGAATTGTATTCAAAACCAGTCAAGTCCATTTTTTTTCAAACAAAATTTGTTGAATACTATGTCAAAACCGGCCAAGTGCATGTTCCATGGATCAAAACCCGCCAAATCAAAAATTTTTTCCTCAAAAACATCGGCAGATGAAACTCGAAAGTCTGATCTGACGTGTTTTGAGTAAGAAATTCTATAAGCTATAATGTGGGAAATACGTTTTATTTTTTCAATGAACATAGATGAAGATAAACGTTTTTCGTTGTTTTTCTAAAAGTAAACCGGCACTTGGCCGGTTTTGTAACTCGATGCCTCATATACTTGGTTTTGCCCTCGTTCACTGTCAAAGCCACCTTTGCTGACACAATTTCAATTGTAGAACTTTTCATCAAGGGATAAGTGAGTCACCTTGCCTGAAATCTCGTACAGCAACAAATCGTCCAAAGAGGTCATTTTCTACCCAGATGGAACTCGATGTGTTTGCTTAACATCATACTGCAAAGCCGCACTAGCTTCGCATGTTTTACGAACTCAGATATAGTTGGGTATATTATGTAGGCTACCTCATATCGGGCTATTGACTGCAATTTTATAATCGATAAAGAGATGATGGGTATCGGTCGTGGGTTTGTTCCAAGATTTAAAGTAGTGCAAAGTTCGATGTTCGATGGTGGCTTTACCAGATCTAAAGCTGCACAGATAAAGTTCAGCTAGTGTGTTAGCTATATATTATACAGTACGCTCGAAAGGACCTTGTATGAGATGGAAAAATACTGGCTCCCCGGTAGCTGGCGCAGATTGTTGCGTCGTCACCTCTCTTCTCAACTGAACTCAAACAAAAATATGTCGCAGGTACGACTTTTTTACTTGAACAGTGTATAGTTTATCGAAAATTGAAAAAACGATCTCTGGAATTGACCGTTTTCTTCTTCTTCTTCTCCTTACAATACGCCAATCCTTACGAAGGGTATAAAGTATATAAACCTAGGGATAGGACTACAGAAACACGAAGTTTTTATTGAAACGATCTCGGGAATTGAACGTATTTAAAGTGAAAAAACCTCAGCTTTCTTTCTAGAATTTCAAAAAAAAAAAAAAATCAAAAGTATCTATCTTTAAAAAAATATTTTTTTTTATTTTGAACTATGAATGTAAAAATTTAAAATTTTCGAAAAATAATTACAACTATTCGAAAGGCCATTAAAAAAATCTATCGTAGGCACTTGAACTAAGATTTTTACAGTTCTTTCAATAGGAAAATACTTTGCCCAATTGGTTATGTTCGATATTTGGCTAACGACATTTGACATGAAGTCCTGAATCTGTTGAAACTCTAGATAAAACTTTAGCATTAATGAGCATTAATGACTTAGAGACTATAAAACTATTTTTTTACCTATGTATGCACGTGATGCAATTTGGCATTTTTACAACTTAATCATCCAATAAGTTGTAACAACAACATATTGTGGTAAATTCTGCCATTTTCTGTTGTTGCCTTTAATTGACGAGATTGTGCATTTGTGCTGTTGCAGCATGACAAGAAAAAAAAAGGTCTTTAATTCACTAACACTACTAACAACAAGCTTACGCGCTTTCAAATGCACGCATTAATGATGCCAGCAACAACAATATCGTTAGTAGTAACTACGAAACAGCAACAACAACATGCAATAGCAAATTCGTTGCTGCCATAAAAACTACATTGCCAATGCGACATAATGCCATTAATCATTATCTTTGTCGTAATGCCTGCGAGGTTTATCGGAATTTTTACGCCGCTGTCTTAAATCGTCGTTGTGCTGCTGCTGTCTCAGTTTGTTGCTGCCCATTGCACATTAATCAGTTTGACATGTTGCACTCGGCGTATCGTTGCTCACTTGAGTTGTTGTTGTTGTTTTTGTTGTTGCTGTTACTGCTGGTTAATTTGCGCTCGAATGTCAATTTTTATTGACTGATGTGCTGCATTCACAGCAACAGCAACAGCAACAACAAAAACAACAGCAACAACAGCAGCATCAGCAACATTACACAGCCGCAGTGCTAAATCAAGTAGTCAAGTCAATTTCGTAGCAAATAAGTCTGACGCTTCGTCTGACGTTGTCACTGGTCCAAGTCATTGTCATGATTTATGCGTGTTGATTAAATGAATCGCTGTTGCTGTTTCAGCTGCTGTTGAAGATCGTTGCATTGCTGCATTTGATGTCTTTAGCTGTGATTTGTTGCTAGCAATTGTTGTTGGGCTTTCGATTGCATTTTTTTTTCTCTCTCTCTCTCTTTTGTTGTTTTTGTTAGGTACAACAACATATGTTAATTATCAGCGTACATAAATAATTTAAAGGTTTTTTTTATCGCCTCTGGTGATAAAGTTGCAAGGAAACATCACACTTTAAATAGGGGGAAATATAAACGTGTGTTATTTATCGTTAGCGGTGTTTGTTAGTTAATAACATCGTTGTTAGTTTATTGAACTATGCTCGGGAAGGTCATCTGGCGTTAATATTATATTTTGAAAGGAGCTATGATGTGTTGGTAGTTTAGTGTGTCGTGATAATTCGATGTATTTCTTGTAATAATTATCACTGATATTAGGCGGCTAGATATCATTTCTAACATTAAGTATGAGAACATTTTGATAGATATGCGTATAAAATAAACTGCCACGCCTAACTCCCATGTGAGCAAAATTTGAAAAGTGATGTAAAAATGATAATAAAGCAACGAGAAAGACCTATCTTTGGTTAAGAAAATGAGAATTTATGAAGATAGGCATTGCAAGCAAACTACAACGCCCAGCTTTGATGATGGCGATACATAAAAAATGTTTTATGATAATAGAATGATAATAGAGCATTGAATTTTGTACAAATTAAGGAAAAGGAATCGAAAAAGAATTTAAAGTCAAGCAAGAACAACATGAGTGTAGAAATTAAAGTACACTGATCAAAGGAAACAAGAGAATCTGTCCTCAATGGGAGCATTGTTGTTTCCTTGTTCGCTGATGTCCCTTTTATTTGTATTTTTTATGAACGATGCAACAATAGCAATCACCAATGCTGTGTTTACTGTTTTGGTTATTTTTCTTAAGCAAAACGACGTGTTTGTTGTATAGAGCTAAAATTGGCTCGTTTTTCTTATTTTGCCCATCGCTGGCTTATAGTATAAAATTTTCTACATTGGTTATTAATAAATTTTTTTCAACAAAATGCTAATATTAAGTGGATTTGGCGATATCACGTTTAAAAAAAACCCTTCCAAAATTCAATTCCTTGTAATGGCGTGCAACTTTTTAACTGGTACTTCTAAAATATATACATATATTTGTAAATATATGTATGTACAAGTTTATTTTTATGAATATAAGCTCACAATTTATTACAAAAAATTTCAAAATTTCACACATGAATTTCTGTTGAGATTTACTTGATTTTAGCCACTTTCTGCGCAATTTCTTTAAATTTTCATGAAAAATTAATTTATTTAAATTTTTTGTTAAAGAATTTTGTATTGTAATAAAAATTTTGAGAAAATAGTTTCCACTGTTGTTGTTGTTGTCGTCGCTGTTATTTTTCATGTTATTTCTTTTTTTCCAGTTAATTTCATTCGTAATAAATATGTCAACATGCAATGTCGTGCAACAACGCTTGATCGCATAATTAATTATAAAATTCAAAAAAAAAAAAAATTACAGAAAACATCTTTATTAAAAATTTTAGTTGCTGATTTTGTATATCACGCTCATAACAGTGGTGGGCAATTGATACAAATCAGACGCCAAAAATACGGTATATACGTTGTTACCTTTAGTAATGAGTAATTTTTTGCTTCCTGTGTGTTATATTCTCTAATTTTTATTGTTAATCTTCTTTGTTGCATGCCACTTGCAGGCGTGGGCACAAATAATCTTTTTTTTTCTGACATGGTTTTCGGAGAGCACGTAAATTTATTTGAGAAAAATTAAATATTTATATTTTCGTGACGCATTTTTAATTTCATTGCTGTTTTTTTGAAAATTGTTTAGCCAATTTTGAGCTGCAGTTTGTAGGTCTTTGTAGTCAAAATTTCCCTACTGCCAGCATATTTCCATAGCACTTCATCATTGCTTAGAGTGAAACTACATTTTCGCTTCAGCAGCACATGGATCAAACGAATAAGATAGATTTGTTCTTAAAATACTTCGCATTCTTTTAAAAAAAAATATTTAATCATTTAGCCATTGGACGAATAAAAATATATTAAATTGTTTGACTATCAGACTTCCAGCAATATTTTCATAACCAAAGCTCAAAGTAGGTGGGTAATCTTGCAAGCCAATTTTAAAAGAAGTAGCACCTGCTCTTCCGCAACCATCAAAAGCGAAAGAAGAAAATTTTCTGAAGACAACAAACAAAAACAACAAACTCGCTGAGTAATAGTTGTCATGATAAGCCAATGGCTGCTGAGGAGAAAATGTTGAAGTGCTAGATATTAATATATAAAGCTTAATTTCAGTTGTAACTTCTTAAAGCAACTTATTGAAACTAAGAAAAATTAAACATAACAAATAAAGAAATTTTCCCAATGTAACTTCAAAGCGTCAATTTAAGGGAATAACACTATAGCATGTTCTCCGCAGCAGCCACCATTAGTTGGCAAATGAATAAAAAATTCTCTTTGTATGCGATGATAAACGAAAAACTTTCCTTTTCTTTTTAAGCAGACTTTGATAAACGGATAATGCTGTAAGTCCACTTTGATATATTCCCAAAAAAAAAAAAAAAAAAAAAACAAAAACTAGAAACAACAAGTCCTTAAAAATTAGGATAACCAACAAGCTAGGCAATAAATAGCGCCTTCAAATAACATTTTACCTAAAAGGTAAGTCAGCTTCTATTTCTTTTGTGGTTTTTGAAATAAATATCTTACCTTCTATTTTTTTTCGTTAATTTTTTCCTTTTACAGCGATTTATTGTTGTATTTTTATTATTTATTACTGACTTTCGTTAGGTTTTCGTGTTGGCGCGCAACAAAAAACACTTCATTATATTTTACTACCCATGCAGGGGCATGGGTCTGTGGTATAACATAACTTGAATTTTTGAGTTATTGCTGTTGCGCGAAATAATTAAATTGTCGATTAATATGCAATTGGGGAAGGCGGCAACAACAAAAGCAACAACAACATTAGCAATGCTGTTATATTTGTTGTAACTGTTGTGTGCTCAAATACGATTTATTGTTGTGGGTTTTTCGTTTGTTTTCTGTTTTTGTTTTTTTTACTGCAAATATTAATTGCTTGTTTTTTTAATTAACGAGTTAATAAAAATATTATCGTAATTTTTTTTTGTTAAAAAAACTGGAAAAATAAATATTCCAACAATGCAGAAAATAAAGAGTTACTTGTTTGGCAGTCGATTTGATTTGTTGATTTAATTAAATAAACAATCCATGTTGATTGCAATAAATTAACGATTTGTGTTTACATTAAATCATACACTTTGTATAGCAATTGCTGCGGTTTAGTTAATGTATATATTGTATAATTAAAGGCAGGTAGGTAGGTAGGTACTCGTGTTCATTAAAGGTTTTCATTTTTATTCATCCAAATAAATATGTATTTAAAGCTTAAATCAAAATTCTTTTAAGTAATTATACCTAATAAGATTGAGGTGTCGAAATTTATATATTATAAAAGAACAATTTTTCATGTTTCCGAATGCGGTTTTACACCACTTCAAGTGAGATAAGGTAATGAATTTTTTAAATATGAAGAAAATCGCATGCTATAAAACTTGTTAAAGCTAGGATTTACTCCAAAACCATTTTGAGCAGATATATATAAAGCGAATTGGAAAAAAGTGAAAAGTTGAGCTCAATTGCATTCAAAAGCGCATTGATGATGATTTTTGCACTGAAAACGAAAACGTCTGAAATTTGTAATCGCCGATAAAAATGTCACTGAAATCGATGCAAATCCAAGACTTCCATAAATATATAATGAAATCTGTTTGGTATTGCCAAGGTAAATTAAAACTTCTGGGATACACGAAAAAATCTGTTTTATGAGGTTCCATGAGTTTTGACAAAATATTTTTCAACAACTACTTAAAAAAATTTGAAATGTGGACTAGCAACTTCAAGAAAATCATAGCAGGCGATGCATCAATCAATGGCGAGTAATCAAAAAGGGTGAAATCCACCCATTAACCCTCCGAGGAGGGCTTGGGTCTGGCCAGACCGTAGTTTAAAATATTAAAGTTGCTCCAAACTTCGCATCCGCGGACACCAAAAGTTTTATATTGGAGTCAATAAGAACCACGTAAAATTTGGTCCATTTCAGAAAACATTTGATGGACCCGCCACAGTTTTGAAAACTAGAAAATGGTCCTTAATCTACATAAAATCATTAATATCTCCCCAAAACTTCCCCATAGAGAGATCAAATGTATGACAAGGTCCCATTATTTTTTCTTCCTTAACAATTTTTCCGAACGTACTTACCCCCTGTCACCACCCCTTAGGGGGGCTTTCCTGCAAAAATGACATTCTCGTGAAATTATGAAATTGACTCCCCCTCTTCTCAGACGCCTCTGGAGGGGTTAAACGTTAGACCAACTCCTATTATTTTTATCTTCTCAAACTTTTCTCTTGACACACTTACTCCCTATCTGCCACCCTTTTGGGGGTCCTCATACAAAAAACACAAAAATTTCGAAAATTTTGAAAAATAATTCATAGCTCCCCCGGAGTGACCGGTAGAGGGTTCATTTGTATCAGCAGGTCCTATTATATTTTCTTCCTCAATATATTTTTCGAACATACTTATCCTCTATCTACCACCCTTTAGGGGGTCCCCCTAAAAAGAACACACAAATTGGAGAAAATTTCGAAATCAATTCATAGCTTTCCTGGAGTGACCCGTTGAGGGGTCAAATGTATTACCAGGTATTCCCTACATTTTCTCCGGATATACCTATCCCCTATCTCAACCCTTTTGGCGGGATCCCTCGCAAAAATGAAGAAAATTTAAAAAAAAATAATTCACTAGGTTGTTTTATATTCATTTTTATTGTGCTCTTGTCACAAAAAGGATACTTTTTACGATTTGTAGCATTAGCTGTTAACGTAAATGCAAACGCAACACCTCTTTTAGCGGCCTTATTTACAAAAGCTAAACCTTTGCAAAAAGAGAGTACATTTTTGAAATCATCATCAGATTCCCACGTAGATGGATGATTATTGAGAAATTCTGTATTTAATCCAAAGAAAATAAATGTTCTGCGTAAAGTTCCTCCACATCGTCATCATCGTAATAATACAAAACAACCTCTTACTCAATATTTTTTTTCAATATCGTATGATAAAATTTGTTGGGTCTGCTCAGACCCATGTGCACTTGACTGGGAAAAAAGTTTAAAATTAAATTTTTTCACAAACGTATCGTTTACTGTTCTATTGCGTTCGTCTTAACTTATTTGAGGAAGCCATGAACGTTGATCACTAAGAAATACCTAGAAAAAGAGGTATACCAATTTGAAAACCGATTGGGCCTGCTCAGACCCATTCGCCCGTCGGAGGGTTAAAGCCAGATCAAAAATTGGAACTGGAAGCATTAGATCAATTAAATCATGATTTGATGAGAGCGTGATTGTCTGCATAACATTGCCCTTGAGAATGTACAAACATCGGTTAATTTTTATTTGCTCTGCAAGTGGTACTAGATATCTTTATCGTGCACGATTTATCTTTCTCATTTAAGTGAATTTCAGCAGTCTTGCCATCATCTTGAAATGTTATTTAGCTCTCCAAGTTTTCATTAAAGTTAAGGTATTTCTTGGTTTTTCAGCACTCAATAGCCGGTATATTAGTTATGTAGCTTCGATCATTCCCGTTCAGGTTGAATAATCGATCGATTATATGATTTATGTATGCATATATAAGATTCTAAGCCACATTGCATTCTTAAAGCATATAATAATAATAATGTTTTCTTTACTAAATTGAATCTAATTTAAAGCCATTTCAACCCATTAAATTCTTTCACGGTAATGACGCGGCGTGGTGCAGTAAAACTTATTGCAAAATTTAAATGCCACTTTTAATTCTTTTCAAAAGGCATGCGAACTTCAGTACTCGTATGTTGAAAAGTTTGTCATGCAACCAAGAACTTGTCGACATTTCATTGAAATGGTGACGAAATAGACCACCCATACAAATCCACACAAATTACACTTACTCCCAGTCAGAGTAATAAACAAACCCATAATTTTGCAAATCAGAATTGAGTCAATTTACATACAAATATACATATATGGATATATATACATTTATCCAAACGTATAAACGAACGCATTATAATATGAATAATTTATTTGCATTTAAAATCGCTCAAAGGGTTTCAATTTGCCACGCGGTAATTGCAGGCATTTATTTTGATTGAAAATTCTATGGAAAATTGACTGCAGTACATCAATAAAAAATGTGCACAAAAATACATACGCATACAATTGCTTTTACACTAAGAAAAATATTTTTATGATGTAAATTAGTAGTATGTACTTTATTTTTTTTTTGCTATATAAATTGTTCAACGAAAAAATATTATTTTTCGCTATTGTGGGAAATATGGTTATATGGTTAAGCTCACCAAAAAAAGAGAATTTCAGTTTTTATTTGATTTTTTTGTGCCACACCCAGTTGATCAATACTGCCCACTTTCTGCTCAGTGAGCTTTGTTATTGATTTCCTTCTCTGTATTCAGTTTTTTTTATGAATCCAACTACTACGCCTACATCACTGATTTCGCCTACTTTTTTATTAATACTTTATTATGTTGTTTTACATCACTGTTCTTAATTTTCATAATATATAAGTATGTATGCTTTATTCTTTGTTTGTTTGATGGATGCCACGCCTATACCTCCAATTGATTTTTTACTTAATATGCTGTAATGTGCTGCTTAAATATTCATATGTCCAGAGTATTGGCTAAAGTTTAAGGTAACTTTTTCAAATTTTAACTCGACATTTCTGAAACCCGAATTCTAGAATATTGTTGAATCAATTTTGTCGAAAGCTTTCACAATTCAAGCAAAGATATTTTTATGTGGTGTTCTTGTAGCCATGTGTATATAATCATTAAAATCGGACAATTCTCAAACATTTTCCATTTTCTCAGTGTAGACATATCACGCAATATAGAGTTATGCTGTTTATAAAATATGTAAAATTAATAAACCCAACAGACAAACTCATATATTTTCATAATTTCATGGTAGAGTGGCGATTATACGCATTTAAATGTGCGCACCCACACACGTATCAACAACATTTAACACACATCCATCCATTCAATATGTAACAGGGCACAAGTGATGAATTTCCCTGAAGTGCGAGAGTGCGTGTATGCATACCATACATTGGTACATACATACAAGAAAAAAAAAGGAAGTCCCTCGAGACTCCAATGAGTTTGGTCTGTGTGCGTCATGACAAAATAATTAATCGCTTTGTGAATATTAAATCATTACAAAGTTTGCATATTTGAAATGCGTAAACAGCCGCTAGCAACTTTGGAGCCATCATTACTACCACTAACTGTAGTGCTTAGCTCATCCTTTTAGCTGTCAAATTTGATTGAACAGTGTTGGTAATGGTTCTACATTTCTCTGAAGGATTTTGCTGTAGTAAAAAAAAGTGACTTAGCTGTTGCTAAAAAAACATTTTCTGATGAATACAAATCAAAAAGTTTGAATATTTTGGATCGGTGATGCACAGACTTTATAAAATCATATCTCAAAAACGGAATTCTTTTGCTGTAGAAACGTTGAACAAAGAGTATTGATTTTAAAGGATATACAAAGATAAATAAATCAGGTTTGAACTGAAAAAAAGGCTTTGAATGGTAGCTCAGATGACAAGGATAAAAGTTCAAAACAATATTAATCTAGCTCAATAAAGACCCACCTACAACTTTGTACAGACCAAATGAATGAAGAAAATGATTAACTTGAGAGATTCTTCAAATTCAAGATCGAGCAAGAAAGTGATATAAACAATCCTAAAAATTCTTTTTCGGGTCAAACAAGTTGGCAGACTACAAGACCATTGAGCGCCTATTTGAAAGGATAAAGGAAAGGAGTAGTTTTTTTTAATAAACCAACGGAAAAATGAAAACGGATATTCTCCAGATATGAAATTTTTTTGTTGGACTTCTTATTTTTAAGTGGGGTCCTTTTCTTACTATTGCTCCCATATCAGCTGACAATTAACGTCTGCTGAATAGCTTTGAAGTCCTAAAAATATATTTCATCATCAAATCCAATTGCAACACTGTTCCATCATTTAAGTGTTGGCTTTAATCATTTACTGATTTGTTATTAAAACTTCCTTACTTGTGCAGACAGAGTGCGTTCGTCCATGCATTTTTTTTCATGTACCCTCAGGGTATTAAGTAACAACATTTCTCATACCCACTTATTGCTGCTCCATACTGCTAACACAACAACAACGAATGACTGACCGTTGACTGACTAGCTGTCTGACTGTCAGTCTTTTCAATTTAATCATTCACTCAATTTTTGTGTTGTGATTTTATTTTGTTTTTTTTTTTATTTGTTTTCTGAAACTTAACATTAATATTTACATTTGCATACACAAACAAATCCGTATGAATGAATGAATTATTATTGCTGTCTGTGCTTGACATGGATTAACTTTCGTAGAATTTGCATCCAACGTAGACGCATTTCCCTAGAAAAAAACAACAACAACAACAAAAAACAGAAACAAAATTGTAACCATGTCAATTTGATGGCTGACAGCGCCATGGCGTCGTTTGTCATTTTGTGCGTTGTGCGACTTGTGTCAGCAAATTCCCTTGTACATTTGTGGTAATTAATAATAATAATTTTCATGTTAAATATTTGTTGACATTTTAATTATGCATTATGCGCTATTGGAGACAAGTGGGCCTTGTTGTCCTTGTGTGCTCTTATTGTGAATTAAATTTATACCTATGGGGTTGTGTGCTAAAAAAAAACCTTACAAAGATCATTTGCTCCTGCCGTACAAATAGTCATATGTCACTGCTCTAAAATAACATTTTTGCTGGAGACTCGCGCAAGATATCGAATAATAATCTATATACGCTTCCATCAAACTTGTTACAGTAATAAAACATTGCCATATAGTCCTTGAACTTGAATTTTTATAGTTTGCTCCAAATTTGCTTCAGTTATTTCTTTGCTTGTTTCATGCTACCGTATATTTTTGACGTCAAATTTAATGTTTATAGCGCGCATAAAACGAGAAGTTAAGAAAAGCACCTAGTATCGGTGATATAGCCATCGGCATGACATATCTAGCTTTTCTAAAACTCGTTATGAGTAAGGAACTCATAAAACTGTTTTCAAAAATATGAAAAAATATATCGATATGATGTAGGAATATTATGTATACATAAAAAGTTTATAAAAATTTACCACCTCAGGAGCATATCCGGTTTGCAGTATAACAAAAACGTTCCCATTTCGCCAAACATCAAACACCTGACACTTGGCATCAATAATTTAAAAGTATAAATTATTTACTAACAATCGATAGATTTATTAAATTATATACTTTAATAAAGATTAAGCATTATTTTTTTTTTTTTACAAATTTCAGTACTTGAATATGATTAACATAATATTAAAGTCAAGACTTACAGACGTATTTGCATAAGTAATCGATTCGGTCTTCATAAAATCGCAATTGTTATGCCAAATATGTCAACTTATACATTGTGTATTCATTTAATATTCTCATATTTATAGCGTAATGTCATATTTTATCTATAAAAATAAAATAAAAAATTAAATAAATAAAAAATTAAATAAATCAAAAAAAAAAAAATGGTTTATTGTTTATTAACAATAGAGGAAATCACTATAAATATATCACTGCTAAAAGTTTTTGTTTAAATAAAAAAAAAGACTCAAAGAAAAGAAAAAAAAAACAAATTCTTATGACATCTGATTTATAGCCGACATTTGTTAATGTTTTATTAAAACTTTTTAGCGTTTTGTTTAACTTATGATGTCAATTTTGTCGCTCTATTGTTAAGTGAATAAATAAAACGTGTTATTTATTTAATTTGAATTTTGCGGTTTCAATTCTAAGAAAATAACAAAATTTATTTAAATAATTTCTTTGTTTTTTTATTTTCTAGCCATTTATTATTTAGTAGGCGAGGTATATTTGTTTATTTAATTTATGTTTTATTGCTAATAATTGCTAATTATAAAAAATATCACTATTAAAAATTATGTGAGACATAGCGGGGATTTATCAAAATTTGTGCTTGGAATAAATTCTTGTACTTGGAATTGCTGACGTCAAGAGTTGAGTTTTTGTTAGATTTCTTTTGAAATATGGTATTCAAAGGTAGTAGGCAAGAGAGCAACTGGAAACCTTTTTTTTAGAAGCTCGTTGCTCTTGAGCAAATAAATCGATTTGACTGAAACTTTGGAATATGAAAGCTGATAAATTGAGTTTTAATTAATAGTTTGAAAATTTAAGAAAAAAAAAGTGTTTTCATAAATTGCTTATATACAATAATTTTCTTAAATTAAAAATCTGAAAAAAAATATTACTAGACCTCATAATCCTAAGAAATCCAAATCCATTGACAAAATTTTGAAGACGCAATAATTTAAGAAATTATGTTAAAGTACATGTAGATAGTTTCGAGTCAAGCCTCCCGGTAAGAAGTTCCCTTGTACCTTGCGTAGAAATCAGATATAAAAGGATCAGACTTTAGCTCGGAATATATAAATTTTTCCAAACATAATGCTCGTTAAGCTCTGTTTAGTTACAAAATAACGTCTATATGTATTATATTTTTTTAGTGAAGGCAAATAATTTTTTCCAGATAACTACTAAAGTGAAGGACTCAAAAACTTTTCCAGATAACTACCAGAGCTCATCTTCTCTAAAATGGGTTGAAAAATCAGAGAATATATTATTCAAAATAAAACATGCTGGTGGTAAGCACATATTTTAACCAAAAGTGACCAAATTTACACGTGACAGAAACAATTTGTAGTTTAGAATAATAAAAATCACGTCAATTCTGTGATTATCATTGACAGCCACTTGCTAAAGGATTTCCCTGCTAAGTGTTGCGATAAAGCGCCAACAGCAGCTTAAATTTACTGCTTTCTCTGGTTATGGCTTATTATTTTCTAATATGTCAAACTAAAGGAAGACTCATAAATATATTGCGACAAAAATTTGTTACCGAGATTTAAATGAAAACCTCTTTAGAGGACGAAAATGTATTGAGAAATTGTATTGGTAATGGTATTAAACTGAAGATATTTTAAGAAAAATATAAAGAATCGGCCATAAAATGATATGATTTAAAAAAGGAAATTAAAGGGTTTGTTTAATTAAAATGGCTATGGAAGTGTATCTCCTACTTAAAGTAGTAATGCCTTAACTTACATCACGATTAATTTTTTTCAATAAAAATGTTAACAAAACAAATTCAGTAATCTTCCCCGATAAACATTTCTAAATCTAGCAATTAGATAAAAGACATAGAAAACATTTCTAAAAATATTCCTCAAGAGGTTAAGTTGCATAAAACATCCAACACCAAAAGGTAGTCAAAGTAGTTGAATTGTAGCAAAATTATTGAATGAATATCTCTACTCGTTACTCGTACTCAACGTAGTAACTCATTTCTTTGTAAATACCATAAAGGTTGCAGTTGCCATTGCTGAATGGTCTGTCTGTCTGGTTCATAGTCAGCCGGCAGTTGGCAGTTGGCTTAGTTATTATAATCGCATAAAATAAAGCGAAACCATCGGACATTTTAATGGTCGACATAAATTGTAATATTAAATCGAGCTGTCATGTCGGTGGGTCGTTTACCACGCTCACTCGTTCACTCGTTTGCTTTAGTTGTTCTTGTTGTTGTTGTTTTTTTTTTTTTTTGATAATTCTGAGACTCTTTTTGTCGAGTTGATTCGCTTGCTGTTTAATGTTGTCATTGGGTGCTCGTAAAGAGCATCACAAGACACTTCGTAGAACTTTGGTATGAAAAGTCAAAGCTGTGCTGGGAGTTTGTTGCTTCTTTTTCATCTCATTCTCGAGAACAGTTTGCTACTTTTCGCTTGAATTGTCTTGAGAATATATCTTAGCAGGGAGTTTGGCACGAAACTGTCGCACATCCGTTGGCGCTGCCTTTGTCGGTGAGCATGAAAGTAAAACGTGTGATTGAGGATGAAGTTTAAAGGCGCTTACGTTTAAGTAGAAGAAAAAATCACAGTGAGAAAGAGAGAGAAAAATGTAAAAAGTTGATTTTTTGATGATACAAAAATTTATTACAAAATAGTCTCATATATGGTAGCAAAAACAAAAAAAAAAATTAAAATATTTAGAAAATCAGATGAAATGAATTAATTTCAATTCTAAAATTCAGTTACAAAAATTTTGCCCTCACAACGAAGTTGAACAAAAGTAAATAAGTGTTTAGAGAAGGTGGAGAATTATTTGAGACTAACGTGCAGAAATGGTTTAAGAGAAACTGGTGAAGTATATATTTCTGAGAGTGGAATGACTTGATAATCTGAGAAGAATACCCACTTGGCTTCATTAACCTTCCAAATATATTTCACATAAAATCTAAAAAAGTTGCAGATACGTTTCAGAAATCTCCCATTACCATTCCAGAAAGCTTCGACTAGGTGTCATATTATTCGAATTTAGGGTTAATTTGAAACGTTTCTGAAACATTCACACAGTTCTTTACTAACCATGTACCCACATTTGATGTCGTATTATACAATGCAGCTAAGAAAAGTTGAATTTGGTTCCTTTCAGAAACACTTCAGAAAGATTTCAGAAAGGTTAAATTTGAAAGATTTAAAAATCGTAAAATCTGAAACCTTGCAGAAGCACTTCATAATGATTGCATGTGAGAGATTACATATGAAATATATATATCAAACCTTAATATACTAACAATAAGTAATTATTGAAAACTGCTCCCAAGTTGACTATCTCTATCACGTTGAATTTATTTCTTCCTCTCTCAAACACAATTCTCACAAATCTCTTTTTGTCGAATGACACTCATGCGGTATAAATCAAAAGCTGCGGGAAACAAATCATTATTTGAATTAATACGAAAACGCAATGAATTATGAGACAACAACAACATATAATAAACAATACCTTTGTCTTCTTTTACCTCTTCTACTTCTACTTAATTTAAGCTCCCACTTCTTTCCACCACATATCACAACTACTGGCGCTCATCAGCAGCAGCAGCAGCAACAACGGCAACAGCAGCAGCAGTAGTGAAAAAAGACAAAAGATTTTTGTCTTTGTTGTTTGGCGATGGCGTTGGCATCGTAACTCATAACTTATGCTTAACGTGGGGTCATAAATAACTGAAGACAAT
Organism: Meiosimyza platycephala; assembly: GCA_963662105.1. Taxonomy (NCBI): domain Eukaryota; kingdom Metazoa; phylum Arthropoda; class Insecta; order Diptera; family Lauxaniidae; genus Meiosimyza; species Meiosimyza platycephala. Next base: position 93,315,861 of record OY759210.1, read on the forward strand.
AGAAAATGAGGACAAACATTCATCACACAAAAGAAACAACAATCAGCGCAAAAAAAGAAGAAAAAGAAGTAAAATATTTATAAGAAAGAGACAAAATCTTAAAAAGTTAGCATTAAATTTAAGCGAGACAAGAAATTGTGGCGGTAGCTTTTTAAAATCTCTTATTCTTTCGCCGGAAAGAGGAAGATGTGAAATGTCTGGAAATTGGATATCACTTATGATATGACACAACCGTAACAATTTGATATATTTGATAATTTTCAAAACATTAATACTAACTTTTTGAGAATATATAAACCGACTTTTAATGGAAAAAGTTTTCAAGAGCAACAAAAGAACAACAAAAATGGCTATCTAATCGTATTAGTTTCATATATTGCCAAATGAAATCATCAGTGACCTTTAGCTTAGAAATTAGCTCTCATCGGCTTAAAGGTCACTGAAGATTCCATTTAGTAATGTATAAAACAATTATGACTAAGCGTAGCCGTTTTTGATTTTGCATAAGCTCCATAAAATAAATAAAAATTATTTTCCATTCCGATACACTCAAAAATATATATATATATTTGGATCAAAATAAATCAAAAAATTATTCAATTCCAAAATTAAATCTTCCGACTAAAATGTGCTTATAGAAAAGTTAGTATTACTGTAGGATTGAGGCGCAATCGCTCAAAATATCTGTGTTAGAAAATTTTGTGTACTTTTCTTTCTTGGAAAAAATAGATATCCAACAAACTTGAAAGCGCCGTACTCTATAGAAAATTTTTTAGCCATGTCCTACAAAATTTTGTTTCAAAGAACTTTATTTTCATCTTAAAGACAACCGATACTTTCAAATTGATATCATATCCTCATTGATGCCATAATTCTTCATTCTGCCATAATGTGTTGGCGCAGTTGTCATCGTTGTTCTCTTCTGATTGCCTCCGGTGTTTGTGTGTGCTTTTTTTTCTGTGTCAGCGCAACATCAGCAGCTTTTCTTATTTCTCGCTGTCGCTGATCCCTTACTATCAACATGAAATCTCTCTTCACTACCTCTTACCCTTCGACGCGACGTCTTGTGTTTTTCTACACTCATTCAATTTTGGGTTAACGATGTTAAATTTGATGACATTAATCATTTGCCATGTCGATAAGTTCATAAAGGGATTAAATGTTGCCGCCATCGCAGGCTTCTACGAGTATGTGGAGTAAGGGTTTTTTTGTTTAAGTCTTCGTTAAGTTGATTTATGTTGAGAGGCTTGAAAATTTATAGTTAAGAAGCTCATGAGCATATGGTTTGCCCAACGTGTGCGTGGAAAGGTAGCATCTCGGGTTTTTTGTATTTATTTTGTTAATTTTTTTGTGTGCTTTTATTATAGCACTGTTTCCGAGCAAGAAATGTAAATCTTTCTGAAGTCTGTTTAGAACTTTTCAAGGACTCTCTTTTTTTTATAAAAATTAAGGAGATGTCAGTTTTTACAAAAAGCTTTAACTGAGAGAAACACTACTCTAGTGAAAAGTCACTGAATTATCGTGAAGTTTTTTTGAGTGATTTTGGCTCACTGAAAAAGGACCAAGTATTCTCAGTCATAGATTACCGAGTAATTCAGACTTAATTCAGTCTAAGAAATGCAATGCTTGGTTTTTGCGTACGTTTGTGTACGACACCTAATACTTCCTGGGGTGGGTACGAAAATTTTCGACAGGGGTTGGTTTAAATAAGACAGTGTCCTTCGTTTTCGTACGACTCTACATAAACTTGCTTATGTTTTTAGAGTATATTATAATTTAGTCAAAATTTTGGCCTATTTTCATGGCCCTACGACTTGATCTTATAAACATCGTTCCCGAGAAATCTTTTACACACATCTCTAATAAAAAAATGTTTGGCTTCCGGTGACGATTTTCATCAAAACTGCTTGGCACTCAATGTGATAGAGAATACAGCGAAGGGCAAAAAAAGAAATATGAGTCAATTTTAGCTCTTTACAACAAACACATCGTTTTATCGTTGTAGTTTAGTTTTTATACGCGCTTTGTACGGGATTTGTGTTAAAAAACCGAAGAGCACGTACAACACAAAAATGCTCACATTGAGGTTTTATTCGTTTTGTTTGATCAGTGTATTTTTATTTCTACACTCATATTGTTGTTTTTTGATTCATGGAATGGCTTATGGTTTATGACAGAGTTTTATTTTAGCAATCGAGATCGAATTTGTAGTAGGATTTTTCCTGTTATTGTAATTGTTGTTTTTATTGATTTTGTTGTAAGTATATCATGCCTACAAAATTTTGCCCATCTGTGCTCTAGACTCCTTCCAATAATAGCTCGTTTTGTTTCATACGTTATTTTAATGTACAGAGGAGACAGATCTATGAAAAAAATTTCATTAAAGATAATAAGATTCAGACGCAAGTGACACTCGAACTATTCCCAAACATTCTTGATTGTGCGGAGACATGAGATTTTTCAATATTACTGCTCGGTAGGTAATAATTGGGCTGACTATCAACAGAAAATCTCCAGCGCATGATCTGTGTGCGTATGTTTCAGGATTTTTCTGCAATTAATCTACAGATGTAGATAGCGCGTATTGCCCTACTGATGAATTTCTCACTGCAATAATTTACTTGGAAACTACATATTCTATAATATTTTGGACAGAATCAATGGTATTTTTTTAACCATTTTTGCTACAATTTGACAACCACTACATTCCTTTAGGGCTGAACTGTTGAATCCATTCATTTGTATTTGACTTCAATGACTAAGTTTTAATTTCAGTTTTTTGACAGTTTAATAAAATAGTGAACAATAACAAAAAGCAAGTGCTCCAGGCACAAACCGGATGCAGAATCGCATTAAAAAATGATGCACCTTCTATATTATACGCTTTCATGTGATCCAATGTGACGTCGACCGAAAACGCAATACGAAACATACAAATTTTGTAGCCTGAATAACAAGATCATCGATGTCGTTTTATTAATTGACGCTTCATTAATTTATTTTCTTCACTAAAGAAAAAAAAATTAAAAACAGCTTCCATTAACAAGACCATATTTTACTAGAGAAATCTTTAAAAATTCCACACTAATCCAAATTTATAGTTTTGACACAACTTAAATTGTGAAATATAATAAATTTTGCTAAAAATTTAAATTATAAAATAAAATTAAAAATAACAGAAACAAAACAAAATTAAAAATTAAAAATAACAAAAACAAAAAAAAAAAAAACCACCAACCAAAAGCGCAAATTTATAGCACCCGATGTCAAAATTAATTTCTCGGTCCATTTAAGTTTTGCGCTAATTTCGTTGCAGACAAATTACTACAACCGACTGCCGACTGCTGGTTGTTGCAGCATAACCCGTCCAACGTGTAGGTGTTGCTTCAGGAAGCTGAATAGCCGCCGCATGGGAATAGAAAACATGTGATATCATGTCATGTTTTGGTGTCGCTAAGCTTTTGTTTATGAAATTTTTTGAAATTAATTAAATTTATGATCTTGTTGTTAAATCTTTTAAGACATTTTTTCCCCTCAAAAATATAATAAAAATTTATTTGTGTATTATATTAAATGAAGCGCTCTAGATGGCAACCTTTGAAATAAATCAATTTTGTTAGCCAAGATCAGAGGGATGCTTTTTGCCGTTATAGAGAAAATTTTAATTTAAATAAAATTTTATGTTTTATTTTTGTGCTTACTAATGGAAAATGACAATTAGAGAAAACACAAGGTGTCATAAAATTATAAGTCGTAAGTTTTATTTTGAGAAAAATATGTATCATCTGTGAGCACCCTATCGTAGAGCTAGCGAAAAGATGCTCCCAGCAAAAACTTGTTGCTCAACAAAAACTTTTTTCTCTCTTTCTCTATACGATTCTCTCAGTAAAATAGAAAAATTATTACAGTACTCAGAAAACGTAGGGTGCAGAGCAGTGATGGCAATTGCGTATTGTAAAAATATACTGAATCGAGACTGGAAATGTACTTTTTAGAAGCCATCTCAAAGCCCGAACGTACTGAAAACTTATCGAATGTACTGACGATGATTTTTCGGGACGCAAATGTTCCAAAAAAAGTAGAAGTGTATCGAAAATGCTATGACTGGTGCATAGTTGCTTTGTTCATATGGAAACATTTTCAACAAGTATTGTAAAGTTATATGACATGCTCCAAATACTACATATTAAGACACCTTATGAATTCCCTTAATTTGTTTATAATTGTAAGTAGCTATGCTGGTTGTAGCGTACACAAGTGTTATATATTACGTTAAATAAATATAAAAATATTTTTATGAGACACAAAAACTAAGTCGATAAGCTGTCAAATAAAACATAATAAATTAAAAAGGAAACAAATAGATTTTCACATGACGTTCAACGTTGGAATTTATGTCGCCCATAAAGTATCACTGCACAGAAATCATAAATTTTGCAAATCGCATGGGATTTATGCAATTGCCAAATAAATTAATAGGCTACAATACGTAGTGGCAATAAAAATTTAAAAGAAAAAATAACTTGAAAAAAATGTTTAAACTTTAACAAAAAAAAAAAAAAAAAATAAAATCAACAAAAAGTTTTAGAAAAAAATACGCAGCCTGTGTGGCGCAGCACAGGCACACCGGCACGGGTGAGAATGTCGCTGCAAAAATGTCCGCCTACATCATTTTCAAATACAACTTACGACAAACAGTCATTTATGCTCATACAACACGTTGACTGACTAAATGTATTTCGAAATTAATTCAAATGATCGTTTCGTTTTTATGTATTTCCGTGAGATATTTTCTTTAAAATAAATTTCGTTGTTTTATTTAACAAAATATTTTTATCGCAATCTCAAGCAATAAATTTTGTGCCGAATTAATTGTGGACAGCGGGATTCTTAAAAATATTTTTTTGATTATTTTATTTTTCATTTCAATTAAATTTATTAATAATGCGTGATAAAATGTGACACACACACATGAGTGGGTGGGTGGGTGAGTGCTGCTGCGGCAATTCAGCAGTGGGGTAACACTACATTAAGTTTGGATATGTTATGTGTTCGGGAATATTCTAAAACTAATTTGCCATAATTTTACATTTCAATACTTAATTAAGTTTTTCAATTAATTTATTTTGTCTCAATATTAATGCATGTGGGAAATGAATATTAGAAAATATTTGGGGTTTTCGATTTTTTTTTTTTTGTGGGTAATATTTGACTTTTGGGTGATTTAATATTTTATTTGAAATAACTAACTTTTAAAATATTTTAACAAATGTGTGTAACACAACTCTTAAAAAAATGTTATTGGAACACTTAATCTTAGAAACTACATATTTGATATATAAAAAAAAAATAAAAATATTTAAAATAACCCAATATTGAAATTTCGCTATTTCTAATATCATGCTTTTTGAATCTCCAAAAAAAAGAAACATAAAAAAATTATATAAACGCTACAATTTGTTGCTCAACAGTGTTGCCAAAATCTTTCTCACATATTCATTCTGAAGTGTTGCTGAAAGGTTTACGAAACGTTACACGCCAAGTAGGCTAGTCTACTACTTCTTTCTTCATAAACTGAATAAAGCTGAAACTCAAACTTGTTATGTAACGTTTTGTGAAACCAGCCAGCATGTGGCGTGGCGAAAAAAAAAACGCTTTCAATAAAAATGTAAATTTAAATGTAACATTAATGCGATGTAGAATATTTAATTTTTGGCGCTGCCAATGCTAACTTAATAAAAATTTAAATTCTTATTATAGTTAATCATAATAAAAAAGCAAATAATTGTCAGTCTTCTGGCACTGTGCAATATAACAACAGTAAGTTTTTTTTTTATATAACTCATTGTCAATAATTACTAATATTAACTTAAAATAAATATTTTTATAATGACAAATGCCAAATAAATAATTTATATATAGCATTTGGCATTCAAAGCTGTTAACACAAATATCACAACTTATGACAAAATATTAAAATTAACATAAATTTTATTTTAATAACTGCGACAAAAGAAAAATGTTGGCGGAACTAATTCTTAAAAAGCGACAAAAAAAAAAAAAAAAAAATCGTTGTATTTCCAAAAATAATGCGCTACAAATGAACCTGTACGATATTAATATAAGCGATGAGTTTAAAAGATACTTTATGAGTCATTAAACAAAGCTTAAGCAATAAATTAATAAGAAAATAAAAAAACAACAACAACAAATACCACAATAGTAATGCAAATAAATTGTATAGCGATCTACAACAAAACGCTAAAATAAATTATTAAAATTGATATAAATATGGCAGCTGGTCAGAAGGTTATGTCGCCTTACAAAAAAAAAAACAAAAAGAAACACACGCTGATATAACAAACATCAAAAGAATTTAATTGAACCGTAAAATAACTCATTAACAGATTTAAAATATTTAATTTTATAGTTTTTTTTTTTTTGAAAAATAAAACAATCAGCAGCTTTGTGTCATTTTTTGTATGGGCACGTAAGTAGTTATAACAACAAAAAGCCAAAATTTAAATATTTAATTTAAAAACATTATAAATTATCGTATTTACATACGTTATTTATTTTAAATGTAAATATGACATTTGGCTACTATGATTTTATTGTCAATAGTTTGCCGCGGAATTTATATAACAAATAGCAGTTTGCTAAAGAAAACATTATTTAACAAATTAACATTTATCTACATTTATATACATTTGAAGGTATTTAAAGTAAGTGCAGTTTGACATTGCTACAGTACACAAAATAGGTGTTATTTACAATGACATAAAATTTATAAAATCGTTAAGCAACAAAAGCTTAAAGTGAAACATTAAAAATGCTCCAATTGGGGTCGTCCTGACCAAATAAATTTTAATGCTTATGAAACCCAATGTTACTTGCTGTTTGATAAACAAATGGGATACTCCCCTTTCTCCTCTCGCTCTAACTTAACATTGTTGGCTTAGTTATTACGAGAATAGTAGTCCTTGATGTTCTGAGCATATCGATTCAACCAAACCTTAGATGGACAGATCATGTGCTCAGTTTATCGAAAGAAGCGGCCAATTGTATGGATTTTTTGAAACGGTTTAAGAAATAATTCCATCTTGTTGACGATTAGACGGTCTATTTGATGTACAGGGTGTCCCATTTTAACTTACACAGCTGAATAAGTCAAAAAATTGCAAGTCATTCAAAAAATGTTTCTGTATATAAGACCCAAACTAGTGAACAGGCCTAGGCTACAAACCTTTTCTTTTGGAGCTACTAGATCGAGTTCGGCGACATGTGATAAGACTAATAAGTAGATGATTCAGAAATCGTCTCCATTATCGATTCTCTTGAGCATCAGCGTGTCGTAAGGGGACGTCCATTAATTACGTGAGCTAAAATAGTGGGGAAGGTGTCCGGCAAAATCTCACCAAATCTCACCAAGGGGGGAAGAGAGTCAATGAAAACCTCACGTCAACTTTTTAATGCATAGAATTTACATTAAAAATTATAATTTAAATCTCACGGGAAGGAGGGGGGGGGGGGGGTCCCCGCCAGATCTCACCAAATCTCACCGAGGAGAGGGGGGCGCGTCCAAATTTTCAAAAAAACACCTCACTTAATTAATTGACGTCCACTAAGGTGTTTAATCATCTTCTATAGATATGACGTTAAAGTGTACTCTAAAAATATATGTGAACTGGTTCCATCAGTCCGGTTTCTCTCCCGCAGCACTTAGGCGCCTTATCGGGTCCATCTTTTTTGCCATCACATCTGATGGTTTTCAGTTAAAAGCATTTTAGATTTTGATGCTTCAGAAAAAATTCCGCAACACAAATACAAGCTACATGCGAAATGGAGACTCTTCAATAAAGGTAAAACCCCTGAAATTATGGCCAATCGCCGAAAAATAGGAGTATAGCCATTAGAAGCATAGCCGTTAATTGCTGGATATGAAACGGCATTTACTTTTAATTTAATAATGTTAGAGAATAATAAATGAACAGTTTACTGCTAGTCTTATTGGCCATGCTACAATATGCTCACGGAAATATTATAGGTAATAGCAGGATTAATGACAGACGTTTTTTAAGTTTGACATTCTAGTTCAAGACGTTGCTCACACGTCAAACGTACGTCAGGGAGCACTATTTCGATATTATTGTTTTTATGAGCATTTTTTTAATTGCTATATGAACTATTCATATTAAGTAACGCCCTTAAGGGGGTTCGAGAAATATGACAGTTTGGGTTTGGCCCTATATGATAAGTTGGGAGAGGGTCAAAAATGTGGGAAAACAACGTTACATAATATATCAACAGTCTTTTAGAAACCTCAGCTAAATAGCTAAGAAGGCAACAAGCTGTAGTAGCTAAACTCTTTTTTTTTTATCATTACGCTCACAAAAGTTTGGTATGAAGCAACAAATTGGAGACAGAGTACGTACCTTCGATAATAATGCGCTCACTGGAGTAGCGGCATGTTCAAACTTAGAGACCGTTAGTTGTGATAGACAGGCCCAAATATTGGGAACTTTGAGAATTTTTTTAAGATAGGGGGAAAAAAGTGCAAATACTTGGAATGTCGTCTCTTAAACTAACTAAACTAAAAAAATGTTGGCAAGCAACCTAAGGGCGGCACATTTCTAAATCCGGGCCTGGTGATAAACGAATATGCGCTGCTGTTCGCATCATTTGTTTATCAGAGTACAGGTTTAAAAGTGAAAAGCCTGTTAAAGTTGGATACACAGATTTTCGTTGCTTGTCTTATTAGAGCCATGCATTACAGTGCAGCGTGATCAAAATGTAATAAAGGCGAAGACAAATTTGAGCGCTCTGAAGCTGTCAAGTTATGACACACGAATATAGCCGTATGCCAGTGCAGCGTTAAAATACATGAATAATAGTGGAAATAATGGAGAGAATTGAAGGTACTAGCTACCGAACGTGTAAATTGGAAAAGTTTTGTTGAAGCTCTTTGCTCCATGAGCAGATAACGGACACAAAGGAGAGATAGATGGTTAGAGAGAGAGAGATAGAGAGAAATAGAGATAGAGAGAAAGAGAAGGAGTGTAGCCCAAGTTAAGCCTAAGCTAAAATAGACATCACGAGACGTAACGAGTAATTTTCGAGTAAATGGAAACCAATGTTCATAGCCAAAATTAACGTACTTAACTGATCGAAAGTGAAGGATACATTTTGACGAGACGAGTTGTTCCTTAAGAACCGAACTTGAAACCGTCACTACTCGTCATAACAGCTACTTCGATTCGTTGGCTAGAGTAACATTTTGGGTTAAATATCAAAATAGACGTAACGAGTGCAAAAGTTCGTTTAGTTGCTATCGTCTCATCAAGTCAATTTTGGTGAATGCTTTAGATTTAAGTTTGGGATGAGGTAGTTAAACCAACGTAGACCAGTCAGATGCAGCTCCAGTGATCATCAGCTGACCGCTACTGGTGGCATATGCGGCATTCACACGAGAACCTTTGAGGTAATAGTTTAATTGAATAGCATCAACTATAATGTTTTTGAAAATCAAAATTTGGCATATAGGTACATACATATGTATGTACATAGTTCGATATGTACCTAAAATTTTAAAACTTTGTTGCAGAAATTAAGGCACCGGTAAGCCCAATTCTCAGCAGATTCTTTATGATACAAGATATTAAAGCGGAATATATTTTAAATTCAAGCATTTTTGAAGAAATACCTCTATGTTTAATACCAGAAGAATATTTTATCAATCAACAACACAGTTCTCAAACTCAAAAAATTTCTTAAAACAAATTTTTAATTAAATTTATTTCTCGTTTGGGGGTTCATTTGTACAGAATTTATTTTTAATGTAAAATACTTCATTCTCCCTCAAATAAAGTTTGCAATTTTATATGAATAGAGAATAAGTGAACTTAAATCAATTTTTAATATTCTTTTGTAAATTATTACTATTTTGATGTTGGAAAATATAATTGAAAAATTTATTGAAGAGATGCAAAGAAAAAATTTTACTAAATAAAATTGTTGTTTGAAATTACAAAAAGTAAATTAACAATTTTATCTCAACTTGTTGTATGAGCCACAATATTTCGTTATCTGAAGTTAAAGCCTCTTTCTACACCTCATAACCTTTCACATTTCCAGTTAACAGGAAACAAAACAAAAAAATAAAAGAGAAAAAAATAAAATACTCGAAATCCATGAATACCTTTGAGTGAACTGCACAGATGCAATATCTTAAAAATACATGAAAAATGAAATATGCAACCGTGCATAAATAAACGTAAAGTGCACTACACAACATAAATTTACAAATATACACAGGATCATGAATACTACGAAATATATGTATGACTGTATGTAGTCGGTCGGTCGTATATGATATCAACCTATGATTTATGACCAACTGTGTGCAGCAACCAAGAGCACAGAGTGAGTACAACATTTTAAGGAGAGGGGGGGGGGATGCTGTTATACCACCACTCATGCAGCATAGTGCCAGATAGACAGTTTGACTGTCAGTTCAGTTGGTGTTCATTTCCGCACAGCATGTGTAGGTACCGGTATATTTCTCCATATTACTGTTTTTGTTTCGAGAAGGATTGAATATCAAAGTGCTCATAATTTATAAGCAAAACTACTGTTGAGCCAGGTGGTTTACTATTGCAATGAGTGGAGGGAGCTCAAGTTACCTAAAAGCAACAATAAATGTTGTCATAAGTCGTTAGAGAAATCTATAAACTACGTACATGCATACAATAGAGAAACATCAAAAGGGTTTTGGTAAGATGAAATACTTCATATTTAATTGCTATTTGAAAATTTATTACAAACAATGATAAAAATGTAATATTTTTGCAAGTGGACTTAGGAAATTGATATTAGTTTGCCATAGCATACATATATTTTTCATATGAACATTGATGAACAGCAACGCTTTGTCTTTTACAATAAAAAATTCAAGTTATCTTAATTTTAGTTTTATCTTAAAGGTTTTTTTTTTTTAAATTGTAGAATATTAAAAAATATACTTGAAAGAAATTGATGTACAATTAAGGAAAAAATTTTTAAAAATTGAATAAATAATTTTGTTGAATTGGTTTTTCTTTTCAACCTCAAGTAGTGTGCTTTAACTTCAGAGAAACATAGAGCCCACAAGAAACTCTTGCAACATATACGTGAATTGAATTTTCTTTTATAGCATTCCTAAGGATATGTTTAGGGAGTCGGTGAAGATTATAGGTAGTTATATGATTTTAATGCCATTAGTATCGCTATATAATGTTGTTTACATTTTATGAAATATAAAAAAAAATTAAAAAAAAAAAAATATGGAGGCTTGTCTCAACCAGAAATAAAAACAAAATTTTTTTTTAAAAGATTAGAGATGCCAGAGCTAAATGGTCTCCGATTTGGCGTGAAATGCTCTAAAAACGCACTCTGCAAAATAATGAAAAATAATATAAGTGACGGAAAAAAAAACGTCTGCCTTCAAAAAACCAGCGCTGGAAACGTCTGCCATCTCCAGTTTTATGTTTTTATAAATAAAAGAACATGCGAGCCAAGAGGCAGACGCGGCAAAATGATTTAGTGCTTAATTTTTTTTTTAAATTATTATAATATTGTAATTTTTAAATACAGCAATAAGGGGCCGTTCAAGTATTAGCTAACGCATTTAGGGGGGGGGGGAGGGGTTCGAAAAACGCGTTACGCTGCGAGTTAAAAATATCTTGTTTTATTTAATATTATCACAAACGCGACTAAAGCATAACAAAAGTCGCTAAAATGACTTTCCAGTACATTGCGCAACATAATTGTGACTTTTAGGTAAACATAGTCACTTGGGTGATAAAAATCTTAATCTTAAAAATCTTCAAAAATTGCGTTACGTTATACTTGAACGGCCCCTAACTTAGTGGCAGCAGATGCTCTTTTTTGCGTTTTTTATGACATAACCTTTATAATTATTGCAATCTGCCAGACCATAAAATTACTTCTCTAAGTTTTTCAAGAAATTAAAAAAAAATAAATTTCACAACTCTTATACGCAGCAGCAAAAACGTCTGCCGCTTGCATTAATTTGTTTCTGTGTTTAAAAATATTTATTAAAATTAAAGGCAGACGCGATGGAATTATTTATATTTATTATTTATATCACTTAAAACTTCATGATATGCAACTTCTGCTGTACGATTAAATTATATATAAATTTTGGCCACTGGCTTTCTTACAATTATTACTGCCACTTTCCAATTTATAGCTGAAATTGTTCATGAACTTGCTCTAAATTTTAAGTTTTGACAAAAATCAGAGCAAAAAAACAACTTCTCAGTAAAAGGCAGTTCGATTTTTGTAACATTCTGAGCCATTAACTTACTTTTATCTCACCGCGCTACCTTCGCAAAATATTTAGCCCTAATCATCGCACAATTTAGGTATACACTTCTAGAGCTTTAAATATATTTTTCAGTTGTCTGCCGCTACTGCAATCCAAAGTATCGTTTTCTTTCAACGCGCTATTTATCAGTTAACGCCATCGGTTTGTCAACATGTCACATTTAAACAGCGTGACCGTACGTATAACCAACTGAGCATACAATCGATCCGGCCATAAGCATAAGTAAGCATTATGCTAAAGAAATATCAACTTCTTAATAAATTTTCCATGGAAATGGCGAATAGCATAAATGCTCATGACAATATTTGCCAAGTGGACAAGATAAATGTGCGCAGATATGTATTTACAATACAATAAATAAACACAACACAAAATGTTAGTATGAACATTTCATATTTGGCTTTAGATTTGTTGAAATTGTATTTTTTTCAGGTGTTACTTGAATTTAAGAATCAGTTCAGCAAAAAAGTAGTGGACAGAAACTGCCAAAACTTTGTTAGTTTTTTAATTTTTAAAATACTGAAAGTTAACTTAAGGTAATCTAATTCAATATCTATAATTTGGAAATTGACTGCAATTACTCGAGATAGTGCTGATGTTTTTTTTTGGATTTCAAAATTTATTAATTTCATCAGTTTCTAAATGTATAGTAGAAAACCCTTATAGATTCTCATAACTTTTTTGAGTGGGAACTACAGACCACTCACAACAAAAGCCAACAATAATAACATATAAAAGAGCACAAAATGCTACATTTATTCAAGATCACTATAAATATTCTGCATGTTTTCATAAGATCCTACTTAAACATTGAATAAAAAAAAAAAAAAAAAATAACCACATGTGGGCTAATCTTATCTTCGTTTTAATGTCATCTTGCAAACAATAAAACATAAATTATTCCACACCGTGTGGAAAAGTCAGCCAAAGAGTTGATATAGCCAAAACGATGCTGTTGACAACCAAACGATTAACCAACCCAACAGAAGAGACCGACGAATCGAACGAATAAACAGCAGCAGCAGCAGCAATCGTACCTAGTAGCAAACCAAAAGTGGCACTAAAGGACATTATCGATTTTTTTGTTCTTTTCGCTGCTGTTGAACAAAATTTGAAAGTTATCAACTTTTGGTAGATCTTGCTAACCTTACGAAAAGTAGGTTTAAGCGAAAAAAAATTCCCTTTGATTTTTAGGGAATTTCGAAAATTTCATGAAATTAAAACTGGCTTGCATTAAAAATTTTTCTGCTAAGTATTGTGACTTTTTTTTTTTCATATAAGCTATGCAGTGACATCGATTAACATCTTCCTGGAATTTTGTTGTTTTAAACAACAAGGAGATTTCTTGCTTTCATGTTAGTGAATGCATTGCTTAACCTTTCTGTGCCGCAGAAAAATCTTGCACAATTATTTTAAGCACGATAGTTGAGAAAATTTTGTTTTTCTCTGGAAAGTTTATCATTAGTTTACTAACAAAATAAACCACATTTTTCAGCGGCCATTAATAAAAGCTATATATTTTGTGTAGCATAAAATGTTGTCAGGAGTGATTTATAAAAATACGCGCTAAGTTGCATCGAACTTTGCTTATTTGATGCTATATCAAAATTTTATGTTGATAGATAATTAAAAGTTACTCATACGTCATAGATTTGTTTAGAATTTTATGGTGCTAATGAAAATTTTAATATTTTTCTTACACACATATACAATCTTTATACACAGGGCCATTATCTTAAGTCAAGACTTTAGCATTTTTGCATTAACGGGTTAAGTTTCTTTTGTTTCCTATGCATTGTTGTATACTGAAATTTATGCTATTTCCAGCACCTTTTTTTTTTGATGCGTGCTTAGGAATTTTTTTTCTTTGTTGTTGTTTTGAAAGTTTTAAAAAAAATTGACTTCGTGCCTTTAAGCGGCCGATTGAACGGCCTTTTACGCCTTGTTTTCTGCTAAATCTTAACACGCGCATCTTTTTCACCATGGCAGCTTGTGGTGTATAGCAGCAACATAACGTGAATGAACAGCATGTCACGTTATCCGCGAGTGCATCAGTGTGCAATTTCGTGCTAAATTTTAAAAGCGTCTGGCAATTATTTAATTTTATTGTTTTCTGTGTGTTCCGCGAAATTTTTCAGATTTTACGTACAAAATTTCTTGATGCAACGCAGTGTAAGTAGTGCTTAAGAGAAATCTAATTGTAATGGTTTTTTTTTTCAAATTTTTGGGTTATGTTTAAAATTGAATCGATTATCACATTCTTAATTCAGTAAACTCAAGATGATGGACAAATATTTGCTTCTGGCAGCTGCGGCAATAGCTACTATTGATGCTTCGAAGAAGATCGAAGTACTTTTGGTGACCGCAAATAACATCAGAAACGAAAAATCAAAGGACAATTTTTAGGTGAATTTTTGCAAAAACTCAGTGCTTAAAAAAGGATATTTAGCTTTCAAAAATAAAAAAAATTAGTATGCGGTAACCTTTATTAGTACAAAGATGTTGCTTTAAAAAAGAATTTATTACAATCGGCTAAGCATATTTTACGCCAAAGCGTTACAAACCTTTTTTATTTTGAAGGAAAAATAAAAATTGTTTGTATTCAAATTTTTATTCGTAGGTTTTAGTTGTTATAGCCTTGTTTTTTAAATTTTTACATTAACAAAATCTAACACCCATGCTGTGATTTGACCTCAAGCAACATTTGTCACCAGTCAAAACTCCCACGAGTAATTGAATTTTATTTTGTTTCAAAAAAAAAAAAATAAAACTAGATTTTTCTATAAAATAATCCTCATTTGAGGAGTGACAAAAATGCCTCTAAAATTAAAAAAACTGAAAGCCGCAGGATAAAGCAATAAAATATTTAAGCTTAACTGTAAAAATTTCTTGTGCTTCCTCATTTTTTTCCTGCGCATTTATCTGACAGCACTGTCCAAGTGACTGCGGGTGTCATTCGCGCATGCTGCAGGCAATGGCAGCCAGCAACACAAAACTGCACGCATTGCAAATTCGTTGGGTAAAATCGTGTCATGTATTAATTCGACTCACGACAGCATTGAAGGCGTCCACGTTGTTGTCAACGACAGCAACAACAATGCTTACAACAACAGCGCACAAAAATGTGAAATGTTGACAACATGCAAACGTCAACAAGGCGCGTTGTTCTCATATTTAAAATTCAGCAGCAAAAGGCGAAAAAATGACAGCAGCAACTGTTGTTGCCGCAAAAAAATAAGAAAAAATATTTTGCGCCTGAGTGAAAAATTCACGCGCGCTTCAATGGATTGCTACTGCTGCTGCTCACTCAATGTTGCTGCTTTTGCTGTATGTTGCTGTTGTCCATCAGTATTTTTTTTTTTTATATCATAGCGACTGTGTGTCGTCGTTGTACTTCATGGCGGTCGCATTGTTATTGCAGTTGCTCAAAAAAGACATTGCTTATGGCCATTGAATGCGTACTTTTGTTGTTGTTGTTGTTGTTATTATTGCTTACTTACATGCACTGCCGCTACTGCTGACACTGCTGTTTGTTGCTTATGTAGTCTTTGATATTTTTTGCTATTATTGTTGCTATTGCTGTCACTTTTGTTGCTGCTAGTCAACGAAGCGTATACACTTTGTGTCATTGCATTGTATGCGCGCATTTGGTCATGTTATCAACAACAAGAATAACAACAACAATAATAATATAAGAAGCAGCAATAGCAACTGCAGCAGCAGCTCTTGAATAACGCCAACTGTGTATCGTTGATGTACGAACAGTGGGCAATGTTAGAAAAAGAATTGATCTGCAAAGTTTAAAATCTACAGAATCGTCACAGTGGTCGTCAATCTTTCAGCACAAGTAAGCACTTACTGGTAAGTTATTTACACATTCAATTCCTCGCAGTCTTTGCAGTAAATATCTCCATTCATTAAAGCAAATTTTGTAGAGTATGAGCTAAAGCAGCGGTGGGCATGAAAATCTAGCAAAAGGACGCAACAACAAAAAACGAAATTATAATGTTTTTTTTGCTTTCATTTCCAAATTCGCCAACAGTACAAAAAAAAAAAACTAAATTGCACTACAAACAAAAATAATTGCTTCATTCGTCGAGACATAATGCGGCACCCTCACTAATGCCTTTGTGCATTGTTTTTGTTTTCATTTGAACTCAAGTCAGCGCTATGCGTCGTTGCTTGTGCTTCGAAAACGGTTCGGGCCATGAGGGCCGGAAGTGCCACTACGTGCCCATCGCTGGGCTAAATAATCGATTTAGAAATGTTAAGCTCCATTTGCTGACAGGAACGATTAGTGCCAAACATCATGAAGGTGAGCATGGGTACTTTTTGGTTTGTTAGCTAGTTAGTACTAGCCTTTCATCTCGCTGGGCTAAATAATCGATTTAGAAATGTTAAGCTCCATTTGCTGACAGGAACGATTAGTGCCAAACATCATGAAGGTGAGCATGGGTACTTTTTGGTTTGTTAGCTAGTTAGTACTAGCCTTTCATCTCATATCATATGAGTACTTGTAGTAGTAGTACGGATACCTCTAAATCAGTGGTCGATAGAGCTTAAATAACAAATAATTTCATACGCTCAAAAAGCGAAAGAAATGACAAAAGCCGCAATCACTGCGAAAAATGCTTGCCAATTAACAAAGCAAAATCACCCGAAAAGTGTCAGAGATTTGTAGAAAAAATGCTTTGATTTCAGTGTATTTTTATCATTTTAGACCCACTGTGCCAATGTTAGCACAACAATTGCACTAACGCTGTTGTTGCTACTAACCAAACTGTCTAGTGTGTCAAGCCCACTGGCATCCAATCTAAATGCTAACTGATGCGAAATTTATTTATAATATCTTTTATTCACTCTATCATATTATGTCTCTCTGTCACTCTTGCCAGCTTCGTCTTTGTCATAGCACTTTTTATTCTGTCCATTGCTGTCACTACAGTTGCTGTTGCTGTAGCTGCCGCTGCTGCTTCTGTTGTCTCATGCATATTTAATGTCCACGCATTCGTGGCAAATGCAACACATGACAAGTAGCAAATGTTGTTGGTGCTGATATTGTAGTTGCTGCTGCTGCTGCTGCTTACAGCACACTTTACTTGTGGGTTGTTTGTTGATTGCTCTTGTAGCACCTCGTCTTTATTATGCTATGCAGTTTTTTTTTTGCTTTTTGTTATTGTTGTTTGCTGTAGAAAATGTTGTTGTAGTGCTAAAACATTGCATCTCTGATCTGACACTTGACTTGTCTTGACTTGAGCTTAGTTTTCATTTACTTTTTGTGCATTTTGCATTATGTTGCTGTCATTTTTTTTTTTTGTTTATAACTTTGACAACAAAGAATTAGCGAACTGTGAAGACTTAGCGATAGATATGATAGGTTTAATGATGCACTCTGACAGCTATTGAAAATGTTGTTAAAAACTTGGTGCTAAAGTTTTTATAAGGAATTAGGAGAGTTATTCAGGAAACTATAATTATCAACACTTAATTCAAATGCATTATATCAAAATACTTTTAAAATCCTTAGAAAAAGTTAATCACAATAAAAGCCACACAGCACATTTGACTAATTACGGAAATGTCAACTTCAATCGAGCCAATAAAAAAAAGCAATAAAAGCAAAAACTTAGCAATTAATGTACCCACTCGCATAATCAAAAGCAATTTGTGAGGTCTTAACGCATTTGGTGTTTCTTTGGCACTTCGTCACAGCACATCAGCAAACGACATAACGCATGACTTCAAATTCGGGGTGTGAAATAAAAATTTGCATGCAGCACATGTGCACGTTGACGCATGGCACCTCAATGACTGCAACAATTGCTGTGTGGCTAACATTACTGCTGCTAGGTGTTTATGATGACATTTTAATAAGCGACAGCATAAAATGAAAACTTTAAAAAAATGTAAAATGTCTGCTAGAAAATACGTTGAAAATCGCACAGCAATTGCTGCTGAGAAAAGTATGCGAAGTTCACAGAGTGGGTGTTCAGTAAAACATTAGCAAAAAAACAATGACAGTAACAACAAGACGAGTGCCAATGATTGATGATTTTGTCGTCTGTCATTGCTCTGTAATTTATTTTAAATATTACAGAAAAAAATTCCAAATTATAATATTTATTGGAAAATTTTATGAGCAGCATAAATAAATAGTGCAAAGTTTTAGCTAAAAGCTGGTTTTACGAGTTGTAAATTTTTGCATTACTCTGAATTATTTACAGAAAGTTCAACGGTAAATAAGGAATATTATTTAGACGTCATGAAGCGCTTGCAATTGGCAGATTTGTGAAAGGATACTTCATGGTTTTTCATCGTAACAATGCAACATCGCATGGAACCATCATTTTGTAAGATGTTTAACCAAAAATTTAACGATTGTCATCGACCGAGCGACGTATTCATTTTATATGGACCCAACTGGCTATTTCTTGTTACCGATGCTGAATTTCTCTCCATCGAACTCTGAAAATTTTATACCCCAATATCATTTAAAATGTCAAATTGCTCACTAGATGTCGCAAAGATCCGATTTCCATTCAAATAAAACGGTGAAAGTGGAATTGAACACGCGTTGCGGAGATCACCATCTGAACTCTACCAGCAAGCATTGAAGTGGAACCCTTAGGGTAACAGAAAACGCAGCCGTCCATAATTATCGAAGAAATGATCCATCGATCGGGGAAATATTCTAGAGAATTGAAAGCACTCACTACTGATCGTGCACGTAGAAAGAGATCTGTGAGAGCACTTTGGTCCATGAAGAAATAAAGGACACAAAGGAAGCTAAAACTATCAGTTTGAAGGAGAATCTTTGAGTTATTTGAAGCTGTAAAAAAAATTCACTAAAGAAGCTGATGGCTATGCCTCAATCAACCTATGAAAAATGTATAGAGATCTGCATCAAGCGCTGTCATAAATGTATTGCCAGTTGTTAGGCCTAATTTGCAGGCAAAAAAATACATTTTGTGAAATAAATAAATTTTTTTTTTATTTTATTTAGTAGTTTCGGATTCATTTTTCAATGTGTTGTATATAACATGAGTAAAGGATCCATACCTGAACGATTTTTTTCGCAGTGATCACTCAAATTTGCTTTGAAAATGTTTGATGCTGATGTTCTACAGAGAGTAAAAATTTATACTTTTTAATAATTAATTTTGCAACTTATTCATCAGACAGACTCTCTTCTTTCCAGATGGCTTCGAATAGGGAAGGAAGTAGTTACACAATTTAAATTGGTTTGAGTTTCAATGCTTTGCCGGCATTTTCAAAAATTTTTTTGAAAGTGAAGATAATGAGCAACGATTATAAAACTTTGTAGGTATATTAATTATATCACTCAAGGAGCATACAAAAATATTTTTATAATAATCAAAAAACAATATTAACTATATAGATGACCCCTTTAAAAAAAAAAGGTACCTGTGCGGCGGGTAAAATATTAGCTCTGTTACTTATCTGAAAAATAAAAAGTAAAGAATTTATTAATCTATACGAGTGTGGCTATGGCCCCTGCCTCCAGAACTGAAAAAGAAAAGTTTTTGACAAAATGTCGCATTCTTGAAATTTAAATATCGAAAACAGACCATTTTTCAGTAGTTTTTTTACGTAAAAAATAAGAAGTTATTAATTGAAAAAGGAGGCACTGGCCATAGCCACTGAAGTTCTGAATAACATATTCAAATTTGAGATGAATCGGATTTTATTTTTATCACACCGAGCATCTGCTCGGCTGCTGTTTCGAGATAAATGAATTTAAAGTTTTACGTACGATTATTTTCGTACGCGGGCCAACCATTCGCTAGCTGCTATAAGGGCTGTATAATCCAAAATACTGTCAATATTATTACAAAAATTTAACAGTATATTCTCAAAAGATTGTACTTTCGAAATATTAAAAAAAAAAACAAAATCGGTTTGTCTAAAATTCTTAAGTTAATACCACAGCAAGCAAGGAAGGCAGACTAGAAATAGGCGGTACCTTTATGGTGATGTTTCTTAGTGATGCTGTGACCATTTCTTATATTCTCCTATAATTTTTGTCAAAGCTTAGAAAAGTTGATCAGCACAAAATTTACTTTTCAAATATATATTTCTTAACGTTATTTTTTTGTTGTTCTACTGTGTAAAGTTCAAAGCCATTGCCTAATGTATCAAGTGTTGGCATATTTTCAGTGATATTTTATAGAATGACATCAAAGAAATGCTAAGGCTTTTTTGGCTTCAAAAATCGAGCAAAACTAATCAACTGATGAATGTATAGAAAAGAGACTAAATAGGTCTATTACGATTTCGTTCGGAAACAGACTTGATATTAAAGTTAATACAGGATCATATCAAAAAAGGAAAATCGGTCCAATTATCGGACTATAATACATTGAAGATAAAAAAAGTTTCATGCCAAATTCCAACCATAAGTTTTAGGATTCAATTTCAGTACTTCAATTCCACTTCTAAACTAAATTGAAATCAGAACAGCTCTGAATATTTCGAAAACTTTTATGACTGAATATTTGCATATACTAATAATATATATTAGTAATTAATTCGAAAATTGTAAATTTTCATTAAAATAAATCAATCGCTGTTTATAATAAAAGTTCATTAAATATCGCTTTAAAAAAAAAGACGATATATATCACCCTTAAAAACACATAACTCATGCAGTTTATTGCGCAATTAAGTAACAATATTTATGTATGTAGATGCAATTATTTTGATTTATGTAACAATTATAAATTTAAACCATAATAAATTATAACCGCAAAGTATTTTCTATATATTTTTTTTGAAGTGGAGTTTCAAAATTATTATTATTATCAACACCCTGAAATTCCAGCACGAAATGCCACAAAATAATAATTTATTAAAATTTTTATGTGGCATCAGTTTTTTTGAGTTCTATTTGTTTTAAGTACCCACATACTCGTACAAATACTATACGAGAGCGCAATAATTGAAAGGCAATAAAGTCGCATTGAACGCGGTACAACAACCATCCCACTGTGGTGGATGGAGTAACCTCAGTGTGGGTGTGTTCTAAAATTACGATTACTTGATGACGCTTATAAATGAGGCAAATTATTATGCTAATGAAATCACATACAAGCTTATTAAATAGACATAAAAATTAACAACAAACAAACAAACAAATTCGTAATCTAAAAACCATAACCAAACAAATTAGGGTTCATTGAAATGTGCCCAAATAGAAAACACCAAATTATAGGTTCAAGCCAGTGTACGTGGCAATTATTTAAATTGTTTTTATTAGGTTTCGATTGGATCGATGTAGTTTTAAGGTGGCTTAGTATTTCAGAAACTTTAGAAATTGCTCAAAAAAAAAAAAAAATTGCTTTAGGAAGTTTAAAAATCATCCTCAAACAATGCGCTACCTGCTCAATTTAGAATTTAAAATTACAGAAATAAGCACAAACCAATATTATGTTCCATAACATATGTATTAATGAGGAAAGTTCGTTTCTGAAAATTTTAATTTTTTTTTTTCATTATATCAAAATTTAAAACTACTCTATTTTGAAAACATTTACTTTTTAAATTCAATTAAATGCTACACCACCTTAATTATGCTACTACAAAAATAACAAATTATATATATTATTTAATATGGCCAGCAGCAGCAGCAGCAATAACCACAAAGCCATAACCGCTAGTGTTCCACAGCCACATGAAAATAATAAACACAATTCGAAATTTTGTTGGATAAATAGAACCCATTTAAAAGCTTAACCTAACCTCAAAATACTCTATAGCCATACGCGCACAAAGTGAAGCGGAAGTTCACTGCTTGTACTTCCGTTATAAATAACTGTTAAGTTTTGTGTTTACATAAATAACAGTTAGTTAATTTAGGCACAACATACCACAGCAAAGTGCCCGTATATTATTAATTAATAATGTGTGGCTCAGTGTCATATGCCTTGTACACAGATAGACCCAGTTGGAAATATATGATATGTGACAAAATTTTTTCCATGGAAGAGTTTTATATATGAACATCATATCATAGGTGATGGCAATGATATTCACTCAAGATTTGACACCACATTATTAACTCTTGCGCAGCAACGATTGATGCCTTGTAAGCCAACAGAACTCGAAAAATTGCGAACATAAAGCACCAATTGCTTGAAAAAGTGTTCGAAAATTAGGCTGACAGCATGCGTTTTGTCTGAGTAGAATATATAGCTGATATTATTTTTAAAAAATATTTATTTTAGAATATGTCGGTGTGCATATGCAGCACTTTCTCACTTGGGTAAAATTCAAACATATAGTACATTGTACAACTACTACCACTACAACTACTAGCATAATAATATTACTTATATTTGCTAAAATTTCGTTCACTGGTATTCGCTCTAATTGATTACAAATTGATCAATTTAAATTTAATGTCACCAAAATGTGGGTGTCGTCAGTTTGTTAGCATCAAAGGCATTACAGTGGGTTGAATATTGGGTGGGTGACGCTTATGTAGTTTTGCTTGTTTGTGGTAAGTTTTATTGAAACACCTGTTTACGTGTTTTACATTGTATGCTTATTGTACATATGTGTGTTTTAGTTTGCGTACATGCTTTTGTGGTTATGTTAATGAGCTGCAGTTTATACGCCTAATAATAGGCAACATTAACTCGAATAACGCACTTGGGTATAATACAATTATTGCTGTTATTATTGTTGTTGTTGTTATTGTGGTTAAGTATAGTGCAAATTTTTCTAGATTGTACTTAATGTAGTACTTAGTTTTAGTGCAAATGTTGTCACTTTTATAAAATACCATATTGGGACTATAAAAATTAGTTAATTGCTCACATTTAAGCCAAGTAGATACATATGTTCACATGTGGGAATTTCGTTTCAATTTCTAGGATTTTTCAAACCTTAGTTTGGGAGATTTTTGGAAAGTCTTACTGTTTTCTTATTTTGTAATTAGTTGATTCTGCTATTCACGTTGTATGAATAACATTTAGTTAGTTTGAAGCATTAAATTAATATTAAGTAAATGGTGCTAGTTATTTTGAATTCGATATGACATAGTACTTTAGACTTGAGCTACTTTTAAGAAATAAATCATGCTAAAAATTGGTAGTAAGTTTCGTTTGCGGCTGCTCAAAAAAATTTGTGGTATCTCAAAAAAATATTAAAAATTTTTGTGAAAAACAAATTTTAGTTGTAGTAGCCGTAGACAATATGTATAACTGCTTTAGTCGGAGACACTTCAAGAGCCTAATGTTTGGAGTAGCAGATCGATTAATGAAAGTTTTTGTACGTAAGAATTTAATTTGAAGTATCGCAAGATTGCATAACTTAGATTTGATGTTGACTAGCGTGCATAAGTAGTGTTATTTACACGCGACTTTAAATAAATAATAGAAATTGAAATTTGGTATGCGGCCGCTGTAAGTTACTTGACGTATGAGTAATTTTTTATTTAAAATTAACGTGACGTATGAGTGATATATTTAATTGATTTTTTAATGTAAGTATTTTTTTTTTTCAATATATAAAAATTACTTGCATAAAGTTTATCTATCTCAGAACAATGTAGCCAGCGCAGCTAACCAGCCAAATAATGGGACGTCCATTAATTACGTGAGGTGTTTTTTTGAAAATTCGGACCCACCCACTCCATTAGGTAAGATTTGGTGAGATCTGGCGGGACCCTCCCCCCTCCCTCCCGTGAGATTTAAATTATAATTTTTAATGTAAATTCTATGCTTTAAGAAGTTAACTTGAGGATTTCCTTGACCCCCTCCTATCCCCTATTTTGACTCACGTAATTAATGGGCGTCCCCTAAAGTGTTTAGTATATTAAAAAATACATCAGTATCATCAGAATTTTGCCTAGTTGCATCAACATTGGTGATTTGTTTGTGAAAAAAAATATGTGTTACAACCAAGAGAATTTCAATGAAAACCAACAAATGACAAGTTGCATACTGCCAACATTTGTGGCGCTCTCTAGCGATAGATTTTCTTTTCAACTACATACATATACCATATCACTCTATATATTACTAGCATACAAGTATGCACCTTCTGATGGCAATTTATTATTTTCACTTTTCATTATTTTTATTTTCATTTTCATTACTTTTCACTGCTAGCTGGCAATAACAGCAAAATTTGCGAAAAAGTGCATGGTGCGAGTAGTGGCGAATGGCATAAAAGATGACATAAAAAATAGCGTTTTGAAAAAACAAAAAAACGCAAAAAATAGCAATAAATTTTGAATGCTGTGACATGTCCAGCATGCGATTTTGTTGCGAAGGCGATAGCATTGAAAAAAATAGAAAACAAATATTGATAAATTAGTGCAAAACAAGAGTTTGAAAAAAAAAACTCGCCATGAAAATTGCAAAAGATTGCAATGTGGCACAAAAAAATATATTGCCATAACAGTACATAGGTGTTGTAAACAAACAACATTTTCAAAAAAGAACAAAAAAAAAAAAAAAGAAAGTGGGCTTTGCAAATTCACTATTTTCTAAAATCATTTCAAACGTTTGCAACAACTACATAGTGCAAAAACTCCACTAAATCTGTGAAATAGTGACCTCGACAACATTTGTGCGCTTTTGCAGGCCCATTTAAAATTCACTCGACATAGGTCCTTCCTCAAAGTCGTTAGTTGTCAAAACCATTGAACATGCTATCAGTGCGCTGTACCATAGCACACCGCACCCATGGTGCCGAAATGGACATTTATGAAAGAATTATTAACGCTTGTGACGCTGCGTTCCGCCCTTAAATGTTATAAAGTAGGTATAGTTGTTGGCGTTTTTGTTTTCTTACTGGCGGCAAATTCAAATGTTTCATACAATATGTTTGTATGTTGTTTCAACCCAGTTGCCAAGGTAAAAAAGGTCATATATTAGCTACAAGTTTTCACATACAAGTGAATGCAATGGCCGCAGTATTTCACTTGAGGTAGCTGCACTGCACCGAAAAAAAAAAATTTAACAGAGATTAGTTTAGGTTGATTTCAGAATTTTGCTCTATAATTGTATAGTATGTGCTCTATTTGACTGCGAAAATTGAGAGCGGTTGAGAAAGTCTAACATATTTAAAAAGGTTTGAAATTGAAAAAAAATATGGAAAATTTTGAAAAAAAGTTGAAACAGTTGAACAAGTTTAAAAGTCGTTGATATATGTATGTAAAATCTGGAAAAATTCGAAAAAAATTGATAGACATAGGTTGAAAAAGTCATTTCAAAAAGAAAAAGGGAAATGTTGAGTTGAAGTTGAAGTTGAAGTACTTATATTTAAAAGATCCAAAAAGTTTAAAAAGACGGATAAATATGAAAGAGTCAAAAAAACTTAGGGAGCATTTTCAATAATTTTGTTTTTGGTATTAAATTAATTTATTTAATAAATGTGATGATATGGCATCATTACATTATGTTTCAACTTGACTTGATGAAAGTTAAAAAAAAAAAAAATTAAAAATAATAGAGTTATAGCTGGCTGTGTTGGACCCTGTCCCATACAGACGGCCTTACGGTGACCAACACAAATCCTTGAAAAATCATCTAAAATTAATCGGATAGGAAAAATCAATTATTTAAATAAATAATCTAGTGCCAGATCTAAAGTTATTTATTTTTAAAATCAACAAAATGGCGACCTCAGGAAATTTACCTCCAGATTTTCAGTAAAAAAAACCAACAATTAATTGTTCATAAAAAATCGATTTTAAAAAAAAAAATCCTTCAATCAGGGACTAGCTTTTTATGTTTTTCAAAAACTGTGTAAATTTCATTGAAATCTATCTAGCGTTTTCGAATTACAGTGGGCACCAGTTCCGAAAACATAGTCTTGAGAAAAACTATTACACTCTCAGACTCTTAGTTTTAAACTTTTTCTTCCGAGAGCCCTTTGGTTATTGCCGAATAATTCCAAAACTAATTGTCGGATTGATTTCAAATTTTCAGGATATATTTTAAAGATATCATGCTTTAAGAAAATTCTCTAAAATTATGACTACCTCTGCCCCTTAAAAACTCGAAAAAATATGGAAATTGTTAAAAAAGATCGAAAGAGATTGAAGAAATCAAAAAAGTCATACGACAAGAATGCCACGCCCACTTTTGCAATCCCGGCTACTTTTGGTACAATAAATTATATTCGTGATCGACATTCATATCTTTTGTTGTCATATTATTCGAGATATGTCGTAATTAGTCTTAAAATTTAGGGTAGTGACAAAGCTTCTGGTTTGATTCAAAAATAATTTTATATAAACAACATTTTTACACCAATTTTTAGAAAGATTGCTGGATATGTTATTTTAATTATTTTTGGTTATAAAGGAGGTGCCACGCCCACTTATACTAGTCTGCTTTTAAATCAGATTTGAATTAGAGCAAGTATAGCTCCTGCATTAAATGTCATTCCATTTGCTACAATAGTTCACTTAAAATAACGCTATAAACTTTTTCTTAATATGGCAGGTGCCACGCCCACTGATAAATTCCCGTTAAATTTCATTTAATTTCAAACCCTATAGTAACCGACATCCCTACATTAAATTTTAAAAGTATACTCGGAGTACACTAAATGTACCATTGAACGTTTTTTTTGCTTGTATGCGAGGTACCACGCCCACAAGTGGTATTGCGTCGCCCGTTGTTGAACGCATATCAACAAATTTGGATCTTAAGTCCCACTTTTCATTAACATCACCAATACTTCCAATAGAACGTGCGTTTCAATGTTGCACATATCTTAAAAAATCCATAGCTGATTAAGGATGATTATTACTACCATAATATCATTAAGGGCGAATAGTGGTTACGCCATATTAACCATTTTTGTAGGATATTTTAATTACTTTAACATATTGCGCAGTAACTGCATGATCCATAATGTTAAAAAGCTAACCTTGCATCACTCAAATCGTCACCTTCTCGTACACAAAATACGATATAAATGCTTTTACGCACGCGCTTTTTCTCACAGTGTAACAAATGACGCACTCAGTTAGAAAAAAATGAAAATTATGACCTCCTTGTGGGTGGTCGAAACGAGCAGGTTGAAAGTATGAGCGCTGTTGGTCAACGTCACAAGGATATCGAAAAACGTGAATTTATCGTCATCGAAACGTACAACGCTAAGGCGGCTGAAACAGAAACTGTAGCTGGGGCGATGTAGTCAAAGTCGCCAGTTACAGTCACAGTAGTATTCTAAATTTTAATTTATCGACACCAACATATGTTGGGCAGCAGCTATTGGTTTTACTCAGTGCCTGTTTTTATTTTCGTTCTTGGTCCTGCCGCCAGTATTTCATGCAGTATTATTTATAGCGAGGAAAATAAAATTTGATTTACTGTTTAGTTGTGTGGGTTAAGGCAGTTAAGGACATCTAACGGAAGAAATATGATATGTTTTAGTGTGTGTGTGTGTTAATATATGAAGAGAAGATTGAGAGCATATTTGTGCTTTGAATGTATTTGTGCTTTCAGTAGTTTAATCAATTTATAATCTTACGGCTACTAAGGATTAATGAAGGAAATAAAGATTTCTTTTGTAGATTTAAATGCAATAAAAATGCAAATTATACAACTATTTAAGTTATCTATAACCAATAAATCAATTTTATGATGAGCAGCTTATGAAGGTCCACAGCGTTAGCATTTATTTTTCTTAACTGATTTGCAGTATTTTAGCTGTCAAAACAATGTTAAGGTCTATCTTAAATTATCAGATGAATTATTACCTGACTGCACATTGATAAATCGATAACTTAATTATTCGTATGAAAATATTGCACTTAATATACAATAACTTATTTTTAAGGCTATAATTAATGTTAACGTATTTTTTGTTTGCATCGTTAGCGTTTATTTTTTGTTTTTATTTTGTGCTTTAAATTAATTAATATGCAAAATGTTAACAATTATTTATGGCACAATATTTTACGAAGTATTTTCTAGATTAAGTACAAGCACATAAATTTGCATTTATTCACATCAATGGCAAAGCCGAAAGAGTAGCAATTACAAAGATATGTTATCGGTGCGATAATTTATGGATGCAGCAAAAGTTTTAAGAAAAAATTTCAATTGAAAAAGTTATATGTGGCACTGTTTGTCAAAATGAAAGCCGCTGAACCTTGAAATCTTCGATTTTGCGGGTTTTTTTATTTGAGGTTTTAATTTGACTTGTTGATGTTGGTTCATAATTCAGTTTGCAAAACTACAGCTACTAATTTGATACATAAAATTATTAATTTTTAAAATGTTTTTATATCCATATATCATATCAAATAAAATAGGTAACTTCAATCAATATATTGTGTTCTCTTTGGTACTTTATTTAAAATAAAACTTAATTTATTTTAAATTTTGTTGCTAAGTCAAATAAAAAAAAAATTTTAAATTAAAATGGGATCGAAATGCCTTCTATTAAATAGCATTTTATAGAACAGGAAATATTTTTGAAACTAACTTAAAAAAATTAACATTATTTCTAAGGTCAATAAAAGAAAAAATAACTTTATCGTTTTAACATTTTTTTTTTTTCATACATATATAAAATGGAAATTTTTTTACACTGAGTATCGAAAATAATGACATTTAAATGACTTCCGTTTTCAGCTTCCAAATGAAATCAACTTTATTGAAAATCTGATTATGAGTGATGAAGCTGATTTTCATTTGAATGGCTTTGTTTATAAGCAGAACTGCAGGTACTGGAGTTCTGAAAATCCAAGAGTCATTCATCAACGCCAATTGCAACCCATTAGGTAGGTGTACAGCATGGTGTGGCATTACATCTGAAAATATCATTGAGCCTTATTTCTTCGAAAATGAAAATGGAAGTGCTGTAACCGTAAATGGAGAGCGGTATCGGTTTATGATAGAACATTTTGTACGTTCTGCTCTTGAAAATAGACCTGAGGTATGGTTTCAGCAGGATGGAGCCACTGCCCGAGATACAATGGCACTTTTACGGCGAATTTTTGGAGAGCGAATAAAGACCATCCTTGACTTCAAGGCCAATATTGTTGCCGAACTTCGAACGCTACAACAACAAAGTTTGAAAGATGTCATGGAAAATGGGCGCTAAAACGAGCCCATCATTGCGAAGCTGTAAACGGGGGTCATTAAAGGGACATTATTTTCCACACTCAGTGTAAAAAACTTTCCATTTGATATATTTTATAATCCGAAAAAAAAAAATAAAAAAATGTAAAAACGAAAAAGTTATTAAATTTTTAAACCCCCTGGTGACTTTTGGCTCACCTTGTATATTGAAAATTCAAGAGTTATTTTTTTTTTCGAAAAATTATATCAGACAATTTGATAGTGTCTTTACGTTTTGTATAGTATGAGCGATTGATGCCGCAAAATACAAACTCTTTAGGTTATTCGTTCTACAGCAGAAAATTGTAAAAATTCATTGATTAGGGAAATGTATTGGTTAAATATTCGCAATTGATGAGACCTACATACGTAAATGCTGGATAGTGGTAATTTGATGTCATTGAGCTCTAATCTGCCATTAGGTTTGGTGTCTGAGTTAAAGCTGTTTCTAATGAAAAGACGATTTTTTTTGTTGCATTTACACAATCGCTCTGCATCACTTTTGAGCCCTCTTATGCATAACTTTAGTTCAATTTGGTGAAAAAATTTACATGTGTTTGTGGAACTTTCTTTTACAAACTAAACACTTTTCTGACGACGCATTTTTAATTTGGCTGAAATTTTTTTTAAGGCTTCTGCATCGAAAAAGAAGAGACACGTGTTCAAGGATTTTTTTGAAAAATTTTTTTTTTTTAAAATAGAGCGAATTTATATTTTTAGAGTTTCGTGATTTTTGGCTTCGAGAATCACTTTCAAAAATTCATTAGACATGTTCTCTTAAAGCTAGAAAATTTAAATTATTTTCATTTTAAAGTTATAAAATGACCTTTAATAAAAAAAGGTGAATCCAAATCCAAAAAAGTTACATATAAATTTTTTTCTGTGCACTCAATAAAATTTTTTTTTTTTTGCCAATAAATATTCATACTTCCTTCTCTGGTAGAGATTTTTTAATGAAAACAAAAGAGTACGCCAATAATGTTAAACAATTTTTTATTTATAACAATTATTTAAACATTTTTCATTTACAGCCTCTTTTTAAAATGTAACTCATTGTTTTTTTATTTATGTTGTAGTTGTTGTTGCTGTGGTAACCTGTTTCCATTGTTACATTTACATTTTTTATCTCATGCGTTTATCTTGTTAATTTTAACTCACAAGAGTAACAATTCGTATATTTAATTTTAACGATTGTACTTTTTTGTGTTGCTTTTGTTGTTATTGTTGCTTAAGTTATTGTTGTTGTTGTTACTTTAGTCTATATTAATATATTTATTTACGTTGTATTAAGCGAAAGTTTACATTTAACGTGCGCCGCTGCGTCTTATTACCGCAATTAATAACAACAAATAACGTTGTTTTAATAACATGGCCGGAGAAAAATTTGCTGTGTTGCTTTTCGGCCTGTCAGTGTTGCCAACTCAAAGGAAGTGGGTACATCGAGAAAAAAAGAAAAGATTTTTAATGTTGTCAAAAAATATTTAAATAGCTATCAATAGTAAAAATAGTGAATAGAGCACGTCAAAATAAATCGAAAATGTTTTGGTAAAAAAAAGCTATAGCTCGCTTGGTTTTCGAGATAGCGTTACCTAAAATGTTAACATAATATGCCAATAAATACGATTTTGTCGTTCGAATTGAGACTTTTGTTCAGTATGCCAAGAACAAGCTCTCTGCAAAAAATTGGAACATTTGACTGAAGCACATTTTTCATATACATAGTGCGTGGTTCTGTCTCATTTTGTCTGGAACACTTTTTCCCGTAAAATTCATATTAACAGAATTAAAATATATTTAAAAAACTAATTCATTTATTAAAAAATAAAATAAAAATAATAAATAAAAACCGTTCGCTAGTTAATTAATCCAGGTCAGTTTTGTTGAAAAAAAAATGTTGGTAGGTGTTGTTGTTGTTTAATCATTTAAAAAAAAAAATGTTGTAATTTTTAAGATATTTGTAAATGCAATAAAAGTTGGTAACCCTAGCCTGATCTGATCCATGTACACAGCTGGATGATATATTGATTGAAAACAATTTTCAAGCGCGTGTACCTATTTCTTTGGCCAGCTGTATATATAAGCAAAGTACATAATGTTAAAGACCATATAATGAGGCAATAATATTTATTTAAGTTGAATTTCAATTAAAAGTTATTAAAAAAAAACAACGAATTGGAACATAAAAATCACCCGCACTGCCAAAAAAAAAAAAAAAAATCAACAGAATCGGAAAAGTTAAATTTTTCTTTGTCATATATAAAAATTGCAATTTCTGTCAAATTGCCCCCCTCCCTTGTCCGAAAAAAATAAAAATTGAATTAAAATCTAAGACTTTAAATTTCTCTTCAAGTTTTTTAATGCAAAACTGAGCTCTCTTAAACTTTTTCAAAAGCTTTTTAACATCGCTGATTTAGTCAAAAAATGTTAGTTACATGAAAAACAACATTTTTTTTTAAGTGTACTCACAGCTTTCTGTCCTGTTTGCTTCATTTGCTTGTGGGGCAATTTACAAAATTTATTACCATAATTAATAACCGGAAATATTTATTTATTTTAATGGAGAGACAAGTGCAGACAAGGCAGATGGACAGACAGACAAACAGCGTAATGGACACACACAATGAGACGAAAAGGCGCATAACGAACATTACAAGTGAACAAGCAAACAAACAAACAAACAAACAGACATGCAATGGTAACGTAAGTTTTGGACAAACACAACATGATATGGAGAAACAAGTGTGACTGACTTCAAAAAAGTGAAATTATTTATCATATGATAGCACTAACAGCAACAACAACAACAGCAACACCAAAAACAAATAGTTGTCCCCAATGTTCCCGTGTATTTAACGACTGGCTGTCGCAATAATTCAAGTGTTGCTGTTGCTGCCAGTAGGCTGTGTTTTCATTCGCCTGCAAAGGCAATGATTAATTTGCCTTTTTAATGCAATTTATATTTATGATAAAGAGTCAGCTGTAAATTATGTCATTTTTATATTACTTTGCTTGTTTCATTTTGGCAAGGTGCGACCCCACTATGTGTGCGCATTGAATTATTTTTTAATTGGCTAATAATAAGTTTTCACTGTACACCTGCGTCTGCTGGCGCACAAAAAATAAAAAAAACTGTTTTTTTTTTTTTGTACAATTTGTTCATGCTAAATTGTCACTGCAAATTGGTTATTACCAAAAAAACAAAATACAAAGGTAGTATAATAATATTTAAGGGGACTGGCTATATGCATGTTAATGGTTTTATAATTGTTATTATTATTTAATGGCATAAGTCTTATCTACTTTATTAGTGATATAATAAAAGTGTCACAGCCAAAGTTAACATTTTTAGCAATCTATCTTTAGCTAATGACTCGAAAGTTGAAAGGAATAATGCGATTAAAGGAATTTTTTGTCAAGAAATTTAGAGCGATTTTTTTTTTTCGAATAAAATGCACGAATTTCAGAATGACACACTTTTGACGAATTACTAAACACGTCAACAGGCAATAAGTCATTATTTTTTAGATTTTGCAGTCAAACACTAAATTTGTTCATTAAAAATGCACGTGAATGCCAGATATATAATATCTCTCTTTTAATTGAAATTTTTAATAAATGTTGAAAATATCTCACTAATATGGCAAAACAAAAAAAAGTTTTAGGTAAAAAAACAACCAAATGCCTTTTTTCATAAATAAGAACAGTCAAAAAAAAAACCTAATTGATTTTCTATGGTTTAATCCTCCTAAAGTCAATATGAACAGCTGAGATTCAAACCCCACCAAAAAGGTATAACACTGAATTTAACTATAGTAAAAACTGTTTGATTGGTCCTTTGAAATAGTTGTCAAAAGCTGTTAAAATCCTGATTTTTCATTACATTTTATTACCTAATTTATAAGGACTACTATAAAAAAACGTTTGGACTTGGCGGGTTTTGATTTTTAGAAATGTGGACTTGGCGGGTTTCGATAAAAAAAATTTTTCAGAAATTTTCGCAATCAAAAGTTTGTGAAAGAAAATTTTTTTTTTTAAATTTAGAATATGTAGGCTTCTAGACAAAAGTTTTTTCCGTCCCCTCCTACAATATCTCACAATTTAATTTTTTGGACTTGGCGGATTTTGAATCTCAGCTCTTCATATAGGTTTATCCAATAAGATATGGCATTTGCATCATCAAGCAAGAGTTGCCATTTTAAATCAATAGAAAAGCACAATATTTTTGTGAGGAGTGGTGATATTTTTATTTTACTCTGAAGTGAAAACTCTGATATTAATTATGGAATACAATATCTGCCATGTGTTCGCCTTGTCTCTGCCAACAAATGATCATTATATTGATGATTTTTTTCAACATGTTTCGCATAATAATTGCTACTGTATTTCGTAAATAATATCTCTGTAATTTTCAATTTTTTCAACTTTATATACAACATAGCCCCAAATAAAAAAGTCTAGCGATGGAAAATCACATGATCTCAGCGGTTAGTTGAAGATTTCATTTCGAGAAATCAGACATAAGGGAAATTTGCTATGCAAGAACAATTATTCCTCCAGTTGTGTGGCATGTGTCATAGTCATAGCATTTAAAACAAAAGTTGTCCAAAATTATAGCTTCAGTTTTTGGCCAGAAAAAGTCAGTCAACACTGTTTGGTAATGAATTTTATTCACTGAAACGATTGCACAAGCATTATTTTTGTATTTTTTGGGTCAATAACACCGCCAGCGCAAAATCCACAACAAACTGTCACTCTGACAAAATGTTTTAAGCTTTTTATGTATAAAAAACTCTTGATCAAAATAAAATATAACAAATAGGTCATAAATTTATTTATCTCGTAAAATTCATGACTTTGTGATCGCTTGAAAGGAAAACGAACCACCGTCATACTTGGCTACGTTCAAAATTTGTCGGACTCGACGTGAATATGACATACAAACAGTTTGAGCAGTGTAGTCATGAATAATTTTTTTACTCCTGGGCCCAAGGACTTTTACTCTTGGTTTTTCGGCGCCCCAGATGCCACAGCCGCTCATAAGAATTTTGTGTAGAAAATCATGTTTCATTTCCAGAACCCAATCAGTGAAAGTACGGCATTATGTGTAAACTGCTGGATTCAACTCTTATGTTACCTGAACCTTACAAGCATCTAGTGCCACGATCTTGGCCGTCTCAAAACGAGCACATCTGTGTTTTCAGTTGCAATCTCAGCTGTAGCGGCGATATTTTCAGCTGAACGAACACGAATTTGAGCCTCTGCATCACTAATCTGTTCCAGGCATTCAAATTTATCGATTAAATTCAATTATGTTCTGCGAGAAGGTGTTTAATGATAACCAAAATCGGTAAAAAACTTCACGAAACATTTCCATTGAATGTTTACAGTTCAAAAATGCCGTGAAATTTAAAATTAGATCTTTCTTTGAATGACTTGTTATATGATTAGAAATTAATTAACCAAAAAATCGCTTGAGTGTACGAAATATTGGAGAAAGCATTATCGCCCAGTTAAAGTAATTTTATGCTCAGTATTTATTGGCCGTTTTATAGATAGATCGACAGTTTTACTGCTCATAATTGAGCCTTTCCTTGCTAGTTTGTTAGCATGATCGTTGCCGGCAAAGTTACTGTGATTTAGTAATATAATATGATTCTGCTAGTTTTAATTTTCGGATAAAAGAAAAATTTTTTGAATATCACTTTTTTTTGTCCAACTGGATTTCTTTATAATTTTTTGCCGCTAATAATTTTCTTGCTCCTTATGGTTATGATTTTCTTTCCAACCGAGCCGCGTTGGTGCTTAACATTATCTTGCCATTACAAAAAGTAAAACAATTTAATTTAATATTTTGAGTTCTTTATTGTTTATCTTTCAAAGCCTATATACTTGTATTTAGTTTTTAAAATAAGTTTTTCATATATTGTATTTTTTTAAAATACAAACATATGCGATTTTTTGTGATGACATTTTTAATTTACAACTCAATCTTATCGTTCATTTACAACTCGTTTGTTTTTCATTAATTTTATATTTGGACATGAATATCTAGATATTATAAATAGGATTTTTATTTTATTTCATTAAATTAATGCAACTTTCTACAATAAACAGTTATTTTACATCACTAGCTTTCGTTTCCATAGAATTATCAGAGAAATATAAATTTCAGAAACAAAAAAAATAAAAATTGTAACAAAAAAAAAAAAAAAAACATAAAATTGACTCAACTCCCCAACTGATGCATGCCACTTCTTATGGTGCCCTATGACGTCGCATTTCCTCCTTCCACACTGACTACTACGGATGCGATGAACCCAAACGTGGTCCATATAACGAGTAGGGTGAAAAGTATTGCGCCAGGGCAGGATGCGGCTGCATTGATAATCCCGCCAAAGAACCAGGTGGCCCCAATGATGGTGGCAACATGGACGGTTTACCATAGGGATGATAACGCGCAGAAAGTGGACTAAGTGGCGGTGTTGGATATGTACGTTGAAAGAGCGGATGATTTGGTGGTATACCACCAGCGGCGGCTGCACTTAGCACCGAATCAGGCATTGAAGCGGTATGTGTGCGTAAATGTTGAAATAATTCATCGGAGGTGCCAAAACGTTTGCCACAATATGTTGCATCGCCAGCAATCCAAGAACACACATAGGGCATTTGTGAAGCAGCAGCTAATGCGGCAAGCTGCGCATGATATGAATTTATAGCAGCAGCAGCAGCAGCTGAGCTACCACCACCAGAGTTGCCGCCATTTTTACCCGCGGCGGCATCACATTGTGGACAGCCAGCTTGACAAGGTTGACCAGCTGCTTTATTTAGGAAATGTGGACTTGACGGACAACCGGTGCAGTAGGGATCTCGACAAATATTTGGCGACATCATTGCGGCTGCAGTTGCTGGATCAATGCCCTTCAGACGCGCATAATTTAAGTAGGGATTCAGCGCTGCAGCCTGAAACATTTGATGATGTGGTGACATCAATGCTTTTGCAGTCATCAAGTCCATGGGATAAGGCATACCACCGCCGTTGTTACCAGCAGACGAACCAGGATAACCACCCGAACTATAGTAGGCTGCTGAATTGGCGTTTGCATTTGATGTCATGCCTGCTGCAGCGGCTGCGGCATGCAATGCTTTCACATAATTTGCTTCTTTGGCAGCGGCAAATGCCGCATCTGAGGCAGCCTGTAAGCGGCTTGCAGTAACAGCGCTTGGACTGGCTAGCGCTGTAGGCGTGCCAGCGGATTCTTTCGAGGAAACGCGCTGTGGACTAGAATTACGCCCCGCCATATCGAGACAAGCGGCGCTACTATTTAGGGCGGATGGCGTGCGGCGCAGTCCATTTGATGTTATAATTTGTGGGGAATCACGCTGGGAGCTGGCACTTTGGTTTGAATCACAACGTTGCTCTCCTCGGCCATTTAAGCTATTGTTGCTGCTACTGCTGTTATTGTTGTTGTTGTTGTTACTACTGTTGCTATTGCTTTTTGGCGTTTTCACTCTATGACTACTTTGACTATGATTTGATGTTGCGAGATTGCATGCGGCAGCCTCAGCCTCCAAACGATCGCGTGCATGATTATTATTGGACTCATAAGGCTTAAAACTGGACTTTATGTGCTGCTGCTGCTGTTGTTGTTGTTGTTGCTGCTGCTGCTGTTGATGTTGCTGCTGCTGCTGTTGATGTTCTGCCGAGCCTGTTGATACTGATGACGATTGACTACTAACGGGTGAACATTTATCACGACCATCGCTGCAGGTTTTCATTGATTTGGTTGATTTTTCTATGTTAGCTGCTAGCAGCTTGGGATTTGTTGTATCGGCACCAATAGCGCTGCAGGTTTGAGCCAATAGAGCAAGTGGGCTGCTTTTGGTATCCAGCTGGAATGAAAAGAATGAGAAAAAATGTTGTTTAATTTTGAATTCTTAAATATTTTAATTATAGTTGCTCTTCCAACAAATTAATTTATTTGATTTTAAATATGTTATGGAAAGTTCGAGAAGAACGTTTATTGTAAGCGGCCGCTAAAGAAATATATAGAATTTTGAAGAGCACTTTAAATTTAAGAAAATGAAAATGATCTGCGCTTCGTAGAATACATCGGTTTTGATATATAATGCTAGTAGTAGAGTGGGAGAAAAATATTCAAATTCAAAAAATAAAGAAATTTTTTGAAATTTAAGTTACACACACGTCATGTTATGCAAAATAAAAGCGCATTATCTTAGCTTCGATATAACTTCCTATCGATATTCTCACTTACTATGCCAATTTATTTTATTTCCTTTATTATTTGCAAACCTGTTTAAAGGTCGCTCATGCATTTTATTTTTCTGAAAATATTTCCATAATTTTAAAATTTTTATAAATATATAGTTAAAATACCTAAGTTACACATTATCA
Source organism: Meiosimyza platycephala (assembly GCA_963662105.1). Taxonomy (NCBI): domain Eukaryota; kingdom Metazoa; phylum Arthropoda; class Insecta; order Diptera; family Lauxaniidae; genus Meiosimyza; species Meiosimyza platycephala. Next base: position 93,353,776 of record OY759210.1, read on the forward strand.
TTCAGTCTCAATAATCTACAAATCATCTTCTGTTTTTTCAGTTCACACTTCTAATGCATTAAGCTTATTTTGCTTTTTATTACACTTTCCAAGCAACATTAATTTTCATAGCATTAATCATGTCGCTCATACTCTACATACATTTACACATTTTACCGCCCATTAAGTTGGTCGGTTGTGTACTATATATGCATGTGCTATGAGCTTCCGTTTTCTTATGTTACCGCCACTTCCTATTATTATTTTTAGTTCAGTTCAAGCATAAATATTGCAAAATTTACTTAAAGAAAATTTATGTGACATCCTTTGCATGCGACGCTTATTTTTCATAAGAATACACGCATTTTGCAGACGTAGTCATTTTGTCGCCTTATCTGCATTTAAATTATTTTTGTCTTGTTTACATACAAACTGGTACCAAGCTATGAAATTTTTTATTTATTTATGACTTAAGTCAACACTCATTTGTTGTCTAAGAAGACAGTGGAATTTACAAGCAAATGTAGGCTGTAGCAAATAATTTCTTAAATGACGAATGTGTATACATATGAAGATTTATATTTACATTAAGTATTCATTTTTTCTCCCAACAGATTTAAATATTTTTCAGTACCTATTAATGAAGCGTAAGAAATCGAACTCCTGCCCTAAGATTCTTCTAGCATATTCTTACGATTTGAACTTTATTTGTTTAAAATAATTGTGTAAAGTTTTTAAGTTTGCATTGTCAATATGTCAAAGTCAAATTGTTAAAGAAGGAAAAAAATGTCAAAGTTTTTGAAACTAAATGTTACTCATACGCCATTTTGTATATATTAAATGTAACAATATCTCCGCTGCGATATAATTTTATAACAAAACTGTTTGTTAATTTTGTTGATTTGAGCCTTTTATTCGTTATTTTGTGTTCTTAATATATGGCCACTAAATATAATATTAAAAAATCTGGTAAAATAAGTTCTTTAAAATTTAAAAAATTTTTGATATGATTTCAATAGAATAAAACAAGAAATTTAAGCCAGCCCCACTGTACCCAAGGCGTTAATAACCATAAAGATGTGTCGATGCGTTGTTTTTTTTTGCAAACATTCTCAAGACTGCGACAACAGACTCAATTCCGCCAAAGTCGCAGCGAAAGAAAAGAAAAGAAAAAAAAAAAAAAAACTCAAAGATAAATCTGCTGAACCGCAAAAGGGTGCGTTTAAAAGGCATTTATGCGTTACGCGTGCGTTTTGCATCAGATAAATGGTTTAAGTGCCTACCCAAAAAAAAACCAGCAAGGCAGTTTAAGTTAAATATAAGAAAATAAAATAAAATTCTTGAAAGGATCAAAATCAAAAAGAGAAAATCTTAAGTAAAGCACCAACAACAACAATAAATGTTACACAGCAGACACTCAGACGCAGCAGACTGTGTGTACGCGTGAAGACGGCACAACACAACATAACGACAAGTGATTTTTATCTCATGAAAGGATGACGACGAATGACCCTGAAGTTGTTGTTTGCCGGCAATATTGCCAACTTTTTGCAATTTTCGCTGATTTAGCAAAAAAGTTTACGTTTATTGTTTTTTTTTTCTGCAAGCATTTAGGCTTAAAATTAAATACAATTGAGAATATGAGTAGAGTTGGATAAAAAAAAGAAGCATTTAATGCCTAATGGGGGTTATGACAAGGACGTGACTGCGTTTGTTATGCTTAGGGATGTGTAATTATGCATGAATGATAGTATCGATACGCTAATTATGTTACAAAATGTTTGAGAATTTAAGTGGATTATAATATTATGTAGATATTTTAGAGCATATCGGCGATAAATTAATGCGTAAAATTTTTAGGATAGCGATAAGGAAGAATATTTCTGAAGCACTCACTTAATATTTTAGAAAAATTAAATTTTTCACTGCTTAAATGTTGCGCATACATCACGTTGAGTTAAATAAATATAACTTTATTGCAGTTCTGATATGATAGGCGTACCAAATTCTTGCTTTTTTAGCTGAATGCCATTTTCTTGTATGACACTTGCAAATTCAGTCAATGGCCGCTTAGCAAAACGACTATATTTCTTACAATTAAAATTCCTTAATGTAGAAAAAATTGATACATTTTTGTAGCAGTACACTATTTCTTCTCCAAAATTATTTTTTTTTAACGTACATAAGTTGCTAAGCAGTCCGCTTTCACCTCTTCCACTCAATCTGTAAGCAAAATTGTCTTTATTTTCACTTCTTCGCGCACATAATAAAATGAATGTCATTTCATTCATTTATTTATTTTGGAGTTTGAGGGTCACTTAAAGGCATCATAAAAATAACTTAACAGCATTTTGTTATTTTTTGGGCATTTAAGCGATTTGGTTTTTTTTCTTTTTTTTTTGTTACTTTAGGCTGTATCTCACTATCGGGATTTTCATTTTTATTACCCAACGCCGCCACGTCAGATAACAATTTATGAGTGTGCTAATGTGTTTTTATGATTTTTATAGCATATTTGCGCATTTTTAATGCTGTGACGATAGTCATACTGTGCAAATGAGTCGAAAATTTTGTGGGTTTCATTGTTGCGAATAGTATAGGGGAAATTGGTTTATTCTTGCCTTTTGGTTTTATATAGATAAGCAAAGTTATCCGCTCGTGCTGTTCGAGTATTTAAACTTAGCATAATAATTTGGTGTTGCGAATTTTTTTATTGCTTTTGAATTGTTGTTTTTTTTTGTTTTTATAGAGCTTGTATTTTTGCTAATTTATGATGTCTTAATTTTTATGTTTAAAATGTAAAAAATTCAAATATTTTAAACTTGAGTGCTAGGCGTATATTTTCGAGCAAGGATTTGCTGCTTTTGAGTTGCTATTACATTAACTCGTAATATGGAGCTAAGTATGAAAACGCTTTTTGTGAGGAAGTGAATTGCAGTTTCCAAATCGCAAATACTGCAGGGATAGCAAAAATCAGATGCTCTTGGAGCACGAAAGATATTGTTTGAGAAGAATCAACTATCTACTAAATATCTTGCTCCATCTTTCGATTATAGTCTCTTTGATGATTCCCAAAAAATAATTAACACAAAAGAGTAAGATGTATAGATAAATTTTTAAATAAAATTAGTTCATTCATATCCATTCCCATCCCCATTCTGGAGTGGCAGACGTCGTCCGGCCTAAAATTGGTGGTGAGTATTCTCTATACAAAACACTATATCAGTCTTTTGCGAGTATCCGATCTTTCTTTCGAATTTTTTCAAACTTTTGTTTAACAAAGTTAAACAAAAAACAAGTAACTTCATCACGCCATTTGTGAGTGAGATAAGCCACTACAACAGGCCTTCCAAGGTAGGTCTTTAAAAAATACAGGTGTCTTTTTATATGCCTTGCCTCTTAGGCCTTCTAAAATTGCTTGCCGTTAGAGGGCTCACAGAAGTCATCGTTTTTACATTCAAAATTTAAATTTCTTAAAATCAATTTTTTTCAATACTTTGCTTAAAAATATTCGATACGTGTTTTTAGAAAAAGTTTTTCCGGACTTATTTTCGAAAATACGATTTTGCAAATACGATACAAGCGTGAATTTTTAAAAACTCGTATTTTTGAAAATCTGTCCGGAAAAACTTTTTCCAGAAACAAGTATCTAATATTTTCAAATAAGGTATCGAACAAAAATCGATTTTGAGATATCTAAATTTTAAATGTAAAAACGAGATAGAATGACCCATATGCAGAAAAGGCTTCATGTATTACGTCCACGAAAGACCTTGATAATGATTCATGCATGAGGAATAGTTTCGCTAAAAGATCAAATGCCAAACATCTAATGGCTTCTGAGTTAAGTACATGAATACGTATAAGCTGTTGACTTAGCTATGAGCTTGAAAAACTGCTCAATTTCCCCAAGTGATGATATTTAGTGTACCCAGTACTACTGAATATTAGTAAAAGATTTTATTTAAATTTATAATTATTTTTTTTTCGAAAATAGCCACTTATTTTTGAGTAAAAGCTCAAATTTTTGAACATTAATTTTGAATTAATCTTTTCCATGCATACTATTAATGAAATCAGATTTTAAGTCACTGAACCCATTCGTTACAGTTCCATAAAATCTTATCCAAAAGCATACAAATATGCCTGATTTGCGCTGGCAACAGCACTTCATAGCTTGCACACTTCAAAATGACAAACATAACAAATTTAAGTCGTTTTTTTTTTTAGTTTTTCGAAACCAAAAACTAACATACTCATGACATGACAAAATATTACAAAAAACAAAAAATAATAAACTGAAGACGCGCTCAATTTGATGTCGAGTGGAAATGCTCAAGAACTGAAGCAGTTGCGGTGCTGCTTTGGCGGTGCGTCTTTATGATATAGTGGCATAAGTTTTTTTTTTGTTTTATGCCAATCATTTTGTTTTCGAGTGAAACATTAAGTGTAAAATTCCACTTTAAAATGAAACTTAAGCGTAAACTCATAAATTAAAAACAATATATCATAAATGACTAATAATACAAAGCTACACAATTAACATGAATATAAATTTTAACATATGAAAATATTTAAAATTAAAGCAGAGAAGTGTAGTTAATTTACTTCTTCTCCCACTTTTACCATTTAAAAAAAAAAACACAATACATTTACGTTTATAAGCTTTGCAAAAAAATAAAAAAAAAAAAAAAAATTCAAGAAACAATGTAATAAAATTTATCTATAATGAGATTCAGTACTTTGGATTTACAATTTTGTCTTGCATTTTTTTTTTCTCATCCGCATGCCTAGCTACCTACAGTTTTTTCGCATCCTTTGCAGCAATTCGCGTTGTTAGGTTTTTTATCTTAAAAAAATAGATGCTATAAATATGAATTACAGGATAAATACAAAAAAGTAAAGATTGTCTGTTTGAATATTTTGTTTGCCTTAACTGCGCCAAAAAGGTTTTTATGCACCCTACATACCTCCTTCGCTGACTATCGTCACCCCTGCAAAAAGTTTCATTTGCATCAGCAGCCAGAAAAGGAATTATAACGAGCATTTGTAGACGTCTTATAGAAAAAACAAACGTATTAAAAAATTGGCAAAAAGAAAAAAAAAAGTATAAGAAAAAGTACGTAGTATTTTGTATTTCGCTTATGAAGGAAATTGGGTTCTTAGACATTGCAGACATAAAGACGCGTTTATGTAAATTTCAATAGCATTTGTCATTTTTATGTATAAAGAAATGTTTGTATGAATTTAAAGCTTAAGAAGTTTTTGCTGTTTGGAGAGCACTTAGAAATATTTGCTATAAAAAGGGGTTTCCTTACTATTAAAATAGTTTACAATTTCAGTGGGTTCTCAAAAAATTTACATCAAAATGAAATAAAATTATTTAAGTTTTGGAAATTGTTCTAATTAGATGGAGTGTAGGGAAGTCAACCAAAAGAAATCTTCATCTGGTTACTAAAGGATATGCGTAAGTAAGATCTTTAATTTTGCATAAAAACGTATTAGTATTTTGCATCATGTTCTTGCGAGTTCTAAACTGTTTTGATAACTATATTTTTCTTTTAGCTCCACTGACTGGATAAGAAATTAGAAAATCGCATGTTTTAATTATATATTTTAATTTTCTTATATCAATTTAGTTTTTATCTTGGCATAAATGTACCAGAAAATAAAAAAGGAGTTATCCAAAATAATCTACTGAGAACACAAGTTTTTCGTATGTTTTTTAAGAACATTATTTCCAAACTAAGTATTCAGTTTTGTAGCTCATATATACCACTTTTTCTTTGTTTTTAAGACATTTTTTGAATGCTAACTTTTAGATATATTAGTTTTTTTTTATTTTTTATTATAGTACTGTCAGTATAAAGTCAATAAAAAGAAAACTTAATATCAAATCATCAAAGAAATCTCATGCCTATTTGGGACTTATCTGATGAAAATATAGCCCAAAAACTGTGAAGATTATAGAGGTTAGTTAAGTAATTTCAAAAAGCATAAAACAATTGTATATTATTATTTTTTATTTTTTCTTTTTTAACCCTCCGATGGGCGTATGGGTCTGGCCAGGCCCTATCAGTTTTCAAATTGGTATATTTTTTTCTAGGTATTTCTGTGTGATCCTCGTTCATGCCTTCCTCAAATAAGTTAAGGCGAACGCAATAGAACAATTAGCGATACGTTTGCGATATATTTGTAATAAAAAACTTAATTTTAAACTTTTTTCCCAGTCAAGTGCACATTGGTCTGAGCAGACCCTACAAATTTTATCATACGATGTTGAAAAAAATATTGAGTAAGAGGTTGTTTTGTATAATTACGATGATGACGATGTGCAGGAACTTTACATATTTGTTTTCTTTGGATTGAATACAGAATTTCTCAATAATTATCCATCTACATGGGAATCTGATGATGATTTCAAAAATGTGCTCTCTTTTTGCAAAGGTTTAGCTTTCGTAAATAACACCGCTGAAAGAGGTGTTGCGTTTATGAAAGACTGCAACCCAATTTTGTCAAATGATGCAGAACAAAAACAGCTAATGCTACCAATCGTAAAAAGTATCCTTTTTGTGAAAAGAGCAAGTCAATATAAACAATGAACACAATAAAAATTAATATAATACAACCTAGTGATATGAATTATTTTTTTCAAAATTTTCTTCATTTTTGCTAGAGATCCACCCAAAAGAGTTGAAATAGGGGATAAGAATGTTCGAAAAAAATGTAGGGAGGATCTGGTAATACATTTGACCCCTTAACGGGTCACTGCAGGAAAGCTTTGAATTGTTTTCGAATTTTTCTCCATTTCTTGTGTTTTTTGTAAGGGGACCACTAAAATGGTGGCAGAGGTAGTATGTTCGGAAAATATATATTGGAGAAGAAAATATAATAATACCTGGTGATACATATGAACCCTCTACGGGTCACTCGGTGAGAGCTATAAATTATTTTTCCAAATTTTCGAAATTTTTTGTGTTTTTTGTATGGGGACCTGAAAGAAATGTTGGGGGAGAAAAAATAATGGGACCTTGTCATACATTTGATCCCTCTTGGGGGAAGATTCGGGGAGATATTAATGATTTTCGGTATATTAAGGACCATTTTTTAGTTTTTTGAAATGTACCAAATTTTACGTGGTTTTTATTGGCACCGATACAAAACCTTTTGTGCCTGGGGATGCGAAGTTTGGAGCAACTTTAGTATTTTAAACTACCCTAATATATATCGGTCTGGCCAGACCCAGGCACTCCACTTACCGCCTCGCACGTCATCGTCCATCGGAGGGTTAAACAATATTTATATTTCATCCTTCAGAGACTTGACTCTTTTTTTATTAAAAAAGCGAGTTTTTTTTTGTGATTCAGTGACGACGATTTTTAGCCATTAATGGAATTTTTTTGATTTACTACAGAAAATATTAAAAGCCAAACCAATGAAGTATCGTATTGAGACGATATTAGGTCTGAATATTGTGACCTCCATTAGTCTCATTTCGAGTTGAGAGTTTCTCTCGTACAAAACTTCATTATTATTAAACAATAAGTTTTAAAAATGTTGAGTAAAGTTCTTGCAAGTTCACGAATCAAACAATGCTAATAATAATCATATCAGCAATAAATCGAAACGACCTGTTAACAGAAATAAATGCAAATAGATATAATAGCTCAGATAAAGCGTAGCTCACAAATAAAGCGTAGACCAATTTTTCATTAGCGCAGTCTGAGTTTATGAAAATTATTAAAAATATATGACAAATACTAAATATATAGTTTTGGAAAAGCTTTAGTGAAAAAAGGTCAAAATTTTAAATAATGACACCCATTTAGTAGTAAAACTAGTAGTAGAATTATTAGAACTACAAACAAGAAATTGTATAAGCTATTTAAATTTTTGATTTTGGATTCACGCTGAAAGCAAATTTTTTTAACTTTATTCAGCGAAAGAAAAAAATATTTTATTTAATCTAGCGCTATGCGAAGTTATAAATTTTTTTCCGGAAATGCCCCAGTTTTGACCTCCTATTTCAGTTTCATCATCTCCACAATTTACATATCAAGCTTTTCATAAATAACAACTGAAATTGGAAAAAAGTTTCTTAACTTCACTCTACTTACTGTTCACCCTATAGATTACATAGCTCCAAGCTAAACATCAATTTGTTAGCCAAAAACTCACTTAGACAATAAACTATAATACAAAATATCCTTTCCTTAGGCACAAAAAAAAAAAAAAAACTAATAAAAATAATTTATTAAAAATACAAACTAAACATATGTCAAGTGTTGAATTTGTGCTTTGTATTTTTTACTTTCTGGTTAAAAAGTTTTTACGCCATTGACATTGATTGATTTGAAGTCATGCGTCATGGCATAGCATTGACAGCACTGCTTAAATTTCTGTTAAATGCTTACAAAACGTGGGGTTTTTTTACCCTACTCGTCTCTCTCACTTGTCTGTCTTGTTGTTAGTTTATTTATTTGTTTTGTTAATGATGAGCTTAGTTTTGTTTTTGACACTCGACATCAATCAGTTATTTTGACATAAGTCTGTTTCTTTTGTCATTTTTTTTTTTTTAATTTAATTTAAAAAATAACTTTTGTTTATATACGAAAATTAATACCTTTTTGGCAACACTGACTGAAATGATTTATTATGGGGAAAATATTTTCCCCAAATGATATGTGATGGTTTTTAGTGCTCAAGCATGTGAAAGCACTTTGTTATGAAAATATTAAATTTTAAGCAATTTATAACACATGTACTTAGATGGTTAAGTTAGCGAAAGCTTTTGTTGAAGATAGGTATTTAATATGTCTCAAGGATTTGCTAATAGGAATTTGTTATTGATAGTTATTAGTTTTTTTGTTCTGTGTCCTTGAATAAAATGGTTTCTATGGGACTTTGTTAACGTCGCCATTAAAAGCTGTGGCTTGCATAAAACCTTGGAACTTAGTAAGAATTCTAATAGTGAAATTGTATGCATTTCTAACATTTACCAAACAAACCTACAGCTTTATTTCATACAATTGCATAAAAATTAGATTTGAAATGTTTACGTCATAGATACCGGCACTTTACTTTCCAAAAAAGCCAAAAAAAAAAAAATCAATGAATTACCGAATTTTATTACCATTTCCTAAAACTAAATTGCCGCCTTTATTGACATACTCTACAGCACATTAAGAAGAAAAAAAAAAAAAAAAAAAACAAAACAAAAATTATAACAATAACGATTCTACGTAATTCCCCAGCTGATAAGAAACTTTCAATAAACCCAATGTATTCGTAATTTATGAGCCAAAAATAAACAAATACCGATTGCTGTCATAAAATTATCACAGAAATTCAATCATAAATTTAATTACAAAATAGCAAACAATTTGAACATAAATTTGCTTAAAGGCCCTTCAACGTAGCGTTGGGGAAGTAATATCAACTCATATATAAAACACACACCCCGTACAAACTTTTAACGTATGTACATACATATATTTTGTATAAATTTTATGATATACCCCATATAGTATTTTATGACAGCTCTTATTTTTGCCTTTCTCATATTGGGGGGTTTTTTTTTTTTTGTTTTTTGTGATTGCTGTGTGTTTGCTATAAGACCCGCTCTTACGCTTTCCATGTGCCATAAAGACAGCTGGTGCAATAAAAGCGATTTCGCCGCATGCCATAAATTATATAGGGTGCTTAAATATACTGCTCCGCATGTGTGTGTGTGCGTACATATTATTTCGCCAGTGTGTGGCAAATGTTGTCATAATTCATGGGAGTAAAAATTTTCTGAAGTACATGCCATAATTATTATATTGATATAAACTTTCGTATGAAATTTTTCTGTGTGAGTTTAACGTAAAAACTGTAGCGATCATAAACTATATTGTATTGAAAGTTTTATGGTGCTGTATAGGATGCTATAAATTAAATGGCGCGATAGTAAAAAAATTTTTTCTTTTCGTCATTTATTAAAATTGAGGGTAGGAAAATACTTATCAGTCTTATTTTTATTAGGTGATTTCATTGTAGGATGCCGTACATGAGTCATTAGTGCACTAAAAGTTACAGAAATTTTAATTAAGGTAGGTTGGGGACTTATGCCTGATTTACTTTTAAAAAATATGCGGTTTTTATGATAAGTGTACGATATAAGAATAAATAGCTTGAGGATGCCAAAAACTGCTTGTACAATAGTTAGAATATGAGGTAGTGGTGATGTGAGGCAAATCGATTTAAATAAACATTAGAATTGTTTAAAATGAATTTGCGAGGTCTCTAGAATGTCTCGTACCCCCAAGTGGCTATATTGGTAGACATTTTGAAAAAAAATTTTATGCGATCAATCAATGAGGAAATGTTGAAAATTATTCAGGGATGCCACCAAAAAGGAGCTGATCCCCTGAGAGGGTGAATTGAACCCTTTTTTTTAAAAAAATATTACTTTCACCAATTTCTGTGATAAAATGGACTATGAATTTTAGATCTCACGAACCACCATTAGGAGGTCGTTTGGACAGATTTATGTAATCAAAATATCAGCACCATCGATAGCCAAAGATCGAATATAGATTTTGGAAGTCGGTGTCTGTCTACATAAAAGAGAAAAAAATTCGGAATTCGAATAAAAAATGTATTGCACCAATACATGGAAAGAGTCGAAAATTAATGTTGTAAGTCATTATAGAGGTCCACGCCGTTTGTTTTTTTTTTGATAGTTAAAAATGTAAATAAATTTCTTCAATCGGCTGTAAAAGAGTTCAAGAGGGAACTGAGGTGTTTTGGTTCCGTTTGTGGAAGAAAAATATTATATATGCCAATTGATATGAATTATTTGAAAACGGATTTGTGAGGACACCAATGGGTGTACGACTACCATATGAAGCTATTTTGGCCACATTTATATAATAAGTATTTCTACACCAATAGATACGAAAAGTTCAATAAATGATTTTGGAAGTCACCCATGTTGTCCGATTAGAATAAGTCGAAAATCAGTCACGTTTATCCGAAGTAATGTGGGGGCGAACGTTTTAAGCTACTTTTTTCCGAGTTTTTCTGAGCACACACTCTTCGATTAATGTGAAGGTGTTCGGTTGCCTCGAATTATGCGTAGCTTCGATTGATCGAAATCTGAATAAACAAGGTTCTATTGCGCGATAATTTAACTCTGTTAACTGATGGGAAAAGGATGAAAATGGATTCTTAAAATCACAGTTGGGGTCCTCAAAGCCCGAGGGGGTATTTGGCTTGCATTTACGTAAAAAGTTTTTATGATAAATATTTGAAAATGAATTCTGAAAGTCAAACGAAAAATTAACTTTTATAAGAAAAATGTTTTCAATTTTGTACGAAGAAGGTTATTGGGAGTTAAAGGTTTCAATCAGAGAGAATATCTACAGAGCGTTCACAGCGGGAGCTGCTGAATTTTGTGAAAAATAACTGAGGATATTTCTCATATTCTAAATGGTCTAGTTTTCATCAGACTAATAATCTTCATTCATATTACTATTAGTCTCAATGTCTATTTATGATTTTATAGTCTTTTCTAAGATATATCATAACAGACAATCAAAAATAATAGTAACAAAAACAAATACACGTGATTTTGAAAAATTACTTATAAAAAAACTTGTGAGCTTATATTATTTCTTTTATTGTGATATAATTTATGACAGTTGAAAGAGAAAAACCCACACGGTGCATGAAATGGTAGTGTGTAAGAAATGTCAAGTACTAGGTTTCTTTGTAATTTTATCACTTATCAACATATGCTAAGTGCGGAATATAATTGTTGTTGACAGTTTGATATCTACAATTATATGCTTGTCAACAGCTTAAAGTCATATGAGTTGATTTGATTTAAAATAAAAAAATTATGTACAAATGTATCAGATAAAAGAAATCTTTTAAGCGCATAGATAAAAAAAAGTATTAGTTCTGATTGAAAATAAATAACAGAGGCATAGATTGTGCAATTATTTTTCAAGCGACGTTGGTTAAGATATAAGAAAATTCAATGACCGCTAAGGTTATAAAAACAGCAGCAACCTTACGTTGTTAGCACACATGCTGAAAGTTTTTAGCCAAATTTGACTTTATAAAATTATCAAATTCACATCCAAGCTTAGTCATATTTCAATGCATACACTGAGGCACTTAAAAGTCAATGTTTACTTATGATATACATACATACAGATATTAATTTCTTATACATATGTTTCCCAAACAATTAAATTGATTTTTTATTAATATTTCGATTTAAAATTTTTTTTCGCAATTTCTTAGCTTTAATTTATGTTTCATTTTAAAAGCGCAAAAGCAATATGTTCTCTTTAATTGCCGCACATAATAATTTGTATTCAATTTTAATGAAACAGTTTTTTTTTGTTTGTTTTTGTTTTTTATAAAACGTATGTATCTTTTTGCCATGCAATAAAAACATTGAAAAATCACTTCAAACTGTCAATAAATATTGTATCGTAACGCAATTATTGTCAACGCATATGGTTATCAGCAGTATTTTGCATTTTTAAATGTTTATATTAATTTGAATCTTTTTTTCTCTGAACAGCTCTACAGCAAGTGTTCTTTAACTCACTTTCTGAGTAAATTCGTATAATTAATTTTTTTATTTATTTTATTATGCTATTAGTGCAGTCAACACTTTGCTTAAGAAAAAATAATTTACAGAACTGTGAAAGCATTAAGTGTGGAGTTTATTACTTTTGGCATTGGTTGGCCACTTTAAGCTGACAAAAATTAATTTAAATGTTTTTATTTTTCAATAAATTCTGCTTTTAAAAGGTAGGTGAAATCTAGAATTTTTAAAAAAATTTTGGAATTAATTGAGTGAAGGTAATATCAAAAAAAAAAAAAAAAACTTATAAAACCAGTAAGCGAAAATCACAATAATTTTAAAATTTCTTTTATATAAACTCATCAAAAAGATAAGAAAATATTTGCGAAAAAATGCAAAACTTTGTCTAAAAAATATGGAAAAATTATCAAAAAGCTGCTCCAAAAGTAATATTATAAACATTATTTTTTACAAAATAATATACCGAAGGATAAATAATTTTCTAAATATTTTTTAACCATTTTTTCATTTGAAATATGTATTGCCTTAAAGCAGTGTGAGAAAAATGATAAAAAAAAAAATTTGAGAAGCATACGAATTTCCGAAAAAGTTATTAATTTTCCAAGAGAAATAAATTAAATAAAAGTTTGTTGAAAAAATGGACGCCTTTCAACAAAAAAATAAACTAAAAAAAAAATTACAAAAAGAAAATATAGATTTTTAGACTGTACTGAAAAATATACATAAGTAAAATCTGCTAATTATAGCAATTATAAAATATGAAAAAAATTAATATTCATTCGGGACGAAACCTTAGCTTTCGAGCAAGCATGCTTTAAAGGATTAAATAAATAACTATTTATGAACAATATATCAAATAAATGTTTGTCATAAGCAAAAAATTATACTTCTCAGGGTTTTGCAAGATTTTCTTTGACACACTTTCTGATTTAGGGCCTCTTTATGTATCACGATTCGTCTCGTTTCGTTTCAAATTTCCAAGCCTAAAAGTATGCTAGCACAATTCTTATATTTGCAATTAACTATTCATTAAGCACAGGCTAGATGTTTTGTTTTCATTTAAGTAAAATACAATTGCATAATTTCAGGCTTGAAAATTGGAGACGAACCGAGACGAACTGTGATACATAAAGAGGCGCTAAGTAAGGGACTAAGGGCTAAATAAGAGATTAAGGGTCTCTTTATGTATTACGATTCGTATCGTTTCGTCTCTAATTTCCAAGCCTTAAAGTATGCTCTTATATTTGTGATTAACTATTCATTAAGCACAGGCCAGATGCTTTGTTTTCATTTAAGTAAAATGCAATTGCATATTTTCAGGCTTGAAAATTAGAGACGAAACGAGACGAATCGTGATACATAAAGAGGCCCTTAGTTTTTTGAAAGAAATTGTCCTTTTTTCCATAAAAAATATCAATAAAAATTTAATTTCTCTTTTCTGAAGGATTTCTTAGATAAGATTTCAACATACTATATTTAGGCCATGATGATTTGAAACAAGTTCATTATTTTATTTTAAGTTATTTGTAAAACTGTATTAAATTCTAAGCTATTTTTGATATGAAGACACTTACTTTAATACCATACTAAATCGCTATACTATAGCAACATAAAATCGAATTTCTTTATTGCGTTTTGACTGCTTCTTCAGATAAATATATAAATTATCTTTTAAAACTTTTTAACAACTTTTTCACAATTTTTTTACTACTTTTTTTTACTGTTATTGTGTGACATTAAGATAAAGTAGCTTTCGTTATTATTTTGTGCCAGAAAAAACAGTTAATCTAAGATACTTAGTAGCAAAATTTCGCAGCCATTTATTTTGACAATTAAAATATAATTATGTCAATTCCTTTTAATTAATAATTTTTTTCTACACTTTTGCCTGCAAAAAGAAAATATTTGCAACATAGCGGTGTATTGCTGCGATTGCTGCTGCTGTTTATAGGCCAAGTGACAGCTGTCAGTATATTGCAAAGCGGTTTTTATGGCTTGTTTAGCGGTAATTTAACAACTTCAACTATGCAATAAACTACAACAACTAGTTTTTTTTTCAAAATTATTATTTTTTATTTATTTTAAGTTGGCAATCATAACACAACAATTTGAAAGTTTAGCTAAGTTGCTAATGATGTTGTTGACAATTACACTATGTAACAGGAAAATGTTAAAACAATGAGGTAAAATTGTGAAAATTAAATTTATAAAATGTTTTAAATAATTTCTTTAAAATCTAGTAAATTTTTGTTAAAATCCAAAAAATTGAAACCAAATGCGTAGAGCTTTATATTTTTCACAACGTCAACGTACTAAAAACTATACAAGCCACTTGAGAAAAAAAAAAAAAAAATGTAGTAAAATCTTATTAAAGTAAATATGTCGTGGATTTTTATGAGCTCAGCTGCAGCTATTCGACGAAGCTTCTTACTTAGGTCTAAGGCTACTTACTTTGAGCAAAAACATCAGAAGCTGCGCAAAATGCATTTTTATTTGGAAGCCTCTCCCTTTTGAAAGGCTTTTTCAATGCGTTGGTTCACTGTATATCCCTTACGAAGTCTTGAAGATTATTTGAATTTTTTAAGGAATACTATTTCAATCAATACTCAATTTTTACTTCATTTTTGAGATATTCGTAAGATAGCTATTTCGAAAGCTAACAATGAACTAAAAATTACTAAGCTTTTCAACTCCTATGTCGCACAGTGTTAAGTATAAAGTCCCAATAACAGTCATGACGATTAAATTGAAAACAACGATAAACAACATGGAAAATCTTTAATCGGATATTAAATTGCATTAGCATTTGACAATCTATGACAAAATGACAAGCTGTCATTCTTGTCAATTTGTCAGTGATTATTAAATATTTAAATTAATGACAGCGCATGAAATTGCAGCTACACGAACACACATGCTGAGCTGGTGACAGTAGTTTTTGATGCACTGTGATTGTATTTGTGTTTTAATGGAAAAATCTTTTAGTTTTGACAGTTGTTATATGACAGGAATAACAATAAATATTTATGTTTATATGGTTTTTTATGTAGGTATTGGAAAATAATTCATATTAGAAAGAAAATAGTTTGAAAGCTGTCAAATGTTTAGAATATAACTCCATATACATAAGTCACGATATATTTTAGTTCAATAAATCAAGAATTAAATTGACATAAATAAAATGTAATTTGTTAAAAATTAAAGCTTTCAATTGTTTCTATTTCAACATACATATATAGAAAATTATATAAATTTTTTTTGTGAAATTTAACTTTTGTAGATTTGATGAAAAAAACATCTCTTGTCAGTTGACTTCTGACACAATTAATAAAATTTTTTTATTTAAATTTTGACAGTTGTGTCAACAGCTCTCATATTACATTCATATTTGTTTTTATAAATTGTTATTGTTTTGTTGCATGTTGCAAACTCATTCAATACTTCAACTTTAATAAATTGTTACATATTTTTCAGTTTCACAATCACAATAAATAAAATTAACAAGAACATGAAACAAATGTCGCTGTTGACAGCTACATTGCAGCTTTTTCATGTCAACTTTTTTCCCCATTCACAATATACTCATACTCAACTGTTATGGTGTATTGTATTGAAAATAGTAAATGTTTGTCAGTTGCAACAGCTATCGTTTATTAATGACAGCTTATATGCACGATTGTGCATGCAATAGAGTGACAACAACATTACTGACTACTAGCAACAAATTTGTCAATATTAAAAATAGAACAACAACGTTATCCTTCAACTTCCAACCTTGAAAAAAAGCTGCTAGTGTTCTTGTGAATAGTCAACTTGTCTCTTTAACTTGAGGTCAGCGTAATTTATCATAAAAGCATATGAGTTTGAAATGTGAAAGAAAAGTGGACATTGTTCCCTTATATTCAATAGAATTATCTTTAGGTAAAAGTTAGTTAAAGCTTTGAAAAGCTCAGTGTCTTGTTTGAAAGGCAAAATCGTCCTTAAAAAATAAACTCAGTATTTGGTTCCTAACATAAAATTTAAAAATTTAAAAATTTTTAACTACAGAGATGAGATTTGACGTAGATCAAGACACATATGCCAAAACAGACGAGACACAAAATGGATACAGTTAGGACACAAACCATATACACAAATTAGACACAGTCCATACACAGTTGAAATACAAAACAGCCAATGCGCAATATAAAACTTTTGCCAAGTTCATTCTAATCATTTAGGCAAATTTGACTATTCAACAAATTGTTTTGGAATTTATACAGCTCTCTACTAATAATGTCATATCTAAAAATATATTCGTTAAAGTATTACACATTTAATACTCAAATTAGTCTGCTAAAACTTATATGACTAAATAAATAAACTTTCAAATCAACATTCACATGTTAAGAAGTTTTGCAAACACAATATTTACTAGTCAATAATAGAAAAAAAAAAAGAAATAGTAAAAGTTAAACCCTAAATATTTGCAAAAACCTAATGTAAATATCAATAAAACAAGAATATACATATATAAAGTGACTCAGTGTTTAGTTAAAGCTAACAAGATGCAAAATGTGGCAAAATAAAAAATGAACTAAAAAACACACATTATTTGTACAACTGAGCAAAGTTTTAATAGAGTTGTGTTTTAGCTACAAGAATGCTTTATGTACCCAGCGGGAATATTTCTATATTTATTAAAATTGTTAATAAAAATATAGTTTTATCAAATATTACGTTCATAACATGAATTGTTTTTTTTTTTATAAAATTTGTTATATGTAGCTAATAAACGTAAGCGGCCTTTGATCAAAATTATAATTTATGTTTATCAACTAGAGCTTAGTAGAAATATTTGAAGCTGTCCAACAGATTTGACATCGAAGCTGAAAAGTTAAAACAATTAAAATATTGACAAATATCGTAAAGAGTTAAGCTTTAGCATACAAACTGTGTTGTTTAATCAAAGAATTTTATTTGAATTTAAAAATAAAACGATATATAGCTTATACTTTCAAAAGCAGCTTACAAAAGAGCTGAAAAGGAATGCACTGATGGCTTTAGCAGTGAGAATAGCAAACAAAATTTTTCAATATTTTTCCATAAAATTTACTTTATGTTTTCGGTTCATAGAGTGTAAAGTTTTTGCTCGAAGATTATTTGATGTGAATGAAATTGCTAATAGTCCGTTTAATTTCCATGAATATATATATTGAAAATTTGAATTTTTTTTAAATTAATGGCCGTACTATATTGCGGCCATTAATCGAAATTTTAATATTAAAGCAACATCCCTGAGTAAACCTAAATATTAATGTCTTTCTTATCTTGGTTACATCGATAAAGCAGCAACTAATTTTTTTTTAAATATTTTGAGCACAGAAAATTTAATTATTATTATTATTTTTCGAGCTCACTTCTTTATTTTCTAACTGAAGGTAAAATCATATTCAATTTTCTTTTTGTTTCAAATATTCACTTTTTAATTATTTTCCTACAGATAATGACTCATTCAAAAAAAAAAAAAAAAAAAAAAAAAACACTAATGTAGAATAAGTAACAGCTACATACTAATTTACAACAAAAATTTGCGCAAATAACATAATAATTAACTGTGATAAATATTGGCGAAACCAAGAGTTTTGAAAAGGTAGGAAAATACCATACGAAACGTGTACAAAATATTTACTTTATGCTTATAACTCTAAAACACTTTCACGCATGCAATTTTGCATAAATGATATGAAATTCCTATTTCACTTGCGAAACCAAATATTTTGTAAATTAGTTATCGATTAGAATGAATCAGTTTGAGTTTGTTTTTAATAAAATACACAAAGTTTAATTTACCAAAATAATTGAATTAGTTACTAGATAATATGCTAGATTCACAAAAAAAAAAAAAAAAAAAATAATGGCGTCGAAAAATGTGGTATGTATGTAGTACTATTGACTTTTTGAATATACTAACATCGATTTTAAAACGAATATATACGATTGACTTTATATAGTTTTTATACCCAAAAATTTGTGAATGCTCAACTAAGCATTTTTTTTTTCTCTTAATGAAAATTCAAAAACTACGAATACAAATTGTTTGAGACCTTGATGATATATTTTCTTTTCTGTAACAAATGAACTTTTTTTGAGTCTATCAATTATTTTAGTTAAAAGTTAAATATTGTCAAAAACTTCAATGTTACTCATACGCCATGTTGTGCCAAAATTAACTTGAAAAATTGCACAAAACACGTGTAGTTCATTCAGCCAGTACATTAAACTGATCTTCAAATGCCACAAGACTTTGTGAAAATGATTACATACTACTCTTGTTAGGTTACTCATACGTCATGTTATCTCATATATGAAAACTGTGCACTAATTGCGTAAAGTAACTACTTAAACTTTACTATAAAAATTTTTCGTTTACAAAATACTGTCGCAAAGTGAAATTAATTGTAAAAAATACATCAGCTCTAAACAGCGCATCTCTTATAAGACTGTATATTAAACTTTTTATTCGAATACTACATACTATACTTTTCGACTATTATTTCTATTTTGCTTAACATTCCCACTTAAAACATTGTTTGTGCTCTTTCAAGTCCATAATTAATTTAGCCAAGCTTAGTTTGTTGAACTTGTTAATGTCTAACAATGTGAATCTTTTTTCAGCCTATGAATTAACTCGTAATTTTTAATGTTTCTGCTTTTTTGCAAAGCTTTTGTTAACATTAATTAAAACTAACATTTAATGTCATAGTTTAAGCACATTTTAATTTTTAACCACAATATAATTAAGTATTTGATTATAATTGTTATGATTTTACTTTTCCGGTTGTTTTACGTAACTTAATATAAAAAAAAAAAAGCAAACCTGTTGTTGCCATTATGTATTTGTGCCATAAATCATACATAATATATCATATATAACTTTTTTTTTTACTACTCATATCTGGTAAATCAATCAAAACATTAATAGCAATAATCAATGTTTTGCTGTTATTTTTGCAATATTTTGCTTTATTTCATTTAGTTTTTTTTTTTAAATTTATATTTATACTATCTACTATGCCATACCAAATCTAAACGACGCAAATCTTGTTGTATCATAAATATTATAGAAATGGATTATTAAACAATTAATCATAAATCAATCATGGCTCATAAATTTTTCGAAATTGGCATTAACAAGTGAGGGTTGTAAATCATTTTGTAGAATTTTTTTCTTAGTAACTTTAGTAATTAATTATATTGTGAGAAGAAATGAATTCAAAGTGATGTATGTATGCCTTTGTATATACTTATATTTGGCAACTTTAGAAGTTACAGAAATAAAAAAACTCATAAATAAGACTATCACATGATATTTATACTGAAGTTCAGAACTTGTGTTATTTCAAACGCGTGCTGTTGTTGCTACGATTAGAGTGTAACTTACTTTGATTTTTTTCGGCTTTTTCAATTATATAAACTGAACAAAATTATATTGAATTCGGAATATTAAAAATAGCGCTCTAAGCAATATTGAAATAAGAAGACTGCCCTCGCTTTTCGCAAGCAAGCTTTTACAAAAAATCTTGTAAAAAATGTTGAATAAAAAATTTAAATAAATTTTTCTTTCAAAATCATATAAAGATGTGTGACCGAAACGCCCATAAGCTATATCCCAATTAACTTTAAAGCATGTCTTAATTAAACTTACAACGTTTCAAATCTAAGTATCATTTTTTTACTATAGCAACAACAAGTAATTATCCCATTTTTCATTTAACTAACATACTGCGACGCTTCTTGCAATTCAAAAGTTATAAGAAAACATACCAAAGTCAACCGGAAGAGCACAATTACTAACACAAATAGGAAAACGAGCAGGCAAACCCAGAAATTTACACTTTCAGTGGCATGACAAAAAAAAAAAAAACTTCCAACTGTATTTGTGTATTTGTATATGTCTGACTCACGCCACCAATAAAATACATAAAATTATGCAAAAATTGCAACTATGAATAAATTTGCAATTTCAGTGCCAAGAGCGAGCGAGCGAGCGGTGGTATTGTGCCACGTTGCGACGTTTGACGCCCAATTGAAGTTAACCAGGCAAATTTTGAAGAGGCGATAAAAACTGCCAACTTGTTGTCAGCAAAATGATTTGAATATTTCCGCCATAACATAAAAAATATAGCGAAAATTTGCAACGTGGCGGCGCAATAAAAAACAAAACCCTTTGAATTCAGAAAATAAAAAATATGCGCACAATAAAAGTCACAATGCAGTAAAATTTAATTTTTTTCACCAAAACAGTAAAAACAATGGCAATAATTGTGTTACCACTAATAATAAAAAAAAAAACATAAAGAAATTACCGGTTACATGCTGCCAGCAGTTAAGTTGAACTTAAAACTACTAACGATATTTTTATGAGTGCATAGTATTGTGTAGTAATAACAATAATGCAGTGAACGTTTATCATTCAAAATTGAATTTAATAGTTGGGGCGAGCACTATAAAAAAACAGTTGTTTTTTTTTCTCGAAGTAATAAAATTTTTCTTTCATTAAATTTAGAGCTTTATGACTACTCACAGTTACTTTTTTTTAGTTTTTGGTCATTTATTGCTGCAAATTATGCCATAATTTTTTATGTGAAATATTTATTGTTCACTAGAGTTCATTAATGACGTGAAGTACAGTTTGTGAGGGTTGCTTTAAATTTAAGGCAAATTTAATTTATTTTTTGTGTGTGGTAATAACATAGGTTTTTGCTGTTAAATATAAGCTATAAAAATTATGGTCTTTTATATGTTAAACTATAAGGTTTTTATTTTGGAAATGCTTTCATAAATATTAAATTTATGTATTGCTAGCTTAGAATGCTGTAGTCGTGTTTACTAGTGGCCCTCAATCAAACGTAAAATTTCAGCAGCACATAATATACTCAGTATAATATTATATAAATTTTGGGCTTAAGTTACAACGAATCTTAAGCATTGACTTTAAGGCGAAATTAAATACGAAGAATGCTAATAGGAAAACCATTTATTTTTTGTTGCAGGTACATATGCTTACTATCAAAATAATGTCATACACTCAAGATCTTTGTTACGCTTAACAATAAAGACTAGAACTTTGTTTCTTTAAGTTTAATTGAATTTTCAGTTTACTCGTAGACTTAAAACTGAGCAATATTTGAATATACAGATATGCATTCGGATAGCAAGTTTTCATGCTTGTAAAAATATCTCTGTTCCGATACATATTAGAGCTTTAATTACTCGGTCATTTTTAAAAACAGTAAAATATGTTGCAATAATTCATATCATACATTACTGGCCGTTAGATCTCAACTCCGATGTCACGTATAATATAATTATCTACTAAGTATTTGTTGATATAAAAGAAGTTTACAATAAATAACATATTTAAGCAATGGCTGCACTTAAAGTCAAGAAAAAGTTTCCACCACAAAATAATACGTTTTCTTGAATTGCCAAGAGCTTCTATTTTAACAAACCAAATTAATTGATGTTCCTTTCATTAACAAAAAAGAAAAAAAAAAATTGACACGTGCCAACACACACTAATGCAAAATATTTTTCGCACTATTGCCATAAACTTCAGAGTAAGTATTATTTTTTGCTATTTTTCACATTGCCATTATTGTTAATGTGTCAATTGTTGTCGCGCCAAAAAACCGACAACAATAACGAAAAATAAGCATAAAAAATTAGCTTACGTCAAAAATTGATTTATTGTCGAATACATTTTGTACACAACAAAAAAAAAAAAAGTATATTTACATATTTTTGTTGAACTCTTTTTTGTATTTTTAAAATTTATGCCAGTCATACATTTTCCGCTGCGAATGTTTTCATGCCACTGACAATATAAATCGTAGACATTTAGCATTTTTCACATGAAAAAAAGAAATTGATGTTAAGTTATTATGTTTAAATTTCAACATTATTAAAATGACATAAATTACTTGTCATTTTTGTTGACAATTTTTTTGTGTTGAAAGTTTAATTTATAACAATTTTTGCCTTACTTCAATAATGTAAGCATTTTTTTTTGTCTTCTTGCATTTGCAATTACGAAGGACATTTCGCGTTTGTGTCAACAAGCTGTCAGATAACTATGAACAATTTAAATGTTATAAGTTTATTAGTGTTGTCTGTATTTTAATTTGCTTCCAATGCCAAAATGTCTACATAGTAATTTTGAATGATATTATTTTTTTTGTTTTAATAGGAAAAATTTTGTTTACAAATTAAAAACAAAACATATTTTCTGAAAGTGTTGCTTTATTTATTATTTCTATCAAAGCAGCCAGAAATCAATTATGCAAATTTTTTATTGCAAATTAAACAACAAATTAAAGTAGTTGTGACATATTTACTTAAGAATGCATCGGAGCAGAGATAGAACTATTCAAGTTTTTAATTTTTCATAAATTTGTAAAAAGCTTACCAGTCAAAAGAAAAATTGCATCAACTTACCTGCAAGAAAAAAAAGATATTTTTTTATTAGAATGTATGTAATTTTATTAAATTTTAATATAAAAATATATATTGTGAAAATAATTTAAAACCTTTAAAATGTTATAGTATAACAAGACGTATACGTAATCTTCAATTAAACATTAAAGCTAAAATTACTCATACGTCCACTGCCAACAGAGAAATGCTATAATCCATCAAAGTCTACACTAAAGTTGCAGATAAAATGAAAAATTATAATAAAGCTGACTTAATAAACTCTGTTGATGACATAAAATTCATGTAAATAAATTATTTAGTCGGATTTTTCCAACCAATTTTTTATTTTTCGGGCACATAACAAATGTAATTTGAGTCAAGAGAATATTGAAAAAAAAAATATGTGTAACGTATTGCAACATTTTGACAATAACTGATGACAGACATCAATCATGAAAATTGAGCTCAGTGTTGACAGCAGTACTATAAGCAAAACAAAAAAAAAAAAAAAACCAAAAGTCAAGACAAAAAACATACTCACACCAAAAAAATGAGTATGTGACAACAATGTCAATAACATATGACAAATATGTTGCTTCTAACAATAGTAGAGCATGCCAACAAAACTTTTATAACTTATATGAAAATTACAATTTATGAATAATATAAGGCTGCAACATTTGCCATAAAACTCTAGTACCACTTATATTTTAGCCAACAAAGATTTTGAGGCCGTCATTTATTAAATTTTAAGGCTTTTCTTTAAAGAACTAAAAAACAAAGCATACGCATCTAAGTTTTTATATGAAATTCTTAGAAAAAACATGAAAGCTTTTTTTTTATAAATTTTGAACTACCATTAACAAAATTCACGGCAACTTGAACCACAAAATTTTTTAACATCTTGAATTCCCATGCATGTGAAAAAACTAGCAAGTTTCAAAAATTGTTTAGCTACCTTCTATCATAGTAGCATGCTGAACTAATACAAACATTAATCAACCTTCATATGACAATTAACACTATTAAGGCGATATAAAGCAACAAATTATCAAAGCATTAATTTTAATAAGACCCCAGTATTGTATATAAATAACAAATAAAAAAACACCAGCTAATAAAAGAGCTTAATTTAGAATGAAAGTAATATTAAAAGCGTTTCAAATTAAACGTTGAAAACAAAGGAAAGTCATTTTGAGTAGAAAAAATAAATTTGTTAGCAGTTAGTGACGCTTTTTATAAATAAAATATTATTAGAAAAATAAAATTATTTAAAATCGTTACTCAAACTAAATACTGTGAATTTAATAAAAAATTTTAAAATAATTTGCACAAAAAACAGCTCATTTCCATAAAACATACTGTGATAAACATGTCGTATGAGCGACATTTAATTAAAATAAAAATTTGCAAAAAAAAAACTCGGAAATAAATTTGAAAAACAAAGAAAAAATGCATATATATGTATATGGCGCCAACACTAAAACATTTGTAGTCTATTAAATTTGAAAAAAAAAATATAATATATCACTAGCAGCAACAAAAACCATATGAACTTTTCATTGCCAAACATTAAAGCAACGAATGAACGAAGAACACATGTCAACGCATTGGCTTTGATGTGTCAATCAATCTGTTCGGCTAGGGAGAAATTGATGACTCGTCGAAATAAAAGAAGCCACAACAACAACAATAAAAAAAAGTATATTGAACAAATGGATAGAAACAAACTCAATATTAACAACAAAAATAAATAATAAATAGCAAAATTACACTTAATGCAAAAAAAAAAAACAATACAAAAAAAAAAAACAGTAGTTTTTGTCGTATCATGTAGACAATTCATTGTTATGACATGTAAAGTAGGCGGGTGTACATTTGATGTGGAGTTGGCGTAAAAGCTTTTTTTTTTTTGTCTTTTCAAGAAGATTTAGTTACTTAGCAAAAATATAAATAATAGTAACAACAACAACAGTAATGCAAAACTACAGCAAAGCGATGTCAAACACCTTAAACAAACAATATAAAAGAGCTCAATACTTGATGGGTTGTCGTTTTGTTTATATGACATTTAACAGTTGGATTTCGTAGCACAAAAATTGGTTATAAATATTTTGTAACATTTTGAAATTTATTTTTATTTAGTTTTGATTTTTAATTGATGATTAGTGTGTTATATTTTTTTTTGCACAATTAATGGGAAATTGTAATTCTTTTTGAGTTTAGAATTTTTTTTCTATAATAAATAATTTTCATTGATTTCTTCTGAGTAACCTCCAATCAAGGATTCCTCAGATTCCTACGATGCAACCAAAACCAAAGTGTTAAGCGTATTATTGTTTAATATGAAACGCTATAAACAACGTTAAAAATGAGTTTGTGGTCACAAAAGGCAACACGAACTAGTAAGCAAAGTTCGCTTATAGTCAAAAGCAAATGCAGAATTGGGTTGAACATTATATTGTTTGGTGAAAATATGATAAAGAGAAACTTGAATTGAGTACAAGAAGATTTTAAGTAACTGAATTTATCCATTTATAGGATTCGTGATAGCATTTTTAATTAAAAATGATGCGATTTCAGCATCTAAGACTTACAATTTGCGTTGATGTTTTATGAGACGTATAAGCAAACTCTAATCAAGAGATATTTTATTTTTTTACCACATTTTTAATGCTATATTTCACTTTTTCGATGCAAATAAATGCACAGTAATGCAGTGATATTTATCTGTTAGGCTTAATTTGTTATTAAAAATATAAATAAAATTAATGGCTGCAAAAGATAACATGAGATATTAGTCAAAATTTAGTTTTAATTTTAGTTTTCTCCCATTTATCTCCACTGTTCCTATGACGAGCCGCATCAATGTAGGACGACGTATATAGTATTACTACAGTTGTTATTGTTATTTATTAATTTATTTTTCACATTTGCACAACTTGACAGCTGCTAACCTTGAAGTGTTGACGTGTGTTTATTTGTTTTTTTCCATTTATTCTTACAATGTTGCTGTCAAAAAATTGTTAAGGCAACAAAATTAGAAGAAAAAAAAAAAAAAAATACACAAAAACCTTTGAGTGATGAGCAGCATAATAGGACATGGCAAACGACACAACGCCTGACATGTGCTACTCCAACACGAAAGCAATATAATATATGTATGTATGTGTATAGCATATATAGTATATAAGCACAAGTAAGTGAAACTGGCAAACACACACATACACAAGACTTTTCCTGTGATATATCATTGGTAAAACAAACAGCACGTATGTCATTTACGAAATATGAGCAACTGTCATGCGTTGACACAAAATTAAATGGAATAAAATGAAATTCAAATAGATATTTCTTGTTGTTTTTAAAGTACTGAAATATCGCTCTTTTTTTTTGGAGGATTTTTTGTTATTTGTGTTGACAGTTGGCACTTTTAGTTTTATTACTAAATTGATTTTTTCAAAATGATGCAAACTTCTTACTTTTCACAGTATGCATTAAAAAAGTCATTTCATTTGGATGGGTATACTGAAGACTTGTCCTGTGCAAAGTATTGAAGGTCCTAGTACCTAAAAAAATAGCAAAGTTGTCAGTTATATATCATTTAATTATTTGTTACTCATACGTCATGATAAGCTTTAAGAATAACAAATGAAATTATTTGGTCCACCGCTTAAAAATTTAAATAGTTTTACTCAAACTAAATAAGTACACCTCATTTAAGTTTGATTTTCAAAAGTGAAAAGAGAATGATTTACACAGAGCTAAAATTTTTCATTAAATTTCATCCGACTTTAGCAAATTTGCAATTCTAATTTTTGCACTTTTTCAATGCATTTTTATAAAGCATACCACCTGATAATCTACAGTTAGTAATCTAACACTTCGCAAGGTGTCAGTGCATGTTTGCCTTTATAGCGCAAAAGAAAAAAAAAAACGTGCGTCTTTCCATTTATTTCTCTTGTTTTCGTTATTTTTTCTGTTGTTCTTTTTATCGGCGTCAGAGATCTTTTTAACACTCGTTCACTGCTCTTGTTGCTATTTTGGAACACTTTGCATTAAATTATGCAAAATTAGTGCGACTTGGCGAAACAACCAAACAGCCAACAAACACACAGAGGAACAACGAATGACATGACAGACAGCTGAACTCCAGTCAGGCAGCAGACTGCACATAAAAAAAAGCCAACAGCACCAAGAGTAATATATATGTATAAAGACAGACAGACAGGCAGTCAGTTGTTTTACTGCAGACCTGCAGTGCCACCAACGCCAGCTACTCTGTGCCGCATGTCATTTTTTGTGTGCAAACCGACAAACTTGACAGCATGAGAATTCATGTGAGCAACATTGGGATGTGGTGGGAAATGACGTTAAGGTATTTGAGTTTACACACGACACTGACTCTCGGAAATGACATGAAAGCATAAAAATGTATTGCACTTAAGGTGAGGTTTTAATTTATTTTTTATCTTTTGTAATTTTTTTATATTTCTAATATACTCAGAGCTATAAAAAAACTGGGCCACCCAAGTTTTGTTAGATTTTTGTTATAGGTACAGCATTGCTATGAGAATTTGACTGAAGAAGAACCATTATCAGAATAAGTTCAAGTTTCACTAAGATATAAACAAATAGTACACTTTCCTACACAGAGTTTAAATAAAATTAAATATTTTTAAAACTTATTTGGCTTTAACTGTGCGTATGAGAAACATTTATTTAGCAATGTGCATAACTTTGTATAGCTATGGTAAAATCATTACAGCAAGTTTGCCTATCGTGAAATATTGCTAAAAATCACAAAACAATTTTACAGTTAAAACTTTAAAAAATAATTACACAAAAGGCATAAAATTCGATTCAGTGGGATGTGAGCAATAACAATATAAGCAGACGTATAAAAAAAAAGTATATAAAAGTGTTTTTTTTTTTTTTGTTTTCTTAAGCAATATTTTTTTTTTTAAATCTTGTAATCCTACTCAATTTTTTATATCTTCCAAAACCAAATTATAAAAATGAACAGCGACATCCATGTCACGGTGTTGGTGATCATCACTTCTACATGTAAGCCGATCATTATTTCTTACTCATTATTACAAGTGGATTTAAGTTTATTTATGCAAGTCTCTTATGTTTTCGTATTTTCATTTCAGACGTGGTTTTTTATTCTCATTTTAATATCTTTAAGCTGACAGCTAACTAAATTAATTTGACAATAATTAGCATTTCAACTTGTCATCATTAATGAATATAAAATGTGCGCTTTTTTTCAAGTCGTATTAAAAAATGGCATCGACAACAGCTAAAGGCAACAACAACGACGACGACGACGATGACAATAATAATAAAAATTACTTAAGTCAAATATGTGCGAGTAATGTGTACAAAGCCAGTGGTTCACAAATTTATAACTTTGGCAATGGATGTTATTTTTATTTATTAATTTATCAATATATATAAATAAGCTCTAAGCGGCCATTCCTCAAACTTATATTTTTTTAAGTGTAAATAATAATTACAAAAAAAAAAATCGATACAAAATATGCTCTTCATAACATCAAATTCTAGGTACCGCAGCTTAAATTTTGTAACATATTACATTATTAAAATATTACTCATACGTCAGTGGCAGTGAATAGAATATTTAATAAAACACCAAATAATATATCCTGATCTGTTTCTACTATTTTGAACAAATTTCAAGTACGATATGTTTAATGATTAAAGAATTCAAATGCAGATCGGAAACTAAAATATTGCCCACAAAAGTATAAAATTTCGTACAATTCTTAATATTAATTATCTTTTTACAAAAACTTTATTGTTAAGGGATATTAATGAATTTATAAAGTTTCACTTTTTATATTGAATAATATATATTTTTGAACAAAATCTTTTGATAAGAATTGTACTATAAATCACATTAACAGCTGGTGTCAGCGTTACTCTTAAAATGCAAAATGTTTGTAAAAGCAGAAAACAAAATAACTCCCATAGTATGTTCACACAAGTTTTGACGATAATTAATAAATGTTTTTTGTTTCAAAATCATCAAGAAAAAAAGAAACGGTAATAATGCCTTATGAGTTTCGATATAGCGGAAAACATGTTTGATGAATTTTATATATAAATTTTATATAAATAAATAATGAATAGAAAACTTAAGTTGCTCGTTAATTAAATGTTACGCATACGTCGCATTAACCGCAGCGAGCCATATCAATTAGTGACAAGAAATGAAACTAATTTTTTTTATATATCTGTGGCAATATGAAAAAATAATTTAAGTCAATCTGTGATGACAGAACGAAACAAAATAACTTACACGCTCATACACAGCACTTATGTTGCTTTGTCTTGTTATCACAGTTCGATTTATGTTGTTTTTCCATATTGCCACAGATATATTGAACCGAAAAATTTTAATGCGATTGAAAATAAGTCAGTTCCAAAGTTACAGAGAAAAGTGATGAAATATATGTTTGTCTACTATTGCTTGGAAATTAAATCAAACTTATGCAATTAACTCTACAAAATAACAATTTTTATCGAAAAAGTTCTCCAACTGCACTACTGGCATGAAACCTTGACATATCAATTTCGATGCAAAAATTGTAATCTTTTAATCTATATGATAACCTATGGATGCTACACAAAACAGCTAAGTAGATTTGGTGGCCACTTCAAAATAATCTTCCTACAAGTATTGCAATAGAAAAACTTAATTTAAGTTCTTAATATTATTTCACTCCATAGGTGTCATACTTTAAACTTTTAAATTGTGTCACCCTGCCAGCCTGCAGTCTTCAACATGCCGCATTAATAAATCCGACGACACTTCATAATTTAAAATTTCTGCAAGTTGTCAACAATGTTTTTGTGTTGCTGCTGCTGCAACATTTCAGTTGTCATTGGCAATGCATTCATTTGGGAGTCGAATGTCTATTTGCCTGCCTGCCTGCCAGCGGATGCCACATCCATACATATTCTTGCATATATTCAGCACGTTGGATACGCTGCATTTGCGTTGCGTTAATTACATTTTATTTTTAATTATGAACAACATGTGCGTTGACAACTGGTGTCAACGGCAAAAAAAAAAAAAAAAACGAGAACAACAATGACAGCAACAGATAAAACTTGCATTAAGCAGCATTGCCAAGAAATGTTGCATTGAAAATTAAAAAAAAAAAAAAAACCATAAAAGCTGCAAAGTATATAGAACGAAGATTTTGACAACTTCCTTTACAAAATGCAGTTGCATTTGTCATGCATAAATAATAAATAAATTAAAATTTTCAATTAACATACGCTTAACCTTTTATTTGCTGTATATGGGGAAGCTTTAAAAATTTCAAGAAATTTTTTTGTGAAGATAATTGCCATTTTTGCGTATAGTGCGCGAGACAAATATTTTCTTCTTATGATTTTTTTTTCTTAAGTGTAACAAACAACATTTTTGCTAATTGCTGTGAATTTATAAAATTCTTCCAGCGTATGATACTGGTTGAAATTTAAATTAATTAACAATGCTCTACATATGCAGCATGTACGCACAACAGCAGCTGTATCTACATATCTGCGTTAACGCGAGTATGTTGATTTTCGCGTTCCATTTTTGATATTTTTTTGTTTTTGTCATCAATGGTGTTGGCAGCATTTTTGTGCTGCTGTCTATCAAAGTGTATAAATGACGCTTTAGCTGTTTGTTTTCAGACCTACATTACTTCATGATATGTCAATATATGAAGTTTGAAGGCTGATAGCTATAGTTCCAAGTGGTTAGAAGTTATGCTTTGAATATACGTATTTCAATTGAGTTAAATAAATTTTGAATATTAAAAAAAACTAACAGCAGCTTTTAAGAAAATAGAAAGTTTATGCTGAAAATTAAATGTTACTCATACGGCAGCGTAAAGTTGAATTCTATGTGTAAGCAAGCACACGAGGGGGGCTTAAGAGGCCTCTAATGAAACTTTAAATGCTTATTATAGAGCTCTTTATCTTGCTCTTTTTGAAACATTTACATGCATATCGGACATACGTATATCGGACTTCATAAATACAATTATTTAAGTTATTATTTTATGTACTTTAAATGTTTTCTGATCACTAATATTGCTACTTTTTCAATAAAGAAATAGTGTACAAGAAGCATTAAACTTAAAGAAAATTGTAATGTGAGCTTACAATGCAAAAAAAAAAAAAATATATTTTAGTTCTGATCCTCAAGGTACTTTTCTACGATTAGCTCAAATTCTTCCGGTCAGATCTTGAGCTAAAATACATTTGACATAAGTTGTGAGGCAAGTCTACCGGAACGAAAAATTCCATTCATCACATTAAATGTTAGAGAAAAATATTGAAATTTGTATGAAATTCCATTTTCATGATTTCTCAACAGCTGTAATGGTAAGCAGCCAAAGCTGAAACTTCGAATATTAATGTCAACTAATATTGTCTGCATTGTCTTATCAAGTGAAGTTGTATAGATTGCATCAAAGCTAAAATATTTGATTTCAAGCATATAAAACTAGAAAAAAATTAATTAAAATTTAAATAAATGTTACTCATACGTCAGGGTAAGCAAATTTATGAATCTAAACATTATTTAAGTGTTTTTAATATACGAATTTATAGTTTTAAGTACAATTTAAGTCAAAGGCAAGCACATCACGCAATCGTACCGCTTTTGACCTGTAGCTTTAATACAATTATGTGACTAACACTTAATCACAAAAGCTGTCAAGACTCAAATGCGCTCAGCAGCAGCTACTCTTTAACAGTCGCATTGCAAAATAAGATTATAAATCGCATGACAGTTAAATCTATTCATTAATGTCACATCAAATTTACAGCAACGTGTCAAAGCTGTCAAGTTGTAGGGTTGCATTTCTTATTGCCGGAATCATACAAAACGGAAAATGAACTTAAGAAGTAAAAAGTGAAAGAAGGAACTAAAAAAAAAAAAAAAACACGCAGGAAATCCATGTAATTGTGAGTGTGGTAAAATAAATGAGCGTTGTCACTTAAGAGTCAGCCAGGCTGCCAGTCAACCAGCCAGTCAAGCAGGTATGCCAGTCAGTCAGCGTTAAATTAATATGGCGGCAACATTTGTTGTCATGATTTTTGATTTGAACAGGTAAATGGAAATGTGCTCCATACAATACAATAAAAAATCAGTGAAAATGAATGCGAAAAACACTATTCAGTCAGCTTAGAATTTTCTTTTAAGCTCATTTTTTTTTTAGCTCTTTTTTGCAATTTTTTACCATGACTTCCGACGCTTGGCAGTTGACAGTGAGCAGTGCCTTGCTTGCTGCAGGCGGCATGCAACTCTGTTTATAGCATGTGACATGACAGACAAACAGACAGTTAGACAGACAGTAAGTTAAAGAAAAATTTATATTTTTCTTTTTTCAACGCCGATTGTCAGGGTCTTGCACTATTTTTGTGCTCTTGTGTTTGCGCTTTAGTAGCAGTTTTTTACTAAGGGTATTTAGCATGTGCAACATTGCTTCGTAGTACTATTTATCGCTTATTGTTTCGTTATAAAATGGCTCAAGTTTTACTGAATTAAAATTTTATCAGAAGAATGTGGAATGTTATAAGAAGAATGTGGTTATGTTTAACGACCATACAGTCTTATCTTAACCCTAGTTCGCTTGAAGATTTTTGTAACTCATTTCGGCAGAATAGTCAACCGGGCGACTACATTTGAAAATATGATAAATTTTGGATATAGAGGAAATTTTTTAGGAAAATTGGGATTAGTTCAACAGTTCTGAATTAAAGAGAATTTTTTTGAAAAAAATGGGAGCTATTCAAAAGAAATTTCTGGCAACGCTAACAGCTGATTAGTTTGACAGATTGAATTAAATTGATGGTAGTTGGTAAATATGAATCGTTTCAAGCGTGCAAATTGTCTAAGTGTTGAAGATAGTGCTGCTAATTATAACGCTAGTACAACGCATTGTTTCTAAAGAAAATCAATAAATTGAATAACATATTTTCCAAATTTAAATAAATAAATAAAGTTCACCAGCAAATTTATTGCAATAGTTTCACATTATCGCTTTTTTAAATTTTTATTTACATGCTGTATACCCCTAATGAATTCATTATTTTCTAGAAAATATTTTCCTCAAAAAACAGCAGAAATATTTTTTTTTTTGCCAGCAGCTGTCAACGCCATTTTTATTTCTCATCTCTGTTGTTGTTATTGTTCTTACAACTATTTTGTGTTTGTCATTCGATTTATAGTTTGTTGTTTATTTTTGAATTTTTTTTTTCGTTATATATTTGCTAACACTTTTGTACACTTCCACTCTGGCGCTCTCTTTCACACACGTGCAGCGTTGTCTGTGCATTTTTGTACTTTTGACATTTGACATGACATTTCATGTACATTGTAATATTGCTTTTATTTTTAATGTCAGTGAGTCAAAGAAGAGTGTGTGCAGTATGAATATCGCGCCCGAAACCAAATGTGACATTTTATCATAAATTTTATTTTATATTTGCTCCCCAAGGTGTCACTTACAAGCAGCTATGTCACTTATGTTGTATCGTTCAACCTTATTTCTGTCAGTCAGCTAGTCTTGCTGTTGCTTGCGAAATTCAACTTTAAATTGAACAATCAGCATCAACTTGATGCTTGTCATTTTAATTTTATAAATAGTACAAGAGCTATAAATTAAGTTTTCAAATTTTATTAAAAATTTAAAGTGAAAGCGATAGACTGAATGAAGTCCATTTTTGCATAAATATCACATAAAAATTTTGCAATTATTAATTGATTTACGATATAATAAACAATAAATAAAATTTATGCTGACACATTTTATGACAAGAAAAGAAGAAAAATGTCATGAAATAAAAATTAACTTTTATGATCAAACATCTAGGTGTAGCTTGCCTAATAAAAAACTAAATATGAAAATATCACATTTCATCGATTAATTTAAACGCCGCCGTCTAACATCATTTGATTAAATCAATAAAATCGTATACTTAAGTGTGCTATAAAGTCATATAACGCTGCTATAAATTTTACAATCAGTTTTTGCATTAATGATAATAAATTATATTGAACAAAAGGCAAAGAAAGAGGAAACGTAAAAATTAATAAAAACAAAATGAGATTAGGAAACTTAAATAATATGGATATTAAGTTGAATAGGCAAATTAATGAAATTTGTTTTTTATGTAAATAATTAAAATATTATATCTTTTACACTTGACACATAAGTTATTACATGACATAAAAAATATGATCCCATTTCAATATTCAAAATTTTTCAATAAAAAAAGGAAATTCAATTAAAATATCAGAAAAATAGTTAATATTTCGCTTGAGTCAAAAGCTATTTATTACTCTTAAGGGGGCGTTTAAGTATTACGTAACGTTTTTGGGGGGCTTCGAATAACGCGTTATGTCCGAAATCTCTTGTTTTATTTATTATTACAAAAGTATTTTAGCGACTTTCCGGTAAACATGACTTTTAGGTAAACATGGTCATTTGCGTGTTACGTAACGTTTAAGGAGGGGAGGCGTCGAAAAATCTTCAAAAATTGCGTTACGTAATACTTGAACGCCCCCTTAGATCATAAGTAATTCATAACGTTATGTGTATTTCGCAGTTATTAAGTGTAAATGTTGGGGCCGAGTTAGGCCAGCGCCATCCAATATTGCTACACGAGCGCTTTTTAAATAACTAAATTGACTTCAATTTTCCATCGATATTAAATATTTTTTAGTGAATTATAGATTTTTTTAATGGAAGCAAACTATCGATCTCTCATGTTATGATATAATTGAATTCCTACTAATTTTTTTTTTTTGAAAAATACATTTCTAAAATAAAATAACATCGCTACATTCTTACATGTTATAAAAAATATTGCAGTACGAAAAAATTAAAATTCAATTTTAATATTTGATTTAATTTAACAAAAGGAAAGACTCACAAAATATTGTATGATATATAAACTGAAGTTGCTCTGCAACACATTATACGAATAGTTTCCATCTTGAATGTTGTGGTATGGATTGCAGAAGCTCCAGAAAGTACACTGCAACATTTTCTATGAAAGTAGTATGTTTTTCACATAAATTTCAAAAATGATATGCGAAAAATATAACATGACACTAATAATAATGTATGACTTTTATATTGAAATCTCTCTAGAACAAAATTAAAAAAAATAGTTCCTTTCTCACTTGACACAATAGATTACATGATATATAAATTAAAGTTCAAAGGGAAACATCATATTAAAAAAAAATAATACTATCCGCAAATACCCAGATCAATAATTTTTGTTAAAAATTTTATTTTTAAATTCAATTAAATTATCAGAGATAAAAATGAGCTGACATTAAATATTGCAGATTCAAAATATCTGTAAAACTAATATCAATTTAAAAAATTGCAAAAAAATAGTTAATATATCGCATAAAATAATACACAACAAATATTTTATATGAAAGGTATTTCTTTTATCGGCTGCAATAAAAAAATTACACTCGCTTAAGAAATAGTTCCGCTCACGCATGACATAAAAATGTTGACTGCTATAAAAAATATTGCATGACGTATATATTTTAGTTCAATTTGTTCATTGTTTTTCAAGCATGTTTCACAAAATATCACATGACATATAACTTGAATTTCAACTACAATTTCAAAGGTGTAGTTTTCATTTGACGATTTACACAAAATATAACATGAAATTGTAAAAAGAAAACCATCTTCAATAAAAGAAATTTAATTTAAAAACTAGTCTCGTACATATCACACAAATAAATATTATGTGACTAATACATTATAGATATTCAATAATAATAATAAAGTATTGAATAATAAATATCAAAATAATAATAATAAAATTAATAAAATAGTCAATAAATTAATGTAGTAATAATCATATCTATATTGTGGCGATGTTATTGGTATACCACATACGAACAAATTATTTGCCATAATTTGTGGCTTTCCATAAAAATAAAACACAGCGCGGCAAAAACTACTACTAAAATAGCAAACAACAAAAATACTCGCAATTCATAAAATATATTAACTTATTACGAGAATTATGCGATGAGTTGAAAAAAACAGCAGGGTATCGAAAATGGTGTTTTAGCCAAAATTGCATTTAAATTTAATGGTGTGGAGTGTTGTTTTTTCTACCACATATGTAAATCATTTTGATTGTTAATCGACTTGCGCTTTATGGCTGTCATAATTTGCTGGCACCCACTGTGCGCAATCATCATACATAATCGTGGTAACATCATTATAGCGATTATCATGATAATCACCTATAGAATCGAATTATCGATCGGCATTGTTATATGGAATATTTTAAGAAAACTATTTTTTTAATGAGACGTTATTGTTGTTTTTACCTTTTTTTAATTTCATTAAGTGATTTTTATTTTTATTTTAAACAGTCATGTCTGTTAAACGTTAAGCGAAATTTTTATCAGAGTTTTGCATTATGATAATAAGTTTGTTACATTAAAATTCAGTTTTTATTAGGCTCCTCAATTTAAAGATCACACTATTAAAAATGTATAAAGATTTTTATATGTTTGAACTTATGTATTTTTTATAATTAAAAATATATATTCATTTTACTTAAAGGCTTTTTAATAAACTATAAAAACTATTTAAAAAGAAATAAATATTTGAAATTACATTATAATTCTGGTTTACAGGGTAGCAGTTCAGGTTACGGCCTGTGGTGTTGCTCAGATTTTATATACGGTATTGCACCGATCACTAAACGATTTATTGCTTTAATATGTTTCTGATGGTTTGTGAAAGATTCTAAACATAGTTTGGATTGGAGAAAATGGGCGGCGACACACCCTCCATATAAGACAAAAATTAAGTTCATTATAACTCAACTAACTGAAGCAAAATAATGAGCCTTGTTAAGTTGATAGAAGGTAAGCGTAAAACAATGTTCCAATGAAAAAATGGGCGTTGCCACGCATTTTATATGTGAAAAAACATATTTTATATCTCTGCAACTATTTGATGCAAATGGACAAGAGCTGTAGATACATGTATATGTTTCTTATGGATTTTTAGAATAATTTTGTTTGTGAAAAATGGGCGATGCCACACCTCTTATAGAAAAGCAACATATAACTCATCTTTTCTCAACTACTATTTGATTCAAAGCCTCGGTGCACATACAAGAAGTACGAGCAAAAGTAATTTTATATGAAAAATGGGCGTTGACACGCCTCTTATATTAAAGATAACCAACATTTTCTATAGATCGGCAACTATTTGACTTAAATGAATAAGACTTGGTACATTTGTTTCCTACGGTTTGTGAAAGGTTCTTAGAATAGCTTGATTTGGAAAAACTGGGCAAAGCCACGCCCCTCATGGTAGAAGAATGTCTCATAAGCAACATTTTATTATTTCGTCAGGAAGGAAAATTTGCTGCTTACTGCAAAATAAATTAATTTCAAAGCCAACAGAGTCAAGGTATGGTAGTACATACTTTGAAATATTAATCAAAGGAATAAAATTACAACAAACAGGACGTATGAGAAACTTAAATATTATATCAAATCATATGAGTTTAATATGAATTTTACGCGCACTGGACGGGACTTGACCTGAACGTAATTTGAACTTGATTTAAGTTTGACTTAAGTCTGAATGAGCTTGACTGAAATTTGTCTTCCAATGAATAAATGAGTGTTTACACACATAGCTGTTCGTTTATTCAAATCCAACTAAATACTCATATATTTTGTGCCATCGTAAATAATAAAAATGTCTATGCCACAGCCAGTATGTGCCATTTGCTGATTGCCGCCACCGTTGCAGCTTCAGTCTTCTACTTCTATATTAACAATATAATCTAAAAGGCACAGCGGCATCACTAGTTGCAGCAGCTGTTTTTTGCCTTTAAAGCGGAGGCGTTTTAGTCTACAACCGATTTGCTTTTCTCAGCATTTTTTGTTTTTTTTTTGCTCAGTATCTCATAGCAAATAATGGCAGTAACTCTGTTCTCTATTCATGGTGTGAGTAAAGAGTATTGAAAATTTATTGCGCGCCAAATTTGAATTTATTATGGCAACATACACAACAGGCCTGCTGTGTCAGCATGCCACACCAGCGCAACAAATGCTGCAGCAATGAAACCACCAACAACAGGAAACTAGCGACTCTCCAAACAATAAACGGCGGCAACACTATTGCAATTTTTTAGCAATAGATTATATTTTTATTTTATGATTTATATATTTTAGTGTTGTTATTTTTTGCTGATTTTATTATTTCTATATGGTTTATTTTCTGTTGCTATTCACTTTGGCAATGATCAATTATTGTACTTCTTTTCTCGTCCTTTGACTTAAAGCTATAGTGTTTTAGCTGCTATTTATTTATTGTCTTATACTTTGCACATCTTATGTTCATAAAAATACTAACTACGGAAACTCTAAACGTTCAACTTAAGTATTATAAGTTATAGAGCTTTATAGCTGAAGTCCCCTACAGCAACTCTAGAATAGCGTTGCTTTTCTATAAAAATAGCAGCCATGCAAAATTTTTTGCAAAATTTAGTTGATTTAGAATTTTTGTTATAGATTGAAGAGTTCTTAAGCCATTCTTATTTATTTATTTAATTAAACTAAGTGCTGCTGGAAAGAGAATGTAGCTCATCATTAACGCGTGGCTGCTGAACCTCCAAGAGTAAGGCCTAAACATGAAATTAACTATCCAGCTGAGATTGGAGAGCTGATTAAAACCAGAAGAAGAGTCAGGCGTATTTGACATAGAACTAGAAATACTATTGAGAGTCTTCAATCAAATTACTATGCAAAAAAAGTTAGATAGTTAACATTTCTGACTTCCAGTTTGGATTCAGAAACAAACACTCGACCATTGATAAAATACATCGTGTAATAACTGTGGTTGAAAAGACATTTGAGGAAAATTTGCCTTTCTAGACGTTTCTCAGGCTTTTGGTGCCAAACTCTCATCCAAAAAATGAGCAAATTACTGCCTCATCAACTTCTGGAGTTTTTCTAGTTAGGACGGCAGTAGAGAGCTTCAAACGAAGAAGCGTATTAGTTCAATGTGGTGATAATTTAGGAAAAGCTTAAAAAACCTGAAAAAATTAAGGTCTCTCCTGGAAACAATTATGGCTTAAACAAAATTAGGAAATATGGAAAGCTTATTCATGTCTGAATTGCGAATCGAGGAATGTTAAATTTTGATGACATTTCATTTAATAGTTTTGAAGTTATTGCTGTATGAGTGACGCTACTTTTGGTATTTCGTAAATAAAAAGTGAAATTCGCATTTTGATAAAATATTGCTTTGTGATCGGAAAAAACGAGAAGCATACATTGGAATGGCTCCAAAAATAGCACAACATATCTGCTCCCTTGAAAACATTTGCATACAGATGGTTTGCCGAATTTAAAATGGGTCGCACGAGCACCAGTGATGCACCACGTTCGGGCCGGACAAATTAGGCTACCACTTTAGAAAACATCAAGAAAATCCATCTAATCGTTTTGAAAGACCGCAAAGTAAGTAAGAGAGCAAGCAGAAATAATGACGTTGTCGATCGGCAGTATTTTTAATATTTTGCATAAGCATTTGGAAATGAAAAAGATATGCACGCGATTGGTGCCGCTTTGGCAAAAAAAAAGTGCTGTTTCACCATGACAATGCACTGATATCGCTCAAAGCAATTCCAAAATTCAACAAATTTTGATACGAACTGCTGCCCCAGCCACCGTATTCTCCAGACGCTGGCTCCCAGCGACTACTATCTGTTTCTAAACTTGAAAAGATGGCTCCTATTTTGAGAGCCTCGACGTCGACTACTATAAAAAAGGTATTGAAATGTTGGAAGATCGTTAGATGAAGTGTAGCTCCCTCGAAGGGAACTAGTATGTTGAAGAATAAAATCGATTTTTATCAAAAAGTTTGTGTTTTCATAATTTTTCTCGTGACTTTTCTAACCATGTGGTATAGCCCAACTTTCTCCTCGGCAGCTCTAGAAACAAAAATTTTTTTTTAACGAAAATGTAGGTTTTGCAGGATTTGTGACAATATTTTTTAATCAACTCAAGCGTTGCTGAAGAGAGCATGATGCAGCTCTTTTTCAACTAGTGTTTTGAATAACTTTCATATGTTCTTTGAGAATAACTTATGACAAAAGAAACATAAAAAAAATAACTACTTTTCAGCAGCTTTTATTTAGCGTAGACTTAAAGATTATATGTAACTCTTAAGTTCATAAAATCTACTTCGTTTGTCACAAATGTATTTATAAAAATTATTTAAGCTAATCCAATTATGTTAGCAAACTTTATTAAAAAAAAAAACGCCACTTTCATTACATTACTGACACTTTAATTAGTCATGCCCTCAGCAACATCAAACGCTTGTGATTGTTCAGTTGAAGACCCCATAGAAATGTCAGTAACAACAACAGAAATCTCACTCACAATCAGTTGATTTTTTTTTTGCTGTGGCTTTTTTTTTTTTTAGTCGCGTCGTTGATAAACTGACAGTTTTAATTATATTAATGATGTTTATGGTCAGCTGACATTTGCACTTTAAAAGACTTTATACGTACAGATATAGCGCATATATACGTAATTCTTTCCGCAGGGCATATACAATATATATGTAATATACTATATAAATTGTCTGTCATTTTTCTTAATTTTAATTTATTATTTATGTTATTTTTAAATGGCTTTAAATGTGTTTTTTAAGTGTAAAATGTTGATTGTTGTTGTTATTATTATTGTTGTTGCTTTTATTTGTGCTGTTAGCATTACGAATGTATTTCATGTTGATTTATTTATTTTTTAAAATTTTTCATATTCACTGCTTGACAGCAAATTATCAACAGCAATATGTTATTTTGTTGTTGTTGCGCATATTTTTTTTTTTTTGCTGTTCATCAGCGCTTGAAGCGTTGATGATACTGACAGCTGTCAAGCATGGTTTATTTGATATTACAAAAAAAAAACATTTGATTCAAGTCTTTTAATGCCAACATCAATGATATTTGATAGAAAGATTTTCTATAAGAGTATAGGCGTTGAAGAAAAAAAATTTAAAAATTTTATATTGTGACTTATTTATAAAGAAGTACTGAACTTATTGAATAAATCAGATTTTTCAGAGATTTTTTTAAAAACTTATGGCTTTTTTGAAAATTAGTGTTATCAAAAAACATAAACTTGTACTCCACCAAAGAAATATGGGACATTTTTACTAAAAGAAAAAGAAGTTGGATGATTTTCTAGTGAGTGTTATTAATGATTTATCACAAAATACTTAGGGTTTGAAGAAAATGAAAGAAAAAGTCAATGTATCCCTCTCTTATACTATTAAGAAACCGTATAGAAACCTTCATCTCATACAAGTGAACTTGTTATGAAATTGCTCTTGAATAGTTTCCACTTTAGAGAAAAGAAAAAAGCTAAGATAACAAAATTACATAAATGACCAAATAATCTTTTTAAATATATGAACGATTTGAAAAATGGCAACTGTTGCACCTTACTAATGCGGAAAATTAACAAATATCATCAATCAGCAAAATTATTTGCAAACAAAGAGACACAAGCAATAGGTCTTAGAAATTTTATAAAGTAACTTCC
Organism: Meiosimyza platycephala; assembly: GCA_963662105.1. NCBI lineage: Eukaryota > Metazoa > Arthropoda > Insecta > Diptera > Lauxaniidae > Meiosimyza > Meiosimyza platycephala. The sequence continues at coordinate 93,395,493 of OY759210.1, forward strand.
ACCTTGACCTACATAATATATTAAACTTTTCATTTTTGAAATAAATTTTATTTACATACAATTTATTTCTATATTTTATTACTTTTAAGCAAAAAGTTATTGCGCTTTTTTTTTTGCTTTTTGCAAAATGATTTACAACTTTATGCATCGTAAATTTTGGCGTTTGTTTATTTGCATATGATATTCTTTATTGTTTCAAGTATGAATTTTCTTTGTATTTAACGCATTAAAAATTTAATTACTAAAACTGTTAGAAAATATTTAGTTAAAAATACAAAAATTAGTTGTTTACATAGCGCACATTTGCTGTAAGAAAAAGTGTATGCCTCATGACAAAAGAGATCGTAGCTCTACAAGCAATCTTTTCTTCAAAGAACTTAAGCCATATAAGTCTTCTTCAAAGTTCAAAAATATCATGCACATTAAAAATCGATCAGTGATGAAGATTAATTACTCTATTAAAAAGTTTGTGACAAGAAATTGATAAGAACTCATATTATACAATCATATAATAAAATAAATTGTCGGCTTAATTGAGTGCAAACAAAAATAAAAAAGAAATAAATTGATTAATAGCACTTATGTTTGTGATCAAAATTTTGACATATCAGTTGTGTAGTATCGTTTGGTGGGTAGTAAAACAAAAAAATTGAAATTAAAGAAATGAGGTTACGCTGTTCACGAGATCGATTAAATTGAAAAGTACAAAAAAAAAAACAAACAATAAAAATTTCAATATGACTAGCAGTGGCGCCTACAAGCATTTTTTTTTTTCTAATAACTCTGCATTGCTGTATACCCTAAGTAATCAGTAGTTGCTTGACTGGTTTCGTCTCTTTAAAGCAAAGTTGTGTTTCAATTTTAAACAAATATATTTTTGGGTTTGTCTTGTATTTTTGTTTTTTTCAATCTCATATTGTAAAGCTCACAAATTGGATTGTCAAACGCCTGCAGTCAATCAAAAACTTCAATCACAACAAGCAACAAAAGCCAAAAAGATAAAGTTATTTTAACCCATGCTGAGCCGTAGTTAAGTTAGCGATTATACAAATTTTTGGTGATATATATGAAATCGAAAATTTGATTTAAATTTTAAATTATTATTGCTATTGAGATGGTAGCTTAGGCTATGTGCTTTGTAGATGGTCTACTATTGCCGAGACTTAAATTCCGCATTAGCGTTTTTTTACAACCAAGCAAAAATTTGCTCCAAATCACACCACAATAGAATTGAAAGTGAAAAGCGATGCAAAAATATATGATATCAAATTGTTTAAAATTCAAATGTTTCCATTTTTACGGCCTTAAATAGTAAATTTATATGTCAGCATAAACTGTAAGTTGAATACTTTTAAAAAATGTAATAAATATAGAGAATAAAATAAAAATATAGAACACAATCATTAACATTTTCATACAAAATGTACTGGTATAGATGATGGGGAATACAACTCCCCACACACGTCGAGTTGTCTCTCATCCAGCCCATCAAAAACTATAGCTGGAAATTATGTTTCTTACATAACAAAAGGTTCAATACATCAAAAAACGAATATAAAACGTAATGGTACTGACAAAGTATGGCTTTAAATTCTTTTTTTAAAATTGACTTGGGGAAGCCAGTACCCCAAACACAGTTGCGATGTGAAAAATATTTAATTGCTAGAACTGTAATGATTTCATTTTACTTTCAAAACAAGTAGATACATGTCTGAGCTTTTAAAGCAAAAAATTCTGCCATCTTTATGTATCACCCACATGACAAGAGTATTAGCTTAAGCTATACTTTTTCACGCTGTACAACGCAGTTAAACGACGGTGTTTTTTAAAAAAAAAATAAAAATATATAATTCTATCAATAAACTAACATATAAGCACATTAGATAAAAAATGGGTTAATAGCTCTTTTACTTATCACAGCATGAGGCGGCCGCTGCGGTTGCGTTGCCGCGCACACAATCAGCGCGACATCTGGCAACACTCCATCAAGTGTTATTGTTATTATTGCTGTTGTTGTTGTTGTTGTTGTTGTCGTAACCATGCTTATCGCGTCAATGTGATCACAGCCACATTATTGTATTATTGTTGTAACAATGCTTAATTGTTATTGTTGTTGTTACTTTTGCTGTTGTTGGTCTATTGTAACCAAAGTCATTTGTTGCGCAGACACTTTGAGGCTGTTAATTGTGATTTTAATCGATTTAATTGGCGCCATTTAAGCTTGTAAATGCGCGCAGCGTTAATTAATAATTTACAAGTATGTGGTTTTTTTTTCGATTAAAAATATTTTTTTGTGAATAGTTTTTTTTTTTTTTTTTTTCATTTTACTGTTAATTGATATGATAAGCAATGCATTTTTATTAAATTTTTAATTAACTAATTTCGTTTAAGTGAAAGTTATTACATGTCAATCTTAAAAAGGGGGAAAAGTAAAATTTGTAAAGAAAAACAAAAAAAAAAAAATAAGAAAATTAAGAAATGTCAGTCTGACAGCTGTCAAAGTTAAAGCGTTACTTCATTTTGAAATGGAAATGACGTGTGTTGTATGTGATGCCGCAATGTTGTCTTCATTATTGTTTGGTTGGTTTTGTTGCTGTTGCTGCTGCTGCTGCTGCTGCTGCTGTCGTTATTGTGCTTTCTGTTGTTTCATCGTTGTTCTTGGCACTGCATTATATTGCCATCTTATTGTTTTCATTTTTCTTTTATTTTTTGGCATTGTACGCTTTTGACAGCTGACAGTTTGCCTTTTCTTGTTGAGTGTATGTCTATGTTTTTTGGGTTTTGTTTTTAAATTTGTTGTTGTTGTTGTAACCAAGCCTTAAGTAAACATTTGACAAGTGACAACAACTTTCCAAATTTGCATTTCGCATGTAAATGTCAAATGAATTTGACAGCTAGTTTTTCTAATTGACATACATTTGTTATTTATTTATTATGTGACTAAAGTACATCATAGTAGTTTTGAATTTACAATGTCTCTAAGTTTGCGTATTGTTAGTTAGTCTCTTGAAAAAATTTAAAAATATTTTAGTTTGCAGTGATTGATTTTGACATGATAATATAGAGAATTCGTAAGAAAAGCAAAAAATCAAAGTTTTTTTTAAATCAAGGTTAAGGGCAAGGTATGTACAGAAGAATTACTCAAAAAAAAAATAAAAATACAAATATATAACCTGAAGTCCATATAAAAATTTTATATATGAGAAGTTATTAGGGCGGTTTAAAGAAAAATCACGCTCAAATTATCCTTAAAACCAAAAAAAAAAAGCTAAAAAAATTGTCTAAAAAGTTTCTTTTAAAGTTAGTATATGAATTCAGATTAGTTTTATTAAAAGAAAATTTGACGTTAGGGAAATTGGGATTTGTAAATGTTCTTAAAAAGATAATATGTTGAAAAATCTTTTTTTTTTAAAGGTCTGCGGTAGAACCTTTGGAGAGTGACTTTGACTTCAAGTTTGCCAAAGGTTGATTGATTAAAAATCATTCTTCGACATTGTTACTTAGTATGAGGACCTTTAAATAGTGATATGGTTTTTATAAGAAGTTAGTACGGATCTGATAAAAGAGTTCAGGGATCCGAAGGAAATTCGCAGTGATAATAACTAAGTATGAAATGAAATTTTGAAAAAAAGATCTTGCGTTAAATCCTTCGAAAGATAAATGAGAGATAAAAAGATTTTTCCAAGAGAAATCTAATATTGTCATTGAAAAATTCTTCACACGGATCCTTGAAGTCCCTCAGGAGGGTGATTTGATTACTTCAAACAGCAAACGGACATAAGAGAGATAATTCAACGTTAGCTCTTTCAAAAAAGAGTACTCGGCGTGAGGAGAGTGATGTCTCGAAAAAAAAGTGTTCCGAAAATGTCAGAAAAAATAATTTTCAAACGAATAATCGGAAATGAAACTCGTTCAAGGGACGTTTGTGACAAAGTACTTTAAAGGAATGAGTTCAGGTATAAAAACTGCTTCTCAAAAGGCAGGTCGAAATACATATGTGACGATCCATGTCAGCCGGATCAGTGCTGTGTCCAAAATTTGGACCGAGGGCTCATTTTGAAGCTTAGGACATTTACGTTCAGATTCCGTGTGCACCTTTGAAAAATCCAATATGGCAGTTCCAACACGGCAGTCGGAAACTCAAGAAAAATCGAGTTTTCCGTTTAAAAAACTTGTAAAAATAAAAATTCCCAACTGATTGGGTCAGTTTTTGGCTCAAATTGTAGCTCCTAAAAGGTTGGCGTGGAAAGTTAACAGAATTCATCATGGCGGATCCCATATGACAGTCAAAAATTCGATATGGTGGCCGAATTTTTGAATTTCAACCGATTTGCACAAAATTTGGTATACGGAGGTCTTGAGAGTCGCTGATCACGAATCTGATTTTACAAAATCAAGATGGAGGATGCAAAATAGCGGATTCAAGATGGCGGACGTATTTTTTCATCCGAGATTGTACCAAATTTGTTAAACAGGGACTTTTAGCCGCTAACTACGAATCTGAGGCTATATTTTCAAAATTTTCAAATTCAAAATGGGGGATTCTATATGGCGGACGAATTTGTTTATCAGATGAGATATATTTATAGATATAGTTTAATGAAAAGTGCCTCATATGGGAGGTTCGAGGTTAAACCCTAATATATGATTCGTCAAAAAAGAACTTCAATTAGATTCATTTTTAGCTTTTCACTTTTTCAAAATTTTCGTATTTTTAGAGCGGCAAGTTTTTTTAAGTCTTGGAGAAAAGTTTTAAAAAATTTATTGTCTTAGCTATCAAGGGCTAAATTTGATAATACATGAATCTTGAAAACCCTAAATTTCTAATTTTAGAAGATAGCAAAGTTTTCGATATAAAAGAAAATAAACGAGACTTAAAGTTGGTAATACTTTCAATATTTAATATGTCTAGCTCATAAAATCTAAGGTCAGCATAAGTGAGCATAATAGCGAAGCCTCTACATACTGTTGATGCTTTAAATATAACAGAGCTGATTGAAGGAGAGATAATATTACATTTTACGGTGTAAGAAATAACAGCGTATGACCGTGAACGGCTGCATAAAAATTGTCAGAAGTATATTAAGTTAGAAGAGATTTTTCAAAAAGTTCGGTTAGTAAATAAAACCAGACTTAGTTCGTTTAAAAGTTTTTCCGATAGTTCGATCATTTTACAACAAAATGCACACATAAAAAAGAATTGAATAACGACTAACGATATTTATGTATGTATATGCTAAGAGAAATTTTTCAATTCAAAAGTAAAATTAATGTTCTCAGGAGTAATCATGCTTAAAGACGTCTAGAATATTAAATATATGATAGAAATATATATTTCGTTCGCAGTAATATTATCCATCAAAAAGAAATGATAATGAAAAATAAAATCAAATTTTGAAGAAGTTCAGATTTGAAACAATTGCATACCGGCTATTTTTAACTTATTTCGCTCACGCTAAACAAGTAGAGTAAGGCAATGAAGTCATGCCAAAGGTATAGCATACTGATACATAAGATATTATTTAGATCAACTTACCGCATTTGGTGCCGCCAAATAGTCCGGCCGCAAATATTGATTGCTGGATTGCAGCATCTTATTATAATTTGATAAATCCACTTTGAAGGCTTTTTTCGATTACTCAGCTCTGGTAGTAGTATATCCAAGTAATAATATGTATACGTAGATTAGCTGGCAACCCTACAATTGTATAAGGAGCGCAAAATGAGAGTTGCGCAGCTAAGGATGTGTAGGGATGCGCAACAAAGATTGTCAAATAATCCACAAAAAAAGTTGATTAGTGTTGTGGCTGACCGTACGCTCAAGAGGGATAGTGTAATATTTTAGATTAAAACTTTTGCGCAAGCGCGGTAGTTTGATTTTTTTTTTTAAATTTGATTGCACAAAAGTAATAAATATTTATATATTTTTTTAATATTCACTAATTAGTTGCAATTTTAAATTATTACAGTATTAATTTTTATTAATTATTTATTTTTCATATAACCAAAAGTATAAGCCGCTTCACGCTTTAGCGCACTCAACGCATTTGGGGTGTAATTATTCACTTTATAAATTATGGCAACTCACGCTTTTTCTTTACACGCTGCTGCTGTAGTTGTTGCCTTGTTTTGTAATTAAGTAATAAATTTTATATATAACTATATTGTTGCTGGTTGTTGTTTTTTTTGGTGAAAAAATTATTTATTGTTGTTTTTATTTTATTTTTTTTTTTATGAAACGAATTTATATTGCGCCTCGTTAGTGTGGCACAGTGTAGTGTAGACACAAGCAAATGTAGCAAGGTGAATGGAAGTACAAAGTTAAGTTTGTTAGTTTGTACGTACAAATATAATTTATGCGTTATGAAAGCGTTTTTCACCAAACACTTAAGTACTCTTTTGGCTTAGTGTTTTTATATTACTTTTGAGCTTAAGCAAAACTTAAAGCGTTGAATTGTTAAAAGCAAATACACGCGTACGTTGCCGCGCGCAAAAGCCACGCTATTAATCAAACACAATTTACGCTTGCATTGCTTTCGTTATTGTTGCTTTTGTTACTTTAGCTGCTTTTAAGCAAAAATTTATGTTAAGCACGTACAACGGATGTCGACGTCGCGTTGCAAAGCGTCAGTAGCGCGCGCTTCGATTTTTCTAAAGACCGTTAAACAAATGTTTGTGGGCGTCTGGCGCGCTATAGGGAATGGGGAAGAGTTTGCTTGCAATTTGCAGTATTTTTTTCGCACGAATTTTTTTTTTTGTTGATTTTACTTTTGCATCGATGATTTACTGCCTTAATTTACAACAACAAATTTTCATTAATAAATTAAAATTTTAATTTTTCTTTTCTTTCAAATTTTTATTTTTACATTTTGCAACACTTGTGCGCAATAAATTTTGTAAATTTTATTTAAATTTGTTTTTATTATTAATGTTAATTAAGTTTTGTGTGTTTTTTTTTTTAAATTAGACATTAATTACCACTATTTATTTGTATGGCGTGTTTTGTGACCTCAATTCGTTTGGAGGGGTTACTGTATTCTTTTTTTTTTTTATTTATGCATCACGTCACAGAGCAGAAAAAATGCTAAATTTACACTGCATTAACTGGTTAATTAATGTCATTTTAGCACGCTAATGTACTAAATTGCAAAACCGTTTGTTAGTGGGTGTACTGAAAATTTCTTGTTCAGCAATTGTAATTTTATTTTGAAGTTGAACTTGAATTTTTAAACTTTTAATACGAAAGAAAGTCAATTTTTTGACTTTATGCTATAAACGTCATAAGCAATTAACAACTTTTTTTTTCTTAATCACTCACAGAATTTCCCACGTTTAGATACTCCTTAATTAATTTTATTTCTTACGACAGCAAACAAAAAAATATCTAATTTGCTGCCTTTTTTCCAATCAGAAAGGAAAAAAAAAAATTCACGTTATCTCTCGTTTTTCTAATGCTGTTTACTGCTCACAAGTAAGAAAAAAAAAATTTCTTTAGTTTTCACAATCATCCGCATTTAACGCACGTACTTTTTACTTGAAATAACAAAGTTCGACTAATAATACATAAAAATATCAATGCCTTGCTGCATTGGTAGTAGTAGCAGCAATCTACTACTCTTTTGTGGGGAACACTCAAAAACAGTAGCTGTTTTGTGCTCAACTGCACAGCGTAATAGTGTTGCCTCTATTTGTTTTGCTACACTTTTCATTTCAACAAGTGTGCTTTTGTTGTTGTGCAATGAGAGCGCTCACGTTGATATGCGCAGTCGCGCTCTTCCAAACTCTGCTCTTTGCTATGTCGCTCATTTAATATATCGTATTGCTTTCATATTTTACTCATACTAAAATTAATACAATTTTATTTTAAACGGTTCTTCGATTTATTTTGTGCTTGTGGATTTTCGCTCACTCGCTCTGCTGTGAGAATTTATTACTTTTGGTGGAGTGGGTGAGCGTTGAAAATAAAACGTAGTAGAATCGATGACAGCGTCTCTTAATTCTCTCTAATAGGCGTTGGCAATGCAAAAGTGATCATACTTGTATATGGCGAAAAAAAAACTCTTTGATACATATGAAATTTATTTTTATTTCAAATGTTTCATTTAGTTCCACTAATTGATAAAAAATGGCAACGCCCTAAAAAATTAAATAAGTTATACATGTAAGATGTATTGTTTTGAAATAGAAGATGCTGCAAAATTGGTTAAAAGGAAACGGAAAGAAAGGAACAAATAATTAGCGAAAGGAGAGAGTGATGAAATCACATGAGTCGCTGATTTTCAATCAAATTTTCTGAAATTGAATTTATTTTGTTCAAAACGTATCATAAACGCCATAAAAAATTTTTTGAAAACGTACTTATTTTTGTTTATCTGTTGTATGTGTCTTTTTTTGCACTTAACGATCAAGTCGCGTTTTGGAAATAAAGGACTCACATCAAAGAACATCGTAGGAAACTGTAAGTTTAACATTTCCAGTAAATCAGGAAGAAAAAAATATCGTTCTTAAAAAATTAATGGAATAATTAAGCGAGTGATTACATTAAATCAATTAGAGGAGAGGAATATTCAACAAAGTCAAGTAATCTATTGGAAAAACAAGGCGAAATCACAGCTCAAATAAAGGAAGCTGCAAGCCTGACTAGTGATGAGCAAAATTAGCTCTTTTCTTTGAATTTGAATGTTTTTTTTTAATTTTAAGTTGATTTATTAAGTTTTAGTCAAAATGAATTTATACTTTTGATGACCTTAATTGAGCTTATACCACTTTCAAAGTCAACAATGTGATAATATAACATTTATAAAATATTAAATATGGGATTTCAATTAAAAGAAACCAATTTTTAATGTAATTTAATTTATGCCTTAAAAACAAAATAAATAGGCTTTATTCCAATATTATTTCAGGTAATGATATTTAAATTACTTAAAGTAAATATTTGAATTAACAAGTGTCATTTTTAATTTTTTTATTCTGAGAAAGGTTTTAAAACTATTCATGATGTATTGGAAGAATATAAGGTAATAGATCTATAATATTATAAAATATTTTCGGATGTGATGGGCTTGGCATTATTAGTATTTTCAAATACATATTATGATATTGCGGAAAGTGAGCTTACATCACTTTCAAAGTAATTTTGCTTGTTATTTCATTAGCTACGTACTTACATTACTATTGCAAAAATGACGAGTTAAAGGATTATTTTTAAAAACTATTATATTGAAAAAGCTCAAATCACAAGTCTTAATTTACATAATCCAGCAAGCCTTGATAACATCAATTTTTCAGTATTGAAATCACTTACTCTCTCAACTTATTCAAACCTTTGAAAACTTCTGCTTGAGGCTAATATTTATAGCCCCGCATAGTTTTCGCGAATTATATTTGGTTGCCAATCATAATCGTAACTGAAATTATGAAAAAACGCTTGCAATGAATAGACAATATGAGCAGAAAAGTTGATGAAGTTATTTATCGATCAGTAAAATAAAAAAATTATAGATTGCAACTTATAGAAATCGGAAACTTTTTAGCTAATTTCAAACTGTTAATCAAAAAGTCTGAACGTTAGTTTATATACTTGCTGCTTCCTTTGAACTCTTATTATAGGCCAGTAACTTCTTAACAATACTCTTAGTCCGGTACTGTTGTAGGCTGGTTATGTGTAGATTTGAATTTATTGAAGGTTTAAGTGCCTAGAAAAAAAGTAAAAAAAATTTGTTTAGTGTTGGGTTTTTTTTTTTGAGTTAAAAAAACACAGATTGTCAAAAACAACAAAAAATTTTATTAATTTATAAATTTTATAGGAGTCCATTATGCATTCATTTTTTGGTCATTCTGTAGAGATCTTTACCTTAACAAATGTGAAATATGTAACAACTCCCTTCAAAGAAGCTTTAAACTAGATATTTCTACGTAATTCCTTAACAGCAAAAATAATTACAGAAGAACATAGAGAAGTTACAAATTCTGAATTTTTTTTAAATACCATTATACAATGACTTATAGAAGAGATATGTTGAAAATTTCATAGAGTTTAGCTTTGGTTGCATTCTTCGATTTTTTTTTTTTATATACATAAAATGTTGTGAAAAAGGTTTGGCTTCAGAAGCGCAAAAGAGTTATCTCACAAAAAAAAATGCAGATTCTTCATTCTTATGACATCGGGTTACTTGAGAAATTACGCGTCTACTGAACTACGTCAAATGCTGGTGCCTTAGTTCAAATATATAAAAAATCTCCTAAAAGAAATTCCTCTATCTCAATTTTAGAGGTATTTAAAGAATACGACATTCAGAAAACATAAATTTTCTCGTAATTCATTTCCACTGAGATACCGCCTTTGTGCTTCTGGAAAATCTTCTTCAGTACATTCGACAAGTTTTCAATAAATTCGATACATTTGGCGCATTTTCAGTATATTTTCCGTACATTTGGATAAATTATAATAATTAACCTTTTTTTATTAAATAAATGAAAGTAAAATAGTTCGAGATAGTATGTCGCAATGTGTAGGAGAACAATTAGTAATTTACTGTGAAATATATTTAATTTTGCTAAGATTTTTGATATGTCAAAAATGAGGATCTTCTTTCTTTAAGTCAGTTTTAGAAAAATTTTCTTAATAATAGTAAAACTGGGTGTTCAAGACAAAAATATACATTTCAAGTCTCGATTCAGTACATTTCCACAAAACCCAAATGCCATCACTGCTTATGTAGCTACTTAAAACTTTTTATCATATATTTAATTTATGTAGCACATGTCGTATGCGCGACATTTAATTAAAAAACTTAATAAATTTTTATTGGGCGGGATGGGAGAATGCTTAAACGCGTAAAAAATTTCAACTTAAAAAAGATTCGGAAATGGATTTTTCGGTACTTCATTATGTGTAAAATAAAAGATGAAAAAATATTATAAAATCAAATTTCACATAAGAAAAGTTGCAATTTACTTGATTTTTTTACTCAAATTTTGAAAAATGAAAATTTTGCAGTAACCCTAGAAGTTTTTTTTTTTTTTATTGAGTATAAATACTGGGACAAAATGGCATATTTGCCGGCCGCTTTCGTGGGAAAAACTTTCTATTCAAATAAAAATTGAATGCACTAAATCAAAAAAAAAATTCTTTATAATTTTCTTTACGCATATTTCATGAATTGAATACCGAATACCATTTTTCCACACCATGCCATTGCATCCAAAGCATTTGGCTCTCGCCTCACCCCTATCTCCACTACTGATTTGGAGTTTTGATGTTACGCTAGAGAAGGGCACTAAAATTTAAAAAAATTAAGATGAGCTGTTAGTTATACAGAATATACCTATATGCCTTTTTGCCATGTAGAAGGCTGCGTTAAAGGCAAGAAAGGATCATATTTTAAATCTTTAAGTTATAAGATTTTTGTGGAATTAAGGATTTTTCCTATATTTATAATTCATGTGATTCAAAATTCCTATTGTAAAAAAAATATCAGGTGATTCAGAATTAAGACAACTAGAAATAAAAATGTTTAAAATTTGGAAAATGCAGATTTCAAGTATGTAATTCCAAACTCAGATAATTGGTATGTGAAAAAGTTTAAACAAAAATTAAATTTAGATTTAAGTTTTTTCGCGTTTCCCATTCTAATTATCCTTAGAATTCAGACTGAGATCCAGATCCAATTGAGAAAGAAATTTTCAGAAGAAAATATTACTATTCTATACTTTTTTAAACTAGACGCTTTTCATGTCAATAATATTGGTAAACTCTTTTCAAGTTTCGTCCTTTTTTATATGCATAAAAATTTATTATTGTTATATATTCAGGTATTGAAATATAATAATTTATATGTACTTATAATATTATACATAATGTACTAAAACTGAGCAATTTACCACGATCACTTAAAAATATAAAAACGCTACCCAACTTTAGTCTCACATCATACAAAACGTTTCAGCTCTATAGGCGCTACTCTCTCTGTAGGTGGCACAATTTACTATGTGTTTACAATCCCCCCTCATTGGATGGATGATGGCCGACATGCTGTGTTTATGCGAGTGTGAAGCCATAATGGACATTTTTGTTTTCTCGTTAACTTGTTGTCGTCTCATTTTTTTGTGGCTTGTTGTTTTTGTTTCTTTACATTCCTTTTTTTTTTTTTTGTTTTGTAATGGTGGCAACTCGACAGCCATAATTGTTTACAAATGTTTATAGTATACGTTTATATGTGCGCGAGTGCAGTTTGCATGCTGAGTTTTGAAAAAGAGCGATTTAATTGAGTGCGGTGGCATCTATGTGTTTGTATGCAATTCGTTGCAAAGGTATTAAGTTATGAGAGAGTGAATAAAGCAAACTTATAAATGCAATGCGCAGAAAGTTGAGAGCTAAGGGAGATTTTATTTAAGGCGCATAACGAAAAGTGCTGTAGAGAGCAATGATGTTTGTATAATCTAATACTTTATTGATGTTGTAAACAGAAAACAGCTGTTTTTGCTTTTATTTTGAGCAGAGCAAATTTATTGAAAGTTTGAGTTGTATCAGAGTTGAAAGCTAAAAAAGTGCATATGAGAGAGCAATTTATATCAATATAGAGAATAAAACAATTTTTTATTGAAACAGCTGTTTAAAAGAGAGTACAATTTTACTCGCTGAAAAAAGTACTAAATTAAAAGCATACCTGAAAAAGGCAGTGAATAATTGACGTTATGTTAACTTATTAAAATGTAAATAATTTATATATTATTAAAAATTTATTTTGAATGTTCTTGTACATATTCCGTTGCACAAGAGATGCCACCAATTATTGTTAAATAAAATATACCCAGTTTTTTTATAGTGCATATACGATGCATTCCTAGTACTTAAGCGAATTAAAGTCACATTATTTTTGTGAGTTAAGCATCTTACTTCTTATTTGTTTAGAGCTTGTTCGAAGCATTACGGTTGCATTGTATCCATTTTTTTGTGATGGCAATAGGCAAGTCCTTTCAATACCACGAGATGTAATTTAAGCAGTAGCCGGTGTAGTAAATTTGAAAGATCTACATTTTTTTGTTTTCCTGTTATCGTAATAACCACAGACTGACGAGGCTATATCTATATCCTTCCGCAAACGCAACTACAAAATGAGCTTACACTGAGTGTAGAGGATATATCCACATACATACATATGTATAGCCTCGAATGGAAACGTAATCTTTTTCATAATTTTTTTTTTTGGCGTGTTGGTATGTTATATTGGGATATGAGGTTATTTTACATCGCGAATAATTTTTTTTTCCAAAACTGGTTGCGGTATCTTAAAGTACTGATCTTTAATTTTAAAACACATTTTAAATTATGTCAATATCTTTTTTTTCTCTCTGAAATATCGTAACTTGAAATTTATTACAAAGGCCTACATTCAGATCTATATTAATCCAGTATGGCAGGATGAATAGAAAACTTTAATTTATGATATCTCGGTGTGTAAAAAAGATATGCACATAATTTAATAGGTTTTGAAGGTTAAGAGTAGTACTAGTAGCTATATAAAATATCGTCAAATATTTCCAAAAACCATGTTTTTTGCACTTTTAGGTTAGAATATCTCGAAAACTTGACGTATAGGAGCAATTCTGAGTTCGGATTCAGCGCATTAAAATCCTTCGGGTGGGATGGGTCAGGTCTCTGGGTTAAAAATTTATCGGCCTGTGTTATCATTCCCAGAGGCTTCTTATATAAAATAACAACACCATAACTTTCGATCTATTCAAATGCTTATACAAAGCGCCCAATTGCTTCTATACAATATAAAAAATAAAGTTGATGTCCATAGTTAAGTTTTTTGACATAAAACAAATAAAAATTAAAAAATTTTGCACACGATTAAGGCAACATTTTATTGCTTGTTGTGCTACTTGTTTTGCTAAAGCGCCTTAATTATAATTATACAACTTTTGTATAAATTAAAAATAAAAAAAACCTTAAAATATTATTGCATAAATTTATTTTTATGACCGTTGCTTGTATTCATATCTGCTTATTTTTTTAATTTCTAATTTATTGCACCCTTCATCACCCTTGCGCGCTGTTTAATTAGAGAAGTTCACATGTATAACAATGGCGTTTCATTAAAACCAAATTGTTATCATTTATTGTCATGCATAATAGGTTACGTTGAATAGTAAAAATCAATAGAAAAAACGTAACAAAAAAATCCCGCTTGTCAAAGCGAATGTCAACGTCAAAGTCATGATTGTCTTTGCCGTCGGCAATAATCGGCAATATCGGTGAAATGTCAACGTACAATGCCGCTGCCCGCATTAAAATGCCTTAAAAAAATTTTAATCCACAAAAAATGAGACACAAATTAAGCACACGAAGAAAAAAACATAATAAAATAAATTTTCGTTGAAACAAAGAAACTAATAAAAAAGTCGTAAACTTAATTATTGTTAAATTATGCAAAAAACGCGCATCGTAAAATTTCAGTTGGCTTCTTTTTGTTTTAGCCAAAAGGCATCAAAAAAAAAAACTTAAGCTACCAAATTTTTATGTGTTGGCGGTTTCTAAAACTTAATCTTTCACTGGTTGGTTGGTCATTTTGAGCACCTTAAATTTTGAGTTTTATTTTTATGTTTTTGTTTTTTAATTAATTTCGTTATTTAATTTAAAATTGCGTTTTTTATTATTAAATTTCTATCTCACGCATTCTTTTACAATTTTAAGTGTTGATTTCGTTTTTTTAATTTTATTAAAATTTTATTTCAAATTCACATGTTTAATGATTTCAATAATAATTAAGTTGTGTTTTTTATTACATTGGTTTTGTCGTGTCATGTCATTAAATTTAAATAATTAATTTCATGTTTATTTGATTGTTTAGACTTTTGGGAACTTTTTGCTTAATTGGTCATTGCAATTTAAAATTAATAAAATATAATTTTATGTTCTGTCAATGTCTCATTTTGGGCATTATCAAAATGGTTTTTTTCGTGTCAAAATATTTGCGCTCGTCAAAGTCGCAATATAAAAAGGCGTGATATGTGAACTTCATACTGTTTATTTTGTTATTGTAAAATAATGTTGAAAGTTGACATCAGTGATGGCATTTGGGTTTTGTAAAAATGTACTAAATCGGGACTTGGAAACTCTGAAATAATAGATAGAAGCATTTAAAAAAACGTCCAAGCACGTTCGTTTCCAAAATTTATATATCTTAAAAAAATTTAAAATTATATTTGGAGCATACTTTCAACCAGTATTATTAAAAAAAAAATTTTTAAAAATCAGAGAATCGAAGACAAAATGGTCTCTGATTTGGCCTACAATTCCCCATATATAAATAAGTAAATTTGTGAGAAATGCCAATTGAAAGAAATGAAAAAACAAGTGAAGTATTTTATGTAAAAATCAATAGCACAAATAAAGAAAAAGAAAATTGATCTTAATTTACTTTAATCTTGTACATATCTTTAATCTCATATCTTTAATCTCATTCGGTTTCAAAGAGTCTAACAAAAAGCTTAAGCAACTTATAGTAAAATCAATTAAAATTACTACATAAAAAACTATTAAATTATAGCCAGTAGAAAATATTGCTGAGCCACTGTGCGACGGCGAAATGAAAAATTGAAAAGAAAATCAAAAAAAAAATAAAACCTTTCAAAGAGCAAACGTAACGAATTTTTATTAAAATAAATATATGGCTATAATAACTATAATATTATTAATTTGCCATACTTTTGCCAAAGTAATGACAGCTATTTTAAGAAAGTAAAATAAAAATCTTCCATATAATTAACTTCGAGACAAATGTATGATACATTAATATACGGTGAATTATTCTACCTACGGTAAATTATATGGAACATTTTATATCGAAGTTATTAATTCCATTTTAATAATTTTTTCTTTGGTAAATCAAAGTGCGCCAGAAGCGTATAAATCTCTTTTACTTTGCTTCAGATTTTTCCCATAATATTGCATTTAACACCGATGAATGAAAATGAAGCAAAACGTACGGATATAAGCCAATTTTCCATATAGCGCCATTGGAGAAAATGATTAAAATTACAAAGTTTTAGAAACTTCTAGAACATGGTACAGCTGTAGTGTCTGAAGAAAAGTTCGAGCACTAAAAAAGAACCATACATTCTTCATTAGGATATGAAATGCCTTCCGATTTCAAGAGAAAAATAAGTGTTTGTCGCTCATAACTATTTTTTTTATTATGAAGTATCTTAATACTGTGAAAGTATATCTTTCGTTTTCAAACTTAGTCCTGCGGAACCAAAATCAATTTGAAATCCTTTTGGATATGCAAAAATATGTTTATGCTTGAGTGTTACAATGAGCATTGAACCACAACAGGGTAGCGCAAAAAGCCTGTGGATAATGAACATGATCTTTTGAAATTTATAGCATACTTATAGGCGTTATAAGCACCAAAATGTCTTGTATGAACGCTGAGTAATATATATATATATATATAAAATTTATGCTATAAAAAGAAACCCACAGTTTTATAACGCAAGTCCCCATAGTACTTATATGATTTTTTTTTTAAATCTTCACACATAACCATATGCAGCAAAAAACCATACTGAACAACTAATAGAAATGTGAGCTGATTAAGTTTAGAATATTGCTGATGGCATATACTGAAACTGATGCCAATACATAAAGTAAAAAGCAATGTTGACACTGTTTTAGTCAGTCAGCATACGTACATATGCATGTATGTACATGACCAGTTGTAAATTTTGTTATTAAAAAAATTTCTAAAATTTTAACAAAAACTTAAAAGTCTTTTTACTACAGGTTTCAAAAAGTCCTGGGAAAAATGATGAAATCACAAACTTTTTGATAAGAATCAATTTTATTCTTCAACATAGTTCCCTTTCAGGGAGTTACACTTCATCCAACGATCCTCCAACATTTCGATATCTTTTTATGGTAGTCGGCGTCAAGGCTATCAAAATAGGCATCAGTTTCGAACTTGGCCTTCTCATTTGAGTAAAATCTTTTTCCCTGAAGCCAGCTTTTCAAGTTTGGAAACAGATAGTAGTCGCTGGGGACCAAGTCTGGAAAATACGGTGGGTGGAGCAGCAATTCGCATCACAATTGGTTCGATTTTGCCATTGCTTTGAGCGATGAATGAGCCGGTGCATTATCGTGGTGAAACAGCACTTTTTTTTTTGCTATATGCGGCCGTTTTGTCTTCATTGTTCAAACGGTCCAATATCGCTACGTAATAGTCGTCCGTGATGACTCTGCCTTTCTAAAGATAGTCGATGAGGATTTTATGCCATGTGCATCCCAAAATATGCTGGCAATCATCTTCCTAGTCGACGTTTGCATTTTTGCGAGCTGCGAACGACTCTAACATTAAACTACGATTAAGTCTGATAATTCTAAAAAAAAATTCTACCTAAGTAGTAAAACTTTACTGCCCCTAGTGCATTTACTAAGACTCTTTGTTAATTTGTAATATCTTACGAAAGTGTTATGAAACCAATTTTTGAACTATTTTGGCTTCACTCTCTTCCATGACATCAGTAGTCATGAAAATCCAAAAAAGCTAAAAGGGTAACGCGCTTAACAATATTTCCTATTGGGTTATTTGTAAGCTGTTTACATTACTTTCCTCAATACATAAATACGGTAATATTTTCAATGGCCAACTTGGCAAATTTTCTAAAAATTGACATGAATTGCGACCGAGTTCGAGTTGCTTCCGTCTAACTTCATGATGTAAAGTGGCAATGGAAATGACTTTTGTTTCATATAAAATACACATACATACATACATGCATAAAATATGCATGCACGGGCAAATGAAAATATTTATGAGTGTATGCGTAAATATTCAACGTTGTGGAAAAACTTTTGAAATTTTGGTTCAAATTTTGTTTTTTTTTTGTAAATTTATTTATTTTTCTAACAATTTACTTGGAGTACTTTGCACATTTTTGGCCACCAAGTGATTTTAATTTTTTTTTGCAACCTAACATGATGTGCTGTGTACACTGTACAGCATGAGTATTCTCATACTCGTTACATTATGAGTTTTTCCTTTTTTTTCTTTGTCGAGGTCTTATCCCCATGGGTGGTTTTTTGGGTTGGCAAAACTGAACCGCAAAAGCAAATCCATGCAAACCACATAAAATGACCACAAAATTTACATTGAATCCCTCTTGGCGAAGTGTTTGTTCATTTTTCACGTGCGTGTGTGCGTTTTTAAAGGTGGATCTAATAACAAAAAAAAAAAATTACAACAAATATTCGTGATGCCAGAATATTTCAGCAGGTTTTAAGTAAAATTTTTTTTGAGGAAAAGTTGGTGGGTGCTATTTTTTGCCAAATTAAATGCTCAACTATGTATATCCACGGACATACATATGCAACGAAAGTGACGAACAGTTTTTTTTCAATTTTCAAAAGGATTCAATATAATGTTTGTAACTCTCATGCAACATAAGTGACGGTAAAGTGATATAGTATTTAAAAACCGTATTTTTTCACTACTGTTGGAAAACATGCATATCTGCATAGTTTTTAGTTTTTTGTGACGAAAACGCAACGAAAGTGACGCTCATGTTATGCGATTTCTTTTGACTGTAGTCTAATGTGCTAATTTTTTATATATGTAAGACTTTTCTTAATTTTTAGAATCATTTAAATAAATTCGTGACGATATGCAACGAAAGTGATGGAAAGCTGATGTAACTTGTTTTGAGTTCATTTTTATGCATAAACAAATAAGGAAATACGAGTATATATATATATGTAAATTCTTGTTTAATTTGTGACGAAAATGCAACGAAAGTGATGCTCATATTACTTGATTTATTTTGACTTTAGTCTAATATTCAGTTTTGTTTTTAGCTTGAGTTTTTTTAATCTTCAAAATCATTTATTTACATTAGTGAAGATATGCAGCGAAAGTGATGGTACACTGTTGTAACAGTTTTGAGTTCAATTTTATGCATAAAAGTTAAGGAAATATATATTTTTGAAAATTCTTATTTAATTTGTGATGGTTATGCAACAAAAGTGACGATCATGTACTATGTTTTGTTTTTCTTTTCTGGCAACGAAAGTGATAATCAGGTGACATGACTTCCATGGATTTTCGTTTATATTATAAATATTTAGAAACCATAAAATAACAGATTACTTTTAACTCTGTTTGTGATAGAATGTTTATGAAATTTTGTTTTTAAAAGCTTTTCATAGACTCTGTTGCCTAATTTATAAAATGTGATTCACCCTAACGTTCATGCAAAGTGCACAATAAGCAGGCAAGTTATCCATACATATGTTTATTTTACACTGTTAATATGTATGTGTGCACTCATGTATTTTCAGTAGTAGCTCTTGTTGACTTTAAGGGATTTCAGTGTGTTTTTATAAAATTTTAACATGGGTTCAAATTATTCTGTTGCCACTTCATTTTGTGGTTTTGACTTTTCAATGAGTTTATGTGTAGTTAGATATCTACGTATGCATATTTATGTATGTGTTGAGTTGTTCACGTATCCATATTTATTTGTTCAACTACATACACATGTAGTTTCACATGTGTTGTGGTAAAGTTTAAATTAAAAACATTGAGAATTGGTTACAAAGTGGTGGAAAGAAAGTAAAATATTTAAGTGGTTATTAAAATGGATTTTTTACTTTACTTAATTATCAAATTTTTTTGCCAAAAAAATAATACAAATTTTTAGTTTGGGTTATGAAAAGTTGTTGGTAAAAAAGGATGCAAGAAAACCATAATTTGTGCAAAATATTTTTATATCCATATGTTGCTATGGGAAATATTTTTTATTTTTCTTCCTCGTTGCAGATATATGAGGGCTGTAGAAAATGTGTAAACCGGGCCACAGTCCTTGGAATGGGACTTTAGAAACGCGCAAAGCCCCAGAAAAGGCAAATTCGATGAATCAGTTGAAGGCACAATTAGCCTACAAAAATTGTATGATGAAATGGATTAGGTGCTGGCGTAGTTGTATTGCAAACCAGAAGTTTACTTTGAAGGCGACAAAATAAATTTTAATTTGTTAATAATTTTGTTTGATTTCATTTAAAAATTCCGGATACTTTTAACACAGCGAGGTTAAAGTTATACATCATAAAATGTTGAAATGTAGTATTTTTTTTCAAGCTCACTAAAACAAATAATTGTTTCAGGAAGAACTTTCGGTCTTTGAGTAAGTTTTTGAGACAACAAAGGATCTCAAAAATCTACGTATTGCAAAAAGTTATAAATTATAGCATTACAGCATATTAAGCAGAATTTTGCAAGCATTAATTCTTAGATTTGAAGCTTTTAAAAACTACCGTAACTTTTTTATCGAACTAAACCACATTTTTTGGCGTGTAGAAAACAGCAAGATCCTGACACTTGCGCTGACACTTTGCTTATTTTGTCCTAACATAGCAAAAATTAAAATTACAACGAAAAATAGCTGTAGCTACAACTGTCAGTTGATAAAATTCGCGCTTACAAATTGGATACATTTTGCAATTACAACAAGAAAAATAGCAAAATTTACATTTTTCACATGCATATTCAATGCAGCAAAAACAACGCCGCTTGCAGCAATTGCTGCTTACAGTTGTGTGACTGTTGTGTTATATTTCATAATGTCATTGCGTACACTGTAAAGCAATTTATACAAAATGAAGAAATAAGTTTTGTCGTTAAGTGCTAATCCAAATAAAAAGTTGCTGCTGGCTTGGATATCAAGTTCTGATTCTTATATTTCTTAAAAATTTTTATTAAATTTTAAGTACTTACATTTTTTAAGAAAGCATCTTTTGTGAATTTAAATTTTAAGCAACTTAGTATATTTGAATGGCCATTAATTTCATCAACTTTTTCTAAGAGCTCGTATAAAAATCTTAAAAAATCACAAAAGTCTGCGCTTCTAACTTGCATCGCTTTTGAAATAATATTGATCAAATTTGTGTAGGTCTCAAAAAGTTAATGCTTGAATTATAGTTAGATGTTGCTCATACGTCATGTATGCCTTTGCATGATAAAAAGCTTTATGATTAATTTTATTGCATTTTTTAGCTTTTTTAACATAATACTTATATTTTTTGTTTGTTTTTTAGATTTTAAGCATTCTATTTTTTGTAAGCATTATAACTCATATTTAGTGTTCAACATTTCATTCATTCATTTCAGTTATTTTCTCTTGATGCAACAACAATGTTTTATATATAATGTTTTTGCTTATTAAATAACTACACCAGGATATCTAAAATTCTTTGACTTCATCATTACAACTACCGAGGCCGTACTGTAACAGCAAAGTATGTTTATAATATATAATTAAAGGTTATTCATACGTCAAGTTACATTCAACTAATGTTCTATAAATTTAAGCTGATATAGAGGTTGCACTGGCTCATCATTCACATAAGCAAATACTTTTTTTCGAGTGTAGAAAAACTTCAAATGCAAATAAAATTCAAATTATGACAAATGTCAGCAGTTGTCCGGATGTTGCAACTTGCAAATTGACAGCATATTGTAAAAGACATGTGCAACATGCTGCTAGATATTACAAGACAACAACAACGCGATATTTTTAATTTCTTTATATGCAATAAAGTAGCAGAGTAGTGTTGCTCGCAGCCACGGAAGTTGCAAAATGTCATTGCGCCATAATTAAGTGAAGCAACAAAAGCAAACGATGACAACAACTCATGTAATTTATTTAATTAATATGGTTGTTGTTTATTAAATAAATTATGGCATTTTGTTGCTGCTACTGCTGCTGCTTGCCTTTTGTTGAACGATAAATTTAAAACAAACGGAAGTTTATGATTAGCGCGCGATATTTTTAAGTAACAAGATAATTAAAATGTTGAAATTAATAAGATCGCATAATTAGTGAGTAATTAGGAATATAATTGAAAACATAAAAACATATAATTTATGTGTTATTTAAGCAATTTATAAAGTGAAGATATAATGTAGGAAATAAATAATAAATTTTATAGTATTGTATAGTATAAAAAGAAGCTGCTATACTTAAGCAAATTAAGATTTTATTATTTTGAAATCTCATATGATATTCATAAGGGGCAATGTATTTAAATTTTCTTCATTATTATTATTTTTTTTTTGCTGTCAATAAAAATGAATATTAAAAATACTCAGTTGAAGAAAAAAAAAACCAGCCGTTCAAATTACAATTTCAAATATAAATTAATAAATTGACAAGCTGATCAGAACTGCAACACTGTGCCGTCGCATGCCAACGGAGAATATAGAAATAAATCTACGTATCCGTCGGCCGGTTGCTTGTCGTCCGCCAGTTGCCCGTTCTGTGCTTTTTCAAATGATAAAGTGCGTTTTAGTTTTGACAGTGAGTAACTCTACGTCGGAATTGTAGTGAGCACAACTAACAGTGGCAAAAATAAATAAAATCATTGTCAAATTAACTACTGAACAAAAGTTGAAAGTTAATCAACTTTGGTCAGCTACGTCTTTATGCAGAAAAAATTAATTTCAAGTCCTTGGCAGTTGTATACATTAAAGTCGCCTATACAACTGATTCAATGCGTTCAGACAGCAGATAAGTGCAAAGTAAAGTTTTTTAGTAACGATATTTCCATCTATGTATAAATGAAAACTAAAAAAAAAGAAGCGTAAACTAATTATATATAGAAAATTCTTTTGTTTCTTCTGTAACCGCTGCTACATAGCATACTATTTGTTCGTAAGTAAAAGCGCATTTTAAATGATCGAAATTATTGTTGATTTCATTCATACTCTGAATTATAGCCAAATAACAGCTCTGATAAATGCTAAATACAGCATTAAAATTTGAGTTTGTAGAAAAAATGTGATTGAATGGCCTAAATAATTTCTAATATATTATGTCTAAACCATATTTTTGGAGTTGATACTATTATGAGTTTTAGATTTGAGAAACTCTACGTAAAACCTGAAACAGATTTTATGGAGGCGACCCTTACCGATCGGTCGTGATATTTGTCCTTAACCCTCCGCCAGACCCGGCCAACCTAATCGGTTTTCAAATTGTTATATCTTTTTTCTAGGTATTTATGAGTGATCCTCGTCCATGACTTCCTCAAATAAGTTAAGACGAACGCAATAGAACAGTAAACGATACGTTTGCGATATATTTGTAATAAATACTTTAATTTTAAACTATTTTCCCAGTCAAGTGCACATGGGTCTGAGCAGACCCAAAAAACTTTATCATACGATATTGAAAAAAATATTGAGCAAAAGGTTGTTTTGGATTATAACGATGTTGACGATGTGTACGAACTTTACACAGAAGATTTGTTTTCTTTGGATTGAATACAGAATTTTCCAATAAACATCTATCTACATGGGAATCTGATGATGATTTCAAAGATGTGCTCTCTTTTTGCAAAGGTTTAGCTTTCGTAAATAACACCGCTGAAAGAGGTGTTGCGTTTATGAAAGATTATAACCAAATTTTGTCAAATGATGGTGAACAAAAACAGCTAATGCTGCAAAGGATTTAGCGAAAACCTGGTAATACATTTGACCCCTCAACGGGTCACTCCAGGAAAGCTAGGAAATGTTTTCGAAATTTTCTCCATTTTTTGTGTTTTTTGTAGGGGGACCCCCAAAAGGGTGGTAGATAGAGGGTAAGTATTTTAGAAAAATATAATGGAAAAAAAATATAATAGGACCTGTTGATACATATGAACCCTCTACGGGTCACTCCGGGGGAGCTATGAATTATTTTTTCAAATTTTCGAAATTTTTTGTGTTTTTTGTATGACGATCCCCATAAGTGTGGCAGATAGAGGGTAGGTGTGTCTAGAGAAAAGTTTGAGAGGGTAAAAATAATAGAAGTTGGTCTAACACTTAATCCTTCCAGAAGCGTCTGAGAAGAAGGGGCTTCAATTTTATAATTTCACAAGAATGTAATTTTTGCAGGGAAACCCCATTTTGTTTCGAAACAGGGTAGAATTGATATCTACAAAAAATTTTACAAAAAATAATTAGAAAGATAACACTGTGTGACAGTATATTTCTAACAGAGTAAATCGATATTATCCTGAAAGATATCCTGATCAATTTGACGAAAAAATTTATAGTTCATCAGATCAAGTTTTCGAAAAACCCTGCGTAAAAATGCAAAAAACCAATTGTTTTGCTTTATTCGGAATATATATTACACACAGCAGGTGAGAGTATTTCGAAAATCTGACGCGATGTACTCTAATTTTTTTAGCAATTCTGATCAAGACAACTTCCTCTTTGAGAATTATTTAGTAGGATGGGTCATTTTAACATTTTTTTCTCTAATCGCAAACGCCTAACCGAGAAAAGTGGCACACTCATACCAAGAGCATAGCTGCAAAAAAAAAATAGCTGTGTTTTACTTAAAATTTCAAAAATGGACCCTCAAAGCACGAACAGAAGATATTGACTGATTTCAGAAAAATTTGGAGGTGTGTTCTTGGTATGAGTGGGCCACTTTAAACGGGTAGGCGATTAGAGAGAGAATTGTTAAAATGACCCATCCTCTTATATATTTTTTACTCTGTTATAAAAAAATTAGATTTTTTACACTGCGTAGCTAGTTGTTCTTTTTTACACAACTTTTGAAAAATGTATGGTACCTATATATGTTTTGTTTCTGAATATATAAAATCTATAAAAAAATTATAAGAATATAAATTGCCAAGATTATTTGCATTTGGAGAAAAAAATCTCAAATTTTTAAAGGTTATGTTAAGTTAGATTTAAAAATTTTCAAAAATCTTTTATGATTTTAGTATCAATATCGGCACCAACAATAATATAACAAAAGTAAAGTACGATATTAATACCTTAATGCCATATCTGAGTTTGAGAAAAATGGTAAATTTTTTTTTTCATAAATTGTAAAACAGAATGTAACATATTGAGGTTGAATTACAAAAATAAAATCAAAATTTATCTTAAGCTCCAGCGCATTCTATTTTATCAAATGCTATCAAAATATGCTTTTCTATGTTCTTCGTATTCATTTGTATATATATTATAAACGGATGTCAATGCATATACGCTCTGAGTTGGGTATGATACCGTAGCTGAAAATTTGACACATGTTGCGGATTTTCCCAAAGGATAAATGAAATGTGTTAAATATTTTATATTTATGCAGTATGTAAAAAGCAGCGTCAATAAAAACCCAAACCCTATAGCAAAATAACAAAGCCAAGTGTTGCTAAGGCCTGAGGTTAATACATTTTGAATTTGTTGAAAGCGCTTGATGAATGCAACAACTGACACTTTTACAAATTACATAAAAATATTTATAAAAAAAAGTACAACATTTTATGGATGAGCAATAAAAATATTTTTATTGACACTTTGGTACATATCACTAGTGTTAATTTTTTGAATAGCAAAAAAAATGCACTTTTTACGAATTTATCTGGTGAAATCACCACACTTGAAACACTTGCAATCAGTTGGCTCTCTAAGTCTTATATCCATAGTAGACATTTCGTGTGATGAAAGACGTGTGCCATCTGGATCATAGCAGTGTGTAAGCGTAATGATTTTTTCCTTTAGAAAACTTTCGCGACAGCAGTAGCACTCCTGAAAGAAAATTTGTTTTAGTGACACCAGTGTAGTTTGGGCAAATTTTATTGGAGCGCACAAAAAATTAACAGAATTTTTAACAAACTTTTGTTGCTCTTTTTTTAATATTTGCTAATGAAACATGCTTAATGTTCTGTTTTTTTCATTTTAAGCAATATTTTTTTTCCAACTTTTTTTACACTAAAACTTACTTTCAGAAACCCCGTTGGTGTTATTACCGATGGTTGCACCTGACTATTACATAGTCCTTCACATTTGTTTACCATCACATCAGCATTACAGGTACGCAGCAAACGTCCCAATTCATCAAATTCCTCCTTGATGAGATGTATTTCGGATTTGATGGTTTCACAATTTTCATCACCGCTACCTTGTGAATAACGCAAGGCATTGCTTAATTGTTGCATTAGCAATAGTAATAGTAATTTCAGCAACAATTTTTGTGGCAACAGTACAAGGTATCTTCTGTACATACTGTACGTAGTATTAATATTATTATCCTTGCCTTATCGTCCGTTTACTGAAACGGTTCAATTGAAACTCATTGTTATGGTATGCTGTCTTGAAGCTTTTATACTCTAGAAATATTGTTTCATTTAGTAGCTTATATACTTGTGATTTATCGAAACATTAGGTCAGTTCAATGTTTCATTTATGTTCTATAATAAATGTGCAGCAGCACATTTCTATTTGGCACACAGCGTGATTCAATGGGTTATGTTGATGTTAACTTAGTTGGTTGTTAAGTGTGTGCAAACATTAAATCAATCGTCATTGTGATTTTATGGAATATTTTAGCTCATATTATCCCTATACAAGAACACTATTTATATGGTAATCATAAGTAAATGACTAAGGTTTTTAGCATAGGTTATGGTTTATTGTGCTGTGTTGCAATATTAGGAAAAATTTTATGTTCATGTTAATATTGAAAGCAATGAGTTAACTTTGTCTGCATCTAAGTGAAGTTTTTAAAAGATTTTCTATGCTATTTAATGAAGTAAATGGCTTGTACTTTAGCGGCCGTGTTTTAAAGTTATATTAACGAGAAAGCATAAATAGAGTTATTATTAAAATGTTGAAATTTTTATCGCAGTTACATCGAATTCAAAATATCAGCTGTAAAGTTTTTGAATCCGAATTTAAATTCGCTATTAAAAGTTACGCATACGTCATGATAAATTAAAACATAAGTTTAGTTTTCGTAAACACATTTTGAGCTCTTTTTTATTTTCAAAATAAATGCTGCTTGATATAGCACTGCTGCTATGGTGACAAAGAAAAGAAAACACCGAAAGATTAAATTTTCATATGGTAAATATTTTTAGCTAGTTTTCTTGTGAAGATTTCAATACAAGTAAGTGATATTATGAAAAAAAAAAAGTAAAACGATTAAAGTCGTATGTTTCCAGCATAGCCATTACTTTTCAAGAAAGTGA
Organism: Meiosimyza platycephala; assembly: GCA_963662105.1. NCBI lineage: Eukaryota > Metazoa > Arthropoda > Insecta > Diptera > Lauxaniidae > Meiosimyza > Meiosimyza platycephala. Next base: position 93,422,533 of record OY759210.1, read on the forward strand.
CATCTTATCAGTTAAGCCATAATTAAGTTTAACGAATGATATAAATAAATACATTTGTTAATCACTTGTCACGAATTAAATTAAACAAATTACTTTCAATTCGGAAAAAGCCACAACCAATTAAGTAAATCATTTATTTTTCACCAAAAAAAAAAAAAAAAAAAACTAAATTTATGCATAAGAGACCATTAATTTTTGCTTCCAGCAAATTATAAATAAATTAAAAAACACAATATCAACATTAATAAAACCCACTTAACAAATTTGACTTCAAATCAAGAAAGCAGAAAAATTTTTCTTTTAAATATTCGAATAAAAAAAAAGTAATGAGCTGAAGTGAAACACTTAATGATGTCACCAAGATAACAGCAACAACAGATCGTTATTTTTACTCAAAATGATTAATAATAATGTTGGCTTAAATAACAGATATCGAAATGTTAATATTAATTGTTAAATTATTTAAATTTTATGGCACTAAATTATTGTGGAGATCACAAAAAAAAAAAAAAAAAAACACACAAAAAAGAAACACACGAAATTAATTAAACATATCAATGTTTTCTTAAATTTTTTGTTTCTTTTGGATAATTAATTAGCTGTCATTTGATTTTGGGAAAAATTTTAAAAATTTGTGCTTATATTTTTTTTTGTTGTTTTTAATTTGTATATTATAGTGAAGTGTTTTTTTGAAACATAAAGACATTGATTTATTGTGATTTTTGGTATAAGCTGCGAAATCATTTGAAAAAATACACATGAGTGCAAACACACGTGACGTGATCTGTAAATTTAATGATTTTCTAATATGATTGCTTGAATTATCAAAAAAATTTCGAAAAATTTTAATAAGTTTGATATGAAAGTGTCGTGTATGTCGATATAAATAAAAATATCGAAGATATTGATATCGATATAGAATAATTTCAAAATTGCCAACTATTTGGAAAAACTGAAAAAATTTTAATAAGTTCGAAGAATATTGAAAAGCTCGAAATTATATCAAGAAATGTCAAGATACTCAAAAAATTTGGAAACAGTCGCAAGGTAAAAAATAAGTCGAGCTGAATGACAACTGTCAATGACCAAATCTGAAAAAAAAATTGGTAAAAGTTTTAAAAAAGTCGATGTGTAGAAAAACGTTACATGACAAAAACTGAGAAAAAAAAAAACAGAAACTATAAAAAAATGTTGAAAATATCAAAAATCTCGATGTATCGAATGAAATCAAATATAATCGAAAATCTGAAAAATGTTGGGAAAACTTAAAAAACGTTGATAAGTTGATAAGTACGAAAAATATTGAAGAATCTGAATTATATCAAACCAGTCAAAATACTTGAAATATGTTGGAAAAGTCTAAAGATATGTCGAATGAGTCGAAATAGTGCAAAAATATTGAATAAGGTTGACAAAAGAAATATCGAACAAAATCATTTTTTTTTTAAAACAGAACAGCTATCTAAAAATGTTGGTACATGTCCAAAAATGTCAGAAAAGTTTCAAAGCATCGATAGACATATGATATGCCGAAAAAATCCGAATATTAATAATAAAATAATAAAGTCAAAGTCAAAATGATCTGAAACGTCAGACTTGAGGCATTCGAAAAAAAAACTAAACTAAACCATATCGAAGATATAAATATGTATGTGTGAAATAATGTACAAATATATCATTATATGACCAATAAAGTCGACAAATTCCAAATAAGCCAATAAATGTCGAAAATTGTAAAAAAGTCGCTAAATGTCGTGTGTCAAAAAACTACAAGGAATACCGAAATAATCGGAAAATCTTCAATTATGTCGAGAAATTATATTAGAGTTGAAAATTTTCAATGTCGAAAAAGCCATGAAATTTCGAATGTGGTCGAAAAATTACAGAATAGTTGATAATTATGTCAAAAAATGAAAAATGAAAAATCTTCAAAAAAATAGAAAAATATTTAAAACATCAATACATATTGATAACTGTCAGAAGAGTGGATAAAAAATTTCAAATAATTCGATGAGTCAGAAAATGTCGAATAAATTTGTGAAATACATATATCAAATGATTTGAAAAAAGTTAAAATGAGTTATATCAAAAAATCTATAAATTTTGAATGGCATTTAAATTATGGTAAGAAGATTTATATATGTCTTTAATTTATTTTTATTTTAAACTATTTTATGGAACTCAAGATAAGTTTGCAAACTGTGCATTGTAGGTTAATTATATAAAGCGTCTAAGTTTGTAAATTGAGCATGACCTCTGTGATTGAAAGAAAGTATTAGCGTGACTGTCAGCATTAGAGCGTTAACGTCAGCGTGATTCGTAAACGTCAGTGTAAGAAGTGAAAGAGTCAGATTAAGCATGACCGTCAGTGTTACCTTACCACTACGGTATAGTTCTTTCATACCAATTCTTTCCACCAGTATAGTTATTTACACGTCGAAAATGTCAAATTATCAAAGTAAAGTCACTATTACTTCTTGTAAGAATGGGAGCAACAAATATATTAAAATTTTTGTTTGATACTCAACGCATAGTCTATAAGGAAGTACTGTCGTTAAAAGTGCCGCCGCCTAGAAAGTAAGATTCTAAACTTCAACAAAATAAATAAATTACAAATTTCATATGGTCTCTAACCTTTCGTAACAATTAATATGAAATATTTATGCCAACATTATAATTCATTAAAAATAGTTGCCATATAAAACAGCAATTTTGTGCACTTCAATTAAGTTTGATGAAGCGGCAGCAGCACCAGCAGTAGCATTATGCCAAGATCAGCTGTATATATATAGTGAGGAACTGTTAGTGTAAAAAAAAAAAAAAAATTTGCGAAAGTCAGAAGGAAAAATAATAATTTCATGTTCACAAGAACATTTGCACGCACTGTAATTTACTTAAAGCTTTTGCTGCGCGTAACTCATAATTTTTTGTTATACGCCCCAAAAACTAAATGTATGCTGCAAAGAAATGAGGGGCGCAACATGCAGACACAACATAAATATGGTATGCTCACTTATATTCAGTTATCTTTGGCACTGACAATGTTGCCAGATTACAAAAAAAAAAAAATATAATGGAATTGCAAACAGATCGAGATGGCCCAAACATTTCTGCGAAATGTACGAAAACTGGCATGGGATGAAGAGTAAGTTAATAGCTTGATACTTTTTCGACTACTGCTCTGATTCAAAAGTCGCAAACCTCAAATGATTAAAATCAGAGACAAGTTTCTACTCACACGAAAGAGAGCCTTCGTGCTCTCAGTAGCTGAAAATAAGACATTCTACAGCTGGCAATGCAAGCACAGCTGGAGTATGTTACACCCCACCTCATTGACCGCGTTACTTGGAAACTTCGGAAAAGAATTTGTAGAAGCTCTGTAGAAACGTTTGAGGAATTACAAAATAAGGTATTCTGAAGATGATACTATGAGTTCTCCCAGGACATATACGGAAAAAAGATAATATATATAACATGCAAATTGTACTGCAAAAAGTGCGTATATTTTGAGAAGTTTAAATAACTTTCAAATAAAATCACACTTAAAAATATCATTATAAAAAAATAAGTATGCAATAACCTTCCTTAGCACAACTATGTTGTTTAAAAAAAGAAATTATTAAAATCGGATCCGTATTTTCTGCGGCAAAGCGTTACAAGTCACTTGATATATTATTAATAAAGATTATTTATTTCATTTTATATCATAAAAAATTCCACTTAATTTTTTTATTTTTTTTTATTTATTTTTATTTGCCATTTTAGTGCTATTATTTAATTTTGTTGCTACCTTTTAAAAAAATTTTTAATGAAAGTTTATAATTTTCCAAAAACTTTATCATACATTTTAATTGTCTGGCAACATTAAACGACGAGCTGCTGCTGTATGCATGTTCTAAGCTGCAGCCAACTTGTTGTCGATTTTGATGATGTTAATGATGCGCTTGCGCGTTACCTAAAGACAACACAAGTAAATGTGTTTGTGTGTGCTTTAAATGCAGTTAAGCTGATTTGTAATGTGATGGGCTGTGATGCGCCTGCGCATTTGGTACATTTGTTTGAATAATCAACAGCAGCAGCAGCAATTCATGTGAAAATCAAGTCACGCACTTTTGTTGTCATGTTTTTTTTTGCATTACATTTTTTGCATCTTCTACTATTTTTTATGAGTATACATGAATTTTTTGCAATTCATGTCTGTAATTATGTACCTACCTATATGTGGGTTTCTTTTTACCCACCATAATTTGTTGAATTTTTTATACGTTTTAATATAGATTGGTGGGCTGGTATGCATGAAAATGCTTTTTAAACATAAGACGCTCCGTAAAGTTGTGCGGATCGCACGTCAAATGAATAACTGATGCACTCAAAGTGGCAAATAGACCATCATCAGCAACATCATGTACAAGCTGGCAAACCAGCAATTATACAAATCATGATAAGTAAAATGAAAATTTAAAAGTTAAAAAGAAAAAAATTAAAAATCCCGATATGTTAAGATATTGAAGTGCCTTGCAGCATATTTTTGAAAAATTGAAATGTGCTTACATAGTTGAGTATTTGCGCTAGGGATAAAATGTTTCAAACTCTTTAAATACCAAAACATTTGCTACTCATTTACGATAGTTACGCTGATTAGCTGCGAAAATTTCTTAGCGTAGCTAAGTTGCAATGACTTGATAAGTCGGGCAGAAAATGTTGCTGCTAGGATATGGAAAATCCAAATTGCATAGCAAACATATTTAATTAACCGCGACTGACAAATTAACAACAACAACAACAACAACAACAAACAATGCAAAACTTGCAATTACAAAAAACGACGACGACAACAACAACAACAACAAGTTGCTGTATCATTACAAAAACAATAGCAACTGCGAAATTGTGCACATTAACAACTAAAAGTAACAACATAACATTAAAATTTTAAAATGTATGCAACTGATGCTAATAACTGCAATAACGTCTGACAGCAACGTCAATGTTGCTAAAAGTGGCTGACTGACGTTTGGACTGTGGTGAGCTGCAGCATAGCATAAGAAAACTGCAAGTCAACATTTTGGTTGAACGAACTCATTTATTGACTTTGATGATGATGATGATGATGATGATGATGATGATGATGACGATGACCACAATGCGGCAAAATATGCATAAATCATATGTTGAGTGCTCGTGTGACACAACATTGTAACATTGCATGATAAACAGCCGTACTAGAAGTAAGTAGCAATATTTATGTTGCGCCTGCGCTATGCAAACATTTAAAATAATTATTTAAGGGCAAAAAGAAAGACCTACAATGAAAGCAACAAAAATAATTTACTTGAAATAAAAAATTGCCATGTGAGGGGGAATTCATAGCTTCTGTTTGCGTTAAGTTAAATGGTGCGAGCAGCTAGGTAATTAAATTACTGACTACATGAAAATTTAATTTTAAATTATATAGATCATACATTTTATGAGACACTCTGTCAGAAACAAAGTCGAACAGTTCTTTTCGAGTTAAGTAATGCAAAAGAAATTGAATTAAAGTGCGCTTAACCTTTGGTATTAATTCAGAAGACACTTGGCGCTGATGATTACATCAAGTGAATATTTTTTTTCTAAAACAGCGACCTTTAATTTGCAACACTTAAAATGTTGCTTATTAAAATTTGATGCAGCTTAATTAGAAGACTAGAAAGCGCTGTGAGCCATTATTATTATTCCACGATTCATTTGTAGGGTGGATCTAGCAAATATTTTGATATGTCACAAAATGTTGAAAATGTATAATAAAGTCTAAAGCGTATCGAAAAAGTCGAAAAGTCTTGAAAATATTTGATATCATAAAACTTGTTTTTTTTGTGGTTTTTAAAATGATGATTCTGAGCTTAAGCCTAATCCAGATATACAAGATGTTTCTGCTACAATCGAACGTCAAATTAGAACGTAAAATTAGAAACTGTAGAGCGCCCATGTACAAAACCATTAGTATTGGAAATGATTCAATATTTGACAGCAACAAACAGATTATGCTTCATAATAAACTCAAAGAGCTTAGTGATATAGGATATGTACCGGCCTTTTTCGAGCAAAAATTCTGGAGAGTACAACAACGTTTTTTTTTTTGGTTAGAAGACTTAAGTCGTTCAATACCTCTAGTCACATCATCAATATCCAGATTTAAAGACCCAGAATCAAATAACAATTCCAACTACAAGAAGAGCTTGCACCAGAATCAGTCTGGCGAAGAGGTTCTTTTGAGGAATTTGCAGACTTATGGAATATGGATTGGGGCTAAATTTTTCAATTTAATATAGTGCCAAAGAGCTTTGGGATTGGTTTTTTACTAGCATCAACTTCTTTAGCCTTTTTGTATGTCAAGGACATTTAAATTTCCATATTTTTCCATAATTTTCCACTTGTTAGGGAACGTCCATTAAATTACGTGAGTAAAAATAGGGGGGGAGAGGGTCAGGCAAAATCTCGAAAAGGGGGGGAGGGGGTCAAGGATAGAATTTACATTAAAAATTATAATTTAAAATTCACGGGAGGGGGGGGGGGGGGGCAAGGGATCCCGCCTGATCTCACCAAATCTCAGCAAGCTGAGCGGGAGGGTCCGAATTTTCAAAAAAACTGAATGTCCCCTTAGAAACTACATATATCCAGAGCCCTCCTAAGACAAATTTCTAAGGCCTGTGTTGGTACAATTTTTTTCTTTCAATCTATGGAAAGAGATCACTTTACCCATGACCAAAGGTCACGGATCCAAGAAGTTCCCGATTTTGGTCCATTTTCAATTTTTTTTCTACAAATAATGAAAAGTGCTGGAAAATGGACCGAAATCAGGAAGTTTAAAGATCCCGAACTAGCTCTGGTGATGGCCACAATCCATATTCGAACTTTCTTCACTGATAGGTGCTAAAAAAAAAAAAAATTAAAAATAGAGCAAAATCGGGCACTTTTTGGGACCTACATACTCTTGTGATAGGCAAAATTCATTTTCGACCTGTTCATTCAGTGACACAAAATAAATATTTTTAAACAGACCAAAATTGGCATCTTTTGGTACTGGGGACCAGTTCCGGTGATGGCCATAATTCATTTTGAACATATTTTCATTGATTGGTGAAAAAAAAACAAAATTCGTTAATCGACCAAATTCGCGCAATTCTGATGATGCTCAAAATCGATTTTCAACCACTTTTCATTAATTGATAGAAAAAAAAAATTTTTCCAAAAATATACCGAAATCGGGCACTGTCCATTTACAAGAATTTTCACAAAGCATGGCTTGATTGAAGACACCCTTTATACTTTTTAAATGAATCTTATAACATTAACTTTTCTGCTCATTAAATATTAATTCACATCCTTTATCAATGCAAATATGTTGCTACAACATGCAACAATACGCCAACATAGCTATTTTCCTCAATTTAAAATTTCTTTATGTTAAAATAATTGCTGTTAAGCAGAAAAAAAATGAAAAAAAAATGTATATTGCATTATAAAATGCAATTAGCTGCAATGCGCGCAAATTACTTAAATACAGAGCTATTGGCATAACAGCAACAACAGGAGCAACAGCAGTAAGCCAACGCATAAGCGAGAGCAATCAAGAAACTGCCAACAAAAAAAAAAAAAAAAAAGAGAAAAAAACTGCACAATTGCATGCTACAAACAGTGCGCAGTAAGTTGGTATGAAAATTAACAGTAGCAGCAACATTGTTATGCACTTATGCGCTTTTCACTTACTACATAGCTGTTGCTACTAATGTTTTCGTTGTTTTTTTTTTTTTTTTGTTTCTGTTTACTTGTACGACTTTGTTGTGCTGTCAACAAAGTTGACAACAATGTAGCTGGCTGTAAGAATACATATGACGACAGCTGTATTGCAATTGACAGACATCACTCCATCAATGTTTAAATAAAGAAATCACCTGCTTAATTGTCGCCACGGTAGTCGCCAGCAAAAAAAAAAAAAAAAACAAAAATAAAAATTGTTCCCCTTCATTTTGTTGCTACCACTGCTGCTGACTGTTGTCGCTGCGTTTAATTATTTATTTATTTAATTGCATAAATTGTTTAGCTTTTTTTTTCACTTAAACACTGAGGTGACAACGGCTATTAATGCAATTATCACAGCAAATGCAGTTCTAATAAATCAAAAATAAATTACTTTTAATCAAGTGGTATTTAAAGTAATTACCCTGTAGGAATTAATTTACTTTATTAGAGATAAAAAAGCAAAAACCTACATTTAACTCAGTATATTTATTAATGATTTATTGGCGTAAATTAAAGCAATGAGTAGCTTAATAAAAAGTCTAAGGTTATAGTGTGAGTAACTACTTTATAAACTCATATGTAATTGATATTTTACGTAGTGGAATTGAAACTTAATTTGCATAAGAAAAATTTTCAACAGTATACAAATCGCCCAAAAATAAAGTAAATTTCTAACACAGCAAAAAGACAACAGAAGGTACATAATTTTTCTCCATTAAAATACGCTATCACATGTTACAAAACCAGACTGTGACACGTTGGAATCCTCGGATGGGCATTCATAACCAATGCTGTGTACTCATCAGACTTAGCTCCATCAGATTATCACTTGCTTGCAGCGCTTTGGTTTATACGAATATGTGAAAAAATGGCTCGATGAATGCGGAAAAGGTCATATAGATAAGAAAGATAGAAAGACAGGAAAAATGTATTGCTGCCAAAGCCGCATTCTTTGAATGAACCAAGTTATATCATTCTTCCGAATTTATCTAGTCTTTTTTTTTGAAAAAAAAAAAAAAAAATTCTCTTCGGGTCACTCCCTAGGAGCTATGAAATATTTTTCGAAATTTTCAAAATTTTTTGTGTTTTTTTGTAGGGGGACCCACAAGAGGGTGGCAGATAAGGGGTAGGTGTGCCAAAAAAAAAAGTTTGGGAGAGAAAAAATAATGTGAGTTGGTCTTGCGTTTTACCCCTCCTGAAGCATCTGAGAAGAGGGGGAAGTCTAAATCATAATATCACCAAAATTTCATTTTAAAAGGGGAGCCCCCCTAAGGGGTTTTGATAGGGGATAAGTATGTATGTTTAGGAAAAATGTTGAAGCAGTAAAAATAATGGGATCTTGTCATAGATTAGAACCCTCTACGAAGTAGTTTCGGGGAGATGCTAATAATTTTCGATAGAATAACCCTTTGACGACCGCTCCTGAACCGCCGGGAAATTTAAAAATCCGACACCGGATTCGTGTTCAGCAACCCCAAATTACTAAACAAAAATATCGCGAAAAAAAGATTATTTTACCTGCAAAGGTGTAAAAAATCGTGGGACCTATATGTCCCAATGGTCGTCAACGGTAAAAATATATGCGGCTGTTTTCAGAACTCAAACGCATTATATTACGCATGAACTTTTATTTATTTACTTAAATTCATGAAAGGTGCCGTCTATTAATTACGTGAGTCAAAATAGGGGGAGTGGGTCCGGCAAAAACTCACCATATCGCACAAAAGACCATTTTGCAGTTTTCAAAACAGTGGCGGGTCCATCAGTTGTTTTCTGAAATGAATCAAATTTTACGTGGTTCTTATTGGCACCATACGAAACATTTGGTGCCCGGAGAGCGAAATTAGGAGCAACTTAATTTTTTTCCATATATGTCTGAGCCACCCCAAATATACATATGTATGTATATAGTCATTATAGAACCGCTTGAGACATATCAGTGCTGTTTTCAAATATCATACCATTTTATTTAAAAACAATGACTCATATAAAAAAAAAAAAATCTCAGAATGAGGAATAAACCCCAATGTTGGCAAAAAAAAAAAAAAACAAATTCCAAACCCATTATATAAAAAAATACCCACATTTTTGCAAAAATTTGTAAAACTGTTGTCAAACAAAGCCAACAAATGATTGCATGCAGAAAAAATGTCCTTAGGCAGAACAGTAATTGAAAAAAATCCTACAAGTATTATGATGTCGAATTCAATTTGGCAAAACGGAGGTCAACTGACAAAGCGGCAAACCACCGTAAACTGCTGGAACTGCTTTTTAAGTCAAAATATGGCGCAGTATGAGATAAAATGGTCTGTTTTCAATAAGCCACCCCTCTTTGGTCTGCTATCAAAAGAAAGATTCATGCGACAGAAGGAAAACAATTTGTACAAGCAACATTTTGCTCAAGGCTTAAAAAAAGAAATTTACATGAAATAGAAATGAAAATGAAATGAGTTGGTTGGCAGAGTATACAAAAGTTTCTTGGTTTTTATATTATATGTATATTTTTTTTTAATAAACAAAACAAAAATGCCATCGTGCAAAAAAACCTTTATATGGTCATAATTTGCTCATCATAATTAACTTGATTACTTGCGTAATTTTAAGTGAAGTTTTCATAATGTGCACAGCAACTTTTCTGCAGCCATTTAATGTCAAAATTTTTGTCACAAATCAACGTAACTGCAGCTGTTAAGCTCTCATGGTGCCTTTGTTGATTGTGACTCCACTTTGACATTTGATTGATCTGTGCTCATAATGTCGTCTAATTCTCTGCGTTCTATGTGATTTTTTTTTTTCTTCTGCAATAGACAGCCGCCAAATTGCGACTTTGCGAGCATTTTTGAAAAGTGGAAAATTGTCAGCAAAATGCGTGCATATGCGCACGACATCTATTGACAGTTTTGTTTGCTTTCATGCCATTTTTGCAGTATGCACCATAATGAGCGCTCATTGACAGTTTTAGTTATTTTGTCATATGCCGCCGCTATTTGATTTGTGGCATGGTTGATAGTGCTGTTTTGTTTTGTTTTTTTTTTCTAGCCGCTATAATTGCCATAACATTGCTTGTTTGTACTTTGACATTATTGACTTGAAAATTTCAGTTTGATGATGATGATGACGGTTATTAGTTAAAATTGGTAAAAAAGTTTAAGCTTAGAATTGTGAAGCCAAGAAAATGTTGTGCCAAGTATTGAATTTGTTATTGGTTGTTGTAGTTGAAAATTGACATAATTTGAAATGCACCCTTAACAGAGATTTAAAGAATTAGGGAAAGTATTAGAGGAAGGTGGGGCAAAGTGGTATGCCTAACGGAAAAACGAAGTTTTCACAAAAAAACAAAAATTTTTTTCGCACAGTTGAACATGCAAGTTATTAGTTCGATCTACATATATTGAATCTATTAAGGTAATTAGACTCATTATTTTCTCAACAGAAGATGTTTATTATTACGTTGCAAAAAAAAGTACGTTAATACAGCTTTACCCTACCCGTGTACTGACAACGATTTTTCAGGACGCAAATGTACCGCAAATGTCATCACTGATATATACTATGACATTTTTTAAATGATTCATATGAAATAAATTTAGTTAAGTCGAAAATCCTCGAATCTTACATCGCCTGCACTCATTTTGATGAACCTCGTGGTACTCGAAAATGGAAGGTCGAAAAGTCGCTATATCCTGGCAGATACAAGAACACTACTCAAACACAAATTTCTTATAATTACATTAGGCGGCGTTGTAATGCAAGGATAAATATACCATTTCCCCGCCTTCCCCTATATGTTTTATCTCGATGAGTTTTAAATGATATTGAAGAAGTAGGCTTGGCAATTGCAATTGAAATGAAAACTGAATACTATTAAGACAGAAAAATTTTCAAGAGAAATGCAGCGAATCTCGAAGAAATATCTAGGTATATCAGGAAAGCAATTTTTGAGGGAGAAGTGGGCACGTTGGGACAACTCAGTACACTTTGTTACCATACACAGGGTAACAACAAAAGTGTGCGTAAGTCTAAAATTTTTTATTAAAAGGGTTTTATTTCACCACACAAGCTAGTTTGACTTAACTTACCCCCTTGCAATTAAACAACATTTAATTTAATAGCTCTCTTTGTAGTGCATTGAAGCTTATGCTTTTATGAAAGGAGATGCGCCCTCGTTTCGAAATTCGCTAACTTTTTATCTGATGCTTGGCCGAACCAATTTTTTTATGTTTATATTTTATTATATTATGTTTCACTGTTTTTCGTTTTGATCCTATGATTAAGAAAAGTTGTGGAAACATTTGAATGAGTTTGAAGAAGTCCAAAAATATGGAAAATAATGAAAAAGTTTAAAAATGATGAAAAAGTGGGAATTCTTTGAAAAATATTAATTCACTTGAAAAAAGTTGAAAAAGTCGAATAAGAAATTTAAAATTAAAGATGTTGAGTTATGCGACGTACATATATATATTAAAAAATTTGAAAATGGCTGAAAAGTCGAAGAAATTTTGAAAATATTGGAAGAGGTTGAAGAACTCGAAAAAGAGTTGAAAGAAGTGAAACAACTACAAAACGCTGGTAATGTACCTAAAATAATGAAAAAAGTTGAAAAATCAGCAAGGCTAAAAATGTTGACAGTTACTGAAAAAGGCGGAAAAATATGAAAAGTGTTGAATAAAGTTGAAAGAGATTGAAAAAACGATTTTTCAAGTTGAAAAAGTCGAAAAAAGTTGAATAGGTCAAAAGGTAGAAAAAAAAAACAAACAAAAATCGTCAAAAAAAAGCCACACCACGCTATATCAATTCAATTTTTAGTTCTCTTATTATAATATTTTGAAATATTGTAGGCTATGCTACACACTTCAACAAATTTTTATAGTAATAGCTTGACTGTTTTCAGTGGTAACATCTTTAAAATCTTTATGAAAATGCCAATTTCGACTACTACAGAATAAAATGTTTCAATTGCTGAAAAATTTTCCGCACATTTTTTAAATAATTCTCTATTTTTTCGGAAAGCATGTTCTAAGGTTTTTCTAGAATTATTGAGAAGTTTGGTTACACTACGTCAAACAGCTACCTCAATACAGCGTTTTTAATTTTTTTTTTTTTTTTGTATGGGGTAGGTGTGTCCCATTGAGTGAACCATTGTCAATCCCAAGAAGCTTGCTTGAAGGTGTCGCCTGTGTGCCGATTTTATTTAAAAATCTTGCTTGGTCTTCCCGTAATCGTGATTTCCGCTGACAGACAGTCAGACATGGCTAATTCGACTAAGATGGTGATACTGTCAAGCCGTCATGCTCTCTTCTATGTGTTATAAACACAATGACAAAGTGATTGTACCCTGAGTGTAAGGTATAAAAAAAATAATTTATTATTATATTATATTAAAATTATAAATTGCGTACAATGTTTTATATAGAAATTGACTCAAAATTGCATATATTATCATATTTATTTTAACAAAGTTGTGAAAATAAGTTTTTTGTTTGCTTTTTTTCGAATATGCCAAATTAATGTCAACAAATTAAAATTGAATTAATTACTGCGCTGCTACCCCAATTTAATAAATAAACTTGATTACAATTTATGGCAGCAATTAACAATGTTGCAGCAACAACAATGGCTTTAACTTAACTTATTATGAATGGTTAGAAACACAAGAAACCAAGAAATTAGCAATCAATTTGAATTTTAAATGTGGAAGATGAAAAAAAAAAAAATGAAACGAATCACAATTTTTCACTTGATAAGATCACATTAAATTTTATTGCTATAAATTTTTTAATGATTAAGTAAAAACACGAATGGCACCATCCCATGATGCGCACACAATATGACTTAGCACCGTACAAAAGAAACGTTGGACAAAAAAAAAAAAAAAAAAATTCAAATCAAAATGGTAAATGAGACCACACAATGTCATAAAGATAAAAGTTTATTGATATTCAGTTAGATCTGAAGGTTTAATGTATTTAATTAAAACAAAAAAATAAAAATCAGTTAAAGCTTTTGAAATGTTGTTCATTATATTTGAAGCGTTGGCTATTTATCAAGCTTAAAAACTTGCACAGTATATCAAATGTTGAAGCTTTGAAAAATTACTCATATTATCGCTGATCTGAATAAGTTGCTGCTGTTTTTTGATTAAATAGTTAAAAAAAAAAAATTAATAAAAATTTAGTTATTTTCCGCTAGTTATTTGCTTTAGTATAAGCTGTCATTTGAAATGCACAAGATTTTGACATGTTAATGCGCTTAAACTTGTTCAATTTTTAGCCACCACTTAGCGCTCAAATAGTTTTTTCCAATAATCTCAACTGTAACTGGCACAATCAGCAAATTGCCATATATATTTTGGTTATTAATGCATTATTTTGTGCTTCTCCTTAATCTAATAAAAACTATAATCCATTGGCAGTTGAAAAGATTTTTATTGATTTGGAATTAAAATGTTTGAATGTAATGTAGTTCAGGCACCAGTAAAATTAACATGGCCAAAACGCGCACCGGACGCTTGGTAAAATATCTATAAACAACGATGAGGTGTGGAATTAGCAAACACTGAAAATAATTGAAAATGTGGTGAAATTTGAAGAGCCAAATTTTATCGTTGCATTAACGATTGATATAGCCTATGTTCGAATCCAGGCCATATGCAATCTATTAAACAAATTTTATTTCAATCTGTTCAGCCATTAAGCTGTGATACTGCAAGGAACATCAATACTTTCAGATTTTAAATATTAGTAAAATATTCATTAAATTTTTTCCAACTTGCATTCTCGGAAAATAAAAAGAGGCATAGTTCTAAAGAAAAGAGTTCAAACGTAACTCCGCTTCTTTCGCTCATTTAAGGACCTCTTTCTTGGAGTGCAGAAATGCCGAAATATATGCAATATATATTTGTCAAAAAAATTGTTCTAAATTATATTTATTATGGCAACAAAGTAAAGATTTTTTCTATTTTTTTTTTTTTTTGTTCAGTGTAATAGTAAAACAGCTATGTTACTAGCAACAACAACAATAACAAGTTGCCTCACGTTTGCGGCCATAATAATGTTTAATATTTTATTTAGCCATAAATGTTTAAATTAATGCACATTTCGTTCGTTTTGACTATAATTTCATGTTTTTGTATTTTATTTGTTAGTGTGCTATTTGTTGTTTGTTGTTGTTGCTCTTGCTGGAATTTTCGTTGTACACCTACGGCCGGCTGCTATATCGCATTATTAGCCACACAAAATTGCAGGTTAATAATTTTGTGCAAATATTTTGTATTTGAAATTAACTGATTTTAATCATGGCTTAAATAGAAAAAAAAAATACATTTTATACAACATGTTATTATTAATAGTGTTGTTATGGTTTATTGTTGATTTCGAGCTTTTGTGTGCAACATGCAAGTTATGGCTTTTAGTATATTAAATAAGCAAATAAAGCAACAACAATGTAACCCTTTAAGCCATGTTGTTGGCATTAGATCGTGCTACTGGTTAATAAAAAAAAAATAATTTGTACGTTACTTTGTATTTAATTAAATTAGCCGCTATATAGAACTTAGGTCTCAATTAATTTATGGAAATTGCTTTTGAGTTGCGCCTGTTTTGCTATATCTTCAAGAGATTTTTAGTTTAAAATTGAGTTTTTTTTTAAATCTAATTTTTTATTTAGAGTGACTCAATGAAATTTACTTAACATAAAATTTGTGCAGAACATTTTGTTCAATTTTATACAGTTTTTAATCATTGCGATTTTATTCAAAATTGATATCTTGGGAAAAAAAATATTAAAAGTAAACTTTTGAACAAATCATTTTTTTATCAATGAAACAAAAAATAAAAATTCGAGAGGAAAAACAACCCAAACAGTACATATCTATTTTTTTTTTACATAAAATGCAAATCTGCAATATTACTGTATATGTATGTAATCGCTGTAGTACTCGATTTGACCTTGAAAATTGGTTTTAAGTTCAAACCCAAGATCACTGTTATTTGATCCCTCTGATACCTTATAACACTTACATAAAACATTTATCTTTATCTTATTTAGTTCTCAAGATATTATCCTGGGGAAAATGGCGCACACTGTATAGCAATTTCCGGACAAGATTTTTCCCTTGAGATATACAATATATATACAAATGCTGTGAGATGAATGTGAAAGTTTTATTAAGGTGGCAGGTCCAGTCATGGCCGTGAAAATTAGAGCATTTTCAATAATTTTTTTTGGTATTAATTTAATTTATTTAATAAAAGTGATAATGTGGAATTATCACATAATGTTTCAACTTGACTTGACGAAAGTTAAAAAAAAAATATTAAAAATAAAATAAGTTATAGCTGGTTGTGTTGGACCATGTCCCATACATAGTGTCTTGCGGTGACCATCACAAATCCTTGGAAAATCATATAAAATCAATCGGATAAGAAAAATTAGTTAATTAAATAAATAGTTTAGTGCTTGATCGAAGTTTTTTTTTTTTTAAAAAACAAAACAAAATTGCGGCTTCAGGAACATTTACCTCCAGATTTTCGGTAAAAAACCAACAGTTCATAAAAAATCGATTTAAAAAAAAAAATCCTTCTATCAAGCACTAGATTTTATGTTTTTCAAAAACTGTATAAGTTTCATTGAAATCTATCCAGCCGTTTTCGAGTTACTCAAAAATCCTGACTGGACCTGCCCCCATAAGAACCTTCTCCCACTAAAACCCCTAGTGATCTTACTAGTGTTTCTTTTTTCACAAAATGTAGCATACTGTTGGGCACTTCGGATCCTTTGAACTGCTGTTCTTCACTTACATTGGGTTTAAGACATCTTGTAGCATATTCTCAGTTAAGTTAATTTTTCCAAAAACTCTCAGATCGTGAAAAGTGAGTTTGAATTAAATTTCCAATGCTTCTTATATTGAACTTCTATATATTTAGCCCGATTTCTGAATAAAATATAGCTTCTAGTGCTTTAAAAAGAATTCGCCAGATCTCGGCAGAGTGCTATCAATAAACTGTAACAATTTTTTCCGAACTGCTTTAAAGCACATATAGCCTTCTGAAGATTGTTTTTCAGATAATCCTTGTAGCTATGCTATTATAACTGTCCGTGGCACAGATTCGAGCTCTGTGGCTATTCGTAGACTATCTCTGGTCATGTCACATAGTAGTCTCTTTGAAGTGAATGATTTTGAAAACAATTTTGAAGAACTAATTTTTCTTTAATTCATCGTTCAATCTTTTTCATGCGCCATCATGGGATGCCTAGTTTCTCTATGTCGTTTAAGGTTTATAGTCTATTGCAACTTACTCTCATCAATTATGGCTTATTATATTTTCTCTTTCTCATTGTCGATGATGCAGGCAGTCGTATTCTTAAATACGAAAGCATTCAGGAACCATGACCTCATAATAGCGAAACGGGAGATTGATCTTTAAGTTATCATGCTTCTGTTACAATATTCCTTAGATTATAAGCTTCTGGCTCGATGAGGGCAAGTCGCTCTCTGTCGAAATATATTAGAATTTAGTGACCTTGAGGGTCGGTTTCCGGAAGTTTTCCCCATTTTTCATTTTGGCTGCTAAGTTCTTGTAGTAATTTTAATATATCGTAAAAATGTAAGTTTCTTCTATTAAGTTTTGAACTTATTTACAGCATAACTGAATACTCATTCTACATAAGACAATTTTTAATTTCGTATAATGCACCATATTCTTGGTAATTTTAACTATTTTTTTGTGTTGTTGCATTCGCCTTTTTTCACAATTTCTGCAATAAAATTCTTAAATTTAAATTTTTTAAAAAAGTAACGATTATATACAATCCTTGCAAAAATCGTTTCTACGAAATAAACCATAAGCTACTTAAAATTCAAAACGCAAATTTAACAGTAAGCTTTAATAGCTCATAAAAAAGCAGATACCCCATAATTATTTATAGCAATAATAATTATAATCATAAAGCTTACAATACAAACGCAAAATAACAAACCGACATAATTTGATCACGTTTTCCACACAAAATCACCATTTTTAAAAATTTATATTTTATTATCATTTATTTTCGTATAAATAATTACAAAACATACAGTTGTGATGGCGATGTTGGATCAAGTTGATGATGATCCAACATTGATCAACGCGACGACAATGGCTTTTTGCGCTGTAGCTCCCATTAATGTCCAGATCTTGACGTGCGATCAACGATGTAGTCAACGCTACGCATTTATTACCCACAGTTCAGACAATAAAGCAAAAGCAAAAGACACCAATTGGAGGGCGTATAGGAATACACAAACGATATGTTGGATGAAATGGTCACACCTTCCCGCACCTACTATACTACTACTATAATGAACTTGAGTGCGCTATATGCATTTGTGTAGGCTGTATAGCACTGAAGCAGATTTTGTTAAATTTTTAAAATAAACTTAATGGAAAATCTAAGAGCTTGAGCACATTTTTAAGGCAGAAGTTAAACATATTTTAAATAAAATTTAATATGATTTTTATATACATATAAATATAGGGTATGCAAAAATTCAACCAGATCAATCTAATACCTTGAAATTCACAAGAATACTATACATGCCGATCGTGCAAAAGAGGAGGTGTTCCTTCAACAAAACTGACGACTTATCCTGCAACGTAATCATCTTAATAACAGGCTTAAGCATACAAGTTGGCGCGGGATGGGCCCAATTGTTCCTATAAGTTTTTCGTTTTCAATTTTTTTATATATTTTTTTTTTTTTTTTTTTTGATTTCTGATTACTAGTTGTGTGCAAAGTGGAGTGAAGTTAGAGGCTAAATTGCCGCCATCTATCCATTTGCACAGCAATTATGCTCATCCCAGCAAAGTTTTTCATCATATAATCAAGAAGCGTAGATCTCTGATCTTTTGAATGTTGCATTTTCTGTTGGCTAAATTGCGTATATCGTTTGGTCGTCGTCGTCTGCTGTCTGTTTTGAGTGCTGTGTGGATTTAGTGGCCACACCACACAATACAACACCAGCTGCTGCGGTAGTGGAAAACAGTTCGTGATGGAAGTTTTGCGCTTGAATTAATATGTTGTTAAAATTCGTTTAATATACGTGCTGAGAAAATTATATACCACAAAAATATCTGATTAGTTGATAAAAATTGATAAGTTTTTTATGAATTTTAGTTTATTGATGTTCTTGGAATTTCTTCGTTGCCGTATATAAAATAAAATGAAAGCAAATTATTAAACTATAAAGAATCAAATATAGTGATGATATTAGGAAAAATTGAGTTTTAACCTTGAATGTATGAGCTTTTACGCTCTTTAGAACAGAAATTTTCTTTATAAATGACTTAGACTTAGAGTTGTCCGACTTAGACTAAGAGGTGTCCATTGGATTCGAAATAAAATTATTTAATACCAAATTGAGTGGAAGTGTAGTGCGTTACTTTAATTTTCTATCGTTCTTGATTGAAGCCATCTTTTCGGCATAATACCAAATTTTAAAATTACAAATATCGCCTAAAAATATTTCTTAAAATAAAAAAGTATGGAAGAAGATAATATCTCCTAACGGGCGTCCATTTATTACGTGAGGTGTTTTTTTGAAAATTCGGACCTTCCCCCTGCCCTTGGTGAGATCTCCCTCCCGTGAGATTTAAATTATAATTTTTAATGTAAATTCTATGCATTAAGTAAGAAGTTGACGTGAGGTTTTACTTGACCCCCTCCTCCCCTTTGGTGAGATTTTGCCGGACCCCCTCTCCCCTATTTTTACTCACGTAATTAATGAACGTCCCTTACAGCATACAAATAATAAAAAGTTTCCCAAAAAAATTCATGAAAAATTGGACCTTCCTACAAAAAGCAAGAAATATCTATTTTTGTATGGGAAATATAAATCCAAAATCTTATTTCCAGGAAACTTTTTTTAAAACTATAATGTTTCTCTTTGCTGAGCACTTTATCGACTTATTTTATGTGATATTTTCCATTTGCTTTTGTGTGATATTTCGGTTATTTTATAGCCTAATTTTTTCATAAAACTATCATGAACGATTTATTCTAAAGAAATAATATGGAAAGTCGGATCTGCTAGCAGAAAACTAAATACACAAAAAATTTCCCTTAAGATTATCATTATATTTATATTATATTATCAAGATATTTGTATTCACCTAGTAAATTTAAAGATAATTGACCGAAAAAATACATGAGATTTACATATAAAATTAATGAAAATATAGTTTGAAAATTAATAAAATATAGGGATAAAAAAAAAGTTTCTAATAAATAGCATTAAAATTATTACTTATGCTTCAGATTACCGGCTAAAAAAGGAGTGATAAAAAATTTACACGAAATCACATTTTTCATAGAATTCATTTCCAAAAAAAAATTTTTAACCATTGCAAAGCAGGGAGCTGCAGAAAAATTCCGAGAAATTTTTTATTAATACTGGGGATGACTATATGTTCTAGAGCTTTGGAAAGACCCATTATCAAAGTATCTCATTATTATTTGAATTTAGCATTGCAGAAGTCAATGATTTTTGGGTGCTGCATCTCATGTATCCCAATGGCAACTGCGGTCGATGCTTTCAAAAGCTATACCATAAAGGTCAAAAGGCAACTAGCTCTCCTACACATTTATATACTGCACGATAATACGTATGTAGAGGGACAGCACTCTTTCAAAAAATAAATTTAAGATTTTGGCCGTATACACATCATAAAAAATCTTCATACGCCATATTCGCAGAAGCTTAAAAGTTTAATTTTTTGAACTCTTATTATGTTTAAAAGTTTGTTTTAGACTAAAACTACCAAATATGTTATAGTAGAAGATCGCAACAGGGTATTTTGGGATTTACTCCACTGCGGCGAATTCAGATATGGGGGATACCTCGCACCCAATCTTAGCACTCTATATATAGTGCCGCGAGTGTAGGGTAGCCGATCAGAGTAGTAAACAAAAATCGATAGCTGGACTTACTCAGATTAAATCATGGGGGTTAATTACATGCTGAAGCGTGTGCATTTTAATAATCGGACGATTTGAGCATGACGTAAGGAAGTGGGAGGATCACAAACTTGCAAAAAAAAACGTCACCTGGACATTCTCAAACCCGGTGAATTTTTTTTTTATTTTGAAGGAAATAATGAAAGTATAACTGAAAAAATATAATCTGCCGATTTCCTCAAGCCGAATTAACAAAAATCGTCATAAAAGTTTAGCACGTGCTTTTGTTTTTAGGAACTTAAGTAGTATACAAATAATTTAGCTGTTCCTTATTGAAAAAACACTCTGCATGACTGCATGACACCATTTCATTCTGACAAGAGGACATTAATCAGATTAGTCAGATTAAGCAAATCCCTCCAAATAATCGTCATATTATAGATCAGCACGACCAAGATATTAAGCTGAACTGGATGTATAAAAATCTGACACACTCGAGTATCTACAAATAGCGCATTTTTTTGCATTTTCGAAAAGTGGCCACGAGCTTGCGTCTCTTCCGAATCGTCAGTCTTATGAATGGGAGCTTCGTTCGGGATTACTTAACATCCTTTGAATATCTGACGCGCTTGATTAAATGTTATTTTTTTTTCATTTTTAACTCATCCGTACGGCCACCCCGATCATCCAAACTGGCAGATTAAGATACCTCCGTCATCAGACGGAGCTCGAGTGCATGTTTTTTTTTTTAATTTTTGAAATTCTGTAGTGACTTCCCCCACCGGTGAAAGGTTAAACATTATATAACCCTTTTTCCTTCCTACCATCTTATACTGAAAATCCAATAGGTTCCCGCGACGCTCGAGTAAATCGACATTTAGCATCGTGGGCTCCTCTACTATTAAGAAAAAAGTTGAAACCAATTGAAATAATGATTCTTGGAATATAAATTAATTAATAATAATGAATTAAATAATAATTAAATAAATAATGAATTAAAAAATAAATTCTAGATTAAAACTGATAATAATTGCTATTTAAAATACATTTAAAATGTAATCAGTCATTAAATCAAGCTATAAATAACTGCTTACTTAAAGAAACTTTCTAACTGAGCAACAGACAGTAATGATTATCTCGTATTAAAACGCCTTTTTGGTTGAACAACATACATACATATGTACACAAATATGTTCACTATTAAGTCAGTAACTAACAGCGCAAATACCGCACTGCAGTTGATGATCATAACTGAGCGAAGGTCTACCTTCAGTGAACGCCTTACATTCCATTTTTTTTTTTATGATGATTACAGATATTGAATGAGTTATTGATTGATGTTCGTTCAATCGTTTTAGTGCATCATTAACCTATACATATGAGAATTTCGAAGAATTTTTAAACAAATTAGGGGCATTATATTTTAGAAAAAAGACTTTGGTGTTCATAGTAGTTATTAGTTATTATTTTTGTTATTTTATTAGTTTTTGTTATTTATTATTATTTTTTTAATACATAATACATTATTTAATTCAAATTTAAAGTTTCTATTACTCATACTGTTAAGTGCTCTGTGAATTTTACAATGAAATATTCAATTGAATAAAGAGCTTGGCTTAAGTTTTGTATTACAAACGAAGTTTCATATGCTGCATCACTCAAAATATTTCAGAAGATCTAAGGCGAATTGGCTGTTGATTATTCCCATGCTGCACGGCCTACAATGGTTACGAGTGACTTAAGCATTGGCAAACTCAAAAAGTTTGTGCTTCAATGAGTATTGAAAAAAGCGGTCAACATTTCATTTCAGTTCGCTTAAAATATTCTGACTGACATATTAAGCCTGAAACTCGACGACTTGTGCCAAAAGAGCGCAGATTTGCCCAGAAAGAGCAGTTTGCTCTGCAAGCGTTGTGGTACTCTTTGAAGTTTAAAAATATAAATTTTGTTGAATAAATTATTTTATTTTGTAACAATCTCGAAAGCAAATTTTTTTTACGAAATCATAATTTTTCATGTAAATGTAATCGAAAATTTTTTCTCTTTTTTAATATTTTAAGAAGCTAATAAACGCAAGATTTCACCTTTACCAAATTGATGCAACTTTAGAATTTATATACTTTTTAAAAAAAATAGTTGAAAGTACTATAAATCTACTTTAATTTCTCGTTGTTGTTTTTTTTTTACTTTTTGCATTATAAAAAAAAATATATATATATATCGTTCAGGAAAAAAGAAACTAAAGAAATGCCATTAAATTTCCGTAAAAATCGCACAAGAATGTGCTTTCTACTTTTATTTGTGTTTTCTTTTAATAGCAGACACAAAATTATATTATGGACAATAAAACATTGCGCTACTTTTATTTATTACACAAAATACGGAAAAAGAAAATATGTACCTACGACGTTGAAAATATACGACAACAACAACAACAACAATAGCAGTAGCTAGCACTAGGCAAAACCATGCCAGGAAAATGCAAATGCAATAAATAAAAATAAAATCAGCAATTTTCGTAGTTAATTTAATTTATTGCAACATTTTTATGGTTGACTTTATTGCATAATAAAACATAATTTACAGCGCCATTGGGACTTTGCAAAAAAGTTAAGCAGGATGGCAGGCAGGCTAGTAGCTGCTGCCAGGGAGATGAACTCACGGTGGTATGTAGCTGTTACTGCTTTTCGGTGAGGGCGCTAAAAATTTGTAGAAAAGTAAACGTGTTCCAATCACATCTTTCTACTCACATACGTGGAAAGTTGCATAAAAAAGCAGAAGCGCAAATATCTGCAATACATTCAAAAAAAATTTGAGATTAAAGAAAACAATAATTCTTCGTGAAAATATATAGACAAAGTGTTAAGTACTTTTTCTCACAAAAAATAAAGATATTCAGCACCAAAAATTTTCAAGAAGTGACCACGTTCAAAGGTTGACGGTGAAATTTTTTTTTGGTATGAAATGAAAAATTAAGAAGTTTGATCTTCGTAGCAAAGAAAAATTCTAATAAAAATATTTTGCATCAAAATCAAAATGGACTCAAATATCCAAGGATCAAAAATAAAAGAAAACTATCAGGTGCGCCATCTCAAACTGGTCAATGGAAATATTGAATAGTTTTGACTTTTTGAAGCAAGATCTTCACATGTTCCCATACAAAGTGCAGTAGATTATTGGAAACAGAAAAAACGCCTCGTTTGGCATACGCGAATATCGTCATTCGAATGGTTAAAGCAGAGCCAGGTTTTTGGGAGCAAGTTTTGATGACTCTCGATGCTCACGCTGACGCCATCAACAAACAAAATTGTGAATTTTGGGGCACCGATATTCCTTTCATGGTTCCCGAAACACCATTGCTTGAGAAGGGAAAGGGAATGTTTGGGCAGGTCTCTGCTCCAAAACCATAATTGGGCAATTCTTCTTTAGCGCTAGTGACACTGAAGATTGATATTGTTAGATGTTGGCACACTTTTTGTGAAAAGGAGCCTTCCAGATCCTCTCTAGTTTGAAGTAATTATTTTTAGCCAGTATTCCCAGAACCAAGAGGTGCCCGATCCCTATTAGATAGTGTTTTGACGCGAACTTATTTTTTGAAGAACCCCAATTTCTCAAAAAATATTTGACTCCGCAATTTTCGAAAAATATTTTACTTCGCAAAATGATAAGAAACGGTTTGAAAGTTTATTTTATAAAGTCTCCAACCCCTTTAATAGAGGGTTTTGAATAGAAATTTTCGAGAAGCTAATTTTTCTAAAAAAATATCTCACTCCGCAAAACGATTACGAAAGGGTCAAAGGTTTATTTTAGAAGTCCCCTAGAGGTCCCCAACCCTCACATGAGGGTGTTGACCATTACTTTTTTTTTCGAAAAAACCTAATTTCACGAAAAATATTTTACTGCCAAAAATGATAAGTTTTAAAATTTATTTTGGAAGACAACAACCGGTCTCCGGCTCATATGAGAGGGTCTTTTCAGAACTTTTTTCGAAAAAAAAAATATATTCAATAATCGACGTAAAAGGTTGAAAAAGAACGTTAAGGATATCAAATGGGTCGAAAACAAGATGTTTTGGTACCATTTATCGAAAAAATTTGCTACCTCAATATATGGGAAAATGTACAAGTTCAGTTTTGTAAGTTATCTGAGCTATCGAAAGCCAGCCTAAGAGCGAGTTTTGTCAACATAAATGACAAATAAATTTTCCCTACAATCGATAGAAAATGTCTAAAGTAAATTTTGAAAGTTAACAGAGAGGTCGCTGACATCATTATGGGGTATTTTTTAAATTATAGACTTCAGTTAATGGGCTACTAAATTTATTACCGAAGACTCTTTCGTAACTTTAAAAATGCATTTGGTGCCATTTCAAATTGATTTTAGCAATCATTTTTTGATTTCAATATCTGGGCTCAAAAGACCTAAGTAGGGGGATCTGTAACATTTCTGACGACCACAGAAAATCACATAGAAAAAGTATTCGGTTAGGCAGGTCGGAAAATTTCCAAATGTAACTTTTCCCACTGGTTTACCAATCGCTTTATGAAAAACGAGGCCTTAACCAGGCCCGGATTTACCTTAGAGGCACACTAGGCCAGTGCCTAGGGCGGCAAATATTGGGAACTTTGAATTTTTTTTAAATATTTTTTAAGTGGTGAGAGTTAGACGGGGAAAAAAGTGTGAAGACTAAGCATGTCGCCCTCTAAACTACTATTTTTTTCTATATTCACCAGTGAAGAAGGGCGGCAATTTGTGCTCGGCTTAAGGGCGGCAAATTTCTAAATTCGGGCCAGGCCTTAACATCCCTTTATAACACCTTCAACATTTTTTTTCCAATGAAAGTTTTTTATTCATTCGAATAATCGTCAATCCAAAATTATTTGCTTGGAGTTTTGCACCTTAGAAAAATATTTTCTTAAAAAAATAGTTTTTTTTTTTTTGATTTTTCTTTGCCTCATTAATTGAAGATTCACATTTTTGATATCTTTCGCAATCATTCAACTCAGCGAATTTTCGTTGATTGAATTATTCAAAAATCAAGCGCAACGGATTGTTAACTTTTTAGCAATCGAAAATAAGATTTTATGAATTTTATATAGTCTGATATTCGAGATTGCTTTTGAAAATATTACTAAATAAAACATTTTCGACAACACCTGACAATATTGCATTATTATGCATATAATCTGAGCATTTCCAAAAACAAAGTTTTACTTTTATTATTTCATTTGATATACACATTTATTAAACTATCGATATATCAAATACAACTAAAAAAAGATCTTCATGTAGAAAAATAAAAACAATAAATTAAGCTTAAAATTTGCAACCACAACAAAAACAATAATGAAATCAATGAAATGTAATATTAATAATAAATAAATTCCCTTCACTCTCATAAATCAAATGATTAATGAATATTTAACTATACTGTTGCTGCTACTACGTTTTTTTGTTTTTTTATAATATACAAATTTTTACTTTTTACTTTTGAGACAAAAAAAAAAAAATAAATAAAAAATGACCTAAGTGAAAAATGTATGGAAATTATTAATGTGGCAAGTACGTAAAAATAAAATCTCGTAAGAAAAAATGAAAAAAAAAGGAGAACAGATGAAGACAAATGATTTTTGCCCGATTTGAGAAATGACTGATGTCTGTCTTGCCGTATTTTATGCTATGACTTTGTAAGCATTACCAACTCGACTATCACTACAACTTAGAGTTGTGGTTTTGACTTGACTCTACTCAAGTTACGGTAAGTGAAATACATACACGCGTTCACTCTTTTTTTTTAAGAATTGCTGTTAAATGAGTTTTTTTTTTTTTGTAATTTTTCAGCGCTGTGAGATGGCGCTGTAGTCAACTTAGTGAGATTGCCAGAAATCATTATTAATGTGTTGCTCATTAGCGCAAGGCATGTGTAAATTTATTATATATTTAAATTAATGACATTTCATTTGTTATTTTCTAGCACATATAGAAGCGCACATAATAAATCGTTTCGATCTCTGCACTGCTGAAGTACTAGAAATTTCGCAAAATTTCTTAGCTTATCTCAACTTATCAACTTATCAAAATTTTTCGACTCTTTCGACATGTTTTAACTTATCAACATTTTTCAAATCTTGCAACATTTTTTTAAACTTATCAATACTTTTCAATTGTAGCGTGTGTTATCAATTTTTCAATATTATACGAAAACTTTAGAGCGTTATTGAAATTTTTATACTTTTCAATTCAAATCAGTAATCGTTTAGGCGATCTTTCCAATTTTTTTATTGGCAATTTCATTCAACATCAATTGTAAACCGTTACCCGCATTATCTTCTGTACTTTGTCTGACTCTACACTGAAACGTTAACTGAAAAAAAAAAAAAAATTTATATGTAAATTAGTATTACTATTGCCAATGTCAAAGCTCAGAGAGAAATATTATTGCTTATATGCTATCCCAGTTGGAAAAAAATGTAATTAAGGCCTATTATACCTTAGATAGCTGAATATATTCAATCTTAACTGTATGCTTTATATTAAACTTTAACATGAAATAAATGATAATTTAAACTTTTAGTATCTTAGAAATTTTCCTAAAAATTGCAAATTATTTTTTATGAGAATTATCGAAATCAAGCTGACATTGAATTTTCTCACTTTGCCATTTATTATTATGATTTCACGGAGTCTGACTGGGTAACTTTGCAAATTTAATCAATAAAATTCAAGTTTTCTTATAAGTGTTGATCAGCATTTAATTGCAGCTTAATGAAAAACTGATTTTCATTTTGTAAATAGTTGCATTATCTCGACGGAAATGTACGGTACGTTCTATGCTGAAAAGTTGACGTTTTAACTGTATTGCGCGAAGTTTAATTTGATAAAAATCAATGATGAGTACAATGAGTAGCCCAGCGCTATCGCTAGAAAGCATACTAGCCGCTATGACGTGCCTCTGTTCGTCCACTAATAATGGTGCACATAACTTTTATAGCTCACTTGCAAATCAAGTTAATATCCAGTATCCAAATGAGGTATAATAAAATTTATCTAACGATCTATTTTTCAATAAAAACTTATTATATATTATAATCTAACAGTCCATTGCAATAGTGAAACCTAATGAAATCGAGAATAGGTACGCAATCAATAAGCATCTTCATATACAAAATCAAGTAATTTTTTAATATTCCACTCCCTAATAGATTGAGTCACCTAGAAGCAAAATTGGAAGAATTAACAAAATTACAATATACTGTTTTAGATGCTATAAATAGCCGGTAAATATGCATTACAATATACCCAATAGAAAAATTTGTAGTTTAATTCTACGTTTTCAATTCTTGCAGTTCCGATACATACAGTCTATTCGACCAGTGCCCGAAAAATGTGAAAAAAGCAGAAATTCAATTACGTCTCTTCAGCTCCATCAAAGTGCTTTGTGAAGAATTTCAAAACAGCAGTTGGGTGGTTGTACAATATCGCTATAATGGTGACATAGACTTTAACCAACCATGGCAATTGTATCAACAAGGTTTTGGTACCTATGATGGTGAATTTTTTATTGGCCTAGAAAGATTACACATTCTTACTTCGGCAAAACCGCAAGAGCTGCTCTTAGAATTGGAAACTAATGATAATGGAAAAATCTTAGCGCACTATGATCATTTCCTTGTTGGAAGTGCAAATGAGTCGTATGCACTGAAAGCGATTGGCAGCTTTACTGGTAATGCATATGATTTTTTTTCTGGTGATTTGAATAGAAAATTTTCAACTTTCGATCATGACAATGATGAGATTTCGCAGGAAAATTGTGCAAAAGTATATGGAGCATGGTGGCATAGCAGCTGTGCTGCAAGGTAAAGTTATATTTTCAACTATATTTTCGATATATACATACATACATATGTATATGGGGTATAATAAGATAAAAGGCTTAACTTGAGATCTTCGATTTTATTGAATTATATTTGACAAGTTGTTCTTTTTTGTTTTTCAGTTTGAATGGTCGATACATTCCAGGAAATTATTGGAGTAAACATGGACGAGGCTTATCATGGAGCAGATCCAGTCCAGGTCCAGAATATTCTGTTAAAACTGTCAAGATAATGATACGTGCAAAAGCTGACAAAGTGGGATGATTTTGCTTATTTTTTTTTATACAAAAAAAAATTTTAAAATTGAAATAGAATTCCTTAACTAAAAAAATGAAATGTTTTGTTACCAAAACTTTCAGCAGCACAGTTATCAAACCTGTAACTGCTTTAATAAAAATGTTTTTAAAATGTTCAAGTCAATATTGAACTCACTTTACTATTTGTGACTTCGAGGAGTCCGGCTGGGTAACTTTGCAAAATTAATTTATGTAATACAAGTTTTCTTAGAAGCGTTGATCAGCATTTAATTGTAGCTTAACGAAAAACTAAT
Organism: Meiosimyza platycephala; assembly: GCA_963662105.1. NCBI lineage: Eukaryota > Metazoa > Arthropoda > Insecta > Diptera > Lauxaniidae > Meiosimyza > Meiosimyza platycephala. The sequence continues at coordinate 93,451,672 of OY759210.1, forward strand.
TCAGAACTTGTAAGCAGTAGCATTAACTAGACGGAATTGTTCGCTACGTTCTCAGTTTTAACTGAAGTGCGTGTAATATCTTTTTTTTTTTTGAGGTGCAAAATTCAAATTTAAAAGTAAAATGAGTAGCCCAGCGCTATCGTTAGAAAGTATTCTAGCCGCTATGACGTGCCTCTGCTCATCCAGTAATAATGGTGCACATAACTTTTATAGCTCTTTAGCAAATCAAGTTAATATGAAGTATCCGAATGAGGTATAATTAAATTTATTATTAATTAATTGTACTTTTTGCTTAATACAAATATAATATAATTATATACTATATACTATATACTATATATACTATATACTATATGTTTCCAATATATTATTATTATCTAACAGTCAATTGCAATGGTGAAACCCAATGAAATCACAGAAATCAAGGAAAGGTTCGCAATCAATAAGAATATTCATTTGCAAAAACAAGTTTTTATTTTAATATTCCTCTCCGTAATAGATTGGATGACCTTGAAACAACATTGGCAGAGTTAAAAGAATTGCAATATAATGTATTAGATGCTGTAAGCAGTCGGTAACTATACATTGCAATACACCAAATAGAAAAATTTGTAAAAAATTATACAATAATTTTGATTTTCTTCTACGTCCGCTATAGTTCCGATACATACAGTATCTCCGACCAATGTCCAAATAATGTGAAAAAAGGAGAAATTCAATTACGCGTATTCAGTTTCATCAAAGTGCTTTGTGAAGAATATGATGGCAGCGGTTGGATGGTTGTACTATATCGTTTTAATGGCGAAGAAATCTTTGAAAAATCATGGCATTTGTATAAAGAAGGTTTTGGCACATACGATGGTGAATTTTTTATTGGCCTAGAAAGGCTACATATTCTTACTTCGGCGAAACCGCAAGAGCTGCTCTTAGAAATGACAAATCTTGAAGGTGATAAACTTAATGCGCACTATGATCGTTTTCTTGTTGGAAATTCAAATGAGTCATATGCACTGAAGGCGATTGAAGGTTTTACTGGTACTGCATATGATTTCTTTTCTGGTCAATTGAACACAAAATTTTCAACTTACGATCAAGACAATGATGATTCTACGAAGGTAAATTGTGCAAAAAAATATGGAGCATGGTGGCATAGCAGTTGTGCTGCAAGGTAAAATTATATTTTCTAATATACATACATATATATGTAAATCAAAAGGCTAAACTTGAGATCTCCGATTTTGCTGGAATGTATATGATTAGTGGACGATGACTCATTAATCTCTACACCTCAATTTTTGTAAATAACATTTATCTTTTGGAAAATAGCTCATATGAAAGAAAAATTTTTGGGAAGCCAACAAATTCCTAATACCTTTTTTTTCATGTCAAATTTTACGTAGAAAAAAAATAAATTTTATAAATTTTTCAGAAAAAAAAAATTTTTTTTCAAAATTTGAGCCTAATCGGAGACCATAAGGTCCAGCTAACTTCTCATATGAATATCATAATTTAGTTTTAATTTTTTTAACAATATTTGGTAACTTTGTCATTGTGTAATTTGGTATTGGTTTTAAGCTCTGAATTTTTCAAAAAATTCATTTTTGCTCGAAAATACAGGACTTCAACGGCTCCTCATCTATTTTACAGATGTTTTTCATTAAGTTGTGTTTTCAATTTATATCAACTTGTTTTTGTTTTCCAGTTTGAATGGTGTTTACAACCGAGGAGCATATTGGAGTAGAGGTGGTAAAGGCATATCATGGAGAAAATCCAGCCCAGGTCCAGTATATGGCGAAGAAGAAGAAGAAGAAGAAGAAGCCCCACCAGTATATGGTAAAAAACCTGTCCCACGTAAAGGAAGAAAGAATGTAGAAACTGTCCCAGGTCCAGAATATGCAGTAAAAGCTGTCAAACTAATGATACGTGCAAAACCAGACTAAGCGAATTGATTTGTTTTTTTTGTGTTATTTATTTTTATTATCTATTTTATTTCTTTTGATTTTACCTACATCAGCAAAAAGTCCTTCAATAAAATTTTATTTTATTTTTCTTTTCGAAATTGCTTGCTTTATTGTAAAATATATAATAAATTGAAATATAAAAATATTATTTGGTATGAAGAAACACTCAAATCTCATCCACTATACAGTTAGGAAAAAGTATACCGCTGATGTTACAACAAATTTATAGTAGCCATCATCTCTACTCTTCTTAATAGTGTCCACCATGATCACCGCCGTCGCCGCCACCTCCACCATGACCATGCACGGCAACAGCATGTTCTTGTTTAATTGAAAAACCATGTTCCGAAGAACCACCATGTCCATGTCCACCATCACCACCACCATGTCCATAGCTGCCATGACCGCCACCATTATCACCATGACCACCATCAGCAGAACCATGTCCATATTCAGAAACTTCAGCGTGACCACCATGGAAGGTAGTATGACTCTCACCATGACCGCCACCGCCACCACCGCCATGTGTTGGCTCATAATGCACCGTGGCCTCGAAACCCTTATGCTTATCAGCAGTATAATGGACAGTTCGCTTATGCCCATCGGCATCAATCAACTCATAGTGTCCCGTAACTTTATGACCCTTACGTGTTTCACTGTGTCCATGATGATCACCAGTTTTTTTATCATCCACACCATAATCAAAGGTATATTCAGCATGTGATGAGGAACCATCATCATGGTCATCATGACCATGACCATGGCCACCACCGTGTCCACCATCGCCATGTCCATCATCGTGAGAAACAAGGTGCACCGATTGATGGCTGCTGCCGCCACCATGACCGCCACCGCCACCGCCACCACCATGACCACCGCCGCCACCACCACGATGTTGGTAGGGCAACGCTGCAGCAACTGTGAGGCTGACTACCGCTAGGACAGCGAAAAACTGCAATGAAATTAGAGGAGAGTAAATTTTGATTAAAAATCGATTTTAAGATTTTTTCCAAAGATTTCCAACTTTCTAGCAAAAATCATAAAAAAAATTTATGGAAATTTCTTTAAAACTTATCAGTAGTTAACTGAATCCTTACCTTAAAGGCCATTATTCTCTTACGTGCTTATAAGTTGATTGAGTGATGTCGGCAGACTTAACTTGTCGTGTTTGTACAGACTTAAGCGAACTGTAATTTTTGGTAAGTTCACATTAGCTTTTATACCCAAAAAATTTAGCACAGTTACAAGCCATACGAGAGCATTGCACAAATTTGTAAAAATTCCTTTCCCTAAAATGTAAGCGTTTTGTTACTTTTCATTAGTTCATAATTAGCCTAAAGGTTGGTCAATAGGCGTTTAAAATGTTAAATAATTTGCAAATTGTTTGCACGCCCTGTTAAGTTTGCGTTTTGGCAGTAGCGATAATTAGTGACTGAAAGAAGCAAAATGTTATGATATTTAAGCCAAGGTGATTTTAATATTTTTGAAAAACTAAATTTCTTTAGCGGAATTGTTAGTAACTTTTTGGTTTAATAATATTGAAATATTAGAAGTACAGCTAGCGGTATGGTAGCACTTATAGCTCCACTTGCTTTACAGAAAACGATCAATGCGCGGAGTATAACCATCATAAATTAAATTGTAGTATGACGGGCTAGAACAAAATGTTCTTAAGTCCTAGAGGCTTTATGCTTCACATTATGCATTAGAATTTGAAAGAATATTAAATCTTATCAAATAAAAATATTTAACGACATAAATTTTATAAGCTATTGAGTTTTAAGCATAATGTGAAGCATACCTGCCGATCACCATTACAATGTACACCCAGATTATATTCGGGAAGTATCCCTGGATACTCTTATCATTCATCAAGTACTCAAAACTGTTACACGATGATGATTGGTCCTTATATTTTGTGGTATTAGGTCAACAGTACAAGGGGACTATAGTTGGGTTTTTGGTTTTAAGGTTGAAAAAGTCGAAAATATTTTATAAGTTGAAAGAGTTTGAAAAAATCAAATAAGTTGAAAACTGTTGAAAATTGTGAGAGAGCCTGAAAAATCAAAAAAAAAAAAAAATATAGGAAATGTTGAAAATGCTGAAAATGCTGAAAATGCTGAAAAATGTTGAACAAGTTGAAAAAAATTGACGAAGTTGAAAAAAGTTGTAATAGGTTGAACAAATTTTGAAATAGGCAAAACAGGCTGATAAATAAAGTCAAAATAAAAAAAAACATGGAAAATTTTGAAAAAAAGTTGAAGAGATTGAAAAATATTGAAAGAGGTTGAAAAACTCGAAAAAAGTTGTATGAGGTTAAAAAATGTCTAAGTGTATTGAAAGAGGTTGAAAACTCCGAAAAAATGTGGAAAATGTTGGAAAAAGTTGAAAGATGTTGAAAAAGGTTGAATCGATTGAAAGAGGTTAAAAAACTCGAAAAAAGTTGAATGAGTTTGAAACAGTCAAAATATATTGAAAGAGGTTGAAAAGGTCGAAAAAAATGGAAAATGTTAAAAAAACAGAGATTGAAAAATGTGGAAAAATATAAAAGAGGTTGAAAAACTCGAAAAAAGTTGAATGAGGTTAAAAGAAGTTGAATGAGATTGTTAAATGCTGGAGTAGTTGAGAGAAGTTGAAAAACTCGATTATATTATAATGGGTGTTTTCTTTAGCCCATTGGAATTTGAATTGAAATAAAACACGTTAAGGGGGCAGGGGCAGTCAGAATTTTAAAGAAATAATTTTTTTTTGCATTTTTTTTTTGCATTTTTTTTTTAAATATCGATTTTTTATGAACAATTAATTCCTGGTATTTTCTCGAAAATCTGTAGGTAAATTTCCTGAGGCCACCATTTTGTTGATTTAAAAAAAAAAACCGTCGATCAGGCACTAGATTATTTATTTAAATAACTAATTTTTACTATCCGATTGATTTTAGATGATTTTCCAAGGATTTGTGATGATCACCGCAAGGCACTCTGTATGGGACAAGGTTCAACAAAGCCAACTATAACTTTTTTTATTTTTAATTTTTTTTTTTTACTTTCGTCAAGTTAAGTTATTAAATAAATTAAATTAATACCAAAATAAAAAATTATTGAAAATGCTCTATTTTTCACGCCTCTGACTGCCCTTGCCCCCTTAAATTAGTGCAAGTGACCTATATGTTCTTTATTTTGCAGATAACTTTACGCATTTGTACATAATTTTGGGCACATAGGCCAACGACTAGCCCGAATATAGTGCAGTCTAATTAGTTTTTCCAAGCATTTGAGGCCATATTTCGGAAACCATAAGGCCACATGATTGCCTTATTGTTTTCGAAACAAATAGTTTGATGTTTCTGGTTATTCGTATAAGCTAAGGATTTCATAAATTCAAAGAAAAAAAAAATAAACCGGAGGCTTCAAATCTATGATTTTGTATGGCCAGTTCAAGTCAAAATTTTTTAAAAAATCTGTATTTTTATTCAACTAAATTTAGTAAAAAACAAAGAGATACATTACTTCATTTCATTAAGCGCCTTTTTAATAAATTGTCTTAGCCACAACAACAAAGGCAAACTTAATGCCAACTTCAAAGCAAAACTTTGACAGGCTATCATAAATTTGTTGTCAGAAAGCTGTCCGTTTAACCACAAATCTGTTAAGTTGCAGATTCATTCATATGCGAACGTATGTACGCTGTGTGTCTGGTACTTGAGAGCAAACCAGACACAACCGAATCAAAACTACGTGTAAAGTAGAAACGTTGAACATGGCTTGCGTATGTTACCAGCACGTACCGACGCGTTAATCTACAGCTGTCGGTCTCCTTAAGTTTCATGTGAAACTTAATCCTGCTGTTGCTGCTGCATTTCTGTGGTGGACAACACAACAGACACTGCGACATGCAAGAAATTGATAATTATTGAAAGTGATCGGTCATGTTATATGGAGTGTGACGTGGTTAAGTTGAGTGAGAAGCATTTGGGGCTGTAGTTAAAAGGTTAAGCTGCATATACTTTACTTTTTACGTGTTATTCCAAAAGTATAGATTAGATTTTTTGATATATCGGTGTATGTAATTTATCTTTTTTAACCTAAAAAATTTTTAAAAACGAATAAGCTTTGTATAATAAAAACTACATGCGTATGAAACTCTTTCCTCAAGAAAAAAACCCGCTCATAAACCTCAGAAAACGCTCAAATAAACTCAACGCATAACTAATTGAGCTGTCGTTAAGTGCCCTCCTCACAAAAGTCCAATCTGAAAGAAACTCTTTTCAACAAATTTTAAGAACCTCATCAAAGCGATAATCATCAGACTTAGCTCACGTACAAAAGCACCAGCAGAAGCAGCTGCAGCAACAGCAACAAGAGACTCAAATAAGACGAAGATCAGTTCAACATAATGTGTAATGAAGATCCTTCTACGAACAACAACGACTAAAGTCACACCAAAACAAAACAAGACTTGACTTCCATGAAATTATGCAGCTATAGAACATAATTTTTATTAAAATTTCAACAAGTTCACAAAAAGATCATCATCATTATTATCAACAGCGCAGAGGCAGCAAAACAGAACATAAACATACAGTTGAAAAAAAAAGAACAACCTGAACGTGCTACTTGACATTTGTGGGCAGTTTCGTATAAAACGTTGTTATAATAAAGGTTCTGTCACATGTAAAGTGTCAAGATCCTGCCAGCAGCCTGCAGTTGTACCTCCTTCATCGTAGATAATTTCGTTTGACGACTGCACATCAACTCTATATGCTAATGCGCGAGCAGATGTGGTTGCTATGTAGCAATGTAATATGAAACGTGATACCACTTTGGGTGACTATCAGTTATGGACTGATATAATTGAAAGCAGTGGAGAGCACAGAGAAAAAACTTTTTTAGAAATCTTCAATATATACATATCTGTATGTACTAAGAATTTAAATCGAGAATAACGATTATTTTTGATCGAAAAAAATAGAAATTCAAAATAACGATTATTTTTGATCGAAAAAATAAAAATCCAAAATAACGATTATTTTTTATCGAAAAAAATTGAAATTAAAAATAACGATTATTTTTGATCGAAAAAATAAAAATCCAAAAAAACGATTATTTTTTGTCGAAAAAAATATAAATTAAAAATAACGATTATTTTTGATCGCAAAAAATAAAAATCCAAAACCACGATTATTTATGATCGAAACAAATAGAAATCTAAACTAACGATTATTTTTGATCGAAAAAAATTTAAATTCAGAATAATGATTTGTGATGTGATTTCTATCATAAAATTCACAATCGTTATGGTCCCTGATTTTTTTATCGATTCTTGAAAATTCAATTTCTTAAGCTATGGCTTAAGATGCACAAGTTTTCTGAAAAGTGGCATATCACTATTCCAAAATTTAAATTGAAATACCTGAGCAGCGATTTCTGACAGTCGCCGTAGGCGATTCTCGGCTTTAGTTTGATTATGATGACATTTTATGCTAGAGAGCTCCAACAATACGCTATAGTCATAGAGAATATAATAATGATAGAATAAGCAGTACATTTTGTGCTACATTCACGAAGACATTCAAACTTGAATGAAATTTAGAAATATATTGTTGCAGTAAAAATGAAATTTTTCTCTGTGTAACAAAAAACACATTTATTGGCATTATCATTAGGCTTAAAAATTGTTGTTAATATGCGCAACAAACGCAACAAGATGACGTTGTTGAAGATGACGCCAATAGAGTGACCAAAGAACTGGTTTCGTTAACTGTTGCTGCTGCTGCTGTTACTTACTGCATTTATATGCTACCATCATAAGCATGCTGCTTGCGCTATCAACATAAAACATCACTAGCGCAACTAATGTGTCATCATCATCCAAAGCTGGTTGTTACGCTTCTTCCACACAGTAGTGGTCGCCACCACACAGTGATAGTCACCACAGTAGCCAGCAGCGACATTTTGATTAATGTTTAGTTCATTGGTGGCAACAAGTTGGCAGGGTAATTTACCCAGACAACTTGGGACAAAAACAGCAGGCAGCAACTATATTGTAGACTTAAGTTTTTTAAACTGGTCTATGTGGAGGCACCTCAATGCGTACTTGATGCTGCTGCTGTTGATGATGACGATGACGATGACTTCTCAACAATAGCCCATACAAAGTGTCTTTGGTATGTGCACATTGCCATGCAAAATAATTGACAACTGCAGCAATATTTTATCGCTATTATGATGAGTCACAAGAAATTATCTATGAAATGTGTAAAACTGAAAAACCTTAACTGCCGTCATTATCATTTGTGGTCAATGACAAACCACTGAGTGATGTGATATTTACTGACACATTTTAGTAGCATTAAATTAAGTTTACTTGTGACACTTGCTAGACAGTTTTTATAACGATCAGCTATAGAATTATGAAGTTAATAAATTTGAACAGCTTGTGAAATTGATCAACGTTAAGATTTTTTTAAGATATCATGCGATTTTTACATAACTCAGTAGATAGGTACTCTTATTAGCAGTGTTCCTGTCCACAACGTTTTGGTCCAATTAAAATGATTTAGTAAGCTTTAGAGCGCAGCTATTATTAGAAATGGTAAGCAAGTTTTTAAACACTGTCAATTATATGTTGCTCCATCAGTTGCAGTACAGTACCATTTCACCTGATCCCTATCTCTATCCCCTCCTTAAAGTTCAATTTATCTCCATGCCAAATTGAAAATATTGCATTCATATAAAGTGGTGTAGCATCGCTCTCTTAAATATAAATAACATTTTTTCAGGGCGTAATCTATCTTCATACCAAATATCACCAAAATCGATCGATTAGCTTAGTTGTAAAAACAGATTTTCTGGTTAGAGGCGTGGCGATGTCTATTAGAATTAAATATCTTTCCTCAGGTTGCAATCTATCTTCATAATGAATTTCATCAAATTCGATCAATTAGTTTTAGGCGGAGAATCTGCTGTAGAAAAGTCGAGTGTATAAGATTACAGCTTGATATGTATGTCAAATGATAGAGCTCGATGGGCTTAAACACAATATATAGGGTTGCTTTGCCAAATTCTGTCCTAAATATGGGTTGCCACCCGTTTTTTAGGGAATTTTTTTTTAATAAAAGTGTATAAGAGTACAGATTGAAATGTATGTCAAATGATAGAGCACGATGAGCCTAGAGTTGTCTTGCCAAATCCTGTCCTAAATATGGGTTGCCACCCGTTTTTTAAGCCAACCTTTTTTAGAAAAAAGTTTATGGTTTAAGATTCCAGCTTAAAATGTATGACAAATGATAGAGCTTGAAGAACCTAAATATAATATATAGGGTTGCTTTGCCGAACCCCGTGCCAAACATGGGTTGCCACCTGTTTTTTTGGCCAAGATTTTTCAGAAAAATGTTTATGGTTCAAGATTTCAGCTCGATATGCATGTCAAAAGTTAGATCTTGATGAACCTTAAAAAATATATTTCGAGTAATCTTTTCGAATCCCGTCTCAAATGTGGTTCGCCACCTGTTTTTTGGGCACATTTTTTTGGAAAAAAATTTATGGTTTAAGATCATAGCTTAAAATGTATGCCAAATGATGGACCTTGATGATCTATAATAAAATATATAGGGTTGCCTTGCCCAATCTCAATTACTCGTTGAGGGTGCACCGAGATTGAAATGAGCTTCGTCAGAAAAGATTATTTTTCGGTAAAATTCTCATTTTCTTCTAAGCGTTCCTCATTGCAGTTAGAAAACCGAAACCGAAAAATTTTGAACTATTTCCTTAACCTGAGATATAAAAGTAACTTTCTGCTATAAAACGATCGTCATTAATGTTGCCACACTCAAAAAATTCAGAATCCACCCTACTATACTACATTCATATAAAATTGAATCGAACCCTAAATAATATTTCAATTTTATGCATTGCATAAATAAGTCCAAAGCAATTGAAGCGAAAGATTTACTGTGAGACAATCACCAATTTAAAATAAGTTTATCAACATCAAACAGCAAAAGCAACAAACGTTTACAACATCATATAAAATTAACATAATCCATTCCTTAAGCTTCATCCTCAAATAAACGTTGAAAATGGGAAAAATCCTTGACGACAAAAAAAAAAAAGGAAATAAATTAAATAAAACAACAATCATATCAACAACAATGACCAGAAAACGGATCGTCAATCAGCATGACAAAAAGTCATCACGTAAACATAGGGATACTTCGTTACAAAGCAATGGGTAAATTTTATGGCTGTACGTCTTTGAGATAAAATATCGAAAGTGGAGAAAATACTCGATGTAGAGAAAATGGCAATCTGTGCAACATAACATCAAAATGTACTGGTATCGACGCACAATAACTTTTAAGTATCGATTATTTTCAGTACGTAAGACTATTGTCTCACTGTCATTAAATTCATTGTACCCAGATATCTAAGAGCAGCAACAAAACTTAAAGGGGGAAAATCGTAAGATATGTGTAATGTGAATTTACGTTGTTTACCTAGAGGGACATGCAACATTTCATTGAAGTTGTTGCTAAAATGTGCCACGTATTTCTACTGTATGTACACCACAGGTAATGTATGCATTTTATATCCTTTAGCTTGCGTTGACATTTTGCCTCTTGATTACTCATGTCAATCAACATTTCAAATGGCAACGACATGTTGTCAATCTTTGTGTCAAGTCAAACGTTAAGAAGAGACAAACGAAATGTCAGTTGGACAATCGATTGCTATGCGTACGCAGTTAAAGAAGAAGAACGGGCCTCCACTTAAGGGTCATTGTATGTAAATTGGGCGGCTGGTTTTGTTTGTATTGAAAAAAAAAAAAAAAAAAAAAAACATTTTACTTTCATTATGTTTTTTTTTTTTTTATTTTTTCTCCTACTATGGATAATAAAATATCAAAGTAGGAGTCATTCGTCTGTCTGTTCGGAAGCATAAGCAATTGCAATGTTAATAATTTGCAAGAAAAATGGCCAAAAGATAACAGAATGTCGGTGGTATTGACAAACGAAATAAGAGTGGATCTTAGAATATTTGCAGAAAGCTTAAAATAAAGTCTTTGGAGGTTCCATTGAAAATACTACAAATGCTGCCATACTACAAGAAATCGCAATAACTAAATAGAAAAACAAAGCTTTCTATTAATCAAAAAACACAGATTCCTTGTTTTTGAAATAGTCAAAATATGGTCCACCCCTATTAGCGTTAAACTGCAGCAAACACCATAAATCGTGCCTAAAATGATAATGATGCAACTGACAGCAATGAAGCCGATGATGAAGCACATTGACAAGCAACTGTCACTCAAGAACAAACAATGACAATGACGTTCACTTTTAAGAATGATGGAATGCAGCAGTCAGTCAAGTCGCGTTAAATGTGTGCAGCTTCCATCTTGTGATAAAATTCGCAACATTTTTCAAGGGCAAGGACTCACAAAAAAAAAAAAAAAAAAAATGTATAGCCATTGTTTTGTGTGCGGTAAAAATTTAGGACATACAGCAAAAAGTTGCAATAGAATGAGTTGACATTTCATTGTTGATAAATATTTCTGGGAAAAAAAATTTCTTTGTGTATTTCAATTAATTTTTTTCGCGGTCTTTTGACCATAGCATCAGCATAATTATAAAAAAGTTTATTACAAAGCGTGTGAGTTCTTTGCAATCACAAGCAAATATAATTTGAGTACTAAGTTGTCATTGTGTTTGTGCATATTTTTTATATGATTTAAAATAATTACCAACTACCTCTGCAATTGATTGTATTGCTATTACAAAACAATAAATAATTTGAAAATTTCTCAAAGTTTGTTAAACCAGGAAGCGCTGCATCACAAACCAAAACTGATTTATCATTTGCTTGCGTAATAATTTAAATTTTCACGCCCAGTATGAAAGGTATCCTTAATTAGATGTAATAAAGTGCTCCTTTTCTACTGAACTTCGCTATGTGCTATCAAAAACGTCACTTCAGTTGTACTTGCAACAAAGAAATTGTGATACTATAGGCGCCCTTAACCTAACCAAGACTTATTACACTTGTTTCATCTTGCCACCACCATGCCTCTTTATCACAATACAAGCATTTTAATAGACGACAATTGGCAACACTTTAACGTACCATGGTTGATATTGCTGGCGTTGCCTGGACAACTAATGGACAACTTATTTACTATAAGAACTACAGCAATCATAATAAAAATTGCAACGAGCGTAACATATGCAATTACTGATTACTGCCTTCTATGGTTGCTGCAACAGCGGCAATAGCAGCTGCGGAAGCAACAGCTACAGCTGTTGTTGCAGCATTTTCTTATCGCCGATGTTATTGCAATTCTATTTAGTTTTACTTCAAAAGGTTGATTGCAAACATTTATTGTATTGCTGTTTTTATTGATAGCAATGTTGTTCTGTCGTTTGTCGTGCCATACGTGTGCTGGCTTGAATTGTTGCAAAAATAATTTTCTCTTTGCTGCATGGTATGTGTCGCATAATTCTTTGTCAAGTTATGCCACATTAATAGTTTTTTTTTTTGCACATTTTTTATATTCTTATCATGATTTCCTCTGAGAATGCGCTTTCGAGTACGTGGGAATGAAGTTATGCTAAAGAAGGAAATGATTTCTATTAAAAGTCTTAAGCTATAATTTTCCGAGTTAAGTTGATTTGATAAAGCTTGTAGTTGTCTACTATTTTTCGTTACATGTAGAACAGAACAAAGAAGATAATACAGGAAGAACAAACTCTGCAAAGAAGAAGTTGAAAAAGTCAAAAAAATATGAAAAATGTTGAAAGTTGAAAAATGCTGTAAATGCAGTAAAATATGAAAAACGTTGAAAAAAGTTGCAAGTGGTTGAAAAACATAGTTTAAATTCGCTGAAAATTCCAAAAAAATATAAAACTAATGATGAAAGCTGAAAAGGTTGATAAGTTGAAAAAATATGGGATATACTATATTGAAAAAGTCGGAAATTTATTGAAAAAGGTTGAAAAGCCGCAAAGTGTTGAAGAAGGCCAACAACTCACTAAGAGATTTTTTGTGGTCACTTATTGTCGCAGATTTTCAAGTTAAAAGTTATGGGCTGAAAAGAGTCCTTTTTATAGCACTTAGTCCAGAGATCATTGTATTAAGACTGAAAAGATACTAAAAAAGAGTAGATATACTCTTACTCAAACTTTCTTCTTCGCAGTGTCTTTAATTTCTCATTCATTATCAATTCTTTTAACCTACCGTCCTTGACATCTTAAGCTAATGAATTTTAAGTGTAAAAGACACAAAATACTTGAAATTGTTACCTGTTGAAGTTTTTTATTCTCATTTCGGGCGAAGCATCCATATGGGACGTTCTTTTACAAACCGAACGAATTTTGACAAAAATTGACCAACACATTTTTGATTTGGTTGAGATTTTTTTTATGAGTTCTGTAGCGAAAAAGAAGTGATACGTGTTCGAGGATTATTTTGAAATTTTTTTTTTTTTTTAAATAGTGCGAATTTAAACTTTGAGAATTTCGAGATTTTTGGCTTGGAGACTGACTTACAAAAATTCATAGATTCTGTTAAAGGTAGAATACAATTTTTTTCATAAATTGTCTCTTTAATTCAGAACTTTTGAACAATTCCAAATTTTTCTAAAAAATTTCCTCTATATCCAACATTTATCAAATTTTCAAATATAGTCATCCGGGTGACTGCTTCGGCCGAAATGAGTTACAAAAATCTTCGGCCGAACTAGGGTTAAAAAATTTCAGAAGCACCGATAGAAGTAACAAATGCGCAGAGCCCACACCCAGGACATCACTTCCCAATAACCCCTTTCTGCATTTTGCGAAAGCCGAATAACTACAGAGTTAGTGCACTATAGTATCGTTATCCTTAAGGCACGTTTGACATGTTGGCTCAGAGATGACACCCATGTTAGACAACTATAGCCCACATATATTATGTCCCATGATAAACCTTACCAGAAGTCGCAGTTCTTTTCTTTCCGCGAAACTGATGCCATTGAATGAATCTGGATGCACTGGAGATTATAAGTGTTGCAAAAACTATTATCGGCTCAAGGCATATTTTCGATTGCTCGTTGACTTCAGATATATGGCTTAACTATGGTGGAAACGAAACTATGGATAGCTGCTTTTCTCTGAAGTTCGAGAACCTAAAGTCGTCTGTAAATGCTCCTATAGCATTACAAAGCAAACAGTCAAGATACATTTATTAGTAGGCAGCAAAGTCATCTGTTGACATTAAAATCATTCTCCTCTTCCCACAGTAGCTATGCGGTCAAAATTTAAGAAATATTTTTGCTTACTTGGCATTCAATCATTTACGGTTTTGTTGACAATTTTTTGTAGTTGTTGTTTTTTTTTTTTTGTTAAAATTTCTTTTGCGTGTATATATTTTTTTTCAAATTTTCATGGCGGTAAATATGTAGGCATAAGCCAATATTTAAGCACATGAGAACAACAACAGCAACCAACAATAATGTAAGCAACAATACCTAATACCAATAACTACAACAATGTATGCGTGTATGTGTGTAACACAAAAGTCACACTGATGATGACCATCGATCAAAACTGTCAGCGCTGTCAATCAAACTGTTATTTATAGCCTTAAGTTGAAGGAAGACGTCACATTGCTCAAATTGTTGCGACAGCAGCGAAAGCAACAGCAATTGGGTTCAATTTCAGCGTAGACTTATGCTAAAAGCTTCGTCGTCAAACAGTGGGTATGAAGTGAATGAAAGTCAGACAAAATTTGGTAAAACTTTAAGTGACATCAACAGCTTTAGAATGCTGGCGTTTCAGGCTTTTAGGTGCCATTTTGTACGTTTGAGAATGGGCTTTTACCTTAACACTAAAATGTAGTTAAAAGAAAAATATGTGATAATTAACATACATTGAAGGTATAAAATGAATTGATGTAGTAAAAAAATGGAGCTTTATTTTTCAAAAGCTTCCAAGTGCGCTATTCTAATGAGCTTTTGCAGGAACAAACATATGTAGATGGGTGAAATAGCTGAACGTTCACTTGAAAAAAAAAAAAATAATTGCAATGTCTCACTGTTTGCACCTTTTCCTCTAAGTTTTGTTTTTATTTTCAAATAGCTAAATTTCAAACATGTTTTTTCTTATGTTGAAGTATTTGGCAAGCTTATTTTCGTAAAATTATAATCTCAAAATTTGAATTCACTTTTTGTAAAAGTTTAACCCACTGTGCGTCGTTAACACAAAGCCCAACTTCTTTGATATCGTCAATCATTTATCATCATCATGTAAGCTTTTGCTTTTGTGGTTCCGTACGTCTACTTGTAAGGCATTTTGAGGGTTCAGTTAGTCGGTCGGTCACTTCAAGCGTAATTGTTTTGTTTCATTCTTACGATTTATTATAAATTATATTGCATGTATATTTTTTCCTATTTTAACGACATGCATCAAATATTATTTAGCTTTTGACATTTCTTTTCTACTACTCAAAATTGTTTGTATGCTTTCCTTTTGTTTGAAAGTTGATGTTTAGCGCTTTAAGCGAAACGACACAAAATGTTGGGTGGTATAAACACTGGCGGCTACTGTCGCTCGCTATGACTTTAAAGTGTGCGAACTTAGGCTGTTAGCTAGAATAATGTTGCTTAAGCTGTAATTGAATTCTTTACATATGTATCCTTGTAAAAATGTATAAAATGCTACACAGCTTTGCAGAGTTACGGGCAAGCGGCCTTTGAGGAGTCGTTTCTGCTTATAGCAAATATAAAGAAGCATAGAAAGAAAGCTGCTATTGGTATGGTGAAGGAAGAGACGTCTTCTTCCTCTATTACTTTTGTAAAAGTTTGTAGTTTTCATGGATAATTAGTAATTGGGCATTTGTTTCAGATTTGATTTCGAATAGTTTAGAATTCATGGGTAAGAATAGACTATGCCAGAGATAGACATATGTCCAGTATACTCCTTTAGCGAATGAGTTAATTTTCTGATTAGCTCCAAATATGAACGATCAATAGCGCTGGTCGATTTACAACTCGGTTCAGCACACCGCATGCTTCTTACCAAAGCTTTTGACATGGCTTGTCAGATATAAAAGTCTCATCTTACATGTATGTATGTAACATTTATTCAGAAGTACCAAAAATTCGGTCCAACACTGATCGAAACAAACGCAATAATATTTTGCTGTGCACAACGAGGCCAAACGTCAAAATTGATTTTTTGTTTTATGTTTTTTTTTTTCTGTTTTTACTGTCGGTCATCTATTTTGTGGTTTCACACAGACATTTGATTGATGGGTGTTGGCAACATTGGCGTTGGTGTTTGTGTGGTGTGATTACGCTATGGCGGCGGGCATCAACTTTTTACGTTGTAGTTGTGCTTGGTCGTCTGGTCGATTGGTCATGTCAATGCTTTTGCTGCTGTCTGTCTTGTTGCCAATGTTTTACTCTTTTCGCTTATTTTCTGTTATTCTTTTGATTAAATTTTATAAAACTTTTTAATATAAATTAATCACATTATAATTCAATTCAACATTGATTGCCGCCACAATGTTTGGTGCCACATCAATCATATAAACAACAGCAGTAGCGTCAGTGTCCGCGTCATTATCACCAAAACATCAACGTCAGCGGCGCGTCATTGTGGTGATGTTGCTTATTTTTTGCTTTGCTTTTCAAGTTGGAATTTTATTTTTCCTTTTTGAAATTTTTGCATTTCAATCATTTTAAAATGTTTATCACATGTTGCGGAAATTTAATTTTTATGGCTTATAGAAAATTCATACGAAAAGATGTCAGCTTGAAATGTTTATGATTTATTATAGCGCTTGTAAATGAAAAAAGTAAATTGATTTTTTTTTATGAAATATTAAAAAATAGTTCCATTTAAGACCATTTAGGTCTTTAAAGTGTAACCAAATTAATACAAAATATATAAAGAATTTTTGTTGTCCCATAAGCGATGCATTCATTGTATGCATTTAAGCTACCTCTCATGCAGCACATGGCGATTATGTCATTAAAATGCGTTTATTACAAAAACCATAAAATAACATAAATCATAAAATTAATTAACTCAATACCGTCGTAATGCCGCATAATATGTGACCCTTTGTTTTTGGTCACCATTTTAATTGACAAACTAATGTGAAACAATGGCGTAGGCGACATGAATAAATTATTAACATGCGCTCACTTAGCGCTTTACATAAAACAAAAACTCACTAGCACTTGTGAGTAAATACAATGCACATGCATATTGTTACACAAAAACGATCCCACTGGGTTATTCCATAAAGAAGTACATACATTGAAAATTTAGTCCAAAGTTTTATATAAAAATTTGAAAATCGATATCATAGCTCTTTTACATATGACATGAGATTTACCATACCTTCACACTTCACACAGCTTTACAATAATTTGAATGTCTTTCATACGCATGATATTTATACATTCATTTTATTTTAATCATAATAGTGAAACTTATCAAATTTAATTTATTTTACAAACTTATCATTCTTACTTATCACACTTTTCATACTCATTAAATTTATCATAGGGGCCGTCCATTAATTACGTCAGATGTTTTTTTGAAAATTCTGACCCCCCCCCCCTCCCTTTGGTGAGATCTTCCGGGACCCCTCCCTTCCCTCCCGTGAGATTTAACTTATAATTTTTAATGTACATAAATTCTATGCATTAATAAGTTGACGTGAGGTTTTGCTTGACCCCTTCCTTCTCTTTGGTGAGATTTGGTTAGATTTTGCCGGACCTCCTCCCCCCTATTTTGATTCACGTAATTAATGGACAATTTCATACTCCACACACTTATCATAAGAATCTTTCTTATACTTATCACACTCTCACTTATCGTACTTATGCTTTAGTTGCCAAACTTTAAATGTAACTTATCGAACTTGTCATATGCATTACACATGTTGTGTTTATTATGCTTATCAAATTTTTTACACTTATCGTTTATACTATTAGTATTTTAATCCAATTAATTGATATTCTTTAACTTATCAAACTAATCATAGCTGACATTTTTTCTCCTACTCATGCTAATGAAACTTATAAAACTTCAAATACCAGTTATTCATATATATTATAACGGCACGTTTAGTATTCTTAACATGTGTATTAAATTCATACTTATTTGTAAAATTTATTATTTTATTATCTTAATCATACTAATCTATATTATCATACTGATCATAATAATCAAACTTATTGAACTGAAGCTTATCTAATTTTACAAAGCTTAAGTACAAATATTTATGATAACTAACAAGCAAATATTAGTTTATACTTATTAAATTAAACATTCTCAACTCACTTATCAAACTTACCATACTTATCATACCTACTATATATTTTCACACTTACATATATAAATATCTACCTTTCCTTTAACCTTAGCATAATTAATAAAATTAACATTCTCAATACTACCATAAGTTACTTATCACACCATACGATCACAGTTATTGAACTTATGCTTATCTAATTTTACATAGCTGTACTACAAATATTTATGATAACTAACAAAAAAATATTATTTTATACTTATAAAATTCAAAATTTTCAACTTACTTATCAAACTTATCATACCAATTATATATTTCGACACTTATGCAAACATTTAACTTTTATTTCAATCTTATCATACTTATCAGACCTTACATTCAACATAATCATAATTTTCTCATCACACCTTACGCTTACTATTTTCAACATTTGGCATCGCTTAGGAGAAGTTAGCGGTTTGAATCCCACTCTTCTATGTAACTGGTAATGCTTCGAGCGTAAAATTTCTCATGAAAAGTTTTTCACATAGAGCCATCCCGATATCGAATTTTGTTAATGTGCATCAAAAACCTTTGGAAACATACCAATGCTACCTATAGAATTTCCCTCAAAATTTCCTATGCTATCTCTTTCACTGCCTCTATCTCTTTCGTTTGTGCAATATTTTGCAAAATGTCATTGCAACAATTTATGACAATGGATAAATGTCATAAATTAAATGCAGATACATTGTGTTTAACAATCTGCGTCACACTCACACACACACACACACAAAATACATATACGAATACATAAAAAAAAAAGTAGAAACTCATAATTTATAGCTCATAGTACGTGCTCCCTTACCGCCATTTTCCCCATACGACTTTCGAGTGAATGCAAAATTTTGATTTATTTCGAACGGAATTCAATATTATAAATTTCATTGCTTTTTTTTTGCGGATATACGACTGTACGTATGTCCTGGGTAGTATCCTTTTTTTGCCGGATGTTGAAAATGTTGAATGTCTATTGAAAATGCTGTTGTTGCTATTGTTGTAAATTTGTGCGCTACTCATAATTTGTTTGTAGATTGGTTGCCTCATACAAATCTCATGAGTTGTTCAACGTTTTGTTTGCTTACAATTTTCATTTCATTTATTTGAACTAAATTTTTTTTTTTTTTTTTGTTGAGGGTGTTGCAAAAATTTATGATATCATAAATATTCTCTTTGAATGGTAATCAAAGCTAATGCACAAATCTATTGAGTTTAGAGATAATCTCTTTTAAAATTAGGCAAATGTGGAAAAAGGCATATTAAGTGTTGTTGTCTTCCAAAGATTTTTATCTTTTGAACTGAAAAGGTTTAGGTTTGATCCAAATATGTACATATATTCTAATTATATACATACACACATATGAACGCTGCTGTCAGAGGCGTACACATGTAGGATAAACGAAAGTCTTTAGTTGTATAATTTTTTCACATTCGTTTTGTTACGCCCCTTTTTTTACGCTTATTAATTGATATCACAGTAAATATTGTAAAATGTTCTTTGCTCCACCTTTATTAGTACTTATTTACATTCATTTAGCACTGCTGTATGCAAATAGTATGTGCACTTACTATTTTCACGCCTACAAAAGTTTTAAATGCAATTTCGCTGCACTTAAAATGCAATTTACACATGCTTGCTTTAACAACAACAAGCATGCATGTATAGTATGTACGCCAATAAATACAATCATATAATCGCTGTTGACCTTTTTGCGCGGTAACTATTAGGTTTTCAGCATAGTGGTTAAGGGGGAGATCATTTTTTTATGGACTCGTTTATTTGAAAATCAAATTTGAAAACGGAAGTGAGGGCTCACAATAATTTTGGAAATGTTAGAATAGTAAATGTGTTGGAAAAAATTAAAATTTTTATTTTCTCTTATTAATTTAAAAAGTTGCAAAAAGACCAAATTCAAAAAAAAGGAACATGGTACTGCCATTCCATTCAAAATAATGACCTTGTGCCAGCTATCCAATAAATGAATATAAATTGTAAGAAACAGCCTTCTTAAAGCATCTTAAATAACAATTAGCCAACATGCAATGCGCTAGAATTTAAAGCGTCTATTGTTAGTGCCACAAAATATAGCTGAAAGTGAAGGAACTAAAAAAAATTCTATTGTTTAATTCCATTGTGACCTGCTGCTGCTGCTGCCTCAGACAGTGCTGCCACTAGCAACAGCAGCATTATTACCGCGAGCTATACAAATATAATGACAAGCAATTAATTTTGAAGTGGCTCTTTGTCAGTAGCAACAACTTCAGCCAATACATAACACCATTCAGAGTCAGGGTAGCTGATTTTTTATTTTTTTTTTTTACGGTTCCTGAGCACCAGTATTGAATTTCACTTTTTTTTTCTGAATGCTGTTTTCTTTAGAATTTTTCATTAATGATTAGAAGTCAATATTCTGAGTTAAATACAGCGTGCTAAAGAAAAATAAGAAAATGTGGCCGTTGTTTTGATATGAAGCTGAGAAGGGCTGACTGTCTTTTTTTTTTTTTGACTTAAAAAATATTTTATTATTATTTATTAATATAACAGTAAATTTTAATGGAAAAAAAACGCTAATTTATTTAATAATTTATAATTTTATTCAGCTCAGTGTGAGGTTTTCTTAGTAATAACAATAGCAGAGTTTAGCTACTACAGCTGTTATTCTTCTTAGCTATTTAGCTTATAGCTTTACATAAAATTAAAAGCTCATAAATATAAAAAATGAAAAAAGTTTGTGTCACAAATTTTAAACTAGGGGTCGTCCATCTCGACGTGCATCAGGAGGAGAAAATGGGGGGTCGTGTAAACGGACAATTAGGAATCGAAATCTTTTTGGACGGAACTTTTTGTTTTTTTTCTTCAAAAAAAAAAAAGGTGGGCTTCATTATCTTTTGTGGACGTTCTTTAGGGAGCGTAACAAAATCGGAAAATAGCGGACAACTACAGGAGAGCGCGGTTAAAATCCAGAACTTTTGCAGATGTCTTTTAAGGACGATCCCTTACGTTATAATACTGCCTTAGCTTTGTAGCAATATTTGGATATGCTCATACTTATTCAAAAAATGTTTACACATAGCACATTCCACATGAAATTGGACACCATTTTATTATTTCATTTCTAATTTTTGTGAAATTTTTTCACTTTTAGTACTATTTCAGACAAGTTTTCATTATTTTTTCAATAATTTTTTTTATTAATATATTCAAAGTATAAAATTTTTGAAAAATTCAGTTACTTTTTATTTGAAATGTCTGTAACTGCTTGAGTCCACTGCTGGCCACATTGTTTTTTTTTTTTTTGTTTCAAAATTTTTATTTTTAAAAATACCGACTCTCAAAAATAATGTAAAAAAAAATTTAGATCTTTACATGGTGTGCTTTAACCCAGTTTAAATGACAAGTTAAGTTACTACAAAAATTTGAATGGGGAAAGGAAAAAGATCCTTAGAATTTTAATTCCATATTTACTCTTTTTAGTAATATTACATATGTACATATGTATGAAATTTAAAAAACATCTGATTTTGCTCAAACTTTGACACATCAAAGAACATTGAAAGTTAACAAATTACAGCTCTCTAAATAGTCGGAATCCCGAGTACTGTAAGGTTAAAGCTTGAAAAAAACTAAATTTATACGAAAACAGCCGAATTCAATGTCTAATATCTCTGCACCTGGTGAACCATTTTCACGATGTGATATCTTATTTTAAAGGAATGTTAATAATGTAAATTATAGTTTAAGTATTATGAGTAAGATCTCGATATGGGGCACCATTTGCAAAGTTGTCATATTTTACTAAGGTCTTTTTCACTTAATCTGGTCGCAAATAAAGGTCTTAAAGGTTTTTCTCACCTGGCATAAGAATATGAGCTCGCGAAATCAAAACCATCGTCTCGGCAATTGATATGTAAGCCTTCCGCCACAAGATTGTTTTGTTATTGTTTTTGATTATTTTATTATTGTTTAGTGTAAGCTTAATGTGATTATATATTTACGTGTAACAAATATATATAAATATAAAATTTCAAGGTACTTAGCAGCGCTTATTATTCCCATTAGTTAGCTTACCAAAACGATTTAAGAAAATTTTCCATAGAACTCCGTTGATGTCGCAATTCTAAAATTTCTTATGAAGACGAAATATTTTGCAACTTATTTGAAAAATATTAAATTCTCAAAAAAATAGTATATAGAATTTATCATATATAGAATTTATCATATAAATTTAAGTAAATAGAAAACTTACAAAACTTACTTATTTTGTTCGTTGGAACGTTACAAGTTTCTCTTGATTGGTTTTAAAAATTTTACACTAAGCAGCAAAATAACAAATTTTATACCACAACCCAAGACTACTTAAACTATGCAATATAAATAACTTTTTAAAACTGTCGAAATATATTCAACCACCCCTGTATATGCACAATAAAAATATATTTTTATTTTCAATACGAAAACCTTACAAAAGTCACACTCATCAAACGAAAAATTATTTACCAAATGGGCACTCATAGTAGTAGCTCCTTTTTTTTTGCCCAGCGTTGTATAAATTTCCTACAATTTTTTCGTTTTTTTTTTTTTTTGTAATATCTTCATTATGAAAAATTGAAAAATCATTTTCACTTGTATTGTTAAATCAACAGCGGCATGGTATAAGAAAAAAAAAAAAATCATAATAATGAGTTAATCGGAAATTATTTGTGTCCGCAGCAGTATATAATTTTTTTATTGTTGGGCCGTTTAATTTAGGGTTACTGTACGGAAATAAGCGTATTGCCGTAACCAAAGTAAATAACTTCATTAAGAGCAATACAAAAAATTGAACGCGCACAGAAAACCAACAAAAATCGGACAATGCATTATTGGAGCTTCCCTCAAACGCACCTTTTGACAGCCGACAGTTAAGGTAGAGAAAAGAAAAAATTAAATTTGACATAAAGAGTGAAAGAAATTAAGCATGTCATAATGTTGAAGAGCACAACGAATCGCAGATCAACATAAAGTTATCTTAGTTACGAATTAGAGATGTCGCAAAATTTGAAATTTCTTTGATACATTCGATATCAGCTCTAAACGAGAATATGCCAAAAGACTTGTGAGTCTTATATAGCGATAGTTAATTCTGAAAACTTGGTGGCTTTGGACCATTATCAATACTGAATTGCTCAAAACGAGCTGTTAAAATTCAACTTCTGTTCAATGAAATTGAAGTCTGCCAAAAAGTATTGAAGTTGAACCCTCAAGATAGCCAAAACCGCGATGGTCCTAACTCATTTTTGAAACGCGAAAATGTTGAATAAACTTAAGGGCACTTAATGCACCGTGAGCAAATATAGGACACACGCATGGTTGGTTCACAACTGCATTTCCTACAGAAGTATTTGTTTTTCTATTAACCGCAATAAGGCTTCTAGAAAGCTCTTTCATGGGCAGGTATATATATAAAAACTTGTTCAAACAATAAAGCAACCCTTATAATACTCCATAAGTAGGGGATAACTTCAGCTCTAGTACTAGGATGTAGGATTTTGTCAAGTATAGTAACCCAAACATATAAAGTTAAACTATTCTTTGTCCCAAAATATGCGAATATCGAAAGGAACGTAATAACTGACGATGAAACAAAAGTAAAAGCTGTCAACTACAGCGTTCCGATTTGCTAAAAATACTATTGCAATCGATAATCAGCTATTGCTGTCTGCTGCATAAAGTTAAAAAGCCGATGCTATAGTTCACGTAGAGCTGTCGCTGTCGATAGTCAGCTATTGCTGTCTGCTACATAAAGTTCAAAAGTCGAGGCAACAATTAAGGAAGAGCAGACGCAGTCAATTGTCACCTATTGCTGCTGGCTGCGTACAATTGAATAATCGAACAGTTCAAGGAGAACTGTCGCAGTCGATAGTCAGCTATTGCTGTCATCTGCGTGAAATTCAGTAGTTGAAGCAATTGTTCACGAAGAGCTGTCGCAGTCGATAGTCACCTTTTGCTTTCGCAGTCGTAGCAGTTGATGTCATACTCAATTGAGTGACATTTTTTTAGAGCAGTTTGTTTCTTTTTTTGCCATTTTTACACAAATAATTACCATGTTTTTCACGAAAAAATATTAGTTAACGACTAATGGCTCAAATGAACAAATGTCACTAAATTGACTACGACAGTAACTGCTGCGAATGCGATAGAAATAGGTTCACCATCGACAGCAACAGCTCTTGGTGAACTCTGGCTTCAGATATTGCATATAATAAAAAAACAAGAAGCACATATCAGAAAAAAAAAAAAAAATTCCATTGCATACTTTAAGTTGTTAAGGAAATTTTAAATTAAGTTGTCAAATCAAATGCAAGCGTGAAATTGGTTCAAGTCAAGAATAAACAAAAAAAAACAGAGTCTACAAGTGAAGCAAAATGTGCGGAGGCGTGAATCGGTGAACGAAGCGTCCAAGGGTGCAGAATGCTAGCATTTACTCTAAGATAAGTAAGCTTCTTGTACACCTTGAAATACCTGACTTTTGTGTCAATAATTTTTCTTTAAAGCAGAAAAAATTCTCCTTCTGTTCAACTCCAATGAATTGATACTTAGATTCGATACTTTTTCGATATTTCTTTAAATACTTCAACTATATAACATAAATACAAAGTCACTTTATCTGTTTCTTTTTTTTTCTACAATTTTTCACATTTTTTGTTTGTAACGACGACCCGTGGTCAAGATGATGTTGCAGTTGTCAGTTTAAATAATGGAAAAACGTCGACTTATAATGAGAAATGAGTAATAACCATCATCGTCATACAAAGTATGAAAGAAAAATAAACGTCGAAACCAACGCATGTACGTCGTTGTTGTAAGTCGTTGACTTAAATTGGATTGTCATGCCGCCACTGACAGTAATGGCTGAAAAATGAAAAACTCATTAAAACTGACAGTTGGCAAGCTGGCAGGTCCAAAAGATCGACTAACTGACTGAATAGCTGGCTGGTTGAATGAATGAATGAATGGCTGAAA
This sequence comes from Meiosimyza platycephala, assembly GCA_963662105.1. Taxonomy (NCBI): domain Eukaryota; kingdom Metazoa; phylum Arthropoda; class Insecta; order Diptera; family Lauxaniidae; genus Meiosimyza; species Meiosimyza platycephala. The sequence goes on from OY759210.1 coordinate 93,476,976, forward strand.
ATATAACTGACGACTCTGACTTGTGATAATTGTAGTGTGTTTGTGCGTGTATGAAATGCATAAAAGTTCAAGTCATTTCATAATCAATTTAAATTAAATTGTAATCACATGTCATTAACAAGGCAGCAGACCGGAAGGTAGGGTATTTAAGTAGAAAGTCAACATAGAAGGTTATGTGTGGTGTGAATGCACTAACGGAAGTTACCGAATAGCTTGATTGAAAGTAAAATGCAATAAAAAGTATATGAGTAGGCAAAGGAAGTTATATTGAATTAAATTATGAATTTAAAAAGAAGGAGCGGCCTATATTTTTTAGCAGCTTTAGAAAGTTCACTTACAACAATATTAATAGAAAAAGGATTGAAGAGAGTAACAGCAAGTGCTTGTATGGGAAACGAATTTAGGGAATAAGTAAGAGGACTGCAACCAAAAAATGTGCAACATTCTAAGATTACGCAACTTAATAGTACGCACCCTAAGCAGAACTAGTCATGTTAGTTTCATCCCTAACTAAATCGAATCATCAGTGATTTGTAAGCTAAAATAAGAATTTCTTAGCCTGATATGTTTCCCTTTTTGCATAGATATCTTGAAAGCCCAAGCAAAAAGTAAAACAAAGCAATTCAAAACCAATCTTTTTTGTTTATTTTTATAACTCTGTACATATAGTCACTGATGATTCCGCTTAGCAACGGATGAAAGTAGAAAGTAGACTAGCTTTAGTCCATTTTTTTAGGTTTATTTTTATTTAGTGAAATATTCTAGGTACTGACACACACTATACTGAACAGTAAGCTCATTATAATAATATAAGACGTTTCCCAGAGAGTTTTCATTTAAAAACTGTGACATCGAAGGGTATGCACCTAAAAATATGCATCATATAGTGTACCCCAAAGCAAACGCAATCTCAGGGAATATACTCATAGAATATTCAACTAAATTGCAATCAGATAAAGATCACACGACCCAAAGCGTCGAAACATAATGAAAACTCGCTCGAATTGTACGCAATCGTAGAGCCAAGAGAAAAAACCATGGGACCGAAAAACTTAAAATCGCACTACTTAAATCTTTTTACAATTCTCAAAATCTCGATCCTTTAATCTCAAGAAAAATGTTTTATTAGAAACCTAAAATACTAACCCTCTAAAATCTATCTATCTTTCATTCGCATCGTCGTCAAGATTTAAAAGTTTCACTGGATCCTACGTTTCTCCATAAAAAAAAAAATGCCCACAATGACAGTTGTCATTGCTAAATGTCAGACATTTGCTGTCAATCAACAAACAAACAACATACATCAATCCCCCCTTGGAAAACCTTACAACAACAACAACAAAATCACAAAATATACCCCCAATATTTTTTACACTGCCAAAAGCGAAAAACTTTAATGACGATGAACGACGACATCAACGAATGTGATGGGTGATTGACGACTTTGCCAAAGCCGACAACGATGACTTTGACATTTCACATCATGGACTCCCGCAGCCAGTAGTAGATATTGAGCAAAAGTCAGAGCAGCAGCAATTGTCATTGCTATGTAAATGTCGCTGTCAAAGTGTGTGCTGGCCCTCAACGCATCGTCCAAAAGTAGAGATGAGCGAACGTATGTTATCCACTAAAAAAAAATCCTGGTTGGTTGAATGTGCGGTTAAATCCGGATTAACGCAATTGCTGGATTATGCATTGGAGAAGTTGAGGGCTAAAACGTACAAAGTATCAAATTCGCTAACTGCATTCGATTTATAAACAGCTTTCTTATTAGAGACTAAAGTGTTGAAAAACAATCAGAATGTAGACGTGTTAGGAAATAAGGACACCAAATGAAGGAAAGTTGGTGGTGGAGAGTGTCTTATGCAAATATTACAAGCATAACAATTACAAAGCCAGAGTACTAGTCATTCAAAGCTCATGCATTTTCTCCTAGTATCTATTAAGGTATATATAAAAGATCCAATAAACTCTAAAGAACAAAACTTATTACATTCTGAATTCAAAGCCAAGGATATTTTATTTGAGAAGGATGTAAAAATGATGATACAAACTTTCTGCTGCGATTAATCACAATCTAGTCTCAAGTGATGATTTCTAGTTTCATGAAAAACTTTTGTTCAATTAGTATAAAATTCAAAACCATCCTTAATCTGATCAAAATCCTTATATATATATGAGACTTCAAGTAAGTAATATCAAGTATCGATAGTAAAATTTCAATTACGATACTATATTGCCAAAACATAGCAAAGGTATAAACAACGCTGCATACTGATTGCAGTAGGCATAAAAAATGTGGCCAAATAATCACAAATCGCCATCATTGATATGAACCTTCTGGTTTGGCATACGTTTTCCTTATTTTTTTTTTTTTTTTTTTTCTCGCATGAGATTATCCCGCAACGAAAAAGGGAAAGCTTCATCAATTGACGTGGAGTTTTAACAAGTGACTGACAGGCTAGCAAGCAAGTAGACAGACAGACAGACAGCAGGATAAATGAATAGACAGACAGATAGTCAGTCAGCAACAAAAAAAACGCAGAACGATAGGCTGTACAAACAAGTGCTTATAAATCAGCAAGCGATTTATGTACAATTTTTATACATACAAACACACAAACGTATAAATGTAGGTATGTACTTATGTGTATGCGGTCATGTTGACTTGATTGTCAAAGTCAAAATTTGCAATGACATAAAACTAAAAATGGTGGAAGACGAAATAAACCAAGTTAACAATCGCCAGTATAGCAACAGCAATAAACTCCATACAGTTTTCATTAAAAGTGACAGAGTAAACAACCAACCAACCAAACAACTGTCAATGTCTCACGAAACTGACGAAGACGAACTGTCATCAATGGCGGCTCAAATATTTCGTTGACAGGTAAATGTCAATTGTTGCTTCTGTTGTTGTGACATTGACAGTGAGATTATTATTTTTTGTTTTTTTCCTTTTTATTTTTGCACATAAAGGACAAAAGCATTTTAGTATACGTTGTCCTCTATGTTGCACAATGCTCATTTTTCCAACAGTTAGTTAACTACATACATACATTGTGGCTGTAATCAGGCTTGTAATGCAATGCAATCCAATCAAATAGGTACTGTTGAAGTCGTCATTGTCATTGTCGGTTCTTGATCAATCGAATGCAAATTTGAAAATGTCATGGCTGAATTTATGTTGCAATGTGCGTTTATTTTTGATTCTTTCATTTCTTTGGTTAAATTGGCAGTTGAAAAATGCTCATTGAATTGCTATCAATATAGCAGGTTATTTATAGAACAATAAATAAGCTTGAAAATACTTGACGCATATTTCACGTGAGGTAATTATAGTCAACAGGAATAAGGATTTCTCCAAAGTGAAGTTTGTATATATGTAATATGCATAATTTGGATGGACTATGGAATCACAAAATTATCATCGGGATATAAAACTTAATAAGAGTTTCGCTATTAAAAATATTTATGATTTTTGGAAGTATCCAACGAACTGCAAATATATAATTTAGTATAGTGTTCTTAACCGATCGCTCCGTCATTGCTGAGCGTTACGATGGTATGTCAAGCGAACTTGCAGTAACATTTAACTCTTTTTACTATGTACATATATATCAGTGATGGCATTTTCGGTACATTTCTACTTTTTTCGGTACATTAGCGTCCTGAAAAATCGTTGTCAGTACATTCGACAAGTTTTCGGTACATTCGGTACATTTGGGGCATTTTCAGTACATTCGCCAAATTTTTATCACATTTTCAGTACATTTTCGGTACATTTGGACAATTTAAAAGATTTACCATTTTTTTTGTTTTTTAGTTAATGAAAATAACCGCAATGAGTAGATGTATAGTAATTACCTGTATATAATATAATTACCCTATAATTAGTAAATGAAAATAATCGTGCAATGTAAAGATTTTGTAATTAATTTAATGTGAAATATCTAATTTTGCTAGGGTTTTTAAGACGGGAAAAGTGAGGACGACCTGTTTTTTTTTTATAGTAAATTTTAGAACAATTTCGCGCATTTTAGAAAAATTGGGTGTTCAAGACAAAAAAAAGTACATTCGGGCTCTAAAAAGTACATTTCAAGTTTCGATTCAGTAGATTTTCAGAAAACCCAAGTGCCATCACTGGTATACATAAGCTGTTATACGCTTGACCTTACACAATAAATATCTTAATATAATCGATTATATAAAAATCTCTTAGCTGTCAGCTTAACGCTTCCATTCAAAGAAATCTATTCATGACATCTTTGATGCGAGCCGCCCATTATGAGGTTAATAATGACGTATGTATGAGCTTTCCTCTAGCAAAATCTGAGCAACAAGGTAATACATTATAAAATGTATACATGGTACAGCTTGTATTTAATGGCTAAATTGAGCATTAGTCTTGAGCTGTCATTTTTGACATTTGTTTACTACTTAAATAACAGAAATCTTATTATAGCGGCTTTGCTTTAAAAACGCTATAATTATAATTAGGATTCATACTAAAAAAACTTGTCAAAAAATAAAACTTGCCCCCCCCCCCCCCCACCAAGGTTTTGGTGAAGTGACGCCCCTGGTATGCATGCTATCTTAAGAAACTCTTGTAGATTAACAATAATTCTGTACTAACTACCTCATCCTTTGGGGAACAAAATATTTCATTGCAAAGATAAAGCTTGTTAAATAAAAATTTTTTCTGAATCTAAATTTATTTGATCATCTTCAAAACGCTTGATCTTAGCAAATTGAGTAGAACTGAAAAAAGGAAAGGAAAACAATATTCAAAATTTTCCAAGTCTTGGAAATGTTTCACATGGAATCACCCCAAGAAAGTGCTATGTCATCACGTTTAGTGCAGGCAGTTGGTATAAGAGCGCATTATAATTTATAAAACAGAAAGAAAGGTATGTATACCTTTGTTCAATTGTAATCATCGATCATATGATTAATCAAAATTTTTAAGTTTTTATTTATAATTTTTTTTTTTTTTTTGTTTTTCTTATAACAAATTCATCAAATTTGCTATGTACGTTTCAAACAATGGCACAAAGTTTGTTTTGTTTTCTGCCGCCACGCTTAATAATTTTTTTTTTTCTTGATTACATCTGCTAGCTACTGTTTTTCTGGGACAAAGCCATTGTTAAGATATTTTGAACAAAAGTAACTAAGCCACAATTCATACGGTAGCAATAATGATCAATCTTTTTGCTTGTGGTTGTGTTTGTGTTGTCTATCAAGTGAAGTTAAAACTTTATTTTATTTTACTTTTTTAACCACATAATTGTGTAAATGTTGTATGAATATGATCTTGCCAAAATACTTTTAGGTATATGTATACTCGTGCAATTTTACACACATGTTTGTTTTTGATTGATTTTGTTTTTATATGGCTTTTAATATATCAATCATGCTAAAATTAAGCTGTCAAGTTTTGGTGAAGTATTGTGTTTTTACATAGCATACATACATATATATATGTATAGTATGTATACATTCATTGTTAGGTAGATAGTTTTTTTTTTCTTCTTCATAGCAATTTTAGCATAAGTCTGAGATAAGGAAATTCCAAATTCCAAATCCGGACTTTTTTACTTCTATCGCTGCTCGACCTCTGCATTCCTTTTTCTTTACATCTACTATATATGATCCTTTGATCACATACGCGTAAATTTCTTTCATTCTTTCATTGTTAGTCGAGATTCGACTGTACTATAGTTACTGTGAATGGAGCTCGATATGATTAAGAACTTTTAGTGGAGTTGGAATTGGAAGATATTGATGTACAGAATATGTGGTATTACAGGCAACGAAATCCATTGATATTTTGAAAGAGAAGTTTAATAATTGAATAATTTCTCGACGAACAGACGTGAATTGGCCACCAAGATGATGCGACTTAACACCATTGGATTTCTTTTACTGAGGTTATTTGAAGACAAAAGTTTATTCTCAAATTGCTTGACACCTTCAAAGACAACATCATCGAGCAAATATCACTGATTATGCGAAAATGTTATTTAACATTTTGGTAACAAATTGAGAACTTGAAGAGCTCAGTAAGGAGAAAAATTGAACAATATTGTTTTTTATTATTAACCGGCTTTATTGCACTTTAATTTCCGATAAATAAAAATAAAAATTTCATACAAGTTATGCCTTCTATTAAAGATTTAAAAAGGTAAATAAAATTTGAACACCCTCTTCATTTAAAATGCTATACTAAAAGAGTTCTTTGATAATCCAAATTCTCACAAGTACTAGTAATAGCTCGAACGAGCTCCGATCAAATGGATGTTGATATTTGGAAAGAGGGCGTGGCACCTCTTTAACAAGCGAAAGCTGCAAAGCGCTATAACGAGAGAATTATTTAAGGCAATGAAATAAATTTTTCCACAAAAAGTAGGAATAATTCTGAAAAGCACTAAACAAGAACTGAGCAAATTTGTACTGAGCCTCTAATTAAAACATAAACTTTGAAACGCCATACTGGAACAATTACATACTTAAGGTAATGAAACCAAATTTCACACAAAGGCAGGAAAAGTTTCGGTTAAGCGTCAGTCAAAAACTTGACGAATATTGAAAAGAGGGCATGGTACTACCCAGAGCTACACAGCGAGCTATTTATTTTTTATTATTTTTTATTTATTTTAAGAAAAATGTAAAATAAATTTACAAATTATCTAAAAAACTTAACATCTATAGCAACTAAAGGCCTTAAGCTTAACACAGCGAGCTACTTAACTAAATGTTATCAAACCTAATGTGGGTACTTTTGGTCAAGCCAGCCTGCACGTAGTGTGATGAAAAAATATCCTTGTAATAAAAGTTGAAGAATTTCGCGCACTTTTATTTTTAATCCTTGTTCGGCCGAAGATTTTTGTTCGGCCGAAGTAGTCACCCGGGTGACTATATTTGAAATTATGATAAATTTTGAATATAGAGGAAATTTTTTAGGAAAATTGGGAATAGTTCAAAAGTTCTGAATTAATGAGACATTTTTTGAAAAAAACATGGGATTCTAGCTTTAACAGAACCGGAGCTATGAATTTTTGAAAGTCAGTCTCCAAGCTAAAAATCAAGAAATTCGCAAAATTTAAATTATTAAATAAAATAAAATTAAATTTCAAAAAAATCCTCGAATACGTATCTCTTCTTTTTCGATACAGAACTCATAAAAAAAAATTCAAAAATGTGTCGGTTAATTTTTTTTCAAAATTCGTTCGGTTTTTAAAAGAACTTCAACTTTTAACAATTTCAAGTATTTTGTGTTTTTTACACTTAAAATTCATTAGTTTAAGATGTCAAGGAAGGTAGGTTAAAAGAATTGATAAGAAATACATTTTTTTGTTCGAAAAAGTTTAAATAGTCACCCGGGTGACTGTTCGGCCGAATAAGGGCTAAAGCGCATCTTGCTAGTTTGAGGTCTTTAATGTTGTTTGACTTTTAATTTTTCGACTTACATATTCACTTTTTTGACTTATTCGACATTCAGCGCACATCACAGCGCGATTGCTCACACTCAACTACCTATTTTTTTAGAAATTTTTATTAGATTTGTGTGATACCGAAAATGTTTCTTTGGATAATGTTAGATATCTTATACATTTTTCTCAACGAAAACATTTTTCCTGTGTTTTTTTTGCGATATGTCTTATTTTAAGACAGCAGTTTACATGGAAAACCTAACATTTTTTTTCATCAGCTCACTTACATAAAGTTTTAGTAATATCATATGCATTGTTTTCATTAAAAAAATTAGATTTTTGACTTTTATATCCTATAAATCACCTCTATTCCAATAAAAATCGAGCATTGAATTTAAATTAAATTTGAATTGATAACTTAAAACATGCAAAGCTTAATTTAAAATCAATTAATATCAATAAAATTAATATAAAAAAAAAAAAATTTCAAACAAAAATATAAAAAACTTTCAGAAAATACAATAAAAAATCGTGCATTGCCTAACAAACGGCAAATATTTGACTATAGAAAACCATTATGACGATGAATGAGACAGTAAATGATGGCGCGCCCAAAAAGCTGCTTATTTATTTTCAAATTACCCATAACAATCAAAAATTACTGCGCATGTAATGTGCGGTGTTTATTAAGGGTGTCAGACACAAAAAAAAAAAAAAAGACAGCCAAAAAAATTAATATGAAAAAAAATGCTTAAAACTACGCTGATGAATAAACAAAGCCAGAGCGGCAAAAAAAAAAAAAACACTGACATTTCTCACACCTCAACGTTGTCTTTCAATTGTCAACTGTCAAATATGAAATTGCGCTGTGTCATTTTGTGTTATTATTGCCGCCGTCGCCATCATCGTCATCGTCATTAAAACTGTCATGGCAAGGCTCGTATTTTGAATGGAACTCCAACTAAAAAAATTTTTTTCTTAATGCATTACAGGGTGTTAAGTGGGGGAACAAAGAAAAACTGAACAATAAAAAAACATATGTAATTTAAGCAGCAATTTGTCGGGCGACGCATAAAAACACAAATTAAAATACGAAAACAAAAAAAAAATTAACACCTTAAAAATACAAAAATAAAGGGAAATTCTACAAAAATATCGCCTTTGATGTGTGAAAATGCAAGCAGTGCTTATTTACTTGAAGACCATGCCACATAGTAGGGAGTATCTTAAATTAAAATTATATTAAGATTTTCAGCTCAACTTGAATGTTAAAATGTTGAGAGCGGTTATATAGTATATAAAACAAAAAAAGTTATTTCTGAGAAATTTTTTTTCTTTTGCATACAAAACGAAAGTTTTAAGCATTTGATCCACCCTAATTATTTCTTTTGCTTACTGCTGAAATTGTACATAGTTTTTATTAAGCCAACATTAATGCTTGTTGATTACCGCGGCACAATTCGGAAAATTAATTTTCCACTTTGTTGGTTTCTTTTGACGCACTTTTACCGACTTTCTTTTGTTTCTGGGTTTGTATATTTCAATTATATACAAAGAAAAAAATAATTTCAGGTGTGTGTAGCCTTTATACCAACAGTAAGTTTTAATTAAATTTAAGCCATGTTTTACATATTTTAGTAAATTTATTCTTTAAAAAAGAGAAACAATCGCTTTAGTATTCAAACTGTGTTTTTGAGTTTAAAGCTTATAAGCGATTCAATTTGAACAACGAACTCAGTTTGATTTTCATTTATCTCGATTTTTAAAAAATCTTTCATACTAGATTCCATCGCAATTTCGCTAATATCAGCTTTTTGTTTAACATTAGCTGATACTTTTTTATATTTGCTTATTTTACAGCTGTTTAACCCTTCGACGGGCGTATGGGTCTGGCCAGGCCCAATCAGTTTTCAAATTGGTATATCTTTTTTTCTAGGTATTTCTGAGTGATCCCCGTCCATGACTCAAATAAGCTAAGGCAAACGCAATAGAACAGTAAACGATACGTTTGCGATTTATTTTATTTAATTTTAAATTTTTTTCCCAGTCAAGTGCTCATGGGTCTGAGCAGACCCAACCAATTTTATCATACAATATTGAAAAAAATATTGAGTAAGAGGTTGTTTTGGATTATAACGATGATGACGATGTGAAGAAACTTTACACAGAAGATTTTTTTTCCTTTGGATTGAATACTGAATTTCTCAATAATCAACCATCTACATGGGAATCTGATGAGTTAAGCTGGTTTAGCTTTCGTAAATAACACCGCTGTAAGAGGTGTTGCGTTTATGAAAGACTGCAACCCAATTTTGTCAAATGATGGAGAACAAAAACAGCTAATGCTACAAATCGTAAAAAGTATCCTTTTTGAATATAATACAACCTAGCGATATGAATTATTTTTTTCAAAATTTTCTTCAGTTTTGCAAGGGATCCCCCCAAATGGGTTGAGATAGGGGGTAAGTATGTTAGGAAGAAATGTAGGGAAGACCTGATAATACATTTGACCCCTCACTCTAGGAAAGCTATGAATTTTTTTTGAAATTTTCTTCATTTTTGGTGTTTTTTTGTAGGGGGACTCCTAAAAGAGTGGCAGATAGAGGTTAAGTATGTTCGAAAAATATATTGGGGAAGAAAATATAATAGGACCTGGTGATACATATGAACCATCTACGGGTCACTCCGGGGGAGCTATGAATTATTTTTCCAAATTTTCGAAATTTTTTGTGTTTTTGGTATTGGTACACCCAAAAGGGTGGCAAATAGGGGGTAGGTGTGTCAAGAGAAAAGTTTGAGAGGAAAAAAATAATAGAAGTTGGTCTAACATTTTACCACTCCAGAGGCGTCTGAGAAGAGGGGGAGTCAATTTCATAATTTCACAAAAAATAAATTTTTGCAGGGAAGCCCCTCTAAGTGGTTATGATAGGGGGTAAGTATGTTGGGAAAAAATGTTGGGGGAGAAAAAATAATTGGACCTTGTCATACATTTGACCCCTCTAGGGGTAAGCTTCGGGTAGATTTTCGGTAGATTAAGGTTAATTTTTTAGTTTTCAAAACGGTGGCGGGTCCATCAAATGTTTTCTGAAATGGACCAAATTTTACGTGGTTCTTACTGGCACCAATACGAAACTTTTTGTACCCGGAGACGCGAAGTTTAATATTTTAAGCTACCCTAATATATATGGGTCTGGCCAGACTCATGCGCTCTACGTCATCGCCCGTCGGAGGGTTAATAAAGAATTTTTTGACATATATGGAAATATTGAACAACAGCGCTGACAATTCATACCCAAAAATGCTACTCAATTTCGTTCAAAAGCGTATGGACTTAAATGATATATATATATATATAAAAAAAAAGAGCTGATCTTGACTGTTTTTAGACTCCAAATCAAGATAAATATGAATACAAGGTTGAGTTAAGAAGGGAGTTTGCTTCACCCGAGCTCACGGATAACCCTAAACAGTGCTTGATTATGTTATTTAGGTGTGGCTACAGCCCTGGACCATAAGTGGCCTCCAACATGTCTAGTTGTTGAATGGATTTATGCAAGTTTTGTGGGTTACGAAACAAGAGATCTTTTTATATCAATATATGTTTGTATGTACATGACAAAATCCTACTGGGGGCCACTTTATTTTTAGCAGAAATTTATATTTTCTATTTAGTTAGAAGGGTAGCTTTTCCACTATTTAGCGCTGATTATAACACCCAGGTTGCTAAAATATACTTTACTTATTCTATTCCTCTTCACTGTTTTGCTGACTGTTAAAGAACTTGGTCCTACATTTTTTTTACTTCAGTTTGAGTCATTGTTCCAATTCGCTGTTTATACGATTTTACACACGTAATATTAGTATAAAACTCAAAATAGAAAAATGATCCTAAAAGTCTTCCGTAATTGTGGCATCAAGTTGTTGGCTAAGCTTATGCAGAAAATTTACTAGGATGATTTTTTTTATCTGCCGTGCCTTTTTTTGCATTAATGTCATAAATAATTTCTTTTTCACTCTGTAATTAATAATTATTATAATTTAGCTTTTTTAGTAATAGTAATAAAATTTATTTTGGAGCAGTCATAAAATCAGCCATGCATTCTTAAAGCAATTAAATAATATAATGGTTTATAAAAAACCAAAAAAAAAAAAATACTATATTAAACCAATTTCTACTTTAAATTAAAAATTCAATTCAATTCTAGACACGCTTTATACCAAAAACTCATTCAATCGATATTTATAGTGATTATCATCAATAGAAATCTTAACAAATGTGTCGCTGATGTGCATTGTATGCATATTAAAATGTGTTGGGTTTGTTATCGAAAAAAAAAGAAAACAATAAAAAAAATGAAGACTTCTATAGACAACATAAAAAACTTAAAATCTAAAAGGTCTCCGTACACAGATATATTTAATATGCAGCACACAGTAAAACATCAATTGAATTATAACCTGGTAAAATATCACAATGTTGCGTTTTTATGTCGGTTTGTGTGCATTTTTAAATGAAAGAAAAGAAATGAAAAAAAAAAACGTCAAAGTAATAAAAATAAAAATAAAACAATTAATTGACGACAGTAACATTTTTTTTTTTTTATCATCGGATTTGCTGCTATGCCCCTTTTTGAATGGAATATTAAAAATCAATTGAATGCGCACAAATTGATTGTAATCGCATGTCCATTGATGGCTCATAAATCGTATGTGGGGTCTTTGCCATTGCCTGTGATTTTTATGCTGGGCTAGGTATCTTACTTTGTATGCCAAATGGCGCTTGTGCGATTTGAAGAAATTTGCATGCATGAAATCAACAAATTTTAGACCACAATCAAATTCGTATTTTTGAAAGGTGTCAATTGGATGGACTTATGAGATTTATTGCTTTAATGCAAATTTTGCAGTTGCTTTTGAATAAAATTTATTTTATTTTTTTGACACAATTTCTAAAATTGTTTTTTTTTTTTTTTGTATGCTTAAGGAATTATAATCAAAGATGTTATCGAAATATTTTGTTCTTTTTGCGAAAAAAGAAAGCTTTGTATAAAGAAATTATAGTTTTAAAAAAAAAAAATATTTTAAAAAATTCTATAATTATTTTTAATATTACTTTTACGAATATGGATTTCTTCATTTAATGTTGTATCAGATTTTTCTTTAATTCAAATAATTTTACTTGATTTTAATCATAAAATAAAAATTACCAATTCATTATCACTCCAACAGCTAGTGTTATTAGTAACCCAATATCAAATGTCTCACATTACATGCACATCATTAGCGATCGAGTGCAATTGATAAGCCACATCAGTACCCGAATCAAAGTACAAAAGAATACCTACTTATTATGTTGAGCGTAAATGTGGTAGCCTTATTAATGCACCCTGTCAGTTGAAAACAATGGTGTGGATCAAACGAAACAAATCAATGATAAAAATCAAAATTGTGCATAATCAAGCGTAAAGTAACAGCAATAACATCATGAACGAGCGCATAAAGGACTTAAGTGCCCAATGTAGCGCAAAACTTTAAAGATATAAGTCCTGAACATCAAAACAAAGGTTTTTAGCAAAACAATATATTTCACACAAACGAAAAAAAAATATGTTTTATCTCTTGTTATTTTAAAAGATTTAATAAAATACAATAGCGTATCCTATACAAATAGTACTCGTATACTGTATCTCGAGAGCAATGTGCTCTCTCTTGTTGTTTTTTTTTTTTAAACTTGTGATGGTTAATCTTAATTCGTTTATTTGCTTCAAATTACAAAATTGCGTGCGACGATAATGATCAGGTTTCTGTACAATGGGTAGAAAAAGAAATTTCTGGGATAAATTTTTTTAAATGTATTTTGAGCATATCAGAAAATAACTTTATATAGTTAATACTAAAATAGCTGTCTGAGAAGAAACTATACGTTCCACACTTTGGCAGACATTGGTTGAAGTTGCTATATAATATATTTTTGTCAAGCTTACCCATACTCAAATCAAATTATACTGAGCAAAGTTCTGCGAGCTTTTTATTGTGGCCAAAACCGTTTTTAGACTTTGTGGGGCCCAAGGCCAATAAGGAGCCGCTACTAAAAAATCTCATGTTCAAATGATTGATTGATGTGCAAACACAAAACGGTTTTGCTATTCCCATGTTGGGGCCCTTAGAGGTAGTCTCAGCCTGCCTTAATAAATTATAATGTTGGGACCATAGCCGCGTAGAACCTTGCCAAAAGACGACAAGCAGGCCAATTTCAACTTCATTGTACTTTACTGTGTAAAAAGTTTGGGGTATTGAGTTTTCTTCAATTGCTGATGTGTGCTGCGCTCTAAATTCCACCAGAAGGACAACGATAAATAAAGAATGTCATATATGGGACGTTCTTTTACAAACCGAACGAAATTTGACAAAAATTGATCGACACATTTTTGATTTGGCTGAAATTTTCTTAGCTTTACAATGAAATTAATCTCAATTCAAAATAAACGGAGTTATAAATTTTTTAAAGTGAATCTTCAAGCCAAAAATCGCGAAATTCTCATAGTTTAATAGTAATAAAAATATGCCCATTAAAAAAAAATATGTTTTCGATAGGAAATTTAATGTAGAACACGATGGTTGCATTAAAAATTTGATGCAGGGTGGGGGAAATTCTTAAAAATCAATTTAAGCAATTTAATTGTTTATAAAAATATTAATTTGTTAATAATTTAAAAAAAAAAATATTTTTTTATTAAATATAAGCTTTGAAATGACAATAAAATCAATTTTCTAGCTTTAACAGAACCGGAGTTATGAATTTTTGAAAGTGAGCCTTCAAGCCAAAAATCACGAAATTTTCAAAATTTGACTTCGCTCTATTTTGAAAAAAAAAAAATATTTTTTAAAAAATCCTCGAATACATATCTCTTCTTTTTCGATACAGAACCCATAAAAAAAATTTCAGCCAAATCAAAAATGTGTCATCCGAAAAGTGTGACTGTCCCATATGTCACATGAAGTGCTTGCGTTAGAATGTCCCCCCAAAAAAGGCCACACATTTGGATGGACAACTCATTGATTTTGCATCACGACAATATATATTGTGATTCAATTGAGAAATTTCCAATCATATCAAAACGAAGGCATTTTAAGGTAGTCTGAAGCCTAGTTAGTTTGCCTAAAACATAATAAAATAATTAAGAGTGAAAGTGTAAATGAAGTTTAGGTACAGATAATGTGCATTATATTTTCAGATGTACTTTTAACAGATTTTGTAAAAGCACCACCATTATCTTTTCAAATATCGATTAAGATAGAACTGACTGAATATAACTCGTTTGGAAATTAAAGAACTTCTCCATCGAACGAATGTTTTTTGATAATCATTTTTACACCATAAAAACATCAAAATTAGATATAAGAACTGAATGTACTCAAGCACTTCTCTTTATTTTTATTAAATAATTATTTGACCCACTGTGTTGCCACGCAAGAAAAATCCTTAATCCTGGCAACGAGTTTGCAATTTCAAAAATTTTCATTTTCTGCTTGTTGCTGTCTAGGGTGCAACGTTTCCCTAAAATAAATTCAACAAAATTTTGGTTTGATGCTATCCATCAAATTGTAATTTGCACTTCAAAAAAAAAAAAAAAAAAATTATACCAAAATAACAACAAACCGAAAGGCGCGCGTTGGTAAAAACTGTAATCCTTGCAATCCTCCTCTGTCTGTCAGTCGACTTGTCTGTCAATTTTGTGCTAGTTTTCTGTTATCTGTCTAACCGTTTGGTTGTCTGTCAACCATTGTTTTGTCAGTTGTTGTTTTTGATGCTGCTGCTGCTGCTGCTTATTTAATGCAACAACAATGATTTCATTTTCAATTTGATTTCAATTGCGTCTGAAGATTTGTATCGTATTATATTTGATGTTGAAAGGGAAGTTTAGCTCAGGCTGCATGCAGTACTCATAGTTGTTGATAGACGTTATTGTTAGCATCCAGCCATCCATCCATCCCTTGTCTGTCAATAAGATGGTCTTATTTGAAAACTTAAGATTTAAGTAAACTGATTTTATGTTGATCAGCTGTAGAATTAAAAAAAACGTTAATTTCTTTTGTTTCTTTTTGTCATTTAACTTATTTTGTTTAAAGGAAAGGCTGCTTAGCAAGGTGAGAAAACTGTTGAGCCTTGAAAGAGGACAATTTTGTTGATGAAAGAAGATTTTTATATTTTATATATTTTTTATAGTAGAGTTTCTGACTAACTTCTGGTGCATTCTCCTATAAACTTTGAGCGATATTGTTTTTTGAACGACTTATTATATAATTTCGAGTTTTTACTTCAAATTTTTCAATCACTTAATGACAATATTTAAGTTAAGCCGCACCCATAAAAGTAAATACCATCATATCATTTATGAATTTAAATTTAAATGAAACTACAAAAAAAAAAAAAATAATAAAAATCAAAAAATTAAAGCTTCTTATAAATGCAAAGCTGCATAATCCGCTATATGCTGCGCGCATGCGTGTGGTATTTAAAACGTCGCCGTAAATGTTCGCTTCATTGACATTAAATCCAAAGTGGTGCCAACTATGGTCTAATGATACTTCATTAAATGATGATATTTTATTTGTTTTAACTCAAGTGCTTAAATGCGTATAGTATTGGTTGATTTCAGCGCTCACTGAACCATTCATGCAGCAAGTTAACCCATTAGCAATAAACAGAAAACTTTTCTCAAAGTTATGTCAGCTCTGCTTGTTTGGACATTTCAGCCTTCACAAAACTTCATAGTTTTTGAGTCACTCAATTTTATATGTACTGAAATTTTGAATTATTTCTATTCAGCAGCTACAGCTTACGATTTCACATAACTTTTTATAGCAAAGTCTCGTCATTTAACTTATGAGAGGAAGAATTTCAAAAGATATATTATTTTGATGGGTTTCAAACTGCGACCACTAGCGTAATAGAGAGATATGCTAACCACTGAGCCACTGGTTGGCTACTGAGCTCCTGAAACTAAGACTCATATCAAAACGTTTAATTTACAATGGGTTAATATAATACAAAAAAAATTCGTGTGTGGCCTAAACAAAGAAGCGCAACTATTTACCATTCAACTAACCAGCCGACGACCAATCGACCCTCCAACCAAACAATCGACCAGTCATTCAATATGTCTTTCAATCATTCATTCATTCAGCCATACAGGCGCATGTATTTAAATTTTAAATATTTTTTTTTTTATTTTATTTTTTATTTCTGTTATGATTTGTAGCCGTTGTTATTGCTGCTGTTAACCACTGCATGTACACACAATGTGAAAAGTTAGTCAAGCATTTGCCTGCCGCTGTTTTGTTTTTTGTATGCTCAGCACAAATATTTGCATTTCACTGGAGGAGCAGAGTTTTTTCGGTTACGTTCGATTGATTGCATGCACCACGCATCGCTTGTAAAGTAGTTGCGGTATTAACTCGGTGGCATTTAGTTGATAAGTGTTTGAGAAATGTTAACCCAATGTGAACAGTTGGTGCTTTAAGGCAGCAGTGCTATGAAATTTGATTTTAATTTAGAATGCTTTCTAATAAATTTTTGTTAAAAAATCTTTCAGAAATTGATGCAATTGGCGACTGCCTATTATAATACAATTTCTTATAAATTATTGCCTTACAAAAATGGGTTAAGCCTTCCTTTAACTCTCTGATTGACTATTTAACATAGTGTACATCGATCATTCATACAGACATCAGTCAGCTAAATGCGTCACATAAATTTACATAATATTTTCTTGACTTTTGCTTGATTGCATTTTATTCCATATGATTTGACTTTGAATGGTTGCGAGTCAAACATTTTATTAAATTTGTTTGTTTTTATTACATGCCAGCGCGTTTGCATTTTGTTCGATTTAAAATTTTATTTGTTTTTTGTGCTCTTGCATTTATTAACATCAAATTGTTTGAAAATTGGTGGCGCCTCAGTGCATGGATGCGCATTGCATTTGGATGTGAATATTTTCAGGCAGAAAGAAAAAAAAAAAACAAAATTTATACTGAGTTTCGTATGCAAAACGCATAAATCAAGCGCAGTTGTGAATATTTGATTTTTTCGACAACCAGTTGTTCGAAGAATTGTCAGACCAAAAGCTACAATAATTCTAAGCAATTAGTAGTTCATTATGTGTATAGCTACAGCGCTAATAGCACGCAATCAAAAAAAAAAGAATAGCAAGTGAGGACAGGCACTCGCGGCGTGATACGTGAGCTAAATTGAGAAATGTTGCATAAGTTGAGAGATGTTGAACGAATCGAAAAAAGCCGTAAAAAACTTAAAAGAGCTTGAAAGTTGATTGCACAAAGTTGAAAAACCCGAAAAATTTTTTAAAAATCTAAGTAAGTTTAAGAAGCTTGAGAAAGTATAAAGGAATTAAGGAATCCCAAAAGGTTGAACTTTATCAAAGTGTCGAAAGAATTTGATGAAGTTTGAAGGAAGCGAAAGAAATCATAGAAGGCTGCAAATGTCAAATATAATCGATATTTTGAATTTTTATTTTTTTCAATCAAAAATAATTGTTTTATTGGATTTTTATTTTTTCAATCAAAAGTAATCAAAAATTAAATTAAAAATAACGATTAGTGTTGATCGAAAAAAATAGAAATCCAAAATATCGATGATTTCTGATCAAAATGAATAAAAGTCCAAAACAATTATTTCTGATCGAAAAGAATAGAAATTTAATGTAACGATTATTTTTGATCGAAAAGAATAGAAATCAGATGTAACGATTATTTTTGATCAAAAAAAAATAGAAATGCAAAATTACGATTATTTCTAATCGAAAAGAATAAAAATCCAATGTAACGATTATTTTTGATCGAAAAAAATATAAATCTAAAATAGCGATAATTATTGATAGAAAAATTAAAAACCCAATATAACGATTATTTTTTATCGAAAAAAATATATATCTAAAATAACGATTATTTTTGATCGAAAAAACAAATATTCAATATAACGATTATTTTGGATCGATCCAAAATAACGATTATGATTGACCGAAAAGAATAGAAATTCAAAATAACGATTATTTATGATCGAAAAAAGTTTAAATCCAAAATATCGATTATGCAGTGATTTCAATCATAAAATTCATAATCGTTACGATCCCTGTCGAAAAATGTTGAAAGAAATTGATAAAATAAAAAAAAGTTGTAAACGCTGAAGAAGTCGAAAAAAGTTGAAAGTATCGAAAAAAAGTTGAAGAAGGCTGTTTTATAAGTGTCAACAAAGATATTGACACATCAGAAATATTCGGGCTTGAAATGTTCCTCAATTTGGCTGCAATCATGTCAAATGTGTTCCCAAGTAAAAATAAAAAGATTGAACTACAAAAAAAGCCCAAAAAATCTACCCTTTACCAGAGCGCATTAAATTCAGTCAAAATTTATAATCACCAAGTACCTTTAGAACTAAGCTAATTAAAGACAAACTACTTGCAAATTAATTAAGTATCAAAAAGTAAATTGATACTCATACAAAATTCTCACCCCAAATGAAAAGTGGCAGATGGTATGACAAGGGTCGTCATTCGGTTTTGTTTTGCTGCTACGATTTTACGCTCGATTCCATTCATTGGTGTAAATCTGCCACTCAACTTAAGGTTATTGTATAACAATTTTAGGTATAGCAAAGTCTACTGACAGGCAGTCAGGCAAAATACAAAGTGTCAAATAACTCAAATGTATACCGGAAAATACTCAGCTTAGTAAATACAAGACCTTACTACCTATTACTCTACCGCATACACTTCAGTCAATGAAACAAAACCTCAGAGGTAGAGTGTGCGATTTCTGTCATTAGGCATCAAATTTGTTGGGGCGTGTTAAACCTTCCAAATGTGATTAAGCAACTGTCAGTGTGTTGTCAGTTAGTCAGTCAACTTGAAGAGTTTGAAAGAAAAAAAAAAAAACGTCATTTGTTTTGCAAATGAGGTTTTTGTGAGGTTTTTGGTTGAAAGAAGGTTCTATAGGACATAAATATGACAGACAGGATGCGCTTGCAACCTGAAAATTGATAGCCAATTTCTTTTTTGCTTTTGGTCAGATCGCTGTTATGCTGGTAGCAACTACGAGCTGTGATTTTAGTGTTGTGCCTGTATTTTTTTTTTAACTTGACCACATGTCAATGAAATGTAATACTTGGTTTTAAGTGGCATATCAAGGATATCAGTTATATGACATAAAGCAAATTATGGCACTTAATTATTAAGATATAGCTATTTTACAAATATCCTCGGAAGTCATAAATGAAACTTTTTTAGTTGTAATATGACCTATATTTATATATATATATATGCAGAAAATGATTGCAAGATCAGTGCAATACATGTCATCTATCAAAAGTTCTCCGCAAAGTTTCTAGAAATTTTAGCGAATTGCCAAAGATGTGTGAAGTTCTCGTTATCTTCGAGGAAGATAAGCAGCGGCATTAAAAAGGTGTGGTTGAAAAGCAAACAAATTAGATTTTTATCTAACTATTCAAAGACCCTTAAATCTATGTATTTCTTATGTTTCATATCATGTATATGTATGTATGCAATCATTGTATATATATGCAATCATTGTATATATGCAATCAAAAATACACATAGCAGCATAATAAGCACATCAGCTTATTTGACATTTTGCTGTCAAAAAAAAAAAAACACATGGGGATAAAAATGCTAAAAACAACATAGCATTTATTATAAATAAACAATAAAAAAAAATTTAAATTTCAAAATCATTTTAGCATAAAATCAGTAAAGCATTGTAACGACGCATAGCATCAGCTTAACACGCATGACTTAAACTGTCATCACTAGCAGCACAAAACCTTTGCGGCTTTTGCTGTGCCCTATTTTTTAAGAGCATTTACCCAAAGGTGACATCAGGCGCTCTTACCAAAAGGAATTCAATGACAATTTAAAATGTATAGTAAAATAAACAATACAAAATAAATCCTCCAAAGGATAAGCCAGCCAACTTTTCATTGATTTCCTGCTACCCGTACATACATGCACAATGTCAACATGTCAACCTTTAGTTGACATTTGATGACAAAATGTCAAAAAATTTAAA
Source organism: Meiosimyza platycephala (assembly GCA_963662105.1). Taxonomy (NCBI): domain Eukaryota; kingdom Metazoa; phylum Arthropoda; class Insecta; order Diptera; family Lauxaniidae; genus Meiosimyza; species Meiosimyza platycephala. Next base: position 93,497,513 of record OY759210.1, read on the forward strand.
TATTTTGCTTTGAGAATTGTCTGTTTCAAGGTATTTATAAAAGAAAATTCTAAAGAACAATTTTACAGTGGCTTAAGACCCATCGTTTGTTTTTTTACTTTAAATATTAAATTTTATTTTAGTGTTTTTGAAATGTCATTACTATGTCAATAAAGTGAAAAAAGGCAGAAATTGAAAATAATTTGACATTTTGCATATTGACGTGATTTTGTTTGGTTTTTGTTACCAATTCTAATCCCACCGCTGTTGTTTGCTCAAATCAATGTAAATATTTGTTTAGGTTAATTGGAAAGTGGGTTTTTGGCTTATGAAACAGGAACTTATAACCGAAAGTATATTCGTTTTGTTGTCTTAAATAATATTTCTTTTGAAAAAAAAAAACTATAGTGTTATATTTAGACAGGACTAAAACGCTACTAGATGCACAAAAGCACGAGTGGGCTCAATTTGTAATACTACACAATATTGTTTTGTTATCACATACATATGAAATCTACAAAAATGATTTGATGATTTGCAATTGAAAATTTTCGAGAGAAAAATGTTGCCACAATGAAATCATATAAGAAATCTGTTCTTCCCCTACGTATTTTGAATTCCAAGGTAAAACCAAAATGCTGGTCAAATCACTAAGTATTAAAATTAATTTACATAAAATTTATTGCCAAAAAGTTCTCTGAAACAGTAACTTTCCCTCTTATATAATATAATAAAAATTTAAGTTATTGCAAAGTACAGTATAATCTCGATAATCCGGACAATCAAAAAACTTGTAGTGTCCGAATTACCAATATGTTCGGATTACCAAGATAAAAAAAAAATCGGAAAAGATACTACTGAGCTTCTTAATTAAATTAATTTTTAAAAAATTCAAAATATTTATGCTTTAAAAATTTATTTTTATTGTTCAATCAACATTTTTAGTGAGTTTGAAAAAAGAATTCAAAATTTTCATTTGTTGAAACAATCATTTTTCTTTTGTATGCAACATCTTTCAGACCAACAAGTTTTAAAATGTCTCGACAGTAAAATCCTGCTCTTCTGAACATTTACATAATTTACGTATTAAACGCGGATATAGCTTGAGAGCGTCGAATTATTGGATCTTGATTTTCATTTTCATCGTGATCGCTGCTCTCGATATCGTCTTCTTCAATTGCATCGTCAATAAATTCTGTGTCCTAATTCAATCACTCATCAATTTCCTTTTCATTTTATACATACATCCGGGGATATTTCGTCGAGTTACTGGAGCGTAAAATTGCGAGAGGCAGATCATCATCTGAATCCCATTCAAAGTCTGATAATGATTTGGGATTGCTAGTTTAATTGTCTAGAATGAGAAGTGCTTTGGTTGACATATTTTTTCTCTTTTAAGTAGCGTCTTACTTGTTTAACAAATGATTTTTCAAACTAATTTTTAAACAAAAGTTCAATCAACCAAGCATTTTTTGTGTTTATCAAATAGAAAATGCTGAATCGCGGTAAAAAATAGCAGACAAAAATAATTCAAAAAAAAAAATGTCCGGATTTAAGAGGTAAATAAAAAGCGTGTTGTTCGGACTACAGAGTCTACAAAAGAAAGCAATCGGGTGTCCGGATTACCGCGTTGTCCGAATTACCAAGATTGTACTGTAACTTTAATTTATATAAATATATATGATATTCCTCACTTTTTAAATTATATTTCCCACAGCAATGCGTTTTAGGTGGTATGGAACTAATTACACGATATCATTTACCAATGCTCTTAGTAATGGTACAAAATATGGAAATATGGATGGAAATTGAGGTCTCCAATTTGGTTGTGGGCAGTATCGGATTGGTCGATGAATTAACATCAATCATTTTAACATAAATTTGACCATTTTTGCTCCACAATTTTTCAAAATTGATAAAACATAAAAAATGTAATTTTAATTTTTTTTTTTCTCTCAGTAAATGTCAATTCAACGAAATAAGTTGTCAGCTGATAAAATTAGTAAGATTTTTGAAAAACATTATTTTTCAACATCTTCTCTTCTATATGTTAGCGATATTTTGAGTTAAACTTGAAAATTGACAAAATTTTTATGAAAATAAAAGCAGTAGTTTTCAATAAAACCGTCAAATAATTTTAGTGTTTCGTAGATGAAACATATGAAAACCGTTTATGTTATTTTCATTACTTTTTTTTGTGTAATTTCCGGGACAACTAATCCAGGTCTGTGAATCATTTGTAAAATATTTTGGCCGAACGTCATGAATATCTTTGGAAAATGACAAGCTAAGAACCTGTTCTAAAGCAAATAGGGAAAATAAAGTGGAAGTGCATCGGCCACACCATTAGAAAGTCGACTGAAAACATCACCAGAATGTCCCTAGATTGGAAGCCTTAAGGAAGCAGAGGTCGTGGGCTCGCAAAAAACACCTGGAGGAGGGCAGTTACCCGTGAATTGGGTAATTGTAACCTAACTTGAGAAAATGTCTAAATTGTAGCTATGAATCGTATTAGATGGAAATGTCACGTTGAAGCCCTACGCTCCGAAATAGATTAGAAAGAAAACAAAAAAAAAAATTTTTTGTGGCATCAATTTCGATAGAAAATTCTATTACTCATTTGTTTCAAAAGTATTATTTTTTCATCATATCTTTTTTACTTCAGCTTAATAAAATCTGCATTAACAATTATCCTTAATCCACTTGAGCACATAATTGCCACTCTAGAACTTTCAGTACTGATAGTCGTTAAGCAAGAGAGCAACAATAATGTTAACGTGAAGTATTTTTCAATTGTCATTGCCAATACAGGAAGTAACTCACACCTCTCTGCGAGTGCTACTTCACTTTTATTTATTTTAAATTTGAAAATTGTTTTTTTTGAATTTTTTTTTTTTTCTTTATAAATTAAATGTTTGTTTTTTCTGGCTTCATCCCCTTTTGCCAAAAAAAAAAGAACAATTACTAAAAATACCATTCTAAATAGATATGTATGTGAGATAACAACCACCAATGCTAACAAGCAGCCTTATAACACAAGAGATGGTATTTTACTCGAGATATATCCACTTTGACGTTATTTCTCAAATTTTTTTAATTCAGAATTTTGGCTTGTCTGTTTTTTTGTTTAACAAAATGAACGTTTTAGACGTTGAAGACGTTATTTAAATCACTCTTAAAGTATACCAGATATAATATATAAAGCAGATGGTACGTTCAATTTTGCGTTTTCGATCTCTTTAAGCTCTTTTTTAGTGTATAGACCAATTTGTAAATATTATTTTTTGAAAAAACTCATAAAATTTAAATTTTTCGTCTGTTTGCACAAAGATGTAAGCCAAAGCAAAATTTTCCCATTGCAATTCAAAATTAAGGCTCTTCTTGAAAAATCATTAAAAATATCGATACATAAAAATTTTAGCAAATTAAAATTTCAAAAAAACTCAAAACTTCAATATATTACTACACATGACATCGCTATTATCGCGCATAAGGGATATTTCTTTCACAATCTACACAAACATACATATGTACGTGCTATGCAAACAATAACTTGCAATTTCGTTCCAAAAAAGGATGTGCTCCTTTTTTTTTATTGTCACATGCTCATACGATTAGTTAAGTGGCTGCATCATTGTTTATTTTTGGCTATACAAAATTGTCTATCTCCATACATACGTTGCTTTGCAAGGAGCGTGTGTGTCCTTTTGTAAGCACTCATATTTATTTTCTTTTATGGGTGCATGTGAACATTTTTTATGGGTTTCACTATGAAAACTATGCTTTAGCATTTGGGAAATTCATTTGTTATTCCTTTGAACTGCATTTGTTTATATTTATTTAGGTTGATTTTTGCTGACAACTGTTTATTTATTTTCTATTCAGTTTCAACATTTTAATTTAAATGGAAGTGTTTCGTTGCACATTTAAGTGATACCTCTTGAAATTGCTAAACGAATGCTTTGGATTTTCAAAAAAAAAAAATAATAATAATAAGGATAAGGGACTTGAAGCATTGACTGCCTGAGCATTATTCAACAATAACAAGTTTCACCAACGCTAGTGGTCACGTATGTGGTCTACAACTTCTAATTAAGTGAAATTTGATACTAAAAACTTCTTTCTCTTTCAGAAACTCAATTTGATTTGTATGGAGACCTGTATAATAAATTTCGATTTACGATATTTCAGAGAAAAAGAAAGATATTGATTTAGATCAAAATGTATTTTGAATAGAAAAAGTAGATCATTTGAACCCAATTGATGGTTTCATAAATAAAAATTACCTTTCGATGCAAAACCTTCAAACTGTGATATTCGCACTTTAAGGATAGCATATCTAGAAAACGAAAACCGCTGCAGAAATTCTGACCTCGGATTCAGCGATTCAAAAATCTTCGTATATTTTGGTTTTAGATACTTAAGTCTGTCGGACTGTGTAATCAACCAAATTGCATATTTTTTGTTTCAGGATTTTCGAAAATATTGTCTACAGGAATGTCCTTAAAATCAATCATATTTTTATTTTCAAGCTTGGTGTCAAAACTCAATATTAGTTAATATAGGTATAAGTAAAATTTTCTACTTCCGGAAGCAATAACTCGCACGTAGTTGTATTTCTATTACAATATTAAATAAGAAAGGGTTAACATACCTATCTACATATATCAGCCAATTCCATAGAACTGCTAACAAAAGTGTGACTTTATTACACATAAATATAAGATGACATTACAAAACAACTGCTGCACATAATTATGTGGCCCAAATTCTAAGAAATTAACAAATGTTTAAATAATTTTTAAGTAAAAACAATAGGGGTATGTATCTACATGCATGCTACAAAAATGAATTAAACTACTTTCAGTAGTAGTTTCTAGTTAAAAGAAGAGATAAAAAAAAAACATCGTCGCTATAGGTAAGCAAATTTCATTGAGAACACATTTTGTAGGTATCATCCAAGAAAAATTGGTAACCACAAGCACGTAAAAGACAAATTAAATAAGTTTATGTTTTTAATTTTCCTTCAAGCAGCAACCATGTTTGCATAATAAAAGAAGTTGTGAGCATAGCTTATAAATTCAACTATATAGTTTTAAAGATAACTTGTTAGTTATCACACTGTCTGCGATCAGTAACACGCAACAATCATTAAAATCGACAATAAAAAGCAATTCGGCATTTTAGATGATAAACTTTTTATGGCATGATTTAAAGGATAATAAAAAAAAAAATCATCAAACGTTGTACTATTTAAAGTTATCATGAAAAATAATTAAATTCAGTTCGCACCTGCATTGCACTTTATATCGATAGTATAATTCAATTGATGTCCTGTGAGAAAAAGAAGCAACAAATTTTATTTCATTATGGTTAACAATGTTCAGTGTTTTTATGTAGGCTGTGCTCATGTTACTTTGATTGGTATGCATTTGCTGCTTAGGTTTTTTAGTTATAAAGCAGTAATCCTTTTAAAATGTGGCCAGATGTAAGATGGTTTTTTTTTTTGTTGATCAAAAATATTTATGAACAATAATTTAAACGAAATATCTACAATTTAAGCCAAAAAATGTCCCATTTTTTAATTTATATAATAAAGATAGCATCCTAAAAGTATGAAATGTAAATTATTCACAATGACACGCTACTAAGCGCCCTTTTTTGTATCACGATTCGTCTCTTTTTGTCTCAAATTTTCAAGCCGAAAAATATGCTAGCACAATTTTTATATTTTTTAATCCATTAAACGCAGGTTAGATGTTTTTGTTTTCATTTGAAATATAATAGCAAATTTTCAGGCTTGAAAATTAGAGAAGAAACGAGACGAATCGTGATACTTAAAGAGGCGCTAAGAGTATAAGACGTTTAAAATAGCTTTTTTTTTGTTGCATGCTTTTAGGCTTAATTAAATTGATAACGTGGAAGTGTTAGTCCTGTAAAGATCCAACTAACCTACTCAGACCAAATATATAGTTGCACGTAATATTTAGTTAAATGCTCTTGTTGAAATAATATGATTTCATAATGAAACTGAGGGACTAACCAATACTAAAATGCCTAACGTCATTTAGTTCAGCTAATCGCGGACCGAATCAAGTGTTTTTTGTCGTATCCTGGGAAGTATGGAGTTTAGTATTTTCCTCCTTTTAAACATCAGCACAGGATCTACAGAAGTCAAAAGAGCAAACTTCTAGTTTTACCGAATGAGACTGTAGCTTTTTACTACAGCAGCAACTTTTGAGACACTCTGTCTGGTACAGAATTATATTCCGGTCCGATTTACCGGAATGATTTGGTGAGATCTGGCGGGAAACCCAGCCCCCCTCCCTCCCGTAAGATTTAAATTATAATTTTTAATGTATATTCTATGCATTCAAAAGTTGACGTGAGGTTTTCCTTGACCCCCTCCCCCCCTATTTTAGCTCATGGACGTCCTCTTATCATGTGCCATGCTAACCGAATTAAGCATATTTTGTTTGCAACAACAGCAAAGCCACAAAAGTTCATTAGCTTTGAAGTTCCCATTATTGTCCCTATGATCAGGTACTTAGCTTAGATGAATACTGAGTCATCTAATGAAGAGACGTGTAGTAGGTTAGCATCATCATCTAGCTTGGGAAAATTGATTCTAGAGACTTTACAGCAGTTTGGTTTTCTGTGCAAATATTCATATCACTTGCCTTTGTCACCAAAGATGATACTTGTTTCCTCGCTATAACATCTGGCTGGAAAACTTTTTGATAGTTTGGCAATCTTGTAGCAATTCCTAACTTCAAATGTTAGACTAAATACCATACCCCATCTTAATTAAATTTTGCTTGGCAACCTTCAGCTTGGAATCTTTCTAGCCTTTATAAAAAAAAATATAAAAATAGAAACTATAGTAAGTAATATTCCCCAATTTCAAGTATTTCGTAAAAGTTTTTTTTTTCCAAAAAACAAAAAACAATTGGCCACACTGAATTTACCAAACCGTGAAATTATCAGACAATCTTTTTTTAGAATAACACTTTTAATTTTCACTCCATGCAGTACCTATACTTGGACTCTCTGCTATATTTCTGCTGCTTTTGTTTTTGTGCATCCAATTACTTGAATCTCTAGATGACATAAAACCTTTCTTCTTCTGTTATTATTTCGAGTTTTCTATATCAAGCTATAGAAAAGAAAAATAATGAAACCCTGTTAAATGAAGAAACTAAAGCAACTGGTTTTTTTTTTTGGTTGCTCACATTCACACTGGTTAACAAAAGCAGTACGTTTTCAAATTTATGACATCCTTTTTTTTCTACTTTTTCTATAGAGTCGTAGCTGCTTCTAAGATAAACATCTACATGCTACCACAAAACAAATTTTTTTTTTTTTGCTGTTCGTTTTGTTAAGCTGTTCAGTCAAAGTTTTTCTATGGTTTCAGTATTTCCAGTAATTTTGTCTATGTGACCATTAAAACCATGCCCAACTTCTTAATAAATAGTAACTGAGGGTATCAATTTCTGTTGTGATAAATTTTGTATTTTTTTTCAAATATCGCTATGTTTTTTTTTTTAGTATGAAGTGGGGTAAATATGCATTCAGTAGATATTTTTATAGTCATATGTTAAATTGATATTTTGACTGTCTCAGCTCAACAGCCTTTCTTATAATATTATTAACTTATTTGTTATTTTGGTACTAATTTCTTTAAACTGTAAGCAAATTAATTGCAGCAGTGTAAGACTCCTAAGCTAACTCTTTCTTAATGTGAAATTGCTTATTTAAAATAAAAATCCCGCAGTTAACATCTGCCCCTAGCTAGAAATTATCCACAAATCACCCTACAACACATGCAATCTGTTTTCACTTATTCTTACACTACTTTTACCACGTAGTCCATTGTTTTGTCTGTTGTTGGCTTGAATTTTATTGTTCTAATCTTTTTCATATATCCTTTACGCAAAAGATTGTCTCTTAGCGATAACTCACAGGATATACAATGTGTTAATTGAACCATAAGCGTAACCATAAATGGATTTTTTTATGTTTCTCTCTCTCTACTTATGGTTTTTATGACACAAAAGGATCATTCGCTGCGACTTATTATTTTTGAATTTTTTATTTTCATGTTACTGTTTGTAAAGGAGATTTTCTTCCCTTGCCACTATTATCGTTTATAAATTTGCCATGCAGTTGTCTACGCAGGTTCTTACAATAGTGTTGCACAACTTAAGTTTCAAAACAATACTTTGCGGTGAACCAATGATGTATTGTTTCTATTTAAGCTGCGTAAACTGAATATTTTGAAAATTTCTATTTCGTAGAATTTTTTGATTATTTTTGAAAAAAAAATATTTTGCTGAAAATTACGCACATGCGAAAAATCTTAAAAAACTTTAACGCACGCAATTTTATGAGTAGCGTGCTAATGCTTTAATTATGCCTCGCATAAAAAGTTCGTGTTTGAAGTCTTTTAGAAAACCTAAGCTCGTACCGTTATTTAAAAACTTACCCAGAAACGTTTAGCATTTTATAATACCACAAAAACTATAAGCCACACAACCGAAAACAGAGCCCCAACTATTGCTTCATATGAAAAATAGCATGATATTAAATTATCGCATACACATAATTAAAAGGTGGTACCAAATAAAATGCCTTTTAAGTAAACCACATGCTATTTTCAAGGATAACAAAAAATACAAACGAAATTATTATCCTAACAACAAAAAAAAAAAACAAAAAACTAAACTCTAATCACCAAATTTTGGCCCTGTAATTATGAGGCCTTAATTTCTTATAGTTTTTCGCTAGAAGGCGCTTAGAAAGAAATTCAAAAACTAAAAAAAAATTCATAGCTGTAAGCTAACAAAATACTCAATCTCAATTAAATGACGGATAAATGTTAAACAAAACTACAACAACAATAGCAAAAACATATAATTATATCGATATAATCGACAGAGGCCACATAAAAGGCGGCACATTTAGTGTCTCGTTTTGGCAGTCGAAGGCCGATTGATCGGCGCGTTGTTAAGATGTTGATGATGGTACTCATACCACTCATGTCAGAAGTGTAACCCCAATATGATTTAAAATCAAAAAAATAAAATTTCACATTAACAATGAAAACCGTTTAGGCAGCTAACGACTTGGCTGTTATAATTTACTTTTTCTTTTTTTTTCTGCATTTTGTTATGTTTTGGGTTCACCACTCACTAATTTGACGAATGCCCTCGAAACAAATTTTTAACGGGAGTAATAATATAAAGCTGGTAGTATAGTACTTTATGTTTTTGATCTATGAAATAAATTTAATAGTTGCTTTCTATAAAAAGTTTTGGTGGTGCAACTTTTTGTTTGTGATTTTTCAAAAACTGATGCAAAAAAAAAAAATATTTAACTTTAAAAAATAAAAAAAAGTTTGTAATAACCTGCCTTAGCACAAATATGTTGTTTTAAAAAATAAATTATTAAAATCCTTTCATACATTTACTTGAATAATACATAGCCGCTTCTTCAGACTTTCCTACTTTCATCAGAAAAATATCAAAAAAATGCTATAAAAAAAAATTAAGTCACATCATGGCTTAAGACAAAAATATGTTTAACAACAACAGCACAATAATCAAAGCAACCAGGAAGGTAGCATTTAGCTATGTTTTTTCTTTTCTTTTTTTTATCATTTTTTGAGATGCATAAGATTTCGTGCACAAAACGGCGCCTCAAAAAATTTTAACAAATTAATATTAAATTACAGCAGTTTCCGACAAACTCGGCATCCATTTGGATCCTTTTGTAATGAAATATATAGTTGAGACAGCAGAGAGAAGGTAAACCAATTCAACAGAGAGTTGGGGTCCAAATGCTGTCGTTTATAGTTTGCTGTGATGAAAATTGATGATGATCGTCATTATCATCAATATGGGTAGGCGAGAAATTAACATCAACAAAATGTCAGTCTGTCAGAATTTTTTTTTTCTTTATTTTTTCTTCAACCGTTTGTCTTTGTTTTGCTTTAATATAAAATCAACAACAGACAGTCACTAACACAGTTAAATGAATAAACAGTGAGACAGATAGATAGACGGAAGGAAGAATTAACGAGTTATTTTTATGAATGGTTTCAATGGCGCCAAATGCTCATCAGTGATTAAGGGCACGAATTTTTGTTTTGTATTGCTTAAGGTTTCCTTTTGATTTTTAAGCCTTTCATGTTAGCGTTAACAAATTAAAGGATAATAAGTCGGGCGGACATTGGTTTAGGTTTTTGTTTTTTTTTTTTTTTTTGTAATTACTATGTGTCAGCTGAATGGGTTTCGTTTTATTTATTATACTTAATATTCCTTCAATGTTTTTTTTAAAAGTGTTCTTGGTATCAAATTTGTTATTTTGGTGAAATTGTAGAAAAAAAAAGAAAAAATGAAAGGCATAACATACAAGGGAATTAAAAAGTGGTTTTTGTTTCATAAACTTTTTAACTGTGTTCAGAAATCGCTGTTGGCTACTAATTTTCAAATTTCCCATATTGGGAACAAAATTCTCGCATTCATAAATTCATAAACTCTATGAATTTTGTCATAAGTGCTTAGAAAAAAAGACTTAACAGAGATTTTAAAATTTCCTCTTCTGTGAAATTGCATATTTACTTACAAAAATTCATGAATGGAAGATTGTTGTATTAAGGGTATTTTTTCCAAAGAAGCTGCTTTAAAAATTTCCCTAAACAGTAATTTTTTCTTTGTACAATTACACTGTGGAACAAATTTTTTTTTTGCAAAAGTCTACGCTGCGGGGTGAAAATATAGGCCAAAACAAGAAACCATCTTTGTCAGTTTGTACAAGTTGGCTCGAATTTTCGAGAAATGGGCATTTGAATTTTGCACCTCGATTCATGTGATTTTTTCGATATATCTCGTAAGCAAACTGAGTTTTATTGCATCTGGTGGTGAGGTTTTGTTTGTCTCTTCAATATCTACAACTTTTACCAGCACGTCAGTCATTGTCATTTACGACAATTTAGAGCACAAAACTCCCAAAAAAAGTAAATTTTTTTTCGGTAAGAAAGGGTTAATGTCAACAATTTTTATTTAAATGTTATATCATTTTAAAGGAGATAAATTGAGCCTTATAAATATGTTGATAATACTGTTGAGTAGTTACGATTTTTTTTGGAAAAATAACGGTTTTCTGTAAAAAAATCGGTCCAAATTCCAGATAAGTCGTAATATCTCGATAACTACGATCTGGATTTATTCAATATTTTAGCTTATTATAGTACCTTTCATGTGACACCTTTATTTTGGAAATCAATGTAGGCGCTTCTGACTTATATAGATTTTTAGAAAAACTATATCCGCAACTTCCGAAGGCTATATCTCCGAAACCAGATCCAAGCGTCACTTTTTGATTCCATGTTCATTCTTAGAATTCAAAAGCACATCAGAAAATATTTGGCTTATAATTTGTTTCTTTCATTAAGCCAAATAAATACCATTTAAAATTAGAGTAGCTGAAAGTAGCTCAAGGAACAAATACATTGTTCGCACTTATAGTTTTTTCGCTGACTATTTCTATGGGGTTTTGAATGTTTTAATTGCTTGACTTTGTCAGCGAAAAAGCTATATGTGCGTACAATGTTTTTATATATTTCCCATGATAAAAAGTTATTACGAAAGTAACAGTAAAGCAAAAGTATGCAGAATGCAACCACGATTTGCAGAAAGTAATTTGGAATGTTGCTTTTGTTTTGACAAAAATTAATTTTTTTAATGTGGATGAAAATGCGACTATTTTGAAAAAAATGTTCAAGGGTTTTTTAAGTTTTGACATTAAAACTTCGGAAAAAATATTTTTTAATCAAATCGGGGGAATATGTGTCCCCTTGTATCCTCTGAAAAACAACATTTATAATTGGCAGCCAATTTCGAGATTTGAAGTTAGTCCGACTGCATGATTTAAAATGGATTTGGTCTTAAGTAAAATTGAAAAACTTTAAGAAAGTAGAAAGTCGAAAAAGCTTAAAAGTTGTAGGTATAAGTCGAAGGATTTCAAAATAAGTGTTTCAAAAACGTTGAAAAGTAGCAAAATTGAAAAGATTGAAAAAGGCAGAATAAGGCGAAAGAAGTTTATAAAATTTGAAAAAATTGATAAGTTCGTAAAAATTGAGGAAAGCTGAAGTAATCGAAAAATGTTGAGAAATAAAAAAAATTTGAAAAAATTTAAAAGTTACAACAGTCGAAAAATTATGAATTTTAGATGTTGTACATAGTCTTGACTTTGAATAAGTCTAGAAATACTTTAGAAAAGTTAAATAGTTGAAAAAATATAATATATATGTTGGAAATTGTGAACAGTTGAACAAAGTTTGTAAAAGTCAAAGAAGTTTGAAAAAAGTTAGAGTTTTAGAAATGGTTGAAAAATTGCGAAGATAGGGGAAGAAATTGAAAAATAATCAAAAAGAGTAAATTTTTTTTTTGGCCAATACTCAAGTTTATGAGTATCACATTGAAGTTTGAAATTCAAAAATGAAACGTTATTCTAATTCTCCACATCTTATGTTTCAATAATTTTTTCCGTAGAGTTGCTATAAACAGAGCTTAATAATATTTTAAATATTAATGGTCTTATTTTTAATGAATTTGTGGAAAATTTCAATGCAGCAATATTTTGACTTATCAGAATTTATCATTCAAATACAACGTACGAAACAAAACTCAGCATAAACTAAAGTTCAGCACATTTAGTTTTGACTTGTAATGCCCCCCCCAAAGCAAATCGCCAACAGCGATAACTAGAAACTACAAAAGTGTAAATGTAATTATATATAAAATTTAATATCATGTTAAAATCTATAAAATTAAAACCCACGGCAACCAATTAATGCAATCCATGTTGTAAAGTGTCCCCACATGGTTATTAAGCCAACGAGCAAACTTTATATGTAAACTGGTTGCAATAACCATCAATTTTCTACAATTAAATTGTTTAGTAACTACAAAATTACAACAACAGCAACAAAATACTATAGGCATTTAATTAATAAATGCCAAAGCAAAATATATGTATGTATACTCACAAGCATACAAACTGCATATGAATATTACAAAATTTTTAGATGTTGTACATAGTCTTGACTTTGAGACCAAATGATACCAACAACGACACGGACTGTACAACGCCTTGTTGTGGCGCCAATATTTCAAATATTTAATTTTTTTTTTTTTTTGAAAATACCCACGTGTTTAGAATGAAAAATTTAATTTTATTGTATTTTAATGATTTTCCGACTGCATTCACAATTAACTGAAAAATTTTAGTAACGCCAACGTAAAGACATTACTACCAATCATTTAGTGTCCATATTAATGTTAGGGCAATAAAACGTTAATTTTAAATGTTTTTTAAGACTAATGAAGTTTTAAAAAAGTATTTGATTTGTTGAAGAAAGTGGTAAAAAATTAGTCGCATGGTATAAACATCTCTAAAAGAAGCAGAGAGCGCAATTTGAATGATGTACTTTTACAACATAAATGCAACAATTGTATATTACAATGAAATAAAAATGATTGCTCCTACCCATTTTGATTTTTTTTATTTAAAAAAATAGTAATGATTTCACTCTCATTGGAATACCCATACATAAACATTTAGTGTATAATTCACATAACGATGTATCATAATATTTATGCTACAAACTAAAACATAATTTAGTTAAATATTATTAAAATAATTGTAGCTATAAAAACTGAGTTTCTCTATCAATAAAATTATGCCACGTACCAAGTGTCATGTGCCGTGGTGCACCTTCTAAGAATCGAACATAAAAATCTTTTGGTAACTTTACAAGTAGTTCACATTTCTACGAAAATTTAAAGATTTACATATGCAAGAAATTATAAGAAATTTCGGAATAACTTGTAAGCGTTTCCTCAAAACACAATGAAGGCAGTGAAGCGTGTCAGTCAGGGCTACTGTGCTCAATATTATTTTTGTAACATGCAAGAGACTATGCCTTGGTACTATGATTACAGCTCGAAGATAAAAACCCTTGCTTGTAATTTCGTTGTATCTATTTTGAAGCGCGTGTACTGATATTAATATTTTTTTTTACGACTTCTGGGAAAATCATAAAATTTATTACTTCACAGTATTTTTGGTGTAATTACAATAAAAAGTCATAAAAATTTGAGTTTTTTTTTTTATTATGATTTTGAAAGGTTAACTTCTCTTAGCTAGAAATATAGCATTTAATTTTTTTTTCTTTTATCATGAAAATGACGACACGATTTGTGTTAACAATTTATGTGAATTTATGTTTTTTTTTTCGCTGTCTTCTTGCGTGTAGCGCCAGCTTTCCTCATAACTTTTTAACTATCAATAAATAAATTTTGGTAATTATTAGTAAATTGAGTAATGCTTCGCAATGAAGGCATGTGGGTGTTCTTATTTATGTATGTTGAAAACGTTTTTTTGTCTCAAAAAAAAAAAAAATAAAATCTTAACTTTAAATCTAAACAATTTGTCATTTAAAATGCAGAACTATTTTGGATAAGATTCATACTAATATATTACAGTAATTTGCATATTTGAAAAAGGCTATATATTTCCTGGTTCGGATAAAGCAGCGTTGTCGAATGACTGCTGTAAAAGGTACATAGTTTCGGAGGTATCATTCGCTTAGTTTGACCCTCCGTTGGGCGTATGGCTCTGGCCAGGCCCAATCGGTTTTCAAATTGGTATATATTTTTTCTAGGTTTTTCTGAGTGATCCCTGTCCATGACTTCCTCAAATAAGTTAAGGCGAAAGCAATAATTGTAATAAAAAATTTAATTTTAAACATTTTTCCCACTCAAGTGCACATGGGTCTGAACAGACCCAAAAAATTTGCGCATACAATATTTAAAAAAAATATTGAGTAAGAGGTTGTTTTGGATTATTACGATGATGACGATGTGAAGAAACTTTACACAGAAGATTTTGTTTTTCCCTTGGATTGAATACTGAATTTCTCAATAATCAACCATCTACATGGGAATCTGATGAGTTTAGCTGGTTTAGCTTTCGTAAATAACACCGCTGAAAGAGGTGTTGCGTTTATGAAAGACTGCAACCCAATTTTGTCAAATGATGGAGAACAAAAACAACTAATGCTATAAATCGTAAAAAGTATCCTTTTTGTGAAAAGAGCACAATGAACACAATAAAAATGAATATGATACAACCTAGTGATATGAATTATTTTTTTCAAAATGTTCTTCATTCTTGCAAGGGATCCCCCCAAAAGGGTTGAAATAGGGGGTAAGTATGTCCCGAAAAAATATAGGGAGGTCCTGGTAATACATTTGACCCCTCAACGGGTCATTACAGGAAGCTATGAATTGTTTTCGAAATTTTCTCCATTTTTTTGTGTTTTTTGTAGGGGGACCCCAAAAGGGCGGCAGATAGAAGGTAAGTATGTTCGGAAAATATATTGGAGAGAAAAATATAATAGGACCTGGTGATACATATGAACCCTCTACGGGTCACTTCGGGGGAGCTATGAATTATTTTTCCAAATTTTCGAAAATTTTTGTGTTTTTTGTATGGGGACCCCCAAAAGGGTGGCAGATAGGGGTAGGTGTGTCAAAAGAAAAGTTTTCGAGAGTAAAAATAATAGAAAATGGTCCAACATTTTACCCTCCAGAGCCGTCTGAGAAGAGGGGGGAGTCAATTTCATAATTACACAAGAATGTCATTTTTGCAGGGGAGGCCCCCTAAGGGTTGGTGATAGGGGGTAAGTATGTTCCAGAAAAATGTTGGAGAAGAAAAATAATAAGACTTTGTCATATATTTGATTCTTCTACGAGGTAGCTTCGGGAAGATATTAATGATTTTCGACAGCTTAAAGACCATTTTCCAGATTTCAAAACGGTCGCGGGTCCATCAAATGTTTCCTGAAATGAATCAAATTTTCGGTGCCTCTTATTAGCAGCAATACTAAACTTTTGGTGCCCGGGGAGCGAAGATCGGAGTAACTTAAATTTTTCCCATATATACACCACCCAAATGGTCATACAACATTGGCTTTATTTCGCAAAGAGTACCCAATTGTTCGAAGTCCAGAAAACTTCTTCAAGTAAGCTTCTTGATAAGGAACCGCTATGGAAATATAGTCTATGATTTTTTAAATTTTTCTTTTATCCGAGAACAATTAAGAGATGTCTATGGAACAACTTTGAGTAAACTGAATTTTTTAATGGAAGTTTAATTTTGCTTCATAATTAACATATAAAAAGTCCTTATCGATTTGTGTACGCTAAAAAAGTTTTTCAAGGTCAAAAGGTCATGCAAATTATTTTTTTGCGTGTACTTATATCGGTATAAATTGTTTAAGCGAGTGAATTAGTCTCTTATAATTTAATATTTAGCTAATTTTACCAAAAAAAATCCCCGACAAAATTTTCGTAGGACTTATATATAGATCTCGAGATATACGGCTGAGAAAACTTGGAGTAAGTTGCGTACTACTTGAATTGTCCATCGACATCAAATTTTTTCCACTGCACACTTGTGCTGGCGCTTTCTATAATCTTGGAAGCATTACTGGAACCTACTTTTCAGTATGAACTTAAGCCTCTTCAGCGATTTTGTTTTATCTCACCAAAGGTAGAAAAATGTCGTCATTTCGTATGTCACAGCGCTATATACATACATACTTTCTTATAAGTATATTATACGTTAGATATTTATAATTTCCATATTTTTTGCAACCGCAAAACCTTAATGATTAAAATAAAAAATTAGTTAACGAGTAATGAGCCCCTTTTACTGCAACATAGCAAAAATTCGTTAACGTGACATTAAATGTGTTGAAAGCACTTGAGGGCCAACAACATCAAATGCTGTTAACAAGAAGACTCCGCTTTGGCGGCAAGCAGCAAGTCATATAATTAAAAGTCGATTTTCATGTCAAGGACTCACACGCTCAAAAGTAGTCATTTGGGGCGTAACTATACATAAGGTTTTATTTTTTTTATTACTCCACAAAAGCCATATCATCAGCGTTGTAACGCAGTAGCAGCTGCTGCAAAAAATTTACACATACACGTAGAATTAAAAATGCATACATGTATTATTAAAAAAGAAATTGACAACAGAGGTTAAATTACGCTAACAAAAGTGGTAACAAGCAGGACTTTTTTCCAGCAGTAGTAAGCAAAACGAATGTGACAAAAAGAGGATGAACTGCAGAGAGCAAAAACAAAAAAACAAAAAATAAGGTGGTACCACTTCAACCAAATATAGGGGCGCAACATTAAGCCCTTGCAATATGCGGGCCATCTACTTACTGCTCGCTTGCTACCTACTCACTACTTACAAGCTGATATTTGTGTTCAGCCAAGCATCGTTTTTGCCTTTTGCAAAGAGAATACACCAACGTTAGGCGTCATTTATAAGCCGACTCGGTAATACCGTTTAAAAACAAGCGCTTTTTACACGGGTAACTAACCGACTACCTTTTTAAATACCTTGTAGACGCATGCATTACACGAACCAGAAAGCGTAGCAAAGGAATGATGATGCACTGCATCATTAATGAACACTAAAAACTCAAAAGGTTAAATGTGAAATTCTTCTTAAGTACTTTATGGCTGCCTAAATACAACATACAAATGTACGAATAAACAAGTACTACTAACAAAGGGTATGCTGTTTTTACTTAGGGAAATATACAGACAAACACGAACATACATACATCACATATTGCACAACGTTTACTGCTAAGCGGATTTTGCAATTATCCGATTACCACCGCCTCAGTGCGACAATATACATTTGAAAACAAACCATTTTACTAACCAACACAACAACAACAACAATGTCATCATCCTTTGAGTGCAAACATCGCTTGTACCCGGGCAAAGATTGGTAAAACATCTTGTAGTATTTAGCGCACAAGACCATAGAGCAATTCAGATTACACTGTAAATAGGATTGTAGTGCTGAGTATAGAATAATTGTTCTCAGAAATAGAGATGATTATTATTAAACAGGTGTTTTTATTTTGTGTAGAGTTTATTAAAGAGACTTCATGAAATAATGCTGAAAATTTGATGTGATAACATCACAATATCAACATTCAAATAAAATTTACTTATGCTGCATTTAAAAGATTACGGCAGTTTCGAAAATCACGTGAGATAAATGTATTTTAATAAATTAAAATCGTGTATTTGAAACATTACACTTTAAAAAGTCACATGTGATAAAAAATTATAAAGCATGAAATATATTGAGTAAAACTTTCATGCGATAATTCATGAGAAAAAGTGTAAGTAAAACCTTCATGGAAGAGATAACTTATGAACACATGCAAATCTTCTTGCTTTAATTGGAGAGATAGAAGCTCAATGTGGTGCTTTACAAAATTTGTAAAAATCGCATGTGATAATTTGATTTCACAGATGACAAAATACAAATTCTATGGAGTAAAAATAACTTAAAACAAAATTAAAAGACACTTCATAAAAAATTAAAATTTTCTCTTAATTTAGAAATTTAACATTCAAACGCTAAATGTCCAGGTGTGTTATCAGCTGTCGATTTCCAAAAAAGCATGAAAAAATAAAATTAAAATCTTCAGACTTTCTAGCAATAAGCCACTAATATTATATTTTGTACAGTGTACTTATTACGCTAAACTATCGACACCCAAAGAAACGTGCTCACCGCTAAGGCATTAAGGTAATCCATATTAAAATCAGCCTCGTTTAGTTTATTTTGCTTAAACTTTTTAAGTACGTGAGTATATCAGGATAAAGAGTAATTAGTGAATATTTGCAAGAACACCACAAAATATATTTGTATATATATATGTATGTATGTATGTATAGAGACAATTGGCTGAAATGCTGTTTGTTTTGTGGTTTCTCTTTTAAATAGCAGGGTAGGTACTTAAAAGTGTTAAAGCTGCTTAAGCACCAAAGTAATGCTAAGGGAAGAATGACCAAAGAATTTGCTAAGCTGGCATAAAAAAGTAATTTGCGTTGCTGGTATTAAAAAAAAGTCTACGTTTTTTTTTTTTTTTGCTATAATAAAAAATTCCTTTCATGTACCCAAAACGAGTTGGTATGTTAATGTGACAACTGAGTGATAGCATAGAGCAGCCACATAAAAAGGTCCTATATTGAGAGTGACAGAATGGTGCTATGCAAAGTACGCAGTTAAATAAAAAATATAACAAAATTAAAAAGCGAAAAGTTAGATATTTTGTAAAAATAAACATATTTGAGAAAAAAATGTCATGAGAAAATTTTCATGGGAGAAAAAAAATATTTAATAATAATTTTTGCAAAATTTAAATTTTGGCATAACTTCTTCTATTATATAAAAATAAACATATGGGAGAAAAAATTTCATGTGAGAAAACTTACATGGGAGAAAAAAAAATTTTAAAATAAAATTCTGAAAATTTGGATTTTGGCATAATTGCTTATGCTTTGACCATTTTTAGTTAGATTTTTACATATAGTATCATAAAACAGTTTACAATAGTAAAATTTACAATTAGGTTTTATGACTCAAAACAATACATTTTTATTCTACATCTGCCACAAACAGGCTGGAGTTTTGTTCTGTCATTATGTGTGACACTGCTCAAAACAACGCGCAGTCAACTTCATGGTCAATTGAACAAAATGCAACATCATAAATTAAAAATTCGTTACTCTGTTATGTTGCAGCCTTTTGTCCCTGCTGTTGCTGTCAAGTTGAGCGTAAACGTAACAAAAATTGATTTACAGTAAAGCATCCGCCTACATACAACATATGTAGGTCTGTTTCATTTGAAACGGCACTACGGTGCATGGTAGATTTGGGTTCTTTTGTGCAAATAAAGAAAATATTGCTGCAAACTGTTAAGTCACCAATGTCAACCAAGCAATAATCATTAGCAGCAGCATATAATAAAATTGACAAGAGCACGGACAGACTGAATGACTCAGTGCAATTGTGTGCGGTGCTGTTGTACGCTGATAATGCAGGCTAGCTTGGTTTAGTCTTTGTGAAACTTTCGAAAATTTTTTCAACAAAGTTATGAAGGCTTATCAAATTTAATAAAAACACCAGTATTTTATTTTTTATTAAATTGAAAATTAATTTGATTTTTTCTTATCATACTTCATTCTGTTCCATAAATTTTCTTTCTTTAATTCTATAGCCATTAATTGATTTACAATAAAATAAAACTATGGGGTCCATTTAATACCCAAACCATGACGTACATACAGTACAAAACTCTCACTTTATCACAACACAGTAAATCAATATTGCAATAAAAGCTGTACACAATACAATTGAAATCCTAACAAGATCCAATAAACGTAAAAAGGACATAAATTTTATTGTCTCTCTGATTTTTTTGGTACTTGCGTGCTTGCGCTGCTGTTGTTGCTGTACTGTCCAAATTGTTGGCAGCAAATTTGCTAAAATTTTTTTCTTTTTTTTTATTTCTCGTACGTAGTGTACACAATAAATAAATATAAAATATAAATCCAGCACTGGACATGATGCCCATGTCCTTTTTGTTCCCATGTCATTAAAATGTCATGTGCCTTGCCATACCGTACAGAGTTTACGAAAATATTTTATGTGACAAATAAATGAAAGTAAGAAAAACGGGCGGACATTTCTTTGCCTTTTGTTCAGCTTTCAGTGAATTCAATATATTTAACACAATAATTTTGTACAATTTAACATTTTCAATATGTTTGCGTGCATTGATTTTATTTTTATTTTTTTTTTGTTTTTATATTGCTGCGATTGTAAATTATAGCCAGCAGCATTTGGGCTGGCCATCAAAGGCGGACGACAGCTCGTTTATCAAATGAAGGTTTATTGCGTGTTTAATATGAGGGTTTCCGGATTTTTGCTTTTTTCTTTTTTTTTTTTCTATGATTTTACTGCACTTTCTGTGGCAGGAAATGACTTTATGTTTGTGTTGGCAAAAACGCACAATTATGGTTCGTATATTTATTGGGATGGCAAAATCGCAGTTGATGTTTATGTTGAGTGCGAAAAGTGTTGTATTCAGAAAATCTATTAAAGGAGATGATACTTAGCAGACATATGTGCTTTACTATTAGTACATTACTTTTCGTAATAATTTTCAACTTGAAATTAAGTAAGTCGCAGGTGTAGAGTCTTCAGAGCCCTACACCAGAGCATTAGATATCCTTTTGTATCGAAATTGATTTAATCTTTTAATTAAAATTTCTCAAAGATTTTTGTTATGTGAACATCTTTAGTGGTGGGTATGGAGAAATATCTAGTCTCGACTGAATTAGCGAAAATGTAACGTTCACGCGACACTAATGTAACAGAATAGTTTTTTTTCGAACTTTTTCATAGCTACATAAAAATAGTCGAAGACCAAGGTACATCCCAGTAGGCGGTGCCCAGTGATGGCACTTGGGTTTTGTGAAAATGTACTGAATCGAGACTTCAAAAGTACTTTTTAGAGCCCAAATGTACTTTTTGGTCTTGAACACCCAATTTTCCTTAAATGTTCGAAATTATTTTAAAATTTACTAACAAAAAAAAAAAAGATCCTCATTTTTCCCATCTCGAAATTAGATATTTTTCACATTAAATTAATTACAAAATCTACTCACTGCGGTTATTTTCATTTATGTACTAAAAAACAAAAAAAAAAAAGGAAAATATTATAAATTGTCCAATTGTACCGAAAATGTACTGAAAATGTGCTAAAAATTTGGCAAATGTACTGAAAATGCCCCAAATGTACCAAATGTACTGAAAACTTGTCGAATGTACTGACAACGATTTTTCAGGACGCAAATGTACCGAAAAAAGTACAAATGTACCGAAAATGCCATCACTGGCGGTGCCACGCTTCCTTCAGGAAAATACGTTTCCACGCTTCCACCCTCTCAGGAAAATACGTTTCCACGGCTAAGCTAATGAACTGATTTTTATGAAATTTGGTTTGGGGCTCTACATAGATTGAACTCTGTACTTAATTTCTGTATTTTAAAGTAGGCGTGCCACCGCCCCTTATGTGAAAAAAGGCTGTCACGGCTGAGTCGCATCACCTATTTTCATAAAAATTGGTATGGCGATAGCTTGATTCCAGAGAAAAGTACTTCTTTTTATGTGGACGGTGACACGCCCTTAAGAGGCAAATACGTGCTTACTGCTAAATGGACCTATTTTAATTCGATTTGGTACACAGATAGATTTGAATCTTGGGGAAAACTATTTTTTCTTTGTGAACACTACCAAGCCCTGAACCAGAAAATATTTTTTGGCAGATATACTAATGAACCGATTTTGATGATATTTGGCATGTGTATGGATTGAACACAGAGAAAAGATTTATGTTTTAAAGTGGGAGGTACCACGCCCATAAAAGAACAATTAGTTTAACATTTAAACAAATTAATAGATCTTGATGAATTTTGGTGTGGAGATGAACAGAACCTTCAGGAAGGAATAGAGATAGGGACTGGTCAAATTTTTTTTAGTCATTCATCATATTATCGACTTTCTCAATATATCTTGAACTTTTCAGCACTTTTCGACCTACTCAACATATATCCAATTTTTCATAATTATTCAACTTAGAACTTATGTTAATATTTCGTGCCTACTTAACATTTTTATACTAACATAACGAAACACTAATGTTTACAGCATGCCATGTTGTCTAGCTTTCACCTGTTAGTTTATAAAAACGTTCAATAAAAAATTTCTAAAGCAACGTGAACATAATTCATTCCCCTTTTACATTTTGCCAAATCCTTTTAATTACATCCTGCTTTAATTTTTTTTATTTTTTTGTGAAATTTAAAATCATATCAATATCATGAAATAACAAGATCAAAATCTTAAAATATATTTTATATACATATAACCTCAAAATTTATTGCTTCTATGCGTGTCAAATGTGTTGATTTTTCAAATTCTATTAAAAAAACACAAAAAGTTAATTCGTGTCGGTATAAGAAAACTGAGAAATCCTTTCTTCCGATTTCTATTTCTAAGAATACACACTATTCGCTTCATGGTATAGGCTTTCCTAAATGAGCCATGACCATTTGAAAATGTTTGGATATTTTTTTTTCGGTTCTTTAAGCAATCCATTTGTTAGAGTTGTGGTTTGTGCATGAGCGTAATTTTAAGCATCATAAAGATGACACAACATAATTTAAAAATATGACAGCTCTAATTTTCTATGGAGTTTCTTTTTACTATTTATTGTGCAGTTGTTTTTCAAGCTGTTTAGGAGATGTATTTTTTTTTTGTTTTAGTTTTTGTACAATTTTGGAAATGGTGACAAAAAATTTATGATATTTTCGCTTCTGTTTATAAAATTTATTGAGGAAAGCGTGAACAATTTATTAACACTGTGAGTATTGCTTAGGAAAATAAATTGCTGTAGTGAGCGGGAGAAGTCATGGTTGAAAACCTTGGTTGGTTTTTATTTTGGTTGATTGCTCTTACTGTTTTAATTTATATATACATAATATTATACTTGTTATTATAAGTTTTGCTTTCTTGTAATTGTAAAGTGATAAGCTTTGCAATTGTCACTTTTCAATTTTCACTTATCAAATTTATTTTAACTGATTCTGCCAACTGTATAAGCCATTTTACTTATCATTTGCCACCGATCATACTGCGTTGACACTGAATACTGCTTTTGCAATTATTGCTTATCACTGAAAACTTTTCACTTATTTCCACGAACTATATATTTCTTTTGTTTCAAGCTATTTTCTTGTCACTTTTTTTTTACTTATCGTTTTTAGCTTTCCTCCCATCACTTCTTACTTATCACTTTTCAGTTTCCGTTTTTTATTTGCAATTTTCTTTTAACACACCTCTACTCAATTATGTTCTTTCAATTCCCACTTGTTATCATTCTAAGCGAATCATCTTTTTTACGACATATCAGTTATATTTCTGTACACTTAATTTTATTCTCTAATCACTTATAATTCATCACTTATCACTCATATATCATAAGTTTTCACTTTACAAATATTATTTATCACTGGTCATTTATAAATTTTCACTTATCAATTACACTACTATAACTAACTAAATATTTCGTTATGTCTTTTATCACTTTTAACTTATTGTTTAACACATTTCATTTTAACGAAATTTAGTTATCACTTCTCAAATGTCAGCTATACATCTCGTTCATCTAACGCTTCACAAACCAAAAGAACATTTTGACTTTTGCTTAGTAACAATAACTGACTAAAATGTCTTTCATAAGTTTAAAATTAAGTTAGAAAATAACATATCTATTGATAAGTGAAAAGCGCTTAGTGATTTTATTATAAGTTCAAGTTATTATTTATGTTGAAAAAAAAAATCAATTATTGATATGTGATAAGTCACTTATCAATCAGCAACATTTTTTTTTTTGTAAGTTATATTACAAATTGAACTTCTCAAAAACAAAACCGTTTTTTCTCTTAACCCGTTTCTTGAAGAAGAAAAAAATCGATTGAGATCATCACAAATTGAACACATTGAAGGTAAATCATACGCACATGAATGAAACGCCAAGCGCCAAACGCCAGACGTCATAAATCACTTTACACCAGACGAATCCAATGTCACACAAACACACAAGTAGTATAACCATAACGGAAAACAGCTTAAAAAAATGATAATAAAATCCTTAGCACCCAATATATCCTGCACAAATTTATTAGAAACCTTAACTAACGAGCGATATCCTTGTTATGTCAAAACCTCATACACACAAACACAAATAGAGCTACAACAACACAACTCATACTAAGTGAGTAATCTTTATGCCAAAAAGGACGTGTCAAATGTTAAGACATAACAACAACAACAACAAATAGCCATAAGAAAATAAAAGAAAAAAAGTAGCACATTATTGAGAGGGCAGCAAACTAACGACCATCTAAAGGAAGAAAAGAAATAAAAAAAAAATGACCATATTTCCAAAAAAAAAGGACATAAAATTCGAACGTCGTCGTGTGCTCAATACGATCAATCTTTTGTTTTTACTTTTAAGGAGTCCCACAATCTTTTTTTCTACATAATATATATGCACATAGCATAGCTTAGTACAGGCAACAAGGATATGTGACCTTATGTACACGCCAGCAAGCGTTGAAAAATCATCAGCAACAAATTTAAAGTAGCAACGCCTGCAATGTGATAGGTTACACGGTGAAGGTTTGTTTTAATTTTGTTTAAAATACAGAGAATCGGATGTAAGCAGTTCGTTGCTTCAAATGTTGCAATTTTTCCAAAACAAAAAACTTCCTGTGTGAATAAATTTAATAAATTTTTAAAATTTTTTTTTATTGAGGCAAAACATCGTCCTACTTACATCTTTAGTTTTATAAAGCATTAGCCCGTACCATATAGAAAAATTCTAAAGAAAGTAGCAGAATTACTATGAAACATTTTCCATGTGTATTTGGTATGTGTGTGTCTTTTACTGGCTTGACTTAGGGTGACATTTACTCGACAGGATAACAAATCTGTTAGCGGTGACAAACGACTTTGTTAGTTTAGATTGCTATGATGGCATTGAGCAGCACAGCAGCAGAAATGAAAAATATCAGGCCAAGTCAGTGAGAGGCGAGGAAAAACAGCATGCGGCAAAAGGAGGCTGGCAAAGAAATTGTTTTATTTGAATGTAGGATATCATTTTGTTGTAAAGGTTACCTCCTTAGCTGTCGAAGTGTCATTTTTCATGACATATCCTACCGTGTTAGTGCTTTTGTGTTACATTGTGTTTATTTATCTGCATTTTTTTTTCTTTCTCTTTATGTGACTTTCTTGCCTCCTTTTCCTTTAGCTGATACTTTGTAAATTTTCTTAGTTTTTTTGTGCATTTCATGGCATGATATTATGTATATTGTATGCTTATCCTTAGAGATAAGTTAAGTTTTGTTTCCTTTCTATTATTGTGTTACTTAAAAATGCCTAATGATGATTTCATGGTGGTCAAAATGTAATAAATTTTTATAACCTTTTTCTGGTGAAAGAAAATTTATTATCTTTTTGTTGTGATTTTTTCATATGTCAAGTTGCATGCTTGCTGCGTTCTTAACTTTCTTGTATCCTGCTGTTTTTCCAACATTTCATGACATTTTTATTAGCAATTCTAGGAGAAAATGACAGCTGCCTTGACTTTAAGTGACGCGAGCATGAAGTATATTTGAGAATTTGCTGTCAATAGTTTGTACTGCTCCTTGTGACTTTGGCGCCCTAACACTGTAATATATATAGCATATACGCCAATATCCAAAAAATAATCCCAAAGCAGGTTTAGTGCTCATAAATGAAATTCGCTGTAAACTAGTGTACTGTTGCCTAACACTGATTAAAACCATGTTGACAACACGTCCAACAGCAGCAATAAAACTCTACTCATTGCAATTTAAACACAAATGTCGACAACTTATTTCCAATGCATGAACAACATGCGATCTCTGCTGACATGCGCCAAGTATAACACCGAGCATGGACAATATTTTGTTTGCATGGCATAAGAAGACAGCAAGAATAACTTAGCGACAGCAGCAAGAAAAAATTTAGCGAGAGAGAGAAAGAGTGAATGCAAAAGATAGCAAGATGCAAACAAATTTCCTTTTGCAAAAGTCTGTTGACTGCGCTGCTGCGCTGCCAAGAGCAATTCAATCCAATCCAATTCAACCAATTCAACATCATCATGGTTGACATGAAACGAAATGGAACGCCAAAAACATTTGTCTCGCCAAAATCTCAAACAGATACGCGCAACGGCAACATTTTCGACATGCCGATGAAAAGTCAAAAGATAGGCACGCAGCGCATTGCACGTATCACGTTAAGTTTAAATGAATAACGTATGTACCTTATAG
This sequence comes from Meiosimyza platycephala, assembly GCA_963662105.1. Lineage (NCBI taxonomy): Eukaryota > Metazoa > Arthropoda > Insecta > Diptera > Lauxaniidae > Meiosimyza > Meiosimyza platycephala. Next base: position 93,524,374 of record OY759210.1, read on the forward strand.
GAAATATTTCTGTGGTGACAGATGTGGTGATGTATTTAACTCTTGTCATCAAATAGAGCTATATCAGGTAAATAATAGGCTAGTCTACAAGTTTTGAATTTGACATATACCAACGCTAACCAACATTTGTTATTACTGTTAAATTGATACATCTGCCAAAAAAACATTTGTGAAGTTTCATGTAGATCTGTCAAAGCTCCTTTAATTACTCTGTGATTTATTTTAAACAAATGGAAGAATTAGAAAATCGAGCAGTGGATAAATTATTTTTGACAAGGGTTCACCTGAGAAGAAAATTCATGAAGATATGAAAAATGTATTGGGGAATGATGTTCCTTTATACACAACAGTGAAAAGATGAGTAGCTGATTTCAAACGTTGTCGTACCAACATTGCAAATGAAGAAAGTGATAGTCATCTAAAAAGCGCTATATCGCAAGAAAACGTTTACTTAGTACAGGATATGATAACGAAAGACCACCGATTACATGAAATTTTGACTAAAATTTTGGATATGAGTAGCTAATGGTAAAATTGGTGCCACATTTGCTAACTTTGGAACAAAAACGCATTACGTCTGCTGGTAACATTGAATGAGGCTTAGGCTTACCACAATGATTCCGAAGTGTGACAACAACTATCTAAGTGGACAGTGACCGGTTCTTTCACTGCAAAGTAGGCAAAGGCCACAAAATCTTCTAAAAAGTTTATTTCATCAGTTCTATGGAATGCTGAAGAAATCTTGTTTATCGACTACCTTCAAACTGTGGTAGATTAATAAGAGAAGTAATTCAGTGCTGCCTATTGGACCAGCTGGATGTAATAATTTTTGGGAAAAGACCAGGCGAAGAAAACAATGTTTCTGCTCACTTATATGCTTTAACCGACTCTTAACTGACCGAATTGAAGTGCGGTTGTTGATACATCTTTCCAATTCTTCAAATCTGGCTCCCTCTGACATTCATTTATTCCTACACTCCAAGAGATTTCTGCGTGCAAAGCATTGTTATCGCATGAAGAAGTAATTGCTGCCGTAGAGCGATATTTTGAAGGACTTCCGAAAACCACTTCAAGGATGTAGAACTGCTGGAATCAGTATGATTGCTTTGTATCAATTTAAGAAATAATATTTTCCGTACAGCAACTTCCTATACCGATCACCGTGAAAAACGACAAAATCAAAAACTTTTCACTGACACCACAATTTCTAACTGGGAAACTAAACTACGTCACTCCACAAAACGACAAGGAAGAACGATGCGAATGACTGCGAAACTTGACAGCCGGCAACTTTTAATGTTTTTCGTTTTTGCAAAGCAAATGAAAAAAAAGTAAAAACAAAAACGCCAAACAAATAAATAAATTTTAAAAATAAGATAAAGCGTAGTATAACGCTGCACCGTAGCTAAACTTGAAACAGTCACAACTACATACAAATAGACATGGGAGCTAACTTTGAAGTTTTGCCGCCGGGTCGAGCTGAGAATGTAAGATTTGTTACACATTTTGCTCACTTGTGGGCATGAAAGGAAGCTGTAGCCTGTCAGATATACGCCTGATTTGGAGCATATCACCGCTTTATAGTGACAGCATGAGTTGCAATATTTGCAGTGAGAGAGAGTTATGATGCGTAGCAAAACAAAAAAAAGTGTTGCCAACTTAAAACTTTTAACGAAGAGAAAAAAAGTTTCTTAAGCCATAGAACTTTCATGTCACATGAATTTTTCTGTCTAACATTCAACCATCACAGTTTTCGACCTTGCTAACACATTAAACACCACAAAGTAAATCTGTCAGTCAGTTAGACAAACGGCCAACAACTAGCAAAGTTGACAGCTTGACAGCATGATTTTATAATACCAGCCAAACTGTCAGTCAGTTGTGGTTGTTTTTCCTCCTGCTTGCACTCACACTGTGTTACACTTTTTCTTTATCGCCACTGTTTCCTTTTCACATGTGAATGTCATTTGGTCCGACAAGTACAGATTTTCCAAAGTAGCTAAGAACAACAACAAAAAGTAATTACAAATTACACACACAATTACAAGTTTAATTAAAATGTGCGAGCGTGATTCATCACACATAATTATCACACACAGGCATTTTTGCTTTGAGCAGTTATCACAGCAAGTGATGCCATCACTCAAGTTGTACATCAGTCGTCATTCATTCGTTTATTTCTCATGGCAAGTATGCTCGAGGTCAGCCTGTCTTAAAGTGTAGCAAATTCTGTTCTTATTCTTACGCCATCACTCGTTTTGTTTGGTCGGCAGCTTCAGTCTGTCACAGTGACATGATATGCGTCCGTCTTTTGCGGCAATGCACAATGACAACTTGGACAGTTACAAGTCGGCTAAATTTGCTAAAAAAATATATGCCTACAACAATAAATAAAAATGTTTTATTGATGGCATAAATGGTGTTGATTTGTTGGTATGATAGACATTTGATGAGAAATTAGTTGGATGCTGTAAGAAAAATCAACTTGTGATATTTTAGTTAAAGTTTGTTTTAGCTTAAACACTAAGCGTAAATTGGTCGTTATTGGACCAGTTTTGCCTGATGGCAGTTCAACAAGAAAAATACCTAAAGCAGAAGGAAAGGACAGGCCAACATTAAGCACACGACAAAACTAAAGTGTTTTTGATAGCAAGCAGCTAATCGATTAAACGAAAGCATTCAAACCATGTTAGAGCTGCAAAAGTTCCTTACTAGCATGTAGTCAAATAAGGAAGATGTACTATCGTAGAAAGTGGAACAATCCAAAAGAGGTGTCTCTGTTGTTCAACTTCATTGTCCAACCTTTTAAGCCACTAGCGCATTGAAACAAAATCAGGTAAAATAAAGTCAAGTTGGTAGTCGCTCAGAAGAAGCGATAATTTATTGTAATAAATAGAAAGCAATCCAAATGAGCTGAGCATATGCCTAATATTATTTTTACAGATCAATTGGCTAAAAAGCATAAGTACTACCATTTTACTTTTTAGACTTTTCTTAACATCAATCAGAAAATAAGTTTAATTTACAAATATTGTTGTGCAATAGTTACAATGATTTTGATAAATCATTTTCTATATAATTTCATTCGTTATTTGATTTCTTTTCAATATAAACATTAATCTTATTTCATTTTATATAGCATGAAGTAAAAATATATATCATACTCATGCCATTGCCATGTTCTTTCATGCGAAAACCCAAGTGATTACTTGTATGTGTTTCCTGTTTTTTTTTTTTTTTTCAGCACAACGGTCGATAGAGGCAAAAAAAAGGACATTCTTTCTTTCCACTTTCTCTATAGTATGTCTCCTTTTCAGATGATTAAGTGCCATTTGGCAAAACATACAAAAGTGCTAAAATCCGGTCATGCCATGATGACGTTAGTGAATGTCAAAGTGTCAATGAAGTATGTACGTTTCGATTTGTTATACCACTACTACAACGACGAGTGGAATCGATAACATTCTTGGAAAAATCAACAGCAGCAATGGGATAGCAGCAGGAAAAATTATAGCAATAGGAAATGCTGTGTTGAGAGTCATTACAGTCGAAGTATCAGCGCACGTTTACACAATAATTTTAATGGACCGCTTTGATAGTGGTTGTGTTTTTTTATATTTTGCCATTTACCATTCGCTTGTACAAAACCAATTGGCATGAGCACTTTTAATGCACTTTAAGAAAAAATTTATTTTAAAAAATTGAAAATATTTTAAAGAACATTTTTTTCATATTTTTGTTTTGAAAAAAATTACAGAGTTTGCAAATAGACACGATATGGCAAGTTATAGCCAGAATAGGGTGTAGTGAATATTTTTAATCAATAAAAATTAGCAGATATGAAGATACTATATTTGAAAGCGATTATAAATGTTATTATGATATAAGATTGGACTCTGCAATAATGTAGTCAAGAATATTTTTAAAATAATATAAGACTATTTTACAAATAAAACTTAAGTATATTATTCCACATACATATAAAGATAGTTCTGAAGGGGCTATGCCGTCTAAAACGCCAAGTGATAGCCGGCGCAAATTGATCCAAGAAAACAATAATAATTATACAATATATCCATTGAAAAGCCCTACAACAAAAGATTTAGTTTGTATGGATTGTGTTAAAAAGAAGTCTACAAATGTGTCAACATAAATAGTAAATTAATCAACAATACCTAAGCCCCGAGGACTTAGTGCGCAACGACAGCTAAAGACCAAAAGAAAAGTCGTCAGCTGAATGCTTGCAGTTGCTTAACCCTTGCCCAAGATAAAACCAACACAAAAGTCTTCCACACACAATGAAACAATATCAACAGCAAGAAAAACAAATTGAATTGGCAACAGAAAAGAAAAAAAAATCCACTAAAACTTAAAAGGAAATCAAACAGAAACGAATTCAAGTGTTTGAAATGAAAGGCTGACTAATCAAAGTAAATACTTCTGGATATGTGCACGAAAGGGGTAAAGTAATTAGGTGAACGTTTGAGGGGACAGTGGTATCGTAAGGAAAGTATCGAGTATGTTTTATACCATAGAAATATGTTTTCAAAATGCGATGGTATGGTGTAAGAAGCTTCGGTAGTATATTCTCTGGAAGCAATATATAAAAACTTTATTCAAGTCGTACGATGCATGAAATAGCTTTTCATGCAAAACAGCCTACGCTACTCCCAATGTCCTCTACAACAAAATCTTTGATTTTATAACAAAAAGTTTTCGGGAAACATGCGCTTATAAGTCTCTCCTTGATAGCTATAGTTCGACATTCATCGTATTCGGATAAGTAAGTACCAGTCTCCAGTAAACAGTCACTTTTTGTGCATACAATAATCAATACAATAAAGATGAGATGAGACGAGATGAGATGAGATGAGATGAAATGAGATGAGATGACATGAGATGAGATGAGATGAGATGAGATGAGATGAGATGAGATGAGATGAGATGAGATGAGATGAGATGAGATGAGATGAGATGAGATGAGATGAGATGAGATGAGATGAGATGAGATGAGATGAGATGAGATGAGATGAGATGAGATGAGATGTGATGAGATGAGATGAGATGAGATGAAAATATTCTTCAAAAATTTAGATTTAGCTTCCTGCTACAGTTACGTTGAGTGGCGGTTCAGTCAAGTGATTATGCGACATCTTAGGTGCAAGTGATTATTAGCAGCTATCTGTTTTATAGGGCTCAAACATAAGATACTCGAATAATAAAGATTTCTTGAATCTCAGAAGAAAAGTATCGAAATTTCTCATATAAATCACATATCTATGCTCATCATCAACACTCTAACCAAACATTTGTGCTTCTTTGTCACTGACTTAAGTAAGTGTATAGTATATGTTGAATATATGTGAAAATGGTATTAGGCACGGCCACAAAATGCATTTTATTACAACAAACAGCAACAATAAATAAAGATGAAAGTGCATTATGTTCAAAACTTTTTTTTTTTTCGTCAACCCTTTCTGGTATAATTTTATTGTACAAATTGTGGCATAGAAAAAAATCCATTTAAACCATGATAATTTGTATTTTATTTGTCACCGAAGCATGGAATCGCCAACTGTAACATCAAACAATATAAATAAGTATGTTTGCACACACATACACATATAAGACTGCACTATAAATGTCAGCTTTTCTTGGAAGATTTTATGGGATTCTCGGATTGAAATTAATTTTTTAGGGTGTGCCTAGTTTTTGAAATAATTTGCAGACGAAAACAGTTTTTTAAAGATATAGAACCTTAATAACATACTGAAGCACATTGTATGATTGAAAGAAGTGAACGAAAACTTCTTCTCGAAATCTTCTACGAAATTTAACCCACCCTATTTTTGTATATCTTCTTTATACGCCACACCCTGCAAACAGCTGTTCCATGCAATTTCTCACCTTTAATGTTCCCCGATTGCTTCTTGAAAGTTGCTACTGCCTTTAATATCCAAACTAAACTCATTTATCATTTGACATGTGACGCTTAGCTATAAAAGCGACAGTAGCAGCAACATCACTAATGCCATTGCCTTCTTCTCTCTAAGTTTTATGAACCACATTAGACACGCGCAATAATGGCCACATCAGTTGTGCTACCATCAGTTATCATTAAATCAAGAATGAACACAAGAGAAAAAAAAAAACCCTAAAATTATATGAAAATCGTCACATTAATTCACTGACACTTTGTTGGCAATAAAATCGTGACATGGCAGCTCAACGTAATGTTCTCCACAATAATCCTGTCAAGAATTATTATCGAGTGTAAATTTAACGCTTTAAAAATCTGTTGGCAGCAGCAATGGCGACAATGTTAACGACGACAACTTCTACTTGCAGGAGCGCACAACATACGTACTGCGGGCGTAACAGCAGAAAGCTCGTGTTGTGCACTGCCATGTTGTATTGTTAGGGAATTATGGGCTTTATTGAAATAATGACTATCTAGCTGAGTAATGTTTAAAAAAACTAAAGTATTGCTGCTTATTTTTGCATTAAGTATTTACAGCGAATTGTATTTTTAGATTTTACCATGCTAATAAATCAGCGTAACAATGTTGCTTACATTTGAAGTTACATTTTTAGAAATGGTTTGCTAATGTAATGTTATGACTTAAGATTATTACAAGAAGTCATATGAAAAGGATTCCCATCCTATAACACCACGGACATGAAATTAAAAATCAAAGCCATTACGACAGAATATATATTTGATGATTATTTTATTTCGACATACCTTTGATAGAAGAAACATTTTTGCGATCCAATCGATTGCTTAACAATAAGTCTTCATCAAAAGTATATTGATTGGTTGGAAATAGTTCCTTACTGAGATAAGTAAAATTTCTATAAAATTATGAATTTTATTAGGCCCGGCCCCAATGAGTCTACTTTTAACCAAAAATACTTAAAAGCAAATGCAATCAAACATAATTTATACCAAAATTACAAAAAGCCAATGAAAACTGTTGACGTAAATGAACGAAGTTCATAATCACAACACTAAATTCTCAGAAAAATGCGCACATAAATCAAAGCGATGCAAATGAAAATCATTCATCAAAATGTTAAATGATGAATGCATTTAACCATAACTCAATTTTGTGAAAACATCATGTAGAAAAAGTAGCAGAAAAAAGCTGTTGTATTTAAATTTGTTAACAACAGCATATATTTCAATCAGGGTGAAAAATTTCGACGCTTTTGATTATCAACAAAACTATAAAATAGAAAAATTTAAACAAATCGGATGGATGCCTTCAAATGAAAGCAATAAAATTTCTACGAATTTACACCATTTTCTACTAAAAAATTAAGCAAACGCATAACACACCAGTGATGCTATCAAGAACAGAAACAGCAACAGCAACAACAACAACAACAAACAAACAAAAAATCTAACATTAAAAAATACTAATAAAACAAATGACCAAATAGTGAAAAATCACTTTGATCTGTGTGATCTGAGCGAACTGTCGATTCGAACGAGCGCGCACAAACGTTAAAATAATGAAATTATTACGTTGCCAAAATGTCTATTCCATTCTCATAAAAAAAAAAAAAACTAAAGAACTCCACCTTTCTTCTCAGACGGGCGCAACATTTGATGATGTACCATCATCATACATCAATCGTGCAAATGACTGACGATACAGCAGCAGCACCAGCTAACATTCAGTAGCGTGTCTGTGATCTTTCATAATTTTTACGCAAACATTATCACCACGTAATAAAGTAGTTGAACATGCGAGTAACATCAATTCAAATTCTGAATGCAAAAACAACAACAGAAATAATGGAAAAAAGCAACAAAAAAAAAAGAATAGCGGCACTAGGAAAAGAGGCATAAATTTTCATTTTGACTATCAGTGTTATTATGCTACCGCTGCCGCCCACCCAATTGATGATGATGATCATACACACATCATGGATACTGTTGTTCAATGCTGTCTGCTTCTTCTTACGTTTAGAGACGAGGCGCAAATCATCAAAGACTTTGTGATCCATCAACGCATGCCATCAACTTGTATACAAACAACGAAGAGATCAAAAAAATTCTTGCCGGTCTCTTGTATTTCCCATAATCGAAATGCATATCATTCCGCAACCCCAACATATTTACCTACATGGCTACGTCAAGGGAATTATTGCTTACAGTGTAGTATATTTTTATATAGAGGGTGTACCAAGAATTGTCATAGTGAGGGAGCAAACTGAACCGAACTTTTTTAAAAAATACATATGTCAATTATTTCGCCATGTAGTCTCCGCGACGCTCTGACAAAAACTAACTGATGCCTTCCTCACCTTCGTTTTCACATTGGCATTGACTCAATTTCTTTGACATTACCTGACAGCCTTTCATTTGACATTGGCTGTCTCCTTTTTGTTTGTAGTATATGTATTTATTTATTTAGAGGCTGCAGAATTACTTTTGACGTCTCAACTGAAACATTTTTGTTATATCGTATCTTCTGAACGCGACCATTGGTTTTTTTTTAAGTTCTATAGGGTTCCAAGGAGACATATATAACTTCTTTGGTTCAGATTTTTCTGAATTCCTCTTATCATAATTTATTAATCCAATTATTTTTTAAGCCCTTTAATCATCCAAAAGACAACGTCATCATCCAACTTCCCATATTGATTATGATCGCGGTGATATATTGTTTATCAGAAACACTCCAATCATTGTCGTACCCTGTATTTCAAATGCGGAAAAATAATTTCCTCTCATGTGTCTATTCGTACTTTTAATTGGGTGATCAAGAAAAATGAGAGAATATATTCATAGTGGTGGAGGAGTAGCCTCCTCTGCTTAAAATACCCAACAATTTTTCTTTTTTTTTTTAATTTCATTCTTTCAATTTCACTACTCTGTTACTAATTACTTGTTGATATGTGAAAATGTAATACACGTCGTATAATGTGGATTTTATTGTTGTTTCGGTTGTGCGCTACACCGCTTGTTTGCATTTCTAACGACGTACAAGATCATCAACAACGTCATCGACTCGACTGTAGCGGCAGCGGTAGCAATAACATAGCTATGAAATGAGTTGTTTTTCTCACACTATTTTCTAATAATATTTGATGAGCTCATTTCGGGCGAAGGATAGGCGAGGATAGGACTTCAATTATTTTTGTTCTTTTTGCCGGTTTTTTAAAATTTTTGGGGACGAAGTCGTTGCATAGATTTTCTGTGTTTTTAATTACAATGGCAGTAAACAAATTGTTAATGCATTTGAAGTATGTTAATCAATTGAAATCGTTTGAAATTGAATTGTTTGGCGCAGTGACTTTTTAGTTTTGCGGTAAAGATGAAAGTGTGAGTTTTTTTCAATTTAAAATTGTTAATTTTAGAGTTGCAGTAAGAAAAAATTTTAAGTTTTAAAAAAAAATATAAAAACAAATTTGGGAAAAAATTTTCTGTCCACAAGCATTTACATATATACTTGGTGCAAATACATACATATATGTTTTTTCTACATAATGGCTCTGTGTGCAAAAATGAGTCCTAAAATTTGGAGGAAAATCAACTGATGTCAACATATGATACTTTCGGAGGACAGGGGCAGTCATAATTTTACAGAATTCGTTTTTTTTTTGCATTTTCTTAAAGTATAATATCCTGAAAATTTGAAGTCAATCCGACATTTACTTTTGGAGTTATTCGGCAATAACCAAAGGTCTCTCAGTAGTAGGAGTACGGAGTGTCTGATCGTCCCTGATCGAAGAATTTTTTTTTTTTTAATTATCGATTTTTTATGAACAATTAATTGTTGGTTTTTTTACCGAAAATCTGGTGGTAAATTTCCTGAGGCCGCCATTTTGTTGATTTAAAAATAAAGCCTTCGATCAGGCACTAGATTATTTATTAAAATAACTAATTTCTCCTAGCCGATTGATTTAAGATGATTTTTCAAGGATTTGTGATGGTCACCGCAAGGCACCTGTATGGGATAGGGTCCAACACAGCCAGCTGTAACATTTTATATTTTTAATTTTTTTTTTAAACTTTCGTCAAGTTAAGTTGAAACATAATGTAATCATGCCATATTATCACTTTTATTAAATAAATTTAATTAATACCAAAAAAAAAAAAATGATTGAAAATACTCTATTTTTCACGCGTATGACTGCATCTGCCCCCTTAACACAGAACTCGAATCTGCTACCAACTTTTGGTCTGCACGTCCGCGTTTCTAGATAACGATTAACTAACCGGTAATATAAACGGCAAGAAGCGCTCTTTTAGAGACTTTGATTTCAAGTCTGAGAAGCTTGGTGTCTGAGGCAAAGTTGTTCCTCATGCAAAGAAAAAAAAAATCTAACACTTTAGTTGGTTGTACAGATCGTGTTCCCATAAGGAAATTGAATCAATCTGGATTAACCGGGCCAGCATAATCTACTTTCAATATATTCTCTTCCACTGGTGTTAGTTCCACTACAAATGTGCTTTCACGATTCATTACATTTTTCATATCCTGTCACATTACATATTTTTATAATCGGGTATAATCTGGCATATTACTTCCAACTTCTTGGTCACACTTCTTCCGATTCTGTAGGTAAATCAGCAACCTTTTGACCTGTTTTCTAATCCTTTTACAAAGTGCATCAGAAAGCTCAGATTGTGTTCTGCTTTTCTGTTAGTCTAAAGCAAATTAAAATATTTTGTCAGCAGCTATCAAACTCGACTTCCTTTAAGATAGAGCTTCCACGATCAGTTTTCCTGGTTGAAGAATGGCCATCAACTCACTGATTAGTGACGATTCGTCAGCGGAGTAATTAGTGTCTGGGCCGGAGTCTATTAAGACTTTATCGATACAAATTTTTACACTGTAGAAACGTTGAAACATTCTGAGCAAACTTGTTCACTTTGTGCAGCAATCAAGAATCAAAGTCAATTCCTTACCCTTAGCTTCCTTTACATAAATACGGAACGGCAGATGCAGCAATGCTGGCAACATAAGCACCATTACTTTGAGAGTTAATTACTTGCGAATCCACAGTGCTTTATCCAGCTCAAAAGAGAACCTATCTCATAATCCAGGACTGAGCAACCATCGTAAGCTATAGTGAGTTTATAGCGTTGTTCTTTAACATGAACTCCTTTAGTATGCAGTGATAAAAAATCACAGGGATATTGACGAGGGATAATGTCTCACAGAGGTCTTGCATATGAAAGAAATATCATTAAGGCTGAAATAGACGAAGTAGCGTTCAGGTTAAACCATAGAACAAGCAAGATTCAGATCATATTCCACATTTTATTTATTTGGCACTCCGAGTAGGTCTGAGATAAGAGGGAGTAACGTACGCTCTAAAAGCAAACAGTACAAAGCATTCTAAGGAATTACTAGTTCACCCATATATCCGCCTCGTCACTCATTATAGTTTCCAATGGGAAATCAGCCTCACAGCGGTCGAAGCCTTGAAGGACTTGACTGTAATTTACATGGATTGGTGGTTTTCAGTTTACACTTTATACGAAACACCTTCAAAACTTTCACGAAAATTCTCTGTAAGGATCATCTACTGATGTTTAATGGCATGGGTTGATGTTGCACTGCAGCGATATTTTCCATTATACGTCCGCTCCGCGCATTGGTGTTACCGTCTTGTTTTGAATAAGTCTCCCCAAAGCATATGTTTTCCAAGTTGATGACTTACGTTCAGGGAAACGATGACGAAACTCACACTGAGCCAAAACCATCGATTAATTTTTTTGCAAAGACATTGACATAATAATCCCACGAGAAGTATAATGACCAATAGTTTTTCAACTTGGTATATGCTGCTACTGTTTGCAACACAAACGTCACAGTTGCGATGGCATAAGACTTCAGTTGCACAAATGTGAACAACATCCAATAGGTCGATGACTTTTGCACCACTATTCACATCAATAACCAAAATAATCATTCAAGCAAACATTTAGAACTTTAATAATAATTTGTCAGAAAGAAAAAGGACTAAAAACGTTCTTACGAACCCATATCAAAACTAAGAAAATAAAAAATTTTGCAAAAATTTGCCATTGACATAAATGTCAAATTTTATATTTTATGCAAAAAACTTAACAGATGACAACTCCAATTATTGCTGAAAATATAACATGAGCATTACAGAATGTGCTATGATTAGGTTGGCAAAATACATGCATACGAAGCAATACAACTTGGCAACAACCACAACAATGGTGTCAAAGAAAGGCGCAATAATATATTGTCGATAAAGGCTGAGGCTTACAAAACAAATTTCATTGTTGATGACGATGATGATGGGTTGTTGTTGCGCAAACGAACTGTCAACAAAATTAATGTCAAACCAAACAACAAACTGAGTATGGTCGATCGTCAATATGCATGCATGACATGCAATGAAAAATTATGGGTTTATGTCAATAAACTCGACAATGATTGATTTGACACCGGGCCAAAAAAAAAAAAAAAAAATGTACAACAGAAAAAGTAGAAGAAAATTTTATGAAATTTATGAAAAATATCGAAAATATTTTTGCATGCTTAGCCAAGACCTAAATAATAAATAAATAAATGAAAAGAAAGCATGAAAGGGTGCTGAAAGCCCATCCGCCCAAAACGAGGGTTACACGCTAATGAAGACAAATATTATTAGTTTTGCTTGTTGTTGCTTTTCTTTCACAATACTGCCTGCACGCACACAAATTATTTTCTACCATTTGTCAACATTTGTCAGAAATGTCAATTTTGACATTTCGTTACGACGTTAAAATTAATAACATAGACAAATATATAAAATATAAAAACAACAATGTAAGGCACTGCAAAAAGGAGGGTGTGCTAGTGTAAAGCAAAAAAAAAATAAAATTAACGCCTGCCGTAGGGCTTGAACTGTCAGCCCAACTGCCTGTTATATAAAAAGGAAATGTCAAAAATCGAAAAATGGCATAGTAACGTAACACGCCCAAACGTCAGCCTCAAAGTTTGTTTTGTGCGGTTTGCCAAATAATACCGTAAAACTATCATCACCCTTTAACAAAAAAAGCCCACACGTTGCGTTACAATGCAACACGGTAGAAATTTTAGCAAAAGGGTGGGTTACACTTTGAAATTTTTTGTTTGTTTTCCCAAATTTTCTGGGATAATTGAGAAAAAAATTTACGAATATTGAATTTACTAGAATAACTAAAAAAAAGTACACGAAAAAACAAAAATAACATTTAATTCTAAATAGTTCATGATATGAGTTGAAGAATTTAAGAATATAAATTATTTTTCCAATTGAATTATCACTGCGATAAGTAACGCTCATAAGAAATATATCCAAAATGGGTCATCTGAATACCAAAGTTGGATGAGAAAATCTCAATTTGAACCAAAACAACATTGCAGAAGCATATGATCAATTATTTGGGAGCTACATAGAGATCGAATTCGAGGAAAACTATCAAGCAGTTTCTACCGTTTCAGCACCGTTTTATGTGATAACCTACATGGTATAATGTTGCCCTAATCCTATTTAAATTTTCTTAACTACCTTACGGTTCAATCTATCTTCCTAATAAATTTCATTATAATCGGTCCATTAGTTAAGCTGTTAAAATTTATTTTCCGGTTAAGGGCGTAGTATCGCCCAGTTAAAGCAAATTCTTTTTCTCAGGGTTTAATACCACACTAAATATTATCCGAATTGGTTTGCAGAAACTTATTTTCTGTTTAGAATATCTTCAAAATCGTTCACTTTGCTTTCAGTGAAAACATATTTTCATGCTATGGGCGGTGCCACACCTACTAAAATAACAATGTTTTTAACAGCTTTCCTTAGGGCTCAAGCTTAGTCCTTACGAAATTTCATCAATATCGGTATATTAGTTTCGACGTGGAAATTAATATTCCTATGAGAGGCGTAACAGCGCCTACTATTGGGAAAAAGTTTCACTAGGTCGTGCTCCTCTTCACAACCCTTCCGACGAAAAACAGTCATGCGATTTTGTTGGGTTATCGCTGATATAAAGGGATGGAACAGTTTTGCCTTCGCCTATTTATGTAATGATAAGTTGTTTACCTATGCCGCTTAAGAAAATACCAACTATATAGTAGCTACGATTTGCAAATATCAGAGGATTTTCCATAGATCAGATTTACTGTAAAAAATTGTAAAAGAGGTCTCACGTTGCATATAACGTTCTGACAAATTACATTAAAATTGGTTCATCGAAGAATCTGTCTGTAATCTGAATTGTAGGACATTCGGGTACAGCGGTAATGAAAACTTTGATAACTGATACATAATGAATCATCTAACAAAAGAACGTAGCAGAGCCTTATAATGTCACCATCATGACTTCAGTAATTCACTGGCTAATTTTAGTTTTTCTTCATATTCGAAATACTTTGCTTTGAAAAAACGATACTTCGCACAATCAGATCAAATTATTTATGAAGATAATTATATATATTTCATTTTAATACTCAAGTTATATCAACATGCAGTCAGCTTAACCTAAACTCAACAAATCTGAATTTATCCGATTTAAATAAATTTTTTCAAGTGTACAAATGAACAGCTACCCCGGACTGCTTGAAAAAAAAAAATATATCAGATTTCAAGCATTTCTCTATTTGAATCAACTGTGCGTTACTCCTTCAGTTGTTGTTATTGTTTATGCATTTATTTGAGTTATGATTATTGCAATTTTCCAAGCAGGCTGGCATTTAAGTTTGGTACCCGCATTACCGTTTATCAGGCATATGAATTATGATGGGTTCTCTTACGTACAATTGTTGGTTGGCGTGCATAAAGCGATTTGTCTTTGTCGCACTATACGACCAACCTACTATTGTCACTCATATTACAATACGTAGTATGCCTGGCTGTCTGTCTGTCTGTCTGTCTGCCTAAGTGTTGTTTGTTCCTGTCGAAGTTAAATTGCTGAAATTATTTGCGCTTAACAAGGGATCAACATAAATCAGGCTAATTTCTTTTGTCGCGCAGGCCTTTAATTCCATGATATGGTTTAATTTTTTTGTGTTTCAAAAAACTCAGCCTACTGTTGGTTTTGTATGTTTTATGTTACAAAGTCATGTTTCATGACGTATTTGTAACTAACGTGGCCATGTGCGTAGTTAATCGTTTAATTTTTAATTTATTGACACACACATGCAGCAGCAATTAATTTTTTTTTACAAAGTTTGGTGTTAGAGAAATTTATGGCAATTAATTTTAACATAGTCGGGGTTGGCCGGAAAATTTTCGAATGAGAGTGAGAGTCTTAAAGCAGCAGTGCATTTAACTTAAAAAAAAGTGTACCCACTCCTCATTTAAAACAACAAAAAAATTAATATGCTCGTCCAAATGACGAATGTTTAGCTTTTAAGCAGTGTCAAATAAGGTAAGCTATGTAGAGTTTAGCCTCTAAACTCATTAAATTCGTGAAAATAGTTTTTATAAAAATTGTGAATCTGCTTTTACATATAATGTTCCATGTGATACAGCGCTCTTCCAATAAAAATCAAATTGCTTAAATTTTTCCAGTATATTTCTTCGCAATTATCACTTAACCATACAAAACTTTTTCACGCACACCAATCAGGTTCTCCCCATAGCATACACGCACACACCTGCTGCCGCTGTGATGGGCGGTACCAAATGTCAGCACCTACAACCTTGATACTAAAATTGAAAATATATTTTCTTCATTAGAAAAAAAAAAAACAAAAAAATAAATTTACTACACTTTTGGTATAAAGAGTAAAATATCCAAATTCCGTAGGCAATAAAAAAAAACATTAAACGCGCGTATCGATCAAGTTAGAAAAACAAATTAATTCCAGGAAATTTGTTTCTTACGCTTTTATGTGTTGCATCAAATGAACATATCTGTCTGTCTGTCGATCAGTCTATTTTTTCACATATGTCTGTCTATCTAGCAGCGATCCATCAATTGATTTAACAATCCATTCAATTATTTGATTTTTGCTTAAATTTCGCTGTTTGAAATTTCGAACGAAAATTCCACAAATTTTTCACGTTCTAAAATACAGAAAAAAAAAAAAAAACTTAAATGATCGCGCACATCCGATCCTTTTGACGCGTCAAGGCGCTGAGTGATCGAACAAAGCGAAATTCAAATAAAAAACTCTACTCTTTTACATCTTGAGAAATAAAACGCAATCCAATATTCGAGAAAATAATCGGGGAAAAAAAACAACACAACAAAAAAACTGAGCAGCAGCGATGTGATGTCGGTCTAAGATCAAAGATCACACCGTGATATGTAATGACAGCTTTGATCATTGTTACGCCTTTGATATTCCGACGGCAGCGCCGCCGTATTTAACATGTTGCATGTTGCTGCTATGAAAATACATTTAGTTGCGTATACATAGTACATGTTGGCATGTATGTATGTATGTAAGTAAGTGCGAGCATGTAGGTTTCTATTTAATGTTGTAATTTTACAAGTTGTAAAAGTTTTAAAATCATTTTAGCGAGAAATGCTGTGCAACTAAGTGAAATTGGGAGAAATAAAAATGGAATTTAATTTAATGAGGTAAGAAAACATTTGTGTTTAATAACACTGTGCGACAAAATTAAATTAAATTTTTTTTTTATATTCAAATCTTTAAATGGTTTTGTGATACAATTTTCACAATTGCTAACTCTAAGCGAAAGAATTTCTGACCCTAGTGTCCATTGAGACTTTTGATTGGCATTACAAAAACTTCTGATTTCTAAAAATTTAGCTCGTTTGATGGCCACATCAAAGCCATAGGAAGTCCAAAAAGTTCTATATAATTCACCTACTTCAAAAATATTTTCTTATAAACTATGCTAAATTATGACATCAAAATATTAAATTCTATAAATCACATACAAAAAATTTATCATAAGACAGTTAAAAAAGAAAATAAGTACTTTCGCTCTATAAAATTTTTAATAAGAAACGCCGAAAGAAACATAAAATAAATGAATAAATAAAGTTTTGAATATATAAAGCCTATTGCAATAAAAGAAAGGAGACAAATCACAAATTTTAAATCTGATTGTTATGACACACCTTACGATCCATTTAATAATGAGGACTCAAACCCATATCAATAGCGATTTTCATTAACAAAATGTGACAATGAATGACAAATAAAATGTGACAGCAATGATGACAGTAGTCAAGCGGTGGTCTTAGCAACATAAAAGAAAAAATGGAAAAATACACTAAACAAAAACTTTGTACAGTGTGATCAACAGTGGCGGCTAAAAAAATATACAATGGCTGTAGAGTTCTAAAGAAAATTGTTTGAAATGTCTGAAAAAATCAAAAAAAAAAAAAATTATGTAAATCATGATGACCCAGAGATAAGGGATCGTCCATTAATTACATGAGTCAAAATAGGGCGGAAAAATAACACCAAATCTCACTAAGGGGCAGGAAGTGGTAAAGGAAAATCTCATTATAGCAGATAATTATAAGGTAAAGATCATGGAAGTGAGAGAGAAGGTCCCGTCAGATCTCACCAAATCTCACTAAGGGGGGGGGGGGGGGGAGGTAAGTTTTCAAAACACACCTCACTTAATTAATGCACGGCACCTAATAGGACAAAATTTAAATAAAAAATAATTAAATTGCCCAATAAATAAAAAATCTCATGTTAATTTGGGACTAAAAACAACAAAATTTTTAGATCTATTGGTATATGTTTTCTATCATAGATTTAAGAGAGTTTTGCTTAAAGGAAATGACCCATTTTCCATATTAATCGTAAAACTAATTTATATGCTCTTTTTCCATCGATTTTAATTCTTTTTTTCTGGTAATTTTTTTTTTTTTTTGTGAAGGCCCAATTTTTTAAAGTTAAAAGACAGACTCACTAATTAATCAGTACTGTATTATATTAGCCCCTACTGTTAAAAATCGACGTCATGCGGTGTATGTAAGTATTTCATTCAAAATTCTAAAGTAACAAACTTTTAAACGCAAATCGTAGTAGGTAGAACATCACATGACGTTTTGGTACTGAACGTCGTCGTATCCCAGCAAATATACTTCATCGCAGAAGATGCATATATTCATTGCCGCGTAGTCGATTTCCATTACGCTCGAGCTTACATTTTGCTATGACTGTAGTTTGTTCGGACGAAACTATACGAGCGACTCGCCGAAGCAATGAACGCATGAATCAAAAGCTAGAGTTCTTATATGTTCTAATCAAAATTAAATACAGTGGAACCTCCCTCGAACACTGCATTTCCGTTTTGATCTTCATAGTCAAACAATTCTTTATATTTCTTGTTAGTTGCCTTCATGAAGAGTGTTAAAAAGTACGCTTATTAATCACGCCAAAGTTTAGTCATGCAACAATACTCCTCTACAAGAGTTAGTAATACATCTCTATGAATGTGAAATATATATAAAAACATTTCAAATTTTTGCTGGGATATCATGTGTAGTAGTTAAGAAAAACGAAAAGTCATTTAGGATTAAAACTGACACAAATGCCGCTGTCAAATCAATTGACTGACACGAACGTAACGTTGCGTTGCGCTACGTTCTGTCATTAGATGGAGAATTAAAAAAATTTAGAGCTACCAAGCAACAAAACAAAAAAAAAAAAAAATTGGTAATAAAATATTGGGGAAAAAAAGCAGAACAGCTTGTCAAACTTAAACTGTCTGTCGGCTCTGCTGGCATTAAATACGGTAGAACTGTCAATAAATTTTCAGATTATGACATTATTTATATGACAGCTTGATTTTGTTGCTGTTGTTGCTGGTATTTTTATTAATAATGTCAGTTTGTTGAAATGACTTAATGAGTGCGTTTTGTAGGCGTTAGATTTATTTACATGGTGAAAAATTTATTAGGGTGTTAGAGAATGTGTGATATCAAAAATTTAAATTTGCTCTTCATAAGCTAAATATTTCAAAATCTTTGAAATAAAATTGTTTGCAATTCTTGTAGAAAGTTTATTTTTAAACGATAAACGAGTTTAACTTAAGTGATAGCAAAAATTAAGTTTATAGAAGATCCACTGAATATAAAGGAGCTATTAGCCACAAGAATTAAAACAAATTTTTGTGGTGTATTGTAACAGATAATAATTTATAATTATTTTACTGAACTTACTGTTCAGTATACTATGTGATAACATCAAAAAAGTAATAAAAACAAAAAAAAAAAACACAAAAAACGGCTAAAGCTAATCACACCAGTTTCATGCAGTGCTAAATGAAATCATCAACGACCATTGAGCTATTGAGTGAGAATTCCCAAACCTAATGTGTTTTACTTTTTGCATAGATTTGTTGAAAACCGAAGGAAAAAGTGAAACAAAGCAAATCCACATATTTTTTTTGCTTGTGTGTTCATTGGCTCTAAGGTCACTGATGATTCCATTTGGCACTGGCTGAAACTGGTATGACTAGCTTTAGCCAATTTTTGTGGTGCAAATTTTTTATGTTTTACACACTGTACTGAACACTGAGGGCAATAAAAACATTGAAAATCATTGGATTTTGTTAAGAGGTCGAAAAATTGCAAAATTACGCAAATGAAGTAAATATATTGATAAAATTATCACATTTTAAATCTGTCAATATACTTAATTGTATTTACTATTAATGTATATAGCTTTTTAAAAAATTAAATAAAAAAAAGCGTACTTGTGAACGACGCATCTCAAAATATGCCCTTGAAAAATATTTTTATGCATATTGTAATTAAATGATATTTTTAATTACCTTGTTACATTTTAGATCCAACATTTCAAAATCCATCTTTCAATGCGATAGTTCTCAAAAATTACCTGAAAGTAAAATAAAGGATACGTTTAATTAATAGTTATGCTTATAAGTATCATCCAAAAAAAAAAATTGGTTAGTACTAGATTTTCTGGCAACAACTATATGCTCTAAGTTGTATAGAAGAGCCGCCACTGGTTAAAATACGTCAATATAAAAATGTTTTAGGAACTGATGATGGCCTACCGCCCATACAAGACAATGAAAGCGCTATATTGAGAAAGTTTTTCTTTAGTGGAAACAAATTTCTGCTCTAATGCTTTGAGCAACGAGTCGACGAACCTTGAAGAGAGGGCGTGGCACTTCCTATGCAAGTGAAAACTGGCACTAAGTGTCACACAAATGCAAGATATAGTTAAGTCTAGTATCAGACTAAATTTTGGCAGGAGAGTGACACATCTCATACTGTTGACACGATGTATGATATTAAGTTTTTGGCAAGCCCCTGACTAGTTTTACTTAAATTGATTTTTCGATGTAATTCGATACTGTTGCATAATTTCCAAATTTTTTTAATATATGTAATTCGAAAAACATTGTCTCTTAGCGATTGATTCGATATTTGTCTTCTGTTAGTTTATTTAATAATTTTCTAAAAACTATGTTTGTTTTCAAACGATCATATGTAAATTCTCTTTTAAAAATGTTTAGTGAAACACAAATTTCCTAAGTAACTTTGTTAAAGTTATTTAATCCAAAAAATACAAGTTTCTTACTGAGTACAATCAATACAAAACTGACTCATTCTACAGCCCAAATATTTGTGCATAAAAAATCTCTTACAACTTTAACACTTAACAGATGCTTAAATTCAACTCCTATTTTTTTTTTCAGTGCATGTATTTAGTTCGACATGTCACTTTTTTATATTATGTCATGTGTTACGTTTGTTAAATGTACTAGCTATAAAACATAAAAACTTTTAACTATAAAAGTAAAAATTCATAGTTTGTTAAGTGCCTGGCGCGTTACACCCAGATTATTACCGCTCAATTGAGAGCAGCAACAGCAGCAGCAAATGTGTGGCGTGTGAGATTTTTGACACTAAATGTCAATGAAATCAATTTTCAAATCGTTAAGCGTATAATTTATACTCAAAAGATGTAGCAGACAAGTGGTGGTAGTAAAGTAGTAAAAATATCTATTGTAGTTTTTATTGATATCGCATTTTGAGGGCGCAACTGTAGGTGGCTTAATGAACTAGAAAATTACATTAACGCTGAATAATTTTATCTAACAGTTATTTTTTCATTTTTCGTTTATTTCAGGAAAAATTTTAATCTTTTAGTTAATGGGGAAGTTACATTTGGGCAGAGATTAAGGAATAACTTTAAAGCACTTAAAGTTTTATTTGGATTAGATGTGGATTAGTGTGGGATTGAGGGGTATATTGCTGGCAAATGGGAGTGTTTGTGTGGACAAATGCCAAGTTTTATTACTTTTTCAAAAAATATGCACTCCTACTTTATTAGAAGAAATGAAAAAAACGAAAATTTATGTAGACATTGATGAGGTTTTGAGCTTAAAGTTTTCTTTTGACATTAAAATGCTTAGTGATAAATTTTTAAAAAGGTTTTGTCACAAGTTTACATGTCAAACATTTTGTTAAATATAATTGATAGCCAGGCAGCTCTAAGCAAAAACAGATATCGTCTTTGACTAGGAGTGAATGTAGTTCACTGAAAAGAGCTTAGACAGAAACTGTTATGAACCAAATGAACAGAATAAAATATCTCACAAAGTCCTTATTTACTGATAGTAAAATTATCTTTATATCAGAAATTTACAGCCAAACAAAACCGCACGTCATTTTCACAGCAGCTGACTAAACAAAATTGAGGTAAAATTGTAATTTGACACTTTAAGTCATACAGTAGCTGTCCATAAAAAGCGTAACATCACAGCAACAGTGAAAACTTGACAGCAATATACCGCAGACGACATCACTCACAAACATTGAACGTCGGCTGTCAATTGGAAACAAAATACAAAAACAAGTGGTTTTTCTTCTAGCTTTGTGGTTAAAATTTATAAAGTCAATATTGATAATGTCAGCTCTATATATAAGCTCAAAATAAATGCAGCCGATGATGATTATCAGAATGATGATGTTGATTATGAAACAAGCGACAGCTAACTACATTAAATGCAACTGCTGCAAAGTAGAATCATCAACGCTGTGGACAAAGCACATCATCATGCAACAAAGTAAACCACAAAAATATTAAACGCATCGAAGTAGAAAGCAGCATGTTGTGATAAAAAAAAGGAAGTACATGAACTAAGGAAACATGAAAGCTGTCGCTTACATTACATCACACACACACAATAATGACATGATGCATGCTAACACGCTTCAACATCATCATCATCATCATCATCATAACTATGACAACCAACAACATTTGAGACTGCGACTACTCAAATCGATTGACTTCCCTACGTTGACATCTAACAAGTTGTCAAAAAACCATCATAAGTAGTTGACATTTTCCATATTGTACACGTACACGTACCAGTGATAATGCTGTTGATGATGTTGGTTGGTTGCTTTGCTTGTAGAAATTGAAAATTGAATAAAATCGTAAGTTGCGGCGTTGACATTTTCAACTAAAGCACACACACATGTGCTACTTCATTTGAGCGCTCAGCTCTCTCACTCATTTTGCTCTGCACACAGTGATATGTGCACCTTTCCGTTTTCGTTGTGATAACTTTGGTACTTGTTTGTGGCATATCATTTAAAAGCAAACTAAATTAATTTTTTCCACTCAACCCCCTAATGTCTCCACAACTCAATCAATTTCTCACCCATTTTTCTTTCCAATATTGTTGCCTGTTTTTTCTTTCTCGCTCTTCTGCAAGTTGTCAGCTCAGCAGCAGCTTTAATAAAATTTTTTACACATGACTGCAATTGCCAACAACAATAATTTTGAAAGACATTTTTGACAAGTCACCCACTTTATGATATTGTGTGGGTATATGTGTATGTGTGCTGTGTGGTTTGGGTGTTTGTGTCGTTGGTTTTGTGGCTGCATGTTCACACTCACTCATTCGCTCACTTCACTGCATGTCAGTCATTCACCCAGTCATGTCAAATGGCATATTTCTATATTTTGCTTTTGAGATTTTGAGTTGACAGCATTTTGACATTGGCATGAAAATCAATTTGCAATCTGTCAATCGTCTTGCTTGTGTATGTTTAATATTTGTAACTGTGTGTGTGTGTGTATATTTGTGTTGGGGAAAATTAAACAATTTTGTTTTCAATATAAAAAATGAAACCTGACATACGATTTGGCTCACGTCAACGTTATTGTTGTGTACGACAGCATCACTTATTAACAATTTTTGTTTTATTATTTCTTTAATTATTTTTCTATTTCAATTATTAATCAAAATATATGATTCGTTCATAGAAAAAATTAAACTTTTGGCTAAGATAAATTTTTGTATGTGGCATTGGGTTTTCATATAAATAACATATTAATTCAGTATTCCGGCCAGCGCCATATTAAGACTTTGCGGAATCTGGCAATGAAACCTAAAATGTTACCAATAAACACTAAGAAATAGATATTTTAAAACAAGGATTAGATATGTTTCTTTTTACTAAAATTAGGAAAAATATTAAAATAACTTGTTTACATATAACCAAATAAAAGTTCATTCATTCAGCTTCCGACTGCAACTCACAAAATTATAATGAGCCCCCATCTTGACGGTGTAACTCAAAAAAAAAAAATTTTCTGTTAAACCTCTATAGCTGAGAGTTTCGTACCTGGCAGTACCAAAACCTCTAGCTCAAACCTAAATGGAGTGCTTGTAGAGAGCTTTAATCAATACGGGGCTATGGTACTCTCTAGCCTTAGCTAAATATATTTATAACAATTATTTACAGAATATAAGATAATAAAAGTTTAGCTACTACAGCCACAAGCCTTCACAGCTATTTAGCTTAAATTCTTAAATCAAGTAAAAAATTATTATTATTGTTTTTATTTTATAATTTTTTCGAACTTTCTTAACATGCCCAATCATGTCAATTGAACATACTCATAGATGATGATATATTAAAATAATTATATATATAAACTGACAAATTCCAAGACTTAATATAAGCAAAACTTTGCTATGGGGCTCAAACATAAAAATACAAAAAACCAGTAAGCTAATGAACTACAGGACAAATTTTTCTTTTTTTTTAAATTGAAAAAGTTTTAGAAATGTCATAAGAATATATGTATATCAGTTTAATACATTATAATCTACGTAAATTGAGTCCAGCAGCTTAACAGGTTTGCTTTAATGCCAACTTAATTGATTTTTCTCGGGTTTAACCCTCCGATTAGCGGTGACGTATGAGGCGGTATATGGAGCGTATGAGTCTGACCAGACCCATACATAATAGGGTGGTTTAAAATATTAAAATTGCTCCAAGCTTCACATCACCGGGCACCAAAAGTTTTGTATTGGTGCCAGTAAGAACCATGTTAAATTTGGTGCATTTCAGAAAACATTTGATGGACCCGCCACCGTTTTGAAAACTAGAAAATGGTCCTTAGTCTACCGAAAATCAATAATATCTCCCCGAAATTTACCCCTAGATCGATCAAATGTATGACAAGGCTCCATTATTTGCTCCCCTCCAACATTTTTCCCCAACAAACTTACCCCCATGGGGGGCTCCCTTGCAAAAATGACATTCTTATAAAATTATGAAATTGACTTCCCACTTTTTCATATGCCTCTGGAGGTGTAAATTGCTAGACCAACTCGCATTATTTTTACTCTCCTAAACTTTACCCTTGATACACCTACCCCCTATCTGTCACCTTTTTGGAGGTCCCCATATAAAAGACACAAAAAATTTCGAAAATTTGGAAAAATAATTCATAGCTCCCCCGGAGTGACTCGTATAGGGTTCATATGTATCACCAGGTCCTATTATATTTCCCCTACAAAAATTACGAAAAATGAAGAAAATTTCGAAAACAATTCATAGCTTTTCGGGAGTGACCCGTTTGTGGTGTCATATGTATTACCGGGTCCTCCCTAAATTTTTTCCGGACATATTTTTCTATCTTAATTCATTTTAGCTTTTGCATATTTTGGAGAATCGTATGCTCTTTTCGAAGCCCGCCCAATTTTTGTTGGTAACATTCCTAGGTTTCATGAGAAATTTGGTTGCCATAACTTAACTAACTTAGTCGTCGTACAGTTTCTGAAATTGTTTGCTTATATGGCAGGTAAAGCGTTCTCTATTTGAATTCACTAATTGAAACGCATTAGAATTTAACTCATAGAAATATTGTCTAAATGTATTCTTTAGTATGAAAATAATCATTATGTTCTTAGTAAAGTAACTACGCATTAGAATGTCACGAATTTGAGAAAAAAAAGTCTTTAAAGTCTTACTACTAATATTGGGAGTATTTCTGCGCCACAAAGGTTTTTTTCTATTCACCCTGTAAAAACCGCCGAAATCAATTTTTTATTTTAACTGCATTGTATAATGACCGATTGTCATATACAAAATATTTTTGGAAAGGTCAATGCAACTTGCGCTATCGAATAATTTGGAACTTTATTTGCTGGTAGATTATAAAATTTATCTTGCACAATTTTCTTGAATAGGTTTATTTCTTATCATCACGAAAAAGTTCTTTGTCTCGTTACTAATCTATTTTAAAGATATAAATAATTGTTTGATATCAATACGAGACATCTCAAAATTCTCTATATAAAACGCTGTTAGATTCTTAAACAAACAGTTCGTAATAACTTGCAGTGCATTATAGAAATATGTTGAAAATCGCTTTAATTTTGGGTATCCTAGCTGTGGTTGCAGCTAGCAAAATACCTACCAAAGGAAATACAAATGTTGTCGTTCAGTTATTAACATCAGAAGAAATGGCTGAGTTCCTAAAAAAAAATCCACAAGCGCAAACATTAAGACGTCAAGTTTCAAAGGAATCTAAACTTATAGGACAAACAAAAGATACGACTATAGAAACATATTGGTTAGGAGATCGTGAAGATGGTAACTATAAAATATATAAGATCTGTGAAATATTTTAAATTTATATAATTAAATCACATATAAAGTTGATTGATTTGATGGTAAAAGTCACATTTACACTAAGGCTTGGCCAATTTATGTGGTTCACCCTATAGACCCAATTTTTTGTCATAACAGCTATTTTCTTAAAAAAAAAAAAAAAAAAAAAAAATGCAAAGAAAACAAAATAAAAGTTAACTAATGCTATTAAATATGCCTATGCATATATCTGTGTCCACAAGGAATAACAGCTAAACTAGATATTTGATGACAAGAAGAAACAGTATAAGTCATATGAATAAACAAATAACTTATGTTGTTTCGTTTTTACATCAAATATCGAGTTTAACTGTTATTCCTTGTGGCCACAGATATATGAATCGTGTGTAAAGTATTTGCTGAAAAGTATTGTTAAATTATAAATTATAGAAGTTAAAAGAGAAGAATTCAAGTATTAATCCTTAGTAAAATGCAATTTTTTAATTAAATAGATACACTTGAAAATTTATAAGTTTGTAGCACTAAATTTAAAACAAAAATGCAATCCAATGCTATTACATCTTTATATTTTCAACATTATAGGCGATGAACTTGTGGCAGATGGTTTTGGTGATAACTCCTTTCCTACACCAGATGATTATGCTTTGACAATCGATTACCCAGGTACTGAAGGAATAATAATTACAAACTTTATAGTTCTAATTGAACACAATGGCATCGCGGGAGAAGCTTATTATTATCATAATCATCATAAGCTTCTCCCGCGATGCCATTGTGTTCAATTAGAACTATAAAGTTTGTAATTATTATTCCTTCAGTACCTGGGTAATCGATTGTCAAAGCATAATCAGATGATTATGCTTTGACAATCGATTACCCAGGTACTGAAGGAATAATAATTACAAACTTTATAGTTCTAATTGAACACAATGGCATCGCGGGAGAAGCTTATTATTATGGCGGACCTGGATCTATATTCATTACAGCAGTATTTGAGATCCTAAATACTAGCGTATTTAACTTTGGGATCAACATATTCGCAAAACCCATTGCAAGCGATTAAATTTTCAAAGAGTATTAAATACAAATTAATCAATTGTAATTATTCAATTATATTATTTAAATTAATTTTTATTCTGGGCTTAGGTCATTTTTTGTTTAATTTAAAAAAATAATTCTTAACATCTTTTTGTTCCTGAAGCGATGTGTTGGCAAATATTGAGCATTTAGTTTGAAACTGAAATAAAGAATGATCTAAAACAAGAATAGAAATTTACTACTTAATAATCAATTAATAATTTAAGTTCAATAAATAAAGAAATAAATATGCATCTTAAAAATAATAAATAGAGACCAGTAAGTTTTAATATATTTAAAAAGATTATGTGACAATAAAATATTACCCATTTGAAAAATAAATGTTAGTTCTCAAAGTTATGTATTATACGCGAGAAGAAAAACAACTCATAAAAAAACGTCATTTACGAAAACATTTTTGGAACAATAAATGCAGCTTTTGCTATTGAATAATTTGGGAGTTTATTGCTAGAAGACTATAAAATTTATCTTGCAAAATTATTGCTTAGTTGTTTCTTATCATAACGATAAAGTTGTTTGTCTCGTTAAAAATATTAATATATCTCATTCGATACGGGTCAATTCAAATTTTCTTCAATCCCTAGAAATGCGGACATAATAATAAGGTTCAAATCCATAAGCTTAATCAATAAATCGTGAAGTTTTAAAGGAATCTTGACTTAAAGGGCAACCAAGAGATATAATAACATACTGTAACAATTCACATTCAAATTTTGGGAGTGTTCCCGTTGGATTCAATGCTAAAACATAAGCTAATATGTCCGAAAATTTAAAAAAAAAAAACTTCCCTTTGGGTGTATTTTGTCCGCACTTTCAGCTACATGAAAAATGTGGATGTAGTTTGATAACAGTGGATGGCATCGCACATACAAATATAATACCTAAAACCCTATATCCTAAGGCAGACTTTTTTTACGTTTTAGCAATTCGCTTTTTTCGTAAAGTTTCAACGAAATCGGACATAAACTCTGTCCGCGCCGTTTACAGGTTTGTGATTGGAAGCTCAAATATTGTGACAACTATTTTTATTCCACAAACTAAAACTTTAAAATTAAACACCCTAGTGTATATTAGAGAACAGCAGTGAGCCACTCTTCATGTGAGCCATTCATAAGCTCATGAAACTTCAGCACGTTCAAACAGATTCACGCTCACTGAAAATTTTGTAAGACAAAATTGGGAGCATTCAAGTTAGCACCAAATAGAAAAACAAAATCGACGAGGAAAGGTATAAAATGGATTTTG
The DNA here is from genome assembly GCA_963662105.1 of Meiosimyza platycephala. Taxonomy (NCBI): domain Eukaryota; kingdom Metazoa; phylum Arthropoda; class Insecta; order Diptera; family Lauxaniidae; genus Meiosimyza; species Meiosimyza platycephala. The sequence goes on from OY759210.1 coordinate 93,552,572, forward strand.
GATATTTCTCAGGGTTGCTCCGTACCATAAAAGGGACCATTTTGACCCATGTACGCAAAATTTGTTTACATCCAATCGATGGAAAACTGTCGAAAATTAACTTTGGATATCATTTAAGGTGTCCCCGCAACAAGGGAAAGGACCGTTTTGTTGCATTTTTGGGTTGAAAAAGTATTTTGGGCAACATTTGAAGTGTACCCGAAGCAAGGAGAAATCGTTTTGAACCATTGCCGTGGCTCAGGACCACTCCCCAAGTGTTATTCAAAAAATCCATTTTCTGCCATTCCGCATCGATTCGAGCAATAAAAAATTTTTAGAAAATGAAACGAAAACGGGGATATCTCAAGTGATATTCAAAATCCTTTTTCGACCTTCTCCAGAGATTTTTTTATGCACCCTGAAAAACAACCAAAGTCAAATATTTTATTTTGTTGTTTAATGTCCGCTCGTCAAATGCAAAATATTTTTGAATAGAAAAACACAGCCTGTGCTATCAAATAATTTGGGATTTTATTGCTAGAGGACTATAAAATATATCTTCCAAAATTGTTGCGCAAATATATTTCTTATCATAACGATAAAGTTGTTTGTCTCGCTAAAAATATATTATGTTTCATATGGCTAAATTTAGACTTTCTTCAATTCTGAGAAATACGGACAAAATAAGGTAATTAAAAGTTTTATAAACTATGCTAAAGATATAAATAATTGTTTTTTATCAATCTCAAAATTTCTATATAAAACGCTGTTAGATTCTGAAACAAACAGTTCGTAATAACTTACAGTGCACTAAAGAAATATGTTGAAAATCGTTTTAATTTTGGTTACCCTAGCTGTGGTTGCAGCTAGTAAAATACCTACAAATGGAAATACAAATGTTGATATTCAGGTGCTAACATCTGAAGAAATGGTTGAATTTCTGAAAAAAAATCCACAAGCACAACCATTAAGTCGTGGAGTATCAAAGGAATCTAGACTTATAGGACAAACAAGAGATGTATTAACGTACACCTTAGGAGAGCGTGCAGTTGGTAACTATACAATATATAAGATCTTTAAAGATATTTTATATTTATTCGAGTAAACCGCAAATCAAATTGATCGAATAAATGTCAAAAGGTCGCATTTGCAATAAGACATGGCTAATTTGCAGGATTCGCAAATATCCTTTTTAAAATTATTGTTATTGTTATTGATGATTTTGTTAAAAATTAATTACATTGGTAACATCATAAAACTTCATCAGTTTTTTATGGCTGGTGAGGGATTTCGGGTTGTTCATAATATTAACTTCTACTTTAAGATATATGTATCTCGTAATCAAATGCATTAGAAAAGTTCAAAGAAGTATAGAAACTTGATTTATTTTCGCACTTTTGTAATATCAATTTCTCTTTGATAACTGTTCACTATGTATTACAACTTTTTTTGTATTATGCTATTATCATTGTATATATATATTTTCAATATTATAGGCGACAAACTTGTCGCATATGGTTCGGATTATTACTCCTGGCCTACACCGCAGAATGTTGCTTTGACACTTGATTACCCAACATCTGGTATTGGTGGAATAATCACAAATGTTATAGTTGAAATTCAGCAGACCGGTAACTTGGGAGGAGCTTATATTGTTCAAGGTGGACTTGGATATCGTTACATTACAGCAGTATTTGAGGCACACAATACTTTAGTATTTAACTTTGGATACAACATCTTCGCAATATAGGCTGTAAGTCGATTTAGTTTACAATAAGTATTTGGTATAAAAATAATAAATTAATCAATTATACAATTGTAATTATTCAACTTTATTCTAGTATTTATTCATTAAAGTATATTTTAAATTAAAGGCTTAGTCCATTTTTTAATTATTTTAAATTAAAATTTTTAATATATTTTGCCTCTAAAGCAATGTATTGGGCCATATTTGGAATTTAAATTGAGTAATTTAGCGATAGAGGATGTGGGCGTGAAAGAAGTGCCTATCTTATCATATGATTTCACATAAGAAATTAATAGCATTTTCGAGTAAAATGGTCTGGAACATTTTTAAAACGTTTCTGTTTCCTTTTATTGCATAAAAATGTAGAAACAAAAAGACAGCAATAGCTCTCCAGAATTCATCTCTCGAAAACGTTTTACGAATAAATGCAGAAAGTCACACATACATGTATGAAATATTTAACACTCAGATCGCCAAAGGATTTAAAGATAGGAAAACTTAATGACTCCTTTCCTAAAACTAAGACAAAGATAAAGAAGTGGATAATGCAACTAAATGTATATGACATTAATGATATATTACTCTAATGAATTATACTTGAAGAGAATTTTTATTTCCTTGAGAATTTTCATAACATTGATATTCACATTTTCAATCAGTTTTAATCGCTACGATCCTTCATAAATTAAGATATAAAAGAAATATTTTTATATTTGTAAGCAAACTTAATGACATGCAGAAATATTGGTAGAGACTTTTAAATAGTTCGGGTAGGGAATACAACCCTCGCAAAATTTGCGGGTGTCGAGTATTCAACACTGCAGAACATGTCTTCTGCAAGGCTTGTCTGAGACAATATGTTCCAAACCAGCAAAAACTTACAATTACTTCGAGTAAGATAACTCTCGGGTAGTTTTAGATTTACTTGGAGAAATACGAATAGAATAGCGATCTCATTAGAGAGTAAATACGTCTTGTTCATTTGCTTATGACGATCCTGTTCAAAGTAATGATTTTTTTTCATACTTAGTCGTCTCAAAACTTATTTATTGATTACGAATATTGCAGGAACTTCACGATAATATTGCTATATCTTATGTATCCAGTCTCTCACATACGATATATATGATTTTTAATGATTTTTTACATTAAAAGTTTTTTTGTGAAATCTATTATTTTACAAGAAATTGGTATGTTAATAAAATAAAGTTGTTCAAAATTTAAATTTTTGCTTAATATATTCAACTACAGTATTCAATTTTTTTTAATTTTTCAAATTTTAAAAATCCCACAATTTACGCTATTTCAAGCAGAAACATTATCATGAAAAATATCAGCACATTTTATGGCCAATTTGAAAAGCCGCAACGTACAAATAGTGCAATATTAAGACAAATTTATTGCACAAACATTTCAGCTAATAAATTTTTCAAACAATTTTATAGCATTTCGAAAGAAGTAGCAAAAAGCACTACAGAGAATCGTTGGATAATTTGCAATTGTTTTACATAAATTAAAATTTGTTATGATTCTGTTTTTTTCGCCATTGTGCTCAACGCTACAGCTGTGCTAATTTACACCAGAATTGAGGAAATATTAATTTTGTAAATGTTTGCAAATTATTTAAAAATGATTTATGTGCAATTAGCAATGAGTCGATGTGAAGCAACTGAAATAATAATTTATATGTGAGGCTTAAATTTAAAAACAAAAATTTTAAATTAAAATGCGGCATCATATCTAGTATAGACAGAAATGCGATTTGCAATTTTTACTAAATATTTTTTAACAACTTTTTCGACATTTTTGAAATGCCTTCAAGTTACGTCGTAATTTTTGAACAAAAAAAATCACTTTAAATTCGAGCAGCCCATTACAGTTTACTTAACAAATTATGACATTATTGAAACCCTTTTATTTAACACCTTCAATACATACATTGATTAACATATGAATAACTTTTTTTTTTCTAACAAAAATCATTTGAGAAACTAAAAATAAAAAAAAATTTTTCGGTGAAACTTTATCATTAGCAACCCTACGCAAATATATGACGGTTATTGTACCACTTAACAGCTTGTCACTAAAATACCAACGAATATCTTTAAGTTTGGCTTAAATTCGAATGGGAAAAAATTGGACCTCCGTCATGGCAATCACTGACAAACAAATAAAACATTTACGAAAAAAACCAAAAATTTACATAAATTAACGTGTAACAACGAAAAGCGGCACCTGTTTTAGAAGCAACAGAAGAAGATTTACTCATACGAATATTCAAATCATCAATGATAAATAACACTTTGAATGCAAATCAATTAGTGGCATTAACGAACCAAAGTAGCGTGTAATATTGAAAGCGTTGAAATAACTCTGAAAAATTACTCTGCTTACTATAGAGGCCAAGCAGACAATAAACAGCATTGGTGGTGTACAGTGGAACTAAATGAGTGTTAATTGAATATAATAATATATATATATATATATAATAAGAAATGAAAATTTTGAATATTATAACTTGCAGATAACGTGTTGATATAATGGAAAATAGGCAGATTAATGAATTTTACTGGGACCATAACGATTATAAATTTTATGATAGAAATCATTTCTTAATCGTTATTCAGGATTTAAATTTTTTTTCGATCATAAATAATCGTTATTTTGATTTTCTATTCTTTTCGATTAAACATAATCGTTACATTGGATTTTTATTTTTTTCGATTAAAATTAATCGTTATATTGGATTTGTATTTTTCGATCAAAAATAATCGTTACATTAGATTTCTTTTCTTTTCGATCAAAAATAATCGCTTTTATAGATTTCTATTTTTTCGATCAAACATAATCGTTACATAAGATTTCTATTCTTTTCGATCAGCGTTTATTTTTGATTGAAACAAATATAAATGTAAAATAACGATTATTTCTGATCAAAAAGAATAGAAATCTAATGTAGCGATTTTTTTTGATCGAAAAAATAAAAATCCAATGTAACTATTATTTTTGATCGAAAAAATAGCAATCCGATATAACAATTATTTGTGATATTTAAAATAAAAATCGCATAATTAAAGATCATGTCATATATCTAGGCTTCTCGTCAAACGAAACTCATCTGCATACTCAAACTCACATTTCGATTCTGTAAAATTACCGCTGACATGCATTTAAGACACGAAATATTATTGACCTACGACAATAGTGAATCAACTATAACTACGATAACACTAGCCGTAGAATTAATCTACATAAAAAAGCTGTCAACACTGATAACATTAAAATTCCACTAACCCACAAAATCACACACTCAAGATAAGGCATTTGCCGCCGCTCACTGCAATCTCTCGATTTACCCCCAACGCTGAGACAAACATCATAAAAAGGTACGCCTAAATAAAGATAGAATAAAAGCACAAATTAGATTCGAAAACTTGAAAGAGTGCCGCCAATAAGGGGTTAACACATAGGCGAGAATCACTGACAATACTAGCAATAGCTATCAATAACTATAGAAACACGGAAATTTTTATATGTTATATTTTATATATAGTGAAGTGTAGCGAGTTTTCGACAAGTTAAGTTTTAAGCTATAAATACTTACAATCTAACTTTATTAATTTAGATAACAACATTTTACTCCACTGTGCTTCTTTTCAACTAGCATAGCTATCACAATTTTTCACATTTAGTAAACTTTGCCATCATTATCAATGTCGTCATTATTATTATCGTTATTATCACAGCCATGATCGCCTGACTACCTACCTTAATACTAATTTAGCTATTTGAATTTTTTTAAATCGGATTATTGAAATATATGTATGTGAACAGCAGTGACATTGGCGGTATTTTCTTTTTGAAGTTAAAGATAACAGTAATGGTAAGAGCTCCAATGCAAATTCTGTTAGTCGTTTAAAAATTAATATATATACCTTAGTCAAATAAAAAGCAGCGTAATGTATATTCATTGATATGAAGAATATTGAAGTCATAGGCAACAACGTCAACGATACGATAGTTTTGAAACATTTATTTTCTTTATTATATGAGCGTTTTTACTTAATCGTCATAAGTATTTAATGTAATTTTTTAATTTGGAACTTAACATTAAATTATAGTTGTCTTGTAGCGACTACACTTAAGCCTATTGAACAAGTTCTGAATGCTGTATATGCAGTATAGTCAGTCTCTTAGCTGCTACAGAATTAAAATTTTTTCGGAAGAGTTACCTCAGATCAAAGATGGTGATTCAATGTTTCCAAAAGTGATGAAAAATTTTGTCAATTTTAACTTATTTTAATTATTATTATTATTCAACGAATTTGAGTTTCTGAACCTGCTAATTTATGATACTAAGGCCACAAGGCCTGTTTTAAATATATATACTGTTGCTATTGCTTTTTATTATGATATATATCATTGAAGACTTTAGTTCATTTTCAATATAATAAACAGCAAAATTATTGCTTAATGCTCTATCCAAATATAAATGATTTCAAACACACATTTTCATAACAACCTTGAAATACAAAAATATACTTTGTATAATTTAGTCTGAAATTTATGTCTCTTCATTACTTACTCATCCGTCATAATGTTCACTTATCCCGGAGGGTAATAAACTGCAGTCGTCAGGCTAACAAAAACGACGACTAAATCAACAAAACACATCCTGTGAAACACCGCAATTATCGCCTTAGTAGAGATAAACTCTTAGTGATACTTTTTTCTTAAATAGCCTTGAAGTGTCTTAAGGGATTTTCCATGGAAATTTAGCTGAGGGTCAAACAACGCAAAGGCAAAGATACTGTGTGGTCAAAAAAAAAAAACAAAAAAAAATGGGAAAACAGACGACGACGACGTGCGTCATACGTTAATGCGTTACGCTATATATGGCGTGGCACACGCAAAATCAGTGCAATTGAAAGCCGTGCATTGCATTTATTATGCTCTGACCAAGTGGCCGAATATATGTATATGTGGTGCGTTTTATTGTGGCAATTGTTTTCACTTTTGCCATTGCTATTGTTGGCTATAATATTTCATATCCTGTTTAACAAAGAGGATGTAAAATGTAAGAGAAATAATCACCACTAAAATGTGCCATAAAAAACATCCTTCCGCCGCAGTTGGTTATCGTTTGTAATATGTGTCCTTTTAACGAAGGTACAAGAAAAGAAGAAACAATAAAATGCGGTACACAAGATTGGCAAAACAGCAATTTCACATAAAAATGCAATAAATATGGCGTGTACAGGATAACAACTACAAAAAAAGAAAAATAAGTGAGCAGACAGAAGGATTTAAAATCATAAACGTAGGTGGAAATTTTTGATGCAGAGAACTTTCGCTGCATTATATATTATATAGATAGTAAATAAATAATATAAAAAAAAAAAATTATAAAATAAATATAAATTTGAAAAATGAAATGAAAACTTCGCACTAAACTGTTGGGAAAAATATCCATAAAAAAATTCTTAAAAGGATTATTAATATATCTCTAATCATGCACCAATATGGCTATGACGATTTAAAAATAAATGCATCGATTTGTTTTATTTTCGATTAACAGTAATCGATATTTTAGATTTTTATTTATTTCAATAAAAAATAATCGTTAATATGGATTTTTTTTTTCAGTCGAAAACCATCATAATTTTGTTTTTTCGATTAGTTTAGACTTTCCGGTGCATTTTGGCTATTATCGATACATTCGATATTTGGCCAGTAGTTTTGACTGCTTCGATATTCTTGTATAAGTATCGATATGATACGATAAGTTCTAATTTTACTTTTTTTAGCGACAAAGTTTCAAAGTAATTGAAAAGATTCAACTTCTTCATTCTTTTCGATAAATCTCGACTTTTTGTTGTTTATCGAAAAATTTCTGTTTCTTTGAAAAGTTTTCACTTCCTCTGATTTTCTCGATGGATAAGAACTTTTTTATTATTATTAAATGGTTTTCGGTTGTCATCAACTTTCCGTTATGATTACATACTATTTACAGTTTCGATTATTTTCGATACTTCTCGAGTTTTATCATCATCTTGATGATTTCTAATGCTTTTCGATATTTTCGATCTTAATTCTTTAATAGCTTTTGATAATTATTGCCTTTTGTCTAGTTCTTGGTCTAAGTATTGATGAAAATCAAAAGTATCGAATAGGTAGTATCAAAAATTTCGAAAAATTTCGAAAAGCATGTACAATATACAATTTCTATATTATAAAAGGAAAGGTTAATCATCAAATGAGCCGAGAATCTGGGAAAATTCAAGCTTATCGAAGAATATCGAAAAAGTTGAAACATATCGAAAAAGATTAAAAAATTTCAAAGCTTATCGAAGAGTGAAAAATATACACAGTAGTTATATATATATCGAAAAACATCGAAAAAATGTATGATAGCCAATATTTATCTGAAAATGTCGATATAACCGAGAAAAATCGAAAAACATCGATAAATTTTTAGATTTTCAGCTACGTTTTTTAATATAAAATTGGCAAATTCTGCAAAAAAAAAAATTGTCCATAAGTCTTAATTTCGGTAGTGATGAAATGAAAAATTTTCTGGTGAACCTTAAACACTCAAAAGCACCCCTGTCGCGTACGTCCCAGTCACTTGCGTTATAAGCACGTACTCAGTACAACGAACAATTTTGCTTATATTGCATTTTTATGATGTTTTATGGTTTCTCATATGGTTTCTTTTGAACCTAACTAACCAACAACAACAACAACAACAATATTACACAGACAAAGAGCGTGGCAGGACTCAGCAAGGATTACGCCTAAAAGTAACAAGTAATACGCAATGGTACATTGTTAAGTGCGACTGCACTTAGTATTTGCCAACTTTTGGGCGGAAGACTATAAGTGGGGGGGCACTCATGCCATTAGCGCCTGTTAGCATCTGTGTGCGTGCATGTACATACAAAATACACATATGTAAGTATATTGTCATTATTCGTCCCTGTAACATAAATTCAAACCGCTATATATTGCATACATATGACTTTTTTTTTCATGCGCCAAAGAAATTGAAAGAAGTGTGAAAACTCTGCTCCGCCATAGTTTATTTCTTTCTACCACTTTCAACGAGTCTTCTCAACTTTGATCCTGTATGCTGTTTAGTGAAACAAGCTGTTGCCTGCCTTTATTGCTATTAAATGCTTCATGTGTCCTTTGCCGTTTATGTTATCTTATGTCGCATTTAGTATTCAGTTTATGGTTTTAATAAGAAAAAAAATTCGGCTCTTCTAAGTTTATGAGTTGCGCGTTTTGTTTTAGATTTTAAGCTGATGCACAGTTTCTTTTTATGACTTTTACTTTTAGCACGGATGTTTAATAGCGGATAGATAGTTTTTGACACTATGGCTTATTTTGTGCTTTCATTAGGCATTTTTATTGTTCACAGAAATATATTTTATTTGTAATGCACATAGTACGTGTTATGACGTCAAAATTTTATGGAAGGATTTGGTAAAATTTTTTTAAAGTTATATATACGTCGTTCACTTACGGAACCTATGGTCAATATCATCATTCTTTTCTTGCAAATATGTTAGTGAGCACTTTTCGGATTTGCAATTCCTTTCAGAAATATTTGACAGGACGTAGCTGGATAAAGGGCTTATAACTCAAGCCTTTTTTTCAAGCACATGGGAGAGTTCAATACAAGTGTATTGCAACCCTCAAAAGCTGCTTTTGCCAAACTATTATTCCGAAAAATCATAAGCTGCTAAAGCAAATGCTATGTTAGCACTTCTAGACATAAATTTATTAACATAATGATATCAACTATAAATTTTTAGATTAAGATCGCTATAAATACGCATATAACCAAGGAAACATTTAAAAGAGTTAAAAACAAATATCATTTTCCCTACGAAACTTCTAAATGCATAAGCTATACCATATAACTTGTTGCCACTGTGTTTATTGCTTCAAACGAACAAACAAGCATAATAAAATGACTATTCCCTCAAACAGACAAATGGGTTGTTTACGATTATTGCAGGTCATTTCGAGCATTTGAAAAATGCCGAAATTATAGTCGCCGGCTAGTGAGTTTTGCTTTGAAGTAGCGACAACGACAACACTAGCGGCAATAACTAAAGTCTCCCGCTTGTTATGTTGATGACTAAATGAAATGAATTTTTAATTAGTTAGATATCAAATAAATTCTTGATAATATCAAAATTTATGTAGAGGATTATAAATTCTTGTTACATTGTCTGTGCTGGAAGGTGCAAAAAGGATACAACAAAGGAATGAACTTTATGAGTTAAACAGCTGCATGATAGATAGCTAATAACTTGGGTTTTATGACAAAGTGTTGATAACTGAGAAATGCTTAAGATATAAATAATCACTGCAAGGTAAAAGAGCTTAGAAAGAACTAAGCGAAAACACAATATTTCAGAAAGACTTAAGCAACAAACTTTTGTTAAATGGGAATATATGATATTTATATAGCAACATATTAGTTCGTTGCTTAAGTCTTTTTGAAATATTGTATATATAGTTTATTTTTTTCTATCAACTGTCGTTGCTTTATAGAGTTTTTTATTTCACTGCGGTTCACATAACAGTTTCACTTAGTACTTTTTTTTTCAGAAAATTTGAAAACATTAAGAATTCAGTCCATTGCTAAACAAGCAAATACTAAAATGCATTTTATTTTCAACGCTGGCGGTTAAATAAACAACGCACTAGTGTGATTTTGCTGTTTGCTCGTCATTTTGTAGTACGTGAGTTCACAAAAATGTCAGTGATTAAGAAGGTTGATTTTATTTTTTTTTTATATTTTCCATTTAAATGCATAGCGTTGTAAACAAACAATGCCAACTGAATACCAAAAAAAAAAAAAAAACCGACACTGACGTGTTGTCGTCATTCATGCAGGATTAAAACATGAAAAGAACGCATTGTAGTTGAGTTATTCTTGAAGACGAGATGAAACATTCAAACACCACATGAAAAAGAGAAGAAAAAAAATTCTCTCAATTGCATATCAAAGGCGGGATGCGCGTAACTCTTAAATTTTGGTAGCAACGCCACTTTGGCGGTTAGTTGACTTTGAAGTGCAGATTTTCGGTTTTTTCATTCTCGTCTGTTATAGGGTGCTTAACCAAAATTTGTTAAAAATTATTCTCAATTTAACACACACTTAACTTAGTTTATCAAAGCAGGTAATCTACAGAAGCACTGAAAATATAAAGCTCCCTAAATCGCAAAGTTTTCAAGCTAAATTATCGCTTTAGAGACATATACCCCTTTACACTATAAAAACTTAATTTTTTTTGGTAGCGACATTTTATGGATTTTAAAGAATTTGTATTATTTTTGTAGCGCTTATTATACTTGAAATATTTTGTAAGTGGCAACATTATTTGCTCAATGAAACCATAAGCATTTTTGGTAAAACAAATATTTTTTATATTTTTCAGAATACTTTAGCTGTCCTCTGAGCTAATGTCAACAATCAACCTCAAATCAAATACTTTAGCTGTCACTGGGATAGTATAGAAGTTACAAAAAAAAAAAATTATTTACGAAGGTATTGTCGGAATTTGATAAATACCCTTCAATATCGATTTGTGCATTCAGCTGTAAAACCAAAGGTATAAAGCCCAATAACAATCAATAGCTACTGTGTTTGGTTTTTTTGCTTCGTTGGTTACCTACCATTTTTTTTTATTTTCGGGGAGCCCTTCCTTTTTACTTTTTTGTTTTTCTAACAATAACACAAATGAATTGTCATCAAATGAAATTAAAAACAAATATCTTTGACAGCTACTGTATATACAAATACATATGTATATGTATGTAGACTCGAATATACATATATACATCATAAGGTACTTTTATTTGTATTAGGCTTAAATCAATGGGTAGGTTGCTAAGCAAAATAAAAACAAAGTTTTCAGTCATGTCATCATTTATGTCAATTCATTCAAAAAATTTTGGAGACACATTGGATTTTTGACTTCAAAAGATTTATGCCGAAATCACGCAGCAAAGTATTATTTTTTTTTTTTTTGTTACGTGGAAATTTATTCTAAGAAAAAGAAGTCATATTGAGGCTCAACGATTAACCATCAACCATGATATGAAAAATATATATTACCATTCAGAACTACAAATGTACTTACCAAAAATTATATATGTACATAGTTCTTCATTATAACAATATATATTTATGCAAGGTCTTATCAGGGCAGTTTTGGCAAATTTGTTCTATGAGAGATTTGAATACTAGTTTTTCCATGCGTTTTATAAAGGCAATCGTTCTAACTAAGTTCTAAGTTATTGGCTTTGTGAGCTTCGGCTTCACAAAAATTATCATCTTTTTGTGATTAAATTTCCTGGTTGAATTTTCATCAAGAGATTAAGGACGGAAAAGTGGAAGATGTTTAACTAATTAACTTGTATGAGTAGGAGCATATTCAGTAGTTGGCTCCAACCAGTTTTACTACAGTGTTTTAAAAAATACAGAAAAAAATGTGTCAACCTTTCGGCTTAAGAGTCCTTAAAAAAAAAACTTTATATGCTTGATTCCATATTTCAACTGACTTTCAAGTTTAACACTGAAAACATACATATATTTATGTACTCTGTGTATTCAAATAATAATGCAAAATTCTGCAGAAATTCAAAATTTATTACTGTCGCAAAAGATGCATGGCGGCATATCAAAGAACACAAAATGTCAACTTCAAAATTCCATGAAGCCTAGCAAAAATTGTGCATAAAATTAAACTCTCACGTTATTTTGTTGTTTTGCAAAAAAAAAATAAAAATAAACTAAAATGGCCCAAAGGCACTTCCGAAATAAAAACTAAAAAGAAATAGCAAAATCATCATCTCTACGTAGTATACTTTTTCGTAGGATACTTCCTAGAAAACTGAACAAAACAAACAGCAACCAAATATAAGGAACTGTCTTAAAACAATAATTGGCTAAGAAAACAAAGACAACTTTGAAACTGTAGAACAAACAAATGCGCATCCTTTGAAGAAACACCGCAAAATAAAATTTTAAGTCAAAGCAGCTATAGTTTTATTTCAAATCAGCCAGATTTCAGGATTTAACTGTAGATTTCATTCATTTAATATTTGCACAATGCAAATATGTAGTTTTCTCATAAATTTGTTTCTTCCTTAGTGACATTTTTTTTTTTTTTTTATAAAATTCTCATTAAATTTTTCGGCATTTGCTTTGTTAAAGTTTTTGATGCTACGGTTTGTTGCTTATTATGTGCCTGTGACAAATTAACTATGTGATATTATTTGATAGCATTTTCTTAGTAGCCAGCTTTGTTTAAGGATAAACAAAGGATAATGACACAACAAAGTGTCAATCATGTTACTTTTGTTTTCGTACATAATATTATTGCTTTATTTATTAAATCATAGTGAAATGAATTCAACTTATTGTGGTGAGTTCATAGAAGCTAATAAAATAACTCATGGAGCTCTCAACTGATAAGTTATAATCAGGCCCGGATTTACCTTAGAGGCACACTAGGACAGTGCCTAGGGCGGCAATAATTTAGGGGCGGCAAATATTGGGAACTTTGAGAATTTTCTTTTAAATTTTTTGAAGTAATACATGATGATGATGGTGAGAGTTACACAGGTGGAACAAAGTGGGAATATACCTAACAAAATATCCTCACTTTTGATATTAAAATTTTTTTTTCCATATTCACCAGTGAAGAGGGGCGGCAATTTGTGAACGGCCTAAGGGCGGCAAATTTCTTAATCCGGGCCTGGCTATAATTCTTTTGTTTTAAACTACCTTATAGAATGTTGGCTGCTAAATTGAAAATTTAACAAAATGTCTGAAAATTCGAACTTATGATTTTGTTGCTTATTATGAAAAGTCAATCCAAACTTATCAAACATAAAATATGGCAACCAACAGTTAAGTGATAGATTTGGTGCAGTTATGTCCTTAAATTATCTTTCTAAAATTATGACTTTTAATATGTACTCAATTTAAATGAGCTACTTATCAATACAGTTTGATAAGTAAATTAAATTAATATCATATATAATATAAAACTTCAAAATTGCATACTTTTCATATATTTTTAAATTTAGTAAGAGACTTGTCGAATTATAATGATAAGTTAATGAAAACTTGGCATATATTGATTATGGAGATAATGGAATTCTTTGACAATAAATGATTGTTGTGACGTTGCAATTTTGACATTTAAAAAGGTTGCTTACTAAAATATCGACGAAAATGTTGCATTTTGAATTAGTTACGTAATTTATAAACTTATTTATTAGTTATCAAATTATTGTGATAACTTAATTTTCAAAAATGTATAAAAGCACTTAACTTATCAGTGATAAGTGCTTGTTGCAATGGTTTCCTCTAAAAATGTTGACTTTTTAAATTATTTTATTTTACTAAGCAACTTATCAATTCATTATGATAACTTAGTTCAATTATATTAAATTTCAATTAAAAAAACTTAGCATTTATGAAAGTCATATATAAAACGTTGAGTAAAACATTAAGCTCATACTTTTATAAATTTTTTTTGATAACGAAATTATTATTATATCTACTAAAATTAAGTTTTCAATTGCTTAGTTAGGAAAAAATGCAGCATTAGTACCTTGTTAGCATGTTATCAGCTAAATTGAATCGTTATATTTATTTTTTTCAAATCGGCAGCTTATCAAATTAATTATGATAAGTAAATTTAAAAACACAGAAAATTAAAAGACAGAATATGGTATTCGATTTTAGCGGAAAAAAAATTAATGATAGAGCTCATCGAATAGAATTTTATATATCAACTAACAGCGCTGGCTTAAGATTTTGCCGGACCTGGGGCTAAAAACTGACTTTTTCTGTAATAAAGTAGGACTTAATTACTAAAAAAATCGGAGTTAGTATTAAAAAATAGCGCATTCGTCAAACATTTTATTTAATAACTAATCACAATATTTGTACTTTACGATGGAATTAAATAAATGTCAATTTTCGAATAAATAATGTGTTTAATACAAAAACAAACACCCTTTATAATATAAAAAAACGTCATAACGTTCCCTTTCTTTGTGGAAACATTTCTGTTTACCTGCATTTCTCATTAATCCTATAATCACATTTACGATGACATTTAATTCTCGATGATATTTGCGCCATTTTGCAGTTTTTCTTGTTCAAAGTCCTCTTAAAAGTAACAACATTTTCATGGCAACAAACCCAACGATGTCGTCGCCTACTGACTTAACGTGAGCTTTTGATGCCAACGCCGACATGCGGTGTTAACTACACTTTCATATACTTTCAGCATGTTCATGGTAATGTCATTTCATTTAATACAACAACAGTATACGCTGTGTACTGTTGATTTTGTAGTTGTAGTTGTTGTAAGCTGCTCCTCGGTGTGATAGAAACTGTAGCCAGTAATATCGTAATACGGTCGGGAAATGCTTTTTCCATTTTGCAAATTTGTTTTGTGGTTTTACTGATTTCCGTTTTATGGTTGTTGGAATTTCACCAACAATATCATTTTACTTACTTACTATACAACTACTTAACACCATGGATACTTGTGTCCTTTAGGTGAACCTTCCTCACCATATACTTTCAAACTTCGTTTATGTGTGTTTTTTGAATTGTATTACTTGTGATTTTTATTATGGGTTTTAATACAGTACCCTCTAGTCGACTATGATTTTAGCTTAAGACTAAATGAAGTCTAGAGATGAGTAGCATGAAAGATATCGTTGTTAATGTTTGAATGTTCTCATGAGAGTTTTCGTCAGTTGCTGGAAACGTTTGTATATCTGAATATTAAAGCTTTTTAGTTTCATAGAATCGAATTTCTAAGAAGAACACTATTACATTATGTATTTATTGCCATGAAGCCTTAGCCAAAATTATTATATCTAGACAAAATTTGCGCCTAAGCAGTAAAAATGGCATAGTATTATAAGCAGTGATAAAATTTAATATCTATCTGTGATATTAAGACAATGATATAATATTTTTTACTGTGCACATTGAGCTTGTTGTCGCAAATATCACACAGTTTAGATTTATCTCATCTCTAATCAGACGACCTATCGCAGCCACAGCTGAAATAGTTGGGTGCCTTCTTAATTGTGTCGTCATTTGCTCCTGTTGTGATTGTAAAGGCGTATGTATATCCTTACTGCAGTCGTGCTGTCGTTTTCTGTTTCCACTTGCCCAACGCAAGTGGCGTTTTCTGGCTTAAATGCTTTCCTTCTTCAATGATATTGGATTTGTCTGACAATGTGGCACCTACGCTATGTCAGTAAGCCACTTTATTAAGTTCGTGTTCACAGTTTGTTTTTCGTAATTTTAGATGTAATGATTTTTGCCATGTTGCTTTTATGTACTAAGTAGTTTGGAAAAAATCATTTGTTGACTTTTTTCTCAAAAGTTTTTTTTTAGAAATTCCAAGCTCTCACAGTTTTATTGAAATCAGAAAAGCATAAACATTTTAAGCTATTGAATTAAATGCAATGTTTTTAACGAAATTAAAAAGGTACTTAAAATTACATGCAGCGTTCTTCAAAAACCCATTGTATTCAAATAGGACTTTTCCAAATTATAAAACACTCATTTGCTCACCACGGCATGTGTGTGTGAGCAACACTTAACAAATTTTTGAACTGTGAAAATTCATTCACATGATTGACGTGACATAAAATGACAACATGACACACACACAATGCCAGCCACTTTGAGAGGTTTGCGCAAAAATAAAAACAACAACATGTGACAGTTCAAAAACCCTAATGAATGGACTCACTCACTATGCAATCATACCAATAGGGTGGATAGAATTTATGTGCTCGCAGGCATTCAAATTATAGTGTAAAAAGTTGACAACTGAAAAACTTGCGGGTACTGATGTATTGAAGCGTAAAGAAGCGCTCAGTTTTGCTTTGTTTTCTTTTTTTTCTGTTCTCTCTAGACTGAGGGTTTTCCTTTTTTTTTACTGCATCATACTTTTATTGTAGCATATAGTTTATTACCGCTGGCGTTGACAATGCACAATACGCTCTCGACTCGTTTAACATCAGGCGAACGCTGCTCAACTGTCACATTGTATGTATGAAATTATTTTAATTGTATGTCACCTCGAATTGGTATGCGGTCGATTGATTTGGTGTTGAGTTTTTTTTTTTTCCTACTTTTTGCTTTTGTTTCCGGTTGACTTGAAAGTGTTGTAATTGAAGTTGTTGCATTGCAATATACATAGCTTATTTCAATACTGAAGTGCTATTTGTTGGGTATGAATGGCTTGAAGTTTTTGCTAAAGGTTCTCTTATATCCCTTACTGTGTTGCGTTTACAAGTGCAAATGTTTTGTAATAAGGGCTAGGTTTTACTAAGTTGTAAAAGCACAATTGAAAATTGAATGCATTTAATTGTATGATTTGACTTCATTTGAAATTTGAAATAGAGAAAAAGCAATAAATTTTTTTATGAAAATGATACCAATAGACGCCCATAAGGAGTTATTTTTATAAAGCGGCTTTGATTGAAACAACAATTTTTTAAGAAAATTCAATTAGTTATAGTTAATGCTTAAAACTTTTCATCGGAGCTCATCAATGTCTATTTAAAATAGGTTAATATACACAACTTTTTTTTTTGGTAACCGTGTCGTATGAGTGACATTTTCAAATTTCATCAATTTTGTTAGTAATATTATTTACAAAGTTCATATGTCATAATAAACTTGAACATTCGACTTCTTAATCATATGTTTCAAAGTCAATTTTCAGCCAACTGTTTTCAGCATACTCTGGAATTTAACGTAGAACATCCCTTGTTTTCGATACACGCTACAGATTACAGCAATTATCTTGAAACTCTTAAGCTTCCCAAATATTACTACAAAAAAATTGCTCTAAGCTGCACTTAAATTGAGAGAGGGTACTTTACGTAATTACTTGCATTACACTTGAAGGCAACAAGCAAAAATATAGCGGAAACTCTTTGGTGAAATGTGAAACCTACTTCGTTGGTTATATTGTAACAAGACTTACATACAAAATCTTTGTAATTTTTATTTGAAGTTAAAAAAAAATTCTATACACTTAGAAAAATAAATTTGTAATATATATATGAAACATTTATTCAATATAAAAATGTCTGTAATGTATAAACTTAAGTCATAGTAGAATAATATTGCATGATTATACAAATTTATAAATAATAGCAGTCACAATAAAGTAGGAAGTTCCAGTACATGACAATACAATGTTGCTCATACGTCATGTATAACAGAAAAAAATTCACTTAAAATGATGCTTATTAAAATATGATTATCATTTGTTCGATTAAGCGTATATTTCACATATGCATGTTACATTTAGCAAATAATCTCTTAAAAGACAATAATTTTTAGACTTCTAATTGTGTTATTGTCGAAGCTGAATAAGTTCTTGCTATAAAGTATGAAAGTTCTCGTTAATTGAATACTTTTTTTAACTTAGAAACATAATAGAAATTTTTACACTTTTATCAAATGTAATTTGAAATTTTATAGTATATAAATGCTGGTCTTTCCTCTAAGCGGCCGCAAATTATTGTGAAAATTTTTGCAGTGTAATCTTTGGGTTTCTGTAAAAATAAAAATAAATTGCAGCCAATAGCATCGCATTTGATCTATCGTTAGTTTATTTCCAAAAAACTGCACTAAAGTTTGCGTTGCATGGTAATTAAATGTTACACATACGTCTATTAAGGCAAAAAAAGCAATGCAGTATTTTTTAGAATTTGATATGATATTTCTGATTAAATTTAATGAATAAAGTAATAGTTGAGAGCTGCTTGAAATGCTCATGCTCATGCTCATGTCAATTCACTTTTTCTCAGTGTCTGCGCTCTCAATAAGGCAACCCCTTTTTTTTATCACCATGGAAGTGCAACTTTCTACGTTTCTATATGTGTTATTTGTATATAAATAAATCAGCAACATTTTATATTACTGCAGACATGGAGTAGCACTTAAAAAATGTTTTTGTTGCAAATAAAAAAATTCTCATTTAAAGGGGGTAACAAAATCCTAATTGTCAGCTTAAGCCTAAGGGACAATTAAGTTTTGCCAGTAAGTCTGATATTTGTTTTATCAAAGCATTTCTTTGAAGTGAATATATGCTGAGCACAGGAAATCCTGCCGAAGTTTTACATTTGATGTCAAAAAAATACTTTAGCTATTCATTAAGCAATTCAACTTGCTTTTGTTTTAAAAAAATATGCGTGCTTCGAGCTTAAATTGCTTAACAAGCTATGTCAGTGTTTTTTTGAAAAAATTGAAAAATTGTTTTTTGCCAATTTTTTCTATCAAACTATGTTAAACTGTAAAGTTGATCAAATATATCATTTATATTGAGTCTTACAGGTATATGACCCCAAGTACTGTCATTCATGCAAAAACCACTTTCAATGAAGCCACAATAAATTATAAAACAACAAGATCATTCACACCATTAAGCAACATTTGCATGTTAAATGCAAACAACAAACAACAAAAAAAAAACTGGTAAAAATTACACCTGCCACAAAAATAATTGCACACTCAGGAAAAACAAATGGAACATCAAGAGCTACGGCAACAGCACAAAAAAAAACACAACAAGCAGACGGAAACAACATTAAACAAGCTGGAAAAGCAACTAAGCAAACATCAAAGGAAAATTAAAGCCACAGCAACAAAGAGGATTCGTGTCTGTCTTATTATCACATCAATTTGCAAAGCTGCACATGCTAATTTATCACTCACATGTAAGTGCAGAAACATATAAATAAATAACCCAGCAAACATTTGCTAGATTTTTAAAATTATATATTTTTTAATTCTTTATATGGACATAACTTCAGCCTTGGTTTGGATCGAGACCCATCAAATACGCACAATGGATACGGCACCAGGTTGCGACAATGCAACTACACACTAAGCTGTACCACTAAGCAAACACCACGATGAAACCACAATAGGGCTGACCGCAAATGATTCACCCTCAGCGGGCTACTCACAACTGTCAAAGTGGATTCGAAGTTCCAGGCACTCCAGGCAACCCATGGTACTAGATAGTATAGACATTTAATTCTGGTCGCGCTAAGCATATAGTAGTTTCAGTTTTGAGTTTTCCTTACAACACTCGGGGACTGGTAACTCCCCATAAAATAAAATGATTTATTCTGTGTTTGATGACAAAATACGATTGCAACAATCGCTTAAATCTTTCCTGATGCTTTATACAGCAATTTCTCTGGTTAATCGCTAGCCGCGCACAATTTCTCTAAAACATACTGTCGCCTGGCATCAGAACATGAATTCGCGCGCAGTATTAATATGACTCTTCCACAATTAAAAATATTAGCTGGGTATATATTCGGACACATTAAAAATTATGCATACAGATGTGTGTTTATATTATTGCTGCAAGCATTAGGACTATGTAACATTGATATATGTCATAGAAACTTCCACATAGGCAACGACAGCAACAGTAACATAAAGAAGAAATGTTATAAGTAGCACTTGAGAAAAAATATAATATGCCAAATAATGCGGTAATTGATTTATTGTCTTAATAACATCAGTAATGATATAAAAAAGCCTTTCAGGAAAAAAAACTAAAATTTTTGTGAGAAAAACAATCGAATGAATAGTTGTTCTAAGAATTTGGCTACATTCCTCAACACAATATCCTCAATCATTTATTACATACTGCATTATATTATACCATATCCAGCAAACATAATATACCGTACCGTGAAACGTCAAGCACTGTACAGTACCGTAAAACAACGAGGAGTAGCACTGCACATAATTCCATAGGATACCATAACGTTCCGTACCATAAAGTACAAAAAATTGCAAAACTATACTGTAGAGTTCAGTACCGTATGGTGCAGTACAGAACCATACTGTACCATACCATACCTTACCGTACAGCATCACACCATTTTATTTAGTTTTCTATTTATTTACAAGTTTTCGCACGGATGGTGATAGCTGAGTTAAAAGCTTCGTTTTATAGCCTGTTGAGATATTATAGTGTTTCAATAATTCTGTTCGTATGACACGCCTACCTATTAAACTCCGCCCACATATTGTCCTGTGTCATCAAATCGTCAAGCGTATGCAAAGCGTTTAAAAATTTTTCCCACACCATCATTTTTTCGAATTCTTGCCTTTAATTTAGTGCTTGCTAGTCTCACCAAATTTTCCCGTAGAAAGTTCGTAATAGATTTCTTTAGACTGTACGAGAGGTGCTACGCCCAACTGTCAATCACCGCTGAGTTCGGAAAAATTTATGTTAGAGATTTTCGTAGCATATTGTTTGAAAGGTGTTGCTTGTAAGGGAAATACCACGCCTATTTGCCAATCTCCGTCAAAACTTTGTTCAGTGCTTGTTTGTGCCATCAAATATTTCCGTAGCAGATGACTGCATCCAGTATAACTTTAACATTTCAAAAATCAATCCAAATCATGTTCATTGCAAGAAATGTTTAAGCTGCCCCATCTTCATGGCTAATTGAAACTTTCTGTTGCTATTAAAAATTCATATAAAAGAAAATTGATTTTCTGACAAATCCTTATAATCATCTCCCACGCTTTCAACCATTTATTTTACTTAAATTCATTTGCTAATGTTTCGTAATCTTTCTGTTGTCGGCGCTGACAGCTCAACATCAAACATGCGTCTGCCTGTTTATTTGCCTGACTTAACTGCCTATCCATCCATCAGGCTCCGTCTAACCAAAACATTCATCATTTCATTCATCGTTTATTCATTTGCTCGTTTTAACCTGATTACCATATCCTTTTGCAAACGGCTTACATTCAGTATGCAGCATTTTACTGCCAGATTTTCTATCTCCTGCGTTATTAACTATGCAGTCCATCGCCGGAATTGCTATCTCCATTCTCAATTTTTTTTTTACTCCAAACGCATCGCACAGGAATATGCACTATTTTAACTGCTGTGTGTAAATGCTGCTCAAACTTGGTAAAAACTGTTAGTGTTGCCAAGTGGCTTCATTAGATTACATCAGTTGAAAAACACTTGTCGCATAGTAATTGCCGGTTGTGAGAAAAAAAGGATCATAAAAAAGAGAAGGATATTACAGGATACAATCGATTTCGGCTTACACACAGAAATTATGTGAAAGAAAATCTTTTCCATTTCTTTTTAAAATCAAAGCATAATATCAGCGAACGAACTGAGTTGAAGTGAGTTTCTGTACTCGTCATTTTCGTTTTTCCCCCTAGCCAACAAGCTCTACGAATTTTCGAAAATAATTTCAGTGTGGGCAAGCTCTTATTGCCTCCTTTGATAGAAATGAAACTTTTGAAGACAATGAGCATAAATTGGATTTCCTTGATGTGGCATCAAAAATCATATTTAAATGTATATATTATTAATTTCCGCACAGCTGGCAACACTGCACTCATTTTCGCAGTTGCGCTCGCTGCTGTTGTCGTTATTGTCTGTCCGTTGGTTTGTTACTGTTGATGTTTTTTGAAATGCACGCGAGATTTACGTTGTAAATGACGTAAACGGAAGAAAGAGCCAACAGCGACTGACAGTCAAATGTCATTTACTGGAAAATAGTACAGACAGACAAGCAGTTGAATAACGTGGTCGGACTTGATTACAAAAAAAAAAAGATGCAAGTGCTACGAAATAGAATGCAGCTTGATATCTTGGAAGTAGATTTTAAATTTCTTTATAAAAATTTAAAATAAAAACATTTCAGTGATTTGCAAACTGTTCATACATTTTAATCATTTGCAAATTTCGTATTTTTGTTTGCTTTTAATTGAAAAATTTTCAATTTTATATATCAAGTTGTTGATAGGAAAACACAAGACTATTTGTTTTTTTTTTCAATTAAAATATATCATTCTAAAAGAAACAGCATGAAAAACGCTAACAGCTGACATGTCATTCTAATACGTATAGGGAATAGCATAGCAAAAGAAATTATCTGGAGAAAGCACAGCTAAATAAGTTTTGTAATGCTTAGAAAACAAAAGTAGCAACAGCAACAATAGGAGCAGAAAGGACTATGAAAAGGACAGATAAAATATTGCAAAAAAAAGAAAATAATAACAACAACCAGCAATCAACTAAAGGCCAACAGCTAGGACGAAGGAAAAAATAGATAGACAGTCAGCCAAGCTTATACTGACATAGAATGACATAAACTGTCAGAAATTTGTACAGCAACAACTATAACAATGCAACAAAATAGTAACATTGAAATGTTCTAGCTGTCAGACAGTGAGACAAGCTGAGATTGAACTTAAATGTTTGGCGTTGACAGCATGGATGTCACTAGTGGGAAAAATTAAATGACTTGAAATTTAAAAAAATATATATATTTTCTATTACTTTTTTTGTAATATTATTAAGTATATATTTTATCCAAAAGATGAGCTGGTACCAACGATGATCTTTGAAACTTCTGAACAAGCTCGTTGGAAAAAAAAAGTAGAATTAAAGCGATACGTTCAATCACTTGCCAAATAAGAGTTTATCATAAAAAAAAAATATTGGTAGTGTCACCCATTATTTTGAGAACTCCTCTTGAAAGCATTTCGGTGCCACACAAAAACTTCTCTCCCGTCCCCTCTCTTGAAACCGTGGCACTTACCACATAAGAAAAAAATTCCGAAACGAGATGAATTTGAGCAATTGGGCGTGGCATTCTCTATCGCAACTAAAATTTTAAAACGCCATACTGGGACAATTATTTGAAATAATGAAAACAAATTTCATACAAACATTAGCTCGGGAAAGGAACAGGGTGAACTTTTTCATAAGGGCGTGGTATTGTATAGAATGTAAGTTTCAGCTTGACCAAAGATAATACCTTTACTAGTTCCTATTATAATAGTAACCGTAGTAAATGTTATTATTAAGTTCGAAGTGAGTGTTGGAAGTTGTTATGAAAGTATTTTGATATTGGAAACCATGGTTTTAGAAAGTAACCTAGGAACTATATATTTTTTGGTATTTGGTCTTGAAGAACATTTTTGATTAAACTTTCAATCTTCTGAGTATATTGACAAAAGCAAAAAAAAAAAATGGTATGTTTTCCTCGATATTATTTTCGCAAGTTAACTCTTTGTATTTCTGACATGTGAGGTTAAGCAACATTTGGCCGTTAGCTTAGTATTTCATCCTCTTGAAAAATGTTTTCAAAATTAAAAGAATGGCATACTTTGTCAAATTTCAAACTAACGCAGCTTATGTTCCACAAATGCGAACAACAAAATTACATTCGTTAAAGTACTTTTAATTATAACACTGACATTTGACTTTAAAACTAACGACATACCATTAACGGTCAAAGCAATAAATAATATTTAATGACAACAACAACAACAACACAAAAGTACCATGCAAAGCAACATACAAGCGGTAAAATAGTAAAGATGAAACTATACTTTATTATACTCATACACACATACACCCAAAGCAATTTCGATTAGCATATGAATATGACTATAAAAACCAAATATTCCAAAAGATTGACATTGCGAATATAATGAAGCTTATTGTATTATAACTTTATAGTATGCCATAATGTGGGATTTCGTTGAAGCAAATTTTTTTTTTTTTATATTTAAAATTTATATCTTTCAATTTATAGAATTGCAAATTACAATAAATCATTTGCGTTGAATGAAATTAACAATTCGTTGAATTGTTCTCTTAACAGAGATTTACGACTGCGATAGTTGGGATTTAATTGTTTCGAGAGAAGGGTGTCTGCCTGCCTGCCTACCTATTGTTTGCTGTCAAAGATTTATGATATTTTTATGTAAAATTAGTGTTTGCATTGTTTTATAGTTAGCGTCAAAGGTTAACATTTGTTTGTTAAGTCCATAAAATTCTAATTTACTGAACCAGAGTTAACTGTAAATGTGACCGATAAAACTTTTTTTTTTTTAATTTAATTTGTTAGAGAAAAATGCAAATTTAAAATATATTACTTAATAAACTTATTGTTAGAGATAAATTATAGCGCTGATTTTGTTATTTAATCTTGTGCTTGTAAATAATAAATATTATTGTAAACAATAAAAATGTTTTATTATTTATTAAAAATTGTTTCTTTAAGCGTTCATACTATAAGTCTTTTATGGCAGTAAAGTCCGGTTCGAAGTCTAAGAAATACCAAACAAAATTTATAGCTAACTGATAAGTGCAAGAAACTAAAAACAATAGTTAAGGCGATTGATGACAGAGAAAAGTAACAGGAAAGTTGTTATCAAAAAGAAATACAAAACATTTCTTGAAAGTGGAGAATAGTGTCAATAATGCTTTTGCGAAATCATCGAAAAGTTCATTGACTGAAAAGCTATAAGAATTAATCCTCAAAAAATAAGACAAAAAATAATACACCGATATCAAATTTTGGACTACGCGAGATATGACCATGAGAAAGTTTTTTAAATTTCAGAAAAATTGCGATAAGTTGGGAACGCATAAAGTTTTTCATAAATAATTTGAACGAAAATTTAATAAATTACAAAAAGGTTTGATA
This sequence comes from Meiosimyza platycephala, assembly GCA_963662105.1. Classification (NCBI taxonomy): domain Eukaryota; kingdom Metazoa; phylum Arthropoda; class Insecta; order Diptera; family Lauxaniidae; genus Meiosimyza; species Meiosimyza platycephala. Next base: position 93,577,890 of record OY759210.1, read on the forward strand.
AAAATATCAAATAAAATTTTCTAAAAAAGTTTTCATAATAAGTATGCACCCCTATCACATCAACTCTTAACAATTAAAGCCAACAATAGCAACCCACTTGTAAACTTTGAAAATATATTACACCATATAATAATGCATGTATGTATGTGTGTATACCATATGTATGTATGTATATAGAATAAATAATGATATGCAAAAAATTAACATAAAAAACTAAAAACCCATTCATAATTAACAAAAACCGACAAAAATGACAAGCGTAGAAAAATTATGACTTTGGTCGACTTGCTATTTGGAATATCATAACAATTAAGGTAACAAGAACAGTGAAAACAACAAAAAAACGGTAGCAATAACAAAAATAAAAGTTGTAAAAAGTTAAGCATGTAGCTAACAAAGTGGAAGAAAAAATATACAGGGTGTCAACGATATGTTGTAATTTAAGTAACTCCAAGCTAAATGTATAGTTTAAGTTGATATGGTCTACAGTAAAGTTCATAAAAACTGCTACATTTAAAGTTATTGAAAGTTTCATTATTAGCAGAGAATGCTTTGGAAAAGGTCTTGATGAAAATACTGAAAACAATAATTAGAAACAATGTTTAGTGTTCAGAAAGAATGTAAAAGAAAACAATATTTCGCAACAATATTTAACAATAAATATCATCAAATTTTTAGCTAATTAGTCTATCTTGAATTCAGTACAACCTCATCATCATCATTTGATGTACGCGTGAAAGTCAAATAATTTTTATTTGCTTTATAATTTAAGTTCATTACCATTTTATTGAACTTTACTGTAGCTGAAAATGTTGGTACTTAAAAAAATTTATAAAATTTATAGCAAAATACTGGCTATAAACAACATACCAAGTCGTATATCAAAATGTTAAACGAAATAAGTTAAATTATTGGCCCTTCAAAGGTATGAAAAACCCGAAACACTTGATGGTGGTAGTTAGTAGCTACGAGCGCGACGTCGCTTGAAGCGCTTCGCTGATTCCTTGTTTACTCCGCGCGTCACTCTAAAGTGGGGTCATAAATTATGGCCCTATAAAAAAAAGGGACATTTAACTGGCGTATACACGTTACGATTTCCAGTCTTCTACGCGATTGCTTATTATTTGTTGCCACGATTTTATGAAATGCTGCTTTAACACTAACTTTCTTATGTAGGTATAATTTATGCATTGAACAAGCTTATTATATGAGTAACGTAAGCTTGTTTGTCATGTTGTCAACATTGCTTTGCACTGAGAAAAATTTTGAGGGAAATTTGTATTCTCAAAATTTTTAAAATTTTTATTTGTTAGTTTATGTCATAGGAAAAGTCTCCCTCTCTCTTAAAAATGTTACTGCTAAGAAAATTTTAGAGAAAAAACTGAGTATCGATGAGCATATGTTGCCGTATTTTGGACACATTTCTGCTTATTCAGAGAGAAAGCTACCTGTATTGTACAATGCCGTACCCTTTAGGGGCCGTTCATTAATTACGTGAGTCAAAATTGTGGGGAAGAGGGTCCGGCAAAGTCTCACGTAAACTTTTTAATGCAGAAAATTTACATTAAAAATTATAATTTAAATCTTACGGTAGGGGTTCCGCCAGATCTCACCAAGGGTAGGGGTTTTTCAAAAAAAAACACCTCACGTAATTAATGGACGGCCCCTTATCGTCAGTTGTGTACGATAAATCTCAGACCATAGGTATTATAGTTGTGCAGCAATTGTTGTAAAATATTCGAAATCCTCAACTGAATCAGGTGATTTCCGACCACTTCTTCGCCTCTTGAGCTAGCGACGTTTCTACGCTTTACTAAAACCAAGCAGAATATTCGTTTAGATAAGTTGCCCGAAGTGCAGCAAACTTGAATTCCAATATCGCAAGAATAATACTAAAAATTTGGTGACCTCACAACATTTCCAATGTCAAATTGCTCACCAGATATCGACATATTGGAACTGGATTGGGGCACACGTTGCGAAAGTCACTAATTGAACTCTGCCGGCAAGCATTTTGATTAAAAATTTCAGGACAGCAGAAAACGCGGCCTTCCTAATTCATCATGGAAACGATCGATGGAGCAGGTATATCATGAATTGGGTAAATGTTGGAGAGAACTGAAGGCATTGATCATTTACGTTGCAAAAGTTTTGTGAAGGCCAAATGTTTCATGAGAATATAAAGGCTATAAGAAGAAAAAGAATAACACTCATGCGTCTCAGAGATTACTAACGCTTAAAATTGTGGCTAATTTTGTAGGGTGAATGTCAAATTGTCAAACACTAGAGGTGAAAGTAAGTGAATTCTGATATCATCCTTGTGGAAAATCGAAATAAGTTCACATTTCATAATACAAGGAATATGCAGAGTTCTCCAGTATTACTCAAAAAAATACAATTGTACACTTTTCTTTGTGTAGTAAGCTCGGCCGTGGCCAAGGTTGCTATGCTTGGTCTGGAAATTTGATGGCCAAGGTACAGCAACTTTTTCGCACAGCGGTTGGTAATTTCTTGCTGATGTCATCTGATAAAGAAGATGAGAACGCTTGCAAATACAAGACAAAAAATGATTTGATCAATTTTGTCGAAAAATATTCGTTTCGTTTTCGTACCTTACCTGCTGCCACCTATTTCCCGAATGCTTCTTAGAGCATCTTCGCTGACATGAACACATTTCATAAAAATTTTTTGTACTGTCACTTCCTTTAATTTTATATACCCAGATTTATTTTTAAAATTTTTACTTAGGAATCATTTTTTTAAAACAAAGTACAGAATAAAACAAGGAATTAATTTTTTAAAAATCCTTATATTAATTATCATTCAGCTTCGTACATTTTCCTATGCCTAAAATGCTAACTTAAGACTCTTATTTTCAACAAAATCATCCTCTCATCAAAACGATTAAAAAAACTTTCTGAAAATGGAGTTAATGGCTTCAAATCACTTGTTGGTTTCAAAATGAGCAAAATCTTTTGATTGGTGATGTTTTTTATTAAAAGCTATTTATTTTTTTGCTCTTAACTATAATCCAGCTTTAGACAGCAAAATGCTATCACCAATAGTAGGCGAGTAGTAGTACTCTAATGCAATCACAGCCCCTAGCTTTTAACCGGCAAAAAACATAATTTTTTGTTCAATTTTTATACTGCACAGTGTAACCCTTTTAGTAATCGCCCTGTAGCCTGACATTGTTCGCATAGCACTATCATATTTGCTTAATATAATCAGTTCAAATTTCCATCACTTCCACTTAACCACACACATACAAACACACACAAACACACACAAACACACTCATATAGTAGAACTTCTCGATTTCCTTTATGTTGCTTTTAAGAATTTGTTAAATGCAGCAGCTACTGGCTGCCTGAATGCCACCACCATCACCACCGGGGTATTTGAATTGTGCGCTTGAAAATTGTAATTGTTTCCATTGTAACAGGTAATTCATCACCTTTCTGTCATATGCTAATTAGGTATGCGCACAACTCTTTTGCATGTCAGTAACATTTCATGCCATTCCTCATTATATAACAGCAAAAGCAACCTAGAACTTTACCTATGGATTGTTGTTCGTCATATACCTGTAGCTACTGTATGTAAAGAGGGTCTGGGCCATTGTTTCTTTGTTCGCGTTTGTTATGCAAAATACTCTTGTACTCTGAAATTATTATTTATGGCGCATATTTTAGCTGCTGCTGCTGCTGCTCTGTTTAATCGCCAGGTCGAATTTTTTGTTTTTATTATTCAATTTGGTTTTTGTTTTTTTTGGGTCGTTTTGGTGGTACTTTAAATGGGTTCTGCTTTTAAATGTTATTTGTAGCTGTTAGCTAGTTGAAGGGTTTCACAATGATTGACATTTGTGCACATCTAATGTGAGTTGATTATTTAGCAACATAATTGTTCAGTTTGTTGAAAGCATTTTGTTTTTGTTTTTCCTTTTGGGTGCTTCTGTTGAATATTGGTCTTATGCGAAGTTTTTAATTATGCTGTGGATGGAGGTTGTAGTAATGACGATTATGTGAACATATGTTTGGATTTCATAATGTTATGCTCCTTGTGGATTCTTTTGTAGTAAATGAGTTTTGTAAAAGGAATTTGCATAGCTACAGAAGCGACGACTATTAACGATAAGAAAATTTTGGGTGATGGCTAGATAAATATTTAGGTGAAGTCTTTGAAAATATTTATATGAAATGGAAATGAGCAATCGTTCGAAAATAAACGGAATCTTTAGAAAATGTTTTTATTTTTTGAGTTTTCAGAAAAAGTAGAGGGAACTGAGTTATGATTTTAGTGTTAATATATGATTTAAAATCTTAATCGAGAATATGTAAGTTGCAGAGTTCGAAGTTCACTTTATTTTCATTTTACTGTGCCTAAGAAGCAACTATCACAGTATAAAGTTTTTTATTTTTAATTTTAATGGGGAAACTGTTCAGTGTAAGATAACAACAGAAAAATACAACAACAAACACGGCTTCAGCTACTCATACCTGTTTCATCGATTGCTTAATGAAATCATCAGTGACCCTTGAACCGATTAGCCTTTTTTCGCTGCATTGTTTTTGCCTTAATTTATTATTATTTTCTATTCTAATATACCATAAGAAGTTAACTTTTGGAGCTCATTGATTTATTTTTCAATTTACGCGTGCTTTTTTCGCCATGAAAGTTTTTACAAAGTGCCAGCTTTCTTGTTTAAAAGAAGAAAAACACAATAAAAAAAAGTAATTTTTACTTTGCTCTGTTTTTCACTTTTTGCTTCGGCTTTTAACAAGTCTATACAAAAAACGAAAACATATCAGGCTTATAAATTCTAACTTATCGGCTCAAAGGTCACAGATGATTCCATGAAGCAATGACTGAAACTAGGCAACAGTGGCAGTTGTCAACAGGTACAGAATTGCCTTATTGGTCTCAACTTTTTGGCGCTAAATTAAAAATTTTCATCAAGTTTCTTCGTCAATTTATCATCTGAGGTTATAATGTGGTTTTTAGTAGTACTCTTTTATTTTAACATTTTTTTTTTTTTATTTTAAAAATGTTACATCTAGCATTACATAAAAACATCTGTAAATTTTTTAAGTTTCACAAAATATTTTCCAAATATTTTTAGTAAAAAATGTGCTCATTTTGAAACACTTGTTTTTAGTACCAAAATAAAAAAATACAACAATCAACATGTGTTTCCCCCAACGCATAAATATCTCATGCGCAATATAAATTACTTTTCTAATAGATATAAACGATATGTATATATGTTTCTTGTCTGTTATTTCAATTATACACCATATATCAAACACTTGAAATAAAATGTTTGACAGTTAAAAAATGCTCACTCACTTGTCTTTATTAACTGCATAAATATTTCCCGAAAATATAAATATTATTACGATTACAAGTGTAGACTACAGTTGTGGACAAAATTATGCTTTTATTGTTTTTAGAAAATAATTCTGAAAAATGAAATTACTTTTTCCAACTACAACTGTGTTTGTGGGTGTGCTTATAAGTGGCTGTCTATACAATCACTTAGGGAAACAAAAAAAAAAAAAATAGAGAAAATAACTCTATTAGAAGGCCACTTGAGAGAGTAACGACTGCGTATAGTAACCCAAATTGTAATTGAAATATAAAGCAAGAGATAAATATATATGGATGTACATATAAGTATAGATAAACACCCACACATGTGTGTAAATAAATAAATTATCAAACACACAAATAAACATACATACATATGCACGCACACTTTAATGTGACACTTAAGTGAAACAGTTTATATTTTCCATTTCACTTGACATGTTTATTATCACACCAAACTAAATACTTTGTAACAAACATGAAAGGGTGGAACGTTTTTGATATTCTTTAAATATCTTATAAGGATTTTATATTGGTGCCAAATACGGTTGGTTTTCCGTTTACCGCTTTTTTTTATCGCGTTTTCAAAAGCTTCTTTCACACTGGCATTATTGCTTCTACAAGGATCTTTGATATTTTAATGTTTTCTTTTTTTATATTTTCTTTTAGATTAAGCTGATTTATTAAATTAAGCTACACTTTAATACAAAAATTCTTTCATTGCTTTGAGGTTCCATATTTAATTTGCTTACTTTGTCCGTTTGTTGACTTTTTGTTTGAACAGCTGTTTGATGAAATTAATACTAAAAAATTCGACACTGGCATATAGTTACAATAGTTTTTTGTAGAAGCAGTGGTTCCAATTGTTTTTCTTTGCGGTTTGATTTCCACGGAAAAAGTCTCATTTTCGGCAGAAAATGCGTTATATGAAAAACGTGCAGTTTTTAATGCCAATGTGAAAGCCTTATTATTTGTTTCGTTAATATACTAAATCATTTTTCTCATCTAAACTTTCAAATGGTGTTTGTTAGGTACACTCTTATCTGAATTTTATACCATACATGTGCGAATAGTTTGCTTCATTGCATTTATGTCTCACTTAAAGCGCGTTGCTTGTGCTCTGTTGTTGTTGTTGTTGTTGTTTTTGTTGCCCCTGAGACACTTGAAAACAATTTGTTGCCAAGTTATTTAGTTGTTTGTTTTGCTCCCCGTTTGAGTGACCCTTGGCTCTAATGAAATAGTATTTTGTTGTTGTCTTCTTAAAACACTCGAACATAGTAGAGCATATATGTAGAAGAAGAAAAAAGGACAAAGTGGCCGGAAATGCTCACTTATGACAATTTGTGTCCTTTTGCAGCTCTATCGTATATGGATTACAATTTTAGACGTAATTGTTAAAGGAAAATGAGTTTGGCATTGCTAATAAATTTAACGAACATAGAAATTTTTATGTACTTAGTTAAGTCGTTTCGTTTAAGGGCTGCATTTTGCTACTTTTTGCTTAAGCTATATGCTTTTATATGGTATTCAAATGAAGAGCTAATATGAAAGGAACTGTAGCATCTATTTTAAGTTGTTTGGAATAATAGTCAGAACAAGAATTAGTAAAATTTTACTTTCTGTCACAGGTATTTTTTTAACTTTTGCTTGAAATAAAAATTTTTCAAATTTTTTTCTGAAGTTTTCCAATCATGTCTTATTTTTGGTATAAATAAAAGAAAACATGTGTTAAAGCTAACAATTTTGACTAATTTCGTGCATTTGTGCCAAGGATAATTATATCCGAAAATTGTTTAAAAGGTTTTGAAAACTTCTGTTTACTAGAAACTACAACATATCAAACATTCAGCCGAATCTTCCGAAATCAGATTTTCATATGTTGATGTTGTGGCTCATTTTATGAAGTCTTTTTTGCACCGCAACATTCGTGGAAACTCTGCCTCAAAGATGGGTTGCCATTCAAAAAAAAATGGGCCCTAAAAACGGGTGGAAACTCATGTTTAAGACAGGATTCGACAAGGCAACCGTATATTTTCTTTAAAGCTCTTCAAAATATTTTAATAAAAAATTACCCAAAAAATCGTTCGAAATCCATTTTTGGGGCAGGTTTCGACAATGCAACCCCATATATAACATTGACATCTCAAAAAATTAAAAAGAAAAACATTAAACGAAATAAACTTCCACCAACATGCTTACCACTTGCCTTACACTGTAATCTTGTGGGTAAACATGTAAACTGCTTACTGACTCTTTCCTTCTATATTTGCTAAAAATTTTAGGTAGATATTAGTGCCTTTTAGACCTTTTTCCTTTTGTTCATAACCGATTAAGTCCAACAGATAAATCGTATTTAAATTAACAACAAAAATTTGCACTGATGGCAAACCTGTGCAAACTTCACAGTTGACAACTGCCATGCTATATTTTAGCTCCTTTTTTTAAAATACTTTTCATGCTACTTATCGCATTGTCACATTTTTTTAAGTGTCCTTTCTGATTGTGTTCATTATAGTGAGCATGCAAGATTCACAATATATACATGTTGTATTGCAGGACAATTGCAGGATTAAAACAAAAAATAAATAAATAAACAGTAAATTTTCTTGTGTGCGAGCAGAAAATGTTATTTGTCACATTGTCAAGTAAATAATACCTATGAAAGAGCAAAAAAAAAAGGAACAAAAAAGTTAAAATATAAATCATTTCCTTGTGCTTTCATATCCTTTTTCAGATAAATAGCAAAAAACCGAGCAGCTTTCAAAAAGTAAGGTCACCAAAATGGTAGCAATTTAAAAAATAAACACAAACTGAAAAGTGATGGATAAAATAATAAAAAAGACGAAGAAAAAATAACAAAAAATTGCAAAAAAAAAAATTCATGAATAAAACCCGAAATATATACCAGTCAGTTAAGTAACTACTGCAAATTACAACACGTTTATGCGCTTGCTGAAAAGTATGTTCAATTATAATTTATGCATACAATCGCCCATTTTAAATGGACTGACATAATGAAATATGCTACGCATCGCGAAAGAAGCTGCGGCAAGGGTATTTGCTTCAGTTGAATAAGGAACAACATAAAATTAGCATAAGCAAATTTTTCGCCTTTTTCTTGTCGCACTCAACAAGGACATTATGACAATTCGCCATGATTATTGTTATTTTAGTATTTATATGCGTAAATAATATTTGAAAATCTTAACGCTTTCACAACGTTATCAAACCATTAGAAGTTACCCCTTTTCAAAAAAAAAAAAAATGGTTGTTTTTCTTTTTTTTTTTTTTTCTTCTTCAAACATCCTTAGTAGGCATTATGCTCTTTAATGCTTTATCGCACCCTTTCTTTAATTTGCTACAAATTCTTTTATGCCTTTCTTAAGTGTCTGCTGTCAGAGACGAGTAGTTGAATGAAGTGACATCAATAATGCATGACGTTTGAAAAGTGAACCCTTTCATTAAAACACTGAAGTAGGCTTTTCCCCGATTTTTTTTTTTTTTTTTTTGTTTTCGAAAGGTCCTCATTTTTACCCTACCTTTTGATTAAAACGCGTATAATTGCATGCATTTTGAGAAAACTAGATTTTCCCACAAAATGCTACAATTGAAATTACTTTTGATACTCAAGTGTCCTTTTTTTTTTTTTTGTTTTGTTCTTTTGAAAACCGCAAATATTTTCGTAAATGTTGCAATAATTTATGCTGTCAACTTTAAAATTATGTTAAATTACTGCGTATACTCCTTGGAATTATGTTGAAAAAAATATTATATTTTTGAAGAGAGGGTCACATACAGAGAAAAGGGATTTTTTGAAACTTTTGGTCATTAGTTGAACCACAGCAATTTCTTGTCATCTACACTTCTGTTTAGTGCGTAATATTAAGCAGCCTTTGCTGTCTCGATTTTTTTGGAAATTAAACACTTTTTTCGCTTTTTGGTTATCTACACAATTAGTATGATAAGCTTGTATGAAAGAAGCTACATAAAATCCAAGTAAAGCTTTATATGAGAAATTCTTAAATTTCCTAGGTAGGTAAAAGTATGCAAAGTCAAGCCATATCTATATCCATATCTTCCCAGAAAATTTTGCTATATAGGAAAAAGAAAATTTTAGACATAATTTTCCCACAATAATTCTTTCAAAATTTTACATATCTTATAAAAATAGTTTAAAAATTAAAAACAAATAATTCAAAAAGCAGCTAGAATACTTCTTGTGACCAGAAATTTGGTCAAAAATCACAAGCTATGGTTATGGTTATAAATATACTGCCTGAGAAACCTGTCAGATTCATTCTAAGATCAGTGTGGTTTCGGTCATCTAGAAAAGAAAAGTAATGACGTTATAATTCAGTCGGTTTAATGCCACTAAAATATTTTATTAAGTTGGAGTGCAAGAACTCTGGTCTGTGAGCACATTTTAGAACGCAATCATTGTAGGAATTGTGAAGCCAGTGCAATTATTGAGTTATACGTACAAAATGTTTCTCGAAGGCTAAAACTATAACGTAGTCCTTTGCCTTTTGGATTGGTTTCTCGGTTGCTAGATATCAGTAGCAAAGCTAGGGGGGAAATACGGCTATTACTACGAACGCAATGGCGTGGGGGCTACCGTTTTCGACCCTTTTGGTGCTTTCCAAGGTCCGGAGCCGCTCTAAGGTATATCCAAAAGCCATTGCCGACCATTCCTTATCGGTAGGAGCAAAAACAAATTTTTAGGGTGGTTCAAAATAAAAATTTTTTTTTGCACCAATCGATAGGGAAAGTTCGAAAATAGCCATTTCCGAGCTCAATCTATTAATGGGTGCAAAAAAAAATTTTTTTTTTTAACTACCTTAAAAATTTTTTTTTTTTGCTCCAACCGATAAGGAGTGGTTGGCAATGGCTTTTGGACATACCTTAGGGCGGCTCCGGAAAGCACTAAAAGGGTCGAAAACGGTACTTTCCAAAGTCAGGAGCCAACCATAGTGAAGTCCAAATTCATTTTTCGTCTTTCTCAATCGATTGGAGCAAAAAAAAAAAATTTCCGAAAATGAGTCAAAAACAATTCTTTCTAGGGTTCGGAGATACTCCAAATGATGTTCAAAATAAATTTTCGATCTCTGTCCATCGATTGGTGCATAATATTTTTTTTTTTCGAAAATGGACCGAAATTGAGTATTTTCAGCACTCTCATTCATTTTCAACCTCTTTCCACCGATTGGTGTATAACTTTTTTTTTTTTTCGAAAATGAACAAAAATCGGGGATGGTCAAAATCCATTTTCGACTTCTTTCCATCGATTGGTGCAAAAAGCTACAGCGAGCTTTTTTATACATACATAAACATTTCTTATAACGGTGTTTCCGTTGTTTAAAAAACTTTGTTATTTGATGTCCGATCGTCAAAAACAAAACATTTTTGAAAAGACTTACAAAAACTACGTCGAGAATGTAGTGCTCATTGAAATCTTTTCAAAACCATTTTGCATTAATTGATCGTACATCAGTCACACATTGTCATTTTTGGTGTACCAATAGCATTTTAATAAAGTGACAGTTCTACCAACTTTATAGCAGATCACTCGAACTTCTGTATAGTGGACTCCGTCTAGTTATAGAGCCAGTATAATTTAAAATGGTAACCGTAGTGAATTGTGTCTGGCTACCATACTCCCGAATATAGAATAGATAGCTCTTCTGATAGCTATGCTGCCGTTTGTATCCTACTCAGTATCATTGCACCTACTGAGCCTACACCGCACTACAAGTTATCAAACTAAGAGTGGGAATATAACAACATTTTTATATATATTTTTTTCTGGAAATCTTTCATGTTAAGTTTGATACTCATTCACAAGATCTTAGTCATGGTCATTTTCACTTAATTTATTGCACACATACAAATATCTTACGAGCCTTTAACTTGTGCGGCTTATCAGAACACTTAATGCTTAAGCATTTTTATTTAAATCCATTAAGCGCCAACACTTAAACCAATTCAATTTAAACGATCGACATTATGTTTTAAAATTATCTTCAAATGTCACATAAAATTGATTTGTTTTGTCTTTGGCTTTGTGTAGCCAATAGCCAATATACCATGAAGAGTTTAAAGCGTAACGCTAAATTAATGTCACCTTGAAGTGATTTCAAGCAAAAGAAAAAAAAAACCAAGATCTTTTGAAGCTGTATGTTATAAGTATTACAAATGCACAAACGTAGTGCAATGGAAAATGTAGTAGAATCTCTTACACATAATGGCAGTAACATTTTGCTCCAGCTCAACTTGCTGGAATTTTGTTTTTGTCCAAAATACAAGGAATTTACTTTAATTTATTTTAAGTCAATAGTGACATCATCGCTTTACTCTTGAAATGAATAATCCAAACACTGTCGTAATATTAAAGCCACTAAGAGCCAACCTGGGTTGTGAGAAAAATAATCTTTTAAAAGGCTTAAAACGAAAAAAAAAGAGTTTTAATTCTTGATAACGTAATTTATACGGCAAATGACATACGCTGCCACTTTATCGCTGCTGACAGCACACAAGTGATTTATTTAAGATTTGTCACTCTATCTAACAAATTTATGACCTTTTTGTATTTTAATTTAAAATCAATATCGGCATAGTAAAGAGTTTTTTGGACTTTACGTTTTTTTTTTAAATTAATTTTAATTCCTCTTCTTTTCAGCTATGTTTTGTGGTTGCTTTGGTTTTTTTTTTTTTGGTTTCAATCTCAGCTGCGATTTACGCTAAGTAGTTTAAAATGGTAGTAAATCTGTCAGTAGCCATTAACCCTATTAGTACTACCTTGAGTCTTTGAGACTCATTTTGACTTTGTGCTGTTTTCTTGGCGTGAATTTTTTTATTTCAAAATTGAGGTTTCTTGTATTTTAAACTGCAGATGTTCTAAACAGAATTACGATAAAAAAAATGTATAAATATTTTTCTTTCTATTTTTTAAAAAAATTAATTTATAAAGCTAACGCAAAGTACTGAAATGAGTCTTAGAGACTCATATAGTTCGAGTGCAGCAGAGAACAATCTTAACAAATCCAAAGCATGCTATGTTTTTTTAAAATTTGAATTGTTTGATTTTGTGTCATTGCTTCCGCGTCGGCTGTAGTAATTATGCTCTGCACATATGTAATTACAGTGAAACCTGGTTAAGCGGTACCTGGATAAGTGGGAAACCTCTACTAGTGAGACGCACTTCAAGGTCCCACCACTTTCGCATCAAAATACTGCTATTACTGGGATTATTAAACCTCTATGTCTGGGAATTAATTTTTGAAGTTTTTGTGCGTTTTCGTCTGTATAACATGGGCATTTCCCTCTATAACTGGGACCGTTTAGAAATAACCTCTATAAGTGGGAAATAATATTTATGTGTGTATAATTTGTTATTTTAAATTTGAATATGCACGTTTTATCGGTCTGAGTATGTCTATTTGGGAAACTGTGTAAATGAGAAACCTCTTAATTGAGACAAAAATGTTGGTCCCTTGGAGATCCCAGTTATCTAGATTTCACTGTAGTTCTTCTCTTGTAGTGTTCAGTTGTGCACATATTTTGAAATATTTGGATATTAGTTGGTGAGTTTTGCGATTATCGGGTTATCAGAATACAAGTTTTTTCATTATTTTTGTGTTGTGTTTATGGAGGCGTAACACCGCCCATTTTTTAATTAAATCTTACTTTTCTACATACACACCAAGTTTCATTTATCTGCGTCACATAGTTGATAAGATATGATGAATTTAATTTTTGTCTTATATGGGAGGGCGTGGCATTGTCCACTTTTCCAAACCAAACTATGCTAAGAACATTATACAAACTATAATAAACATATGTTCCAAATCTTACTCATCTGCGTCAAATAGTTGCTGAGATGTAAAAAAGTAGACTTTTTTCTCATGTGGAGGCGTGGCACCGCCCATTTTTCAGTAAATCTTACTTTTGAATCTCTTTTGTATATACACACCATAACTATACTTATAAACTTAAAATTATTGTTGTTTTTCATACAGAATGTATGTGAGTTCGAAAGACTCACTTCAGTACTTTGTGTTCGTAATTTCACCCAGTATTAATAGGGTTAAGCAATGCTGTTTGTGGCATTAATTTATGGTAGCACAAAACAAATTATAAAGAAAAAACAAGTTACTGCTCATACGGCATGCGGCTGCTGTGCCTTTGAAAATTTACGAAAAATAAAAGGTGTGAAATCAGTGGCTCTGTTCTGTGCACATTTTGCATCTCGTTGAAAAGTATAAATGATTGTTTGCATTTGTTTTGATAGTCAGAGTGTTGACCATCATTAATCTTAAAAAGGCTTGAATTTCTATTTAATTATGTTGTTGAGTTTGTTGTGATTTTTTGAAAATTTTCGACTCACGTCGCATTAGAAGTTCATCGTGAGTTCATTTGAGCTCATCTATGTCCCGCAATGTTATTAATTATTGTCACACTTCTCCTGACTATTGAGATCCCAAGATCAAGCAGATCGACTGGCATCTTCGAAACTTTAGTTTGGTTTGGCTAAATGGTTGAACATTTAACATTAACCCTTCTCCCACTAAAATTATATTCTAGCAGAAAATCAATTATTTTCTTAGCGCTCTGCAATAAAACTGAGAAGACAATGCTTCAAACCATTGACTTTTAAAAATAGAGTAACTAAATAGTACACATTGTCGTTTATCTTATATGGGTCCGCTCGATTAGAATCTTTTTCGATATGATAAAAGAAAGTTCCTAGCGCTAGATGTTATTCTATTTCTATAGCAAAGTGAAGATTTTCCTCTGATCACTTCAGATCAGAGAACTGCAGTGAACACTCATCATTTTGGCATTCATGAATCTGTTGAAACTTTCAGCTGATTCACACAGATTCACGCTCACAGAAAATTTTGTGAAACGAGCCACCATTCTGTCTCATGTGTGTTTCACAATCACTTCTAGTAAATGCCGTTTCATTTCGTTTCCTTTCATAACACGATTGTATAAAAATTTTTGTACATGTTTTTTAAAATATGAGAAAAGGTCGAAATGGACTTTGGACATCACTTGGGGTGGCTCCGGACTCTGGAAGGACCCTCCTCGACCCATTTTGGATCTCTTGTTTTTTTTGCTTCAATCGATAGGGAAATATCGAAATTTGACCCATTTTTGGAAAATTTTTTGTTGCTCCAATCGATGGGGAAAGGTCGAAAATAGATTTTGGACATCTCTTGGAGTACCTCCGGACCTTGGAAAGGACCGCTTTTGATCCATTTTCGGAAATATTTTTGTTGCTCCAATCGATGGGGAAAGGTCAAAAATGGATTTTGAACATCACTTGGAGTAACTCCGGACCCTGGGAAGGACCATTTTTAACCCATTTTCGAAAAAAATTTTTTTTGCTGCAATCGATGGGGAAAGGTCGAAAATGGATTTTGAGCATCACTTGAAGTACCTCCGGACCATGGAAAGGACCGCTTTTGACCCATTTTCTGAAAATTTCTTTGTTGCTCCAATCGATGGGGAAAGGTCGAAAATGGATTTTGAGCATCACTTGAAGTACCTCCGGACCATGGAAAGGGTTTTTTAACCCATTGTGCATATTGCATGCAATAATGATATCTCATATTTTTGGAAATGGCTCAAAATCCTCACCCTGAGCTACTCAATTCGGTTCTCTGCTTCAGACACATGAACATTTTTTTGCATATTGTGTACATTTTTAGCAACTGGACATGTGCCGTTTTGTTCACCCATTCCTGAAATCATTTTGCATCTCCACATGCTCTATGGCATGTTCGTGAATTGTAGAAGCATTCATACGAGTCTTCGCACAGTTTCTCGTAATTTCATCGCATTTTCGTACACTTTCGCGTGCTATCACGTTTTTGTTTGTTTTTTCAAATTGATTCAGTCAAGCTAAGAAGAGTTCACTTGTGGTCTATCCAGGAAATTGTATTACATACCTTCGATTTCTCTATTGATCCTTGATCTTTATAAAGAATATACATATGAACCCATTTTATATAATCGTTAAGCTAAGCGTTAGTAATCAAAAACAAAACTGCACTCCATTGTAAAAAAATTGTTAAACTTTTGGTAAAAGTATTCAGAAACTTTCCAATCAATCATTCTACCAATTCCTTCCTTTACTGTAAGTTAACTCCAGTAACTGCAAATCGCGAACAGCTCATGCATTAAAAATCGGCTACAGGAAATTACAGTGTTATGTTTAACACTAAATTCCTTCACGGGAGTGAAGTTTGTTATGCCACCAAAGCTTGAAATTCCTTTTTTCGGATTTTTCTTTCGCTTTTCATTTCATCTAATTTTTTTTTTTTTTTGTTTTTAACTTTTTTTGTCTTACTCAATACATGTGACACGACAAACTTCAATCTGATTTTTTCTTTCCATTTCGACATTTCCTGTCGCATTTATATTCCTGCTGTCAACACCGGAGATTGTTGTTGTTGCTTTTACTCTTACTACGATTTGTTGTTGAGTGACAACAACATAGTTGGCAGCACACTTCTGCTTGTTGCTGTCAACAGTGTTTGGTGTGCTTGAAGGCATATCGTATGCTACGCTAGCTATATGTTGTGGAGTGATGGCGGTTGTTTCTTTTGCTAGGGCAAGGATGTGGTGTTCAGTTTGTGTGCTATGTGCCAAGTGAATTACTTCAGCTGGATGGTGGGTGCAACTACCTTTGTTTACAATGTGCACTCTGTAGTCAATACACAGTTTGTAAGGAAGTTAGCTTAAAATTGATTGGTTTCTAAAGTCGTTTACAGTCAGTAGTAAGTTAAGCTGAATGCAATTGCACTGAAAGAAATAATTTTTATGGAATGAAGTTGTCCACGTAAATTTTTCAAAATAAAAAAGAAATTTCAACAGAAGTAAAAAAATTTTCTATTTTTATTAAACGTTTAATTTATTTTGTAGTTCTCAATTGGTTTGTGTAATTTTTGCAGCAAACTTGCCATGGTCTGAGTACAAAAATGTACATTTTTGTTATACATTTATAAATTGCTATAATAAATTTCTGTAAGATTAAATTCCATTTTTGAAATCTCATGAATTTTTCTCTGTGCATACTATCCACAATTTGCTTAATGCGAATAACAGTGCATGAGAAGATACTCTTCACTTGAAATCTTCATGTACCTTCTTCATCCTCCTTCGCATGTGCGCTGCTGTTCAAGAATGAAAATTGAAATTGGAAAATATTTTATTACAGCAGTCAAGCAAGGATATTAACTGTTTTTTTTCTTTTAGCCCCGCTGCTGTTTATGGGTTTGACATAATGATTTTTGATCGATGCGCCATGATGCCGGAAAGTGAATTTTTTTTTTTTTTTCGTTATCTCATAATAATCATTTACACTTTTTGTTGTTGTTGTTGCTATTGCTATATGCCATCAATTTTTACTACTGCCTTTTTTTTGGCATAATGACAGAATGACAGGATAAATTACTAACAAAATGAATGAGGCAAAATAAGGTTGGCACTTCTTCATAACCCTGTATTACAGCACCACCACCTACAAGTGAAATTCATTTTTTTTTTCTAGTTAAGCGCCGCCGCTACCGTCGTCGCTTTGCTACCAAAATTAATAGGCATAATAATTTTTTGACAGCACCAAGGATACTTGGCCCCGTTGCTGTTGTTGGTGTTGGTGTTTGCGAATGTTGGCGGCAGCGCTCAAATGCTGTCAGTCGCATTGCATGTGGCAGCATTTTGACAGACAGGTTGATGATAAATGATGTCGTTTGTTTCGACGGTCGTTTTGTTCTTTGTTTTTTTGTTGTTGTTGTTGCTGTTGATGATGATGATGATGGAACACAAATTTTTATATATTTTTTTTTTTTTTTTGTTGTTCTACTCTCCTCTGTCTTCATAATTTTTGCTTTTCTGTGAAATATTTTCGGTTTTTTTTATTCTGTTGCCACTTCGAAAGTCCTTGGGTGTTTTCCTTGACTTGGCGTTTTTTTCTGCTGCTGCTGCTGTTGTTGTTATTATATTTTTAATAATAATGTTGTATAATTAATTGATGAAATGGAATATGATGACGCTCTCTCGTATATTAATGATGACAATGAGTGATTGGATTTCATTGTTATTACTCGAACAGACAGCCAGGCAGGCATGGCAGTGATATTTTAGCTGTCAAATTTTTTTTCTCCTGCCAACAATGTTATTAATTTCAGTTTTTTTTTACTTTTGGTTTTTTTGCAAGAATTTGTTTTTCACCAAACTACTTGTTATATTCATCGCACTATATATATGCAAAGTCATCAGGATGTAATTCATCAACATAAGGATTTTAATACTTCGTAATCTAAAATATTGGGAATGAGGCAGCATTTTTTTTTAATATTTCACCCAAAAAATTAATATGAATGATAGTGCATAAACATAATTAGTGTGGCGATTTTTACATATATTTGAAATTAAAAGATGTGAGAAAAAAATATAACATTAATGTATATTCTCATATAATATATCTTGCTGAAGCATAAAATCTGCCAGAGTGAGTTTTTTCTAAATGAAATTTCTTTATTTTGACCTAATGTTTGTGGCCTAGATGATTCACAAGAATTCGGGGTTGAAAACTAACGTTCATAATTGGTTGAAAACCGCATGGTATCTTGAAGTGAAAATAAAATTTATGACTCTGAGTGGTCTTAGTTTTTTTTTTTTTTGGGCTCATTAAAATTTTTCTATTACGTTCATATATATGTACTACTCAGAAAATCATAAAGTTTTCATTTCATAAGTCAAAATTGATATATCAATAAGAAATTATGCATAGATTAAAGCCTTGTAAATATTTAAGTTAACGTAAGTTGCTAATTAGCGTTTGTCGCGCGCTGTCCCTAGAGGCCATAACATTAAGCAGATAGATACAAAGTGATAGCTCATCATTATTCATAATTTTACATTTTATGCGCATAACAAAGTATAGACATAAATTTTCAAGTAATAATTTTACACTGCATAAATTTTTACATCCTTTGAGCAGACAACAACGTCGTCGTCGGTGACAACGATGATGAGTTTTCTTTTCCGCTTTTTCCCAAGATACCAAACGTTCACTTGGTAGTAGATCATAAAATCTGTGAAAGGGTGTCGAAGGGGAATAAACTGATTTATTATGTTTGCACCACCCAACAATGTATATACAAACATACAATGTAGATATGTATATAAAAATGAAGGCGTACTAATTTTCCCAAAAGATTATTCATACAGCTGTTGCTAAAGCCAAAGCTGCTTACCCTTTTGTAATGTATATTTAAAAGGGTGGATTATGATTTAAGCTTTTTAAAGATATATGACTTTTGTTGTGTTGCCAATAAATTGAAAGCAGAAGGAGTCTTGAGAGAATATTTTTTTGAGTCACCTTAATTTAGGCAAAATAGATTTTTTTAAAGTTAAGTTTTATAACAAAATACATTGCTTTTTTTAAAGTAAAGCAAAATAAATAAAGATTGAGAAAATATCTGTACTGACCAAGAATGGTTGGCAAGTGCAGTTTTGTTTCGCTGTCTGTTTGCCTGGCAGTTGCTGCCAAAAACAAGGCAAATGTTGAGTTGTTGCGAAAACAAAAATATAAAATGGAATCAATGCTTAAGGGCACATACACGCGTAGAGTGTGTCAAAATGATTTCAAATTAAATTTTTAAAAATAAAAATATTTCATTATGTTTTTATAAAATATTTTGTCAGCCATCATTGAGCATGGGTCACAAGGTTGATAAATGTAGGAAATAAAATTCCAAATATATTCACATTTCGTAGAAAATTCGACTTAGATGTCATGTCTGTTGAATAATAGCAGCAGAAGGAGCTCATGCCAGTCATGCGTATTCAGCTAAGAGACACCAAGTAAGTATTATCAGATCGTTTTGACAATATTCCTCTGTCTCTCGTCAGAAATCATATGTTAGCGCAACATTCTAATAACACAAATATATGTTATTCATACGTCATGGTCAAGAAACTCAATATACGATATCTTAGCTACGATAGCATTTGTGTGCTATGTGTATGGGACACTTTTGTTGCACTAACAGTTCTATAATTAAATATTTATATTTAAGCAATGGCTGCTCATGTATCGACATTATTTAGAGCTAAAATATTTTATTATATACATATTTTTATATTTCTATGTGAACTACAATTAAAAACCTGGAAGAAAAATGCCTGCTTCAGAGCTATAAGCGTAGGTTTTTCATACTTTGTGATTAATAATCTTGCTATTTTGGCTTCGATGTAACTTATCGAAAATTTTTTGAATAGATTGCACTTGAATAGCATATATGGTAACAATATTAGTATTTAATCAAAGGCTGCACATATTTGGACATTTACAACTGGCTTTTTGAAGTCTTATTTTGGCTGCTTCTGACTTCAGCAAATTGTAAAAAGCTTCAGCAGCTGAATTTTGCGAACATATTACCCAATTAAGTTAAGGTTACTCATACGTCTCGCCAGGCAAATTTAAACTTCACTATATTGTCTTCGATTAGACTCGTGAAAAATTTGTACAACGCATTATGCTGTTTGAAGGCAACATATATGTTTGATCAGTGGCTGTCATTGAAAATAGTGAGTTCCAAATTTTAGTTAAGACATAAATTTCAAAATTTTTTTAAAACATGCAATGTAATCCCCTTAAAACAATCACTACGCGCGTAAATATTATACAACGTGTCCATGTTACGCCATATTATTTCTTTAAACACAACACAAACGCCAACGCTAATGCCAACACAACTGGCAGCCATTAAAAACGCCATGTTTTTCTTTTAGCAAAAACGGAAGTTGATGTTGGCAATGCCGATGGCAACAGCAGCAGCACATAAATCTGCTATAGCAAAAGAGTTTGGGAACAATAGGAGCATGAGAGAGCGCGCGCATACATAGCATAAGTATATTATACAACATGCTCTTCCCGTCTACTGCTGCTTATTCTCATCTTCTAAATGTACAAGTAGTGGTTGGTGTTGGTAGTGGAGTCTCTGACGCGCCGGAAGACATACTGCCAGTGTAATTTGAAATGAAAATTAATGACATGTAATCAATTTTCCTAGTCGACGTTATTTGTTATGTTGATGGCTCTGTGCTGCAATGCATCTTTCTTCCAACTATAGTGTCTTCTCACTCACACACACAGACACAAACGCCATACATTACTTTGTAGGACTCTCGATCATTTGTCAAAAGCAATGCAATTGGGAGCACAATGAAATATTTCTTCTTGTAAGTTGAGCAGCAGTATGAAGAAAAACAAAATAAAATAGAAAAAAAATGGTGGCATCAGTTAGAGCAAGAATGCCAGTAAGCAAAGCTTCTTTTGGCACGTTATACACCCGCAATATGTTTTGGCTTAAATTTATGGTCTATTATGACTTGGCAGCATAAGGTTTGGGTTATAGAATTTTATGGTTTAATGCTTAAAGGAATTGTTTTGCAAGGAAACATAAACATTTCAGAAGTTTTTTACGTTTAAAAATAATCCTAGTTTTCTAAAGCAGCCATTTAGTAAAACTTAATATTATTTGATGGCGGTAAAAGCTTAATAGTTTTTCATTTATATATGTTAGCCAAATAGCATCAACTTTCAGTTAATTGCATTTTAAATTTTTAAGACAACAAAATTGTAAAATAAATTAACATTAATTGTTACGCATACGTCATTTTATACAATTTGAAAAACAAAATTTAATTATTATTTTATTAATGTTGTTTTTCAATGTTTTCATGAAAATTTGCAGCAATTTCAAAAACTTCTTAAGTACCTTATTTCTGTAACATCAACCTAATGCTGCACTAGCAAAATAAATTGCTCTCGCGCGTCTACTTTTATTTTTCACTCTTGACGTTACTCCACGCGCTTCACTACTACTTGGCATTCGAGTATACACGTTCACTTACAAATGAATGACTGGTAATAATTTTTAACAGTGTAGGTTGACTTAAAGCGCGCCAGCAAAACTTTTCATTTCTTTGCGCCAACGTTGCCAGCTTCCCTAACATCAAAAAGCTAAAAATGAATAATGATGAAAGACTGAAAAAGTGCTGTTTCTGTCGCTGCTGATGCTATTTGTTAGTGGCATCAAAGTCGTCCTTGTCATACTCATTGTCTTGCATATCGATGTAGTTAAGGTGGATAAGGAAACAACAGAGTACACGGAGAAAATATCAATTTACTGCATTTGATTTATAAAGGCGTATGAGTGACTTTTAATTAAAAAAAAAAAAAGCAAAACACCAACTTAAGTGCTTTTAACACAAGTGTGATATAACATAGATGCCTTTGAACTGCCCACAACTCTTAAGCCTCGTATGCACTACAAAATTTATTAAATTCATTTATGGCCGCTCAAGTTGTGGGCTGTAAAAAAAAATTCAAAATTTTTTTTAAGTTTTTATAAATTCTTTTTTCTTTTACCATGTACGCTATTTTTTCCCAAGAGATGTCCATGTGAAAAGTCGTACAGATGAAACAGCGATTCATTCATTCTTTTTTACGCACTCTGACAGCAAAATAAAAGAAATGACTTTAACTGCAACTGACAGTTGTAGAAATTTGCTGCTAGTTAAAGAATCGATGTCGAATGACAAAGGGTAATTAATATAAAGCAGCAGAAAAGTAAGAAATGATGACAAAAAAAAAAACAAAATAAATGAGCTCAAAAGTATTTCATTCCATAGTTAATTGGCAATGAGTTTAATTGATAGCAAATTGTTAAGGAGTTCAAATGTTAAATAGTTGGAATTGAAGCAAAAAATTTTGCAGGAGCAGCTAAATAATTGACAATCATTACATAACATTTAGGTAACTAAGATTGCAGTTGATTTGGTTAGACTTATGATGCTCAATTCATATCAGCGTAAACCAACACCTTACTTATATGTCTCTTAGAACATGAAATGTCATGATATGAACTAGAGAAGTCTGCTTTATTTTTCGACCTTGGAAATATTCTATATAGTTTAAATAATTGAAAAATTTCCACTGTCTGTTCTCACTTTCTGCACAGAGAATGTATAATCTGCCTTGTTTTTTCAGCGCCAGTGATAGTGAATTGAAGATTATCGTCACTAAAACTGTATACGCCATTCATTCAATGTGTCCTTGGCAACGCTTTTGACAGACTTTTAATTTTGGATCTACATATGTTGAATCTGTTTTCGTCATAAACATATTACAAGCATTAAATATTCAACTCAAAACTTTTCTGTACAAAAGTACAGCGTTTGGTTTCAAACAAGGGAATATCGGATTTAATGGGTTAAATTTCTCAAGTCAGCCACTTCTAAACCCTAAGTGCTAACTTTTGAATAGATGCGACGATTTTAATAAAATGACAGGGATATGAGGATCTCGAAATTTTTAGCAATTTTTGAAAAACGGTTTTTATTTTCAAAAACTTTTTTAGTTACCTGTTATTTTTCCATGATAGTAAAAAAGTCCAATTTATTTCCTTTTATTTATTATGCAATCTGAAAGAAAAAGATAAAAAATCGGTAAAAAAATAACTTTCATTGGTTAAATCAATACCTTAAGCATTCAAAAATATATACAAAGATACCAATTCAAAGCATTTCGGCTTGAGATTTTGTGCCGCACACAGATCTTCTACTGTGAATTGAAAAGTTTTTGTATCGAAAACTTTGAAGCCAGTCTTTCAGTTCAATATGTATTCTAAATGAATTTCTTGCACAAAAAAACAATTTTTTTATTTAAAAATATTTTATATAATATAAAATAACGCCAACAAATTACAGCCTATATGTAACAAAACTTAACAGCTTGCTAACTACATATAATAAAACTTCCTTCTACAACGTAGGTGGTATGATGAAAATATTTTAGAAAGGCTGCCATGTACAGAAGAATTTTAAAAGAAAACAAAACCAATTGTTTACAAAATTCATTCAGTATTTGAAATTTAAAGGTTTTAATAACACAAACACAAACACTCTCCTGCAGTTTTGAAGGTCAATCATAAATGTTACTTACATTACGGCTCGAAGATTAAAGATAACCGCAGGAAAAAAATATATAAATTTCTGACAGACAAATAGCAGCTTGTTGGAAAATTTATGACGTAGACATGTTAAAAATGCCACACTTTATTTATTTATTTTTTTTTTGTTTTAGTAATTTATGGCACAAGCCAGTACTGGCTAACTATGAAAGTGCAATAAAAGTTGAAAAAAAAAGCTCCGCACAGTTAAATAAAGCACGCAACAAGGATCTCAACACTACGGTGCGCATGCGCAGCAAAGTGCAATAAAAATTACTTTATTTTTATTTATTTATTGCACAAGAGAATATGAGTATGAGTACAGACAAATATCCTTGAAGAAAGACAAGAAAGAGTTGCCGCCGTCGCCGTCATTATTATGTTCGAATGTTTGTTTTTGTTTTCTTTTTCCATGCATGTTGCACAACCAGCCCACGCAACATATAATTTAGTGCAAGACTATGGTATGCAACAAATGTCGCTGCAATGATAGCAGCGCTGTAAAAGAAGGAAATTACTTTAAAGTATAACTTAATAGAGTATTTGTTCAACTCAAATAGGGTAATTGTTTTCAAAGAGGATTGCATTACCTTACAACTCTGAAGTAAACTGCTGTCTGTCCAGCAGTTTGTTTATTAAATTTTCTTAAAGTGTTTTTGAGTTCTCGCATGTTATTTGATGGGGACCAAATTCAGCATTAAATTGCTTACCATGCTGTCAGTTGTTAATGCAATTCGTTTGTAAATTTAATTGAATGAAATTATGTTGGTTGTGCTCAGTACGTGATCTCACTTAGTAAATAGTCACTTACACTGGTACAAATCAAAACAATAAAACTGTTTGCTCGCCCAATTATTGGCCAGTTATTGGGCATTTTAAATGCTTGAAAAAAATGTCCAAATAATGCCGATTTTTTGGTTTCGTTGTAAAGTTACATTCTACCTTCGAACATTTTATGCCCAAGAAATGACCAGTAAAATCGCCAGTAAAATGCCTAGTTATTCATGAACAGTTTTTGACCAATTATTGAACATCTAAAATGCTTCAAGGAAAAAGCCGAAAAAATGCCCGAAAACTGTTGATAAAATGTCAATAAAACGTTTTAAAAATGTTCAAAAAATATCATAAAAATGTCCCAAAAATATCCAAAAAAATGTCCAAAAAATGTCTTAAAAATGTCCAAAAAATGTCTCAAAAATGTCCGAAAAATGTCCGAAAAATGTCCGAAAAATGTCCAAAAAATGTCTAAAAAATTGTAAATAAATATTTTTAAGAAATGCCCAGAAGTTGTCATATTGTAAAAAAATGCTTATATTTATTAACCTTGCTTGAGGAACGTTATATAAATTTACCGATAGTGATAGTGATAGTTGTGGTGATACTAGTGATCAATTGGTGAATCTGGTGAATTATGTAAATTTCACTTTTTTTAAATAAAATATTTTTAAATATAAATTATTTGTGTTTTATTTAATGTTTTTAAAATTTATTTATAAAAATATATATTCTGTGCATATATTTATAAATAAAAATGCTGGCCTAGTTTTTGGACATTTTTAAAACATTTTTCGAGCATTTTTCGAGCATTTTTCTAGCATTTTCTATGCATTTTTCGAGCATTTTTAGAACATTTTTCGAGCATTTTCTAGGCATTTATTGGCTGACCAAAAAAAAAGTCGCTCAATAACTTGGATTAGCAGATTTACCTCAACCAGCCCCTCCAATAGTAAATCAGCTGATCATCATATTACTATCAGAAAGGAATATTTAAAGCAAAAATCAAATAAGATAAAATGATAATGTCATTTGCAACGCTGCGCGCTGGATTATGAATTAAACAGAAAGAAGGATAAACATTTCCAAACAACTTTTAAAACTTAAAATTTTATATCTTAAAAACGAAAATTTCAAAATCAGCAAATTATAGTTTGTTTATATAAATTTCACTTTCTAGTCCTCACATAAATATCATAGTGTTACCCACAAAGACTTTTATCTGTATTTTATGTTATCTCATTTTGCTTCCTTATTTTTCCACTTGAATTCCTTATGCATCTATTAAAAGTATCATTTCCACTTCAATTACATGCATGCAGAGTATAATGTCAGACAGGAGGAGGGAGGCTGAAGAAAACTCGTCACGTCATCACATGACTCTTCGGTCAATTGAGTGTAAAATTTATACGCATGAAGGATTTCTTCTTCTACCGTATACTTTGCTCATATTTCAAAATTTTTCATAACATAATAATTTTGTGAAGTTTAAGTTAATACTTGTGCCTATGTGTATTTGTGTTTGTGTCTCATTACACACATGAAAAGTTATGTCTATGTTGAGCCTCATCATTTGGCTTTTTTTGGTCCATAAAAGTTGGCGTTAAGTTCAGACAGGCACAGCTGCCATGACTATGAGTACTTTAAATGATACTTGAATTTTTCGATTTATTTTTTAAAAGGATGAATTTTCAAAATAAAAAAAAAATTTTTAGTTTTTGTCTGCAAAATATTTTGTAAGGATTTTTAAATTGCTAATTTTAATAGTTATATGTTATTTCAGTTTCTAGAGAAAACAAATCATACAATTAAGGATAAGTGTGAAATATACATATAAAATGAGCTTACAAAATTTACATGTTACTAGCAGAATCCGCTTCAAAATGATTTTGTTTGAAAATATAAAAAAAAAAAAAATTTCTCATTTGATATCAATGAAATACATAAGTCAAAAATAATTTAATTTTTTTTCACACCTTCCTCTCTGCAATCTCTATATGATTTGTAATATTCCCATTATGTGAATTTATCAAATGCTTCCAATATCCTTGCTTATATCACGGCATTTAACTCTTTCAAAAAAAAAAAATATCAACTTCTAGTAACTGTCAGCACCTTTATTTTGCTTATGCACTCACTGAACACTCGGCGATATCCCTCAAGAACGCGTCATTGAGTGCGTTATGTCGCGCCTGTTCTTAAGACACGACACTGACACAAAACGGCGGGACCCTTTGGAACCACATTTTCAGCTCTATGGTGCAACTATAATCAAATTAGAAGCGAAGCGTAAGATCAAAGACATGACAAGACACGACAACACGATACGCTCATTTAACAAATTTCATTTCATTGGCTTTTGAGGCTTAGCTGAGCAAAGCACAGCACAGCACAGCTACGAAGGACCAACTTCTCTGAAGATGTACGAATACTTTTTGTATACATACGTTTGTATGTGTGTGCGTTTTGTTTGTTCATCAGCATTTAAAACTGACAATGAGTTTGCGTCTTTTATAAGATGCTGACATCTTAAAGTGGAAATGACGTCTCATTAATGACACACAAAGTGAGTCGTCGTCTTCCACTTCTATGCGGCGTGGTATAGTTAAAGATTTCTTTCACAACTTCTTCAACATTGCTGGTGCTGCCACTGCTGCCGCCATCATCATCGTCATCAACTTATATAACATGTTGAAAATGATTCTCTATTTTGAGATGTTAATTTTGGGTTTCCTCTGTGTTTGGGAATCTTAATGTGCATACGTGGAATGGGACTATTTTAATTGAAACCCATTGAGACAGCCGAGTTGCAGTCGCGGTAAAAAAAAAAGAGCTCGCCACGTAAGAACGCACACTGACTGCCGACAGTTTTAATGTTTTTATTAAGTGGACGTGGATGATGATGCTGAGTGCTGTTGACAGCAGTGGTTTCAAAGTAATTTTTTTATAAAATTAAAGCATAAAATTTGTGTGGCTGTTACGTTATGGCGGCTTTAAAGATGAAGCTACAGGTGCTTGGGAGCATGTAAATGTCGAGAGGTGAAATCAAGTTAAGTTAGATTTTTTGCTAAGGGCATGTCTTCAATTTTTTTTTAAATGATGTCACATTGAAAAATATGACGGGAAATTTTATCAAAAGTATTAAGTTTAACAAAACCCAAAATGGCTATCTAAGGAATATTATTTTCCATTCCCAATAGCACAAAATATAAATTTTTAAAATGGCAAAAACAAAACTTCAAAATTTTTCTGATTTGTTTAAAGTTCATCAATCAAATAAAAATTTATTCATTCTTAGATCTTGCAAATTAAAAATTCTTCACGCCTGAGAAACTCTACAGTAGTTTTCACATACAACCAGCATTCACACATTAAATATCTCACAATGTAACTTGCATAATTAATGTGTAACATTAAAATAAAAAATTACCACATAAAATGTTTGAAAAATTACAACAATATGAAATCACCTGCATATGTCGTTAGGCAAACAAAGACAAAAACACAAAACATACGTTTATTATTAATGTATCCAATTACAAGCAATAAATTGTCAATTTTGTGGTAATCAGTCAATTTCAACAGCTACCATACACGGAACAAAAACAAAAACAACAAAACAGTCAACATTATATTTCGCAACGCAAGTTACATATATTTTTTTGGTATAAAAGAAAAAAGGGTTAATATTTATAAGGGTTAAGAAAAACGATATGTAAAAAATGCTTCACAGGAATAAAAAAAAAAAGATGAAGAAAAAAGGATAAAAACCCACAGCTCTTCAGCCACATAAAAGCGAAATGCTGTCATGTGTAACAAATGTTAGTAGCCCTTTGACTTTTTAGCATAAAACCCTTGTTTGGAAAACATACGCTTTAGATTTTTGAGTGCGGTATATTTATTTTTTTTTTAGAAAAGTTTGTTACTTACACATACTCTAAATTTCTTATATAGTTCAAGAATTTTGAAACTTTGGAAGTTAGGTCAAATTTTGCAATATATAGATTTGTTGGGCATGAAATCTATGTCTTTTTAACTCCTTTATAACATTGCTCTTAAAGTATTTTTCTGCTTGTAGCTTACTTTTCGAGTTATTAGCTTTTTTTTTTGTTGTCGGCCTCTCACAACCAATCCCACCAGGATACTGGCGACTGACGCTTATTTCGATCATCAGCCACACTTATGTTATCAATTGCAAAAAAAAATTAAGATCTAGGAAATGAAATGCAACGCAACATCTCGGACTATACATGAGGAGTAGACGAACAAAACGGCACATGTACAATTGCTAAAAATGTTTAGAAATCGCAAAGAAGAGTTTATGCCTTCGAACTGATCACAATAACTTACTAAGGTCATGTCTGTATTTTAACTCATTCAGCCCAAAAAAATATTTTAAAAATGTTTAAAGCTTTAAGAGAAAAATTAATGGACATGTGCTCTTTTGCAGCGACCAACTGCGCATGTGCCGTTTTTTTCGAACCCTTTACACTTTTTTAAATGAAATATGTTCCCTTTTGTTTGACGCTTTATACTTTTTTCAATGAAATACTTGCCGTTTTGAAAATCCACACTTACAACTGGTCAAAAAATATAAATATTCGCAGGACATGTGCCTTTTTGCATGAACATCTTAACTTTGCTATCAATAAAGTATTTGAACTATTACTTTTTTGAACTAGCTGAGATTTAAATTAGTTGAAGATTAGTATAATGGACACGAGTCCATCAAAAAACGCAAAACCGATCGATCATGGATATGTGCCGTTCTTTTCGCCCACTCCTCATAGTTATCTTAAGAAAATATTTGGATGTTGGTTTTTTTCATACAATTGGTGTGCCCATTGTTTTCTTTTAAACCTACTGTAAGTCTCCTGCTCTTGCTCAAATGAACAAAAAATCATATTAAAAAAATACAACTACAAGATATAGATACAGACGTAATAAATAAAACGGGAACTATCATATTGGTCGCAAGTTGCAACTGTTAAGCTTTACAAAGCAACATTTTCGAAGTCTATTTTTTTGGTTTTATTTTGGCTTTTACGAATTCGTTTACTTTATTTTGTGCTTTGCAATTGCTATTGGTTTTTACTTTGAATTGATATTTTAGAGTGTACTTTCATTATAATATAATTTATTTTATTCAGAAATCTGGACTAGAAAGGGCTACAGTAAAAAATTGGCAAAACAGTTGAGTGAATCGATGATTATTTTATTTTACATTTTTTGAGTTGTATAGAGCTTGTAATATTATGTAATAAGTAAATTGAGAAAATTTTGCAGACTAGTGTTTTTAAATTATCTGCAAAATGAAGCAATTGGCGCAAGATTAATAAGCAAACAGTAGTACAGCTTGTTTACTAAACAACTACTACTTACAACTTGCTATTGGCGTACTTAACAAAAAAAAATATTAAATACAGAGCCACCCTACGCTGCACGCTGTAATATATACATACCCTTTAGGAAATGGAAATGATCCCTTTTTCATGCTTGAAGCATTCCCTAGATTGTAATGTACATTACCTTTTGTAACACACTCCATTTCTTTTTATATATGATTTCTTTGCAGGAAGACCTTACCATGTGATGCTTATAGCTTATTTTTGGAACATTCTTTTTAGCTAGAAATTCATATTCTTCAGCAGAAATTCGCTCAACAGTTGACTCTAACAATGCTGAATAAGCTTTCACTTGAGCATCCAAGCGTAGTTTTGAGAAAACAATGCTAGTTGCAATCTTTCACTAAGTTTTTACAAATAACTCATGAGTTTGTTTTCAAATTACTTTTACTTGTAAGCACTTCGAATTGTCCTAAAGGGTATTTATTTATTTTTGTATATTTCCACATGCTTTATTTGCATTCTTTTCATGTTATGTATCGCAATGGGCGCGCACATTACTTTATCATATTTCAATTTGTTAAGGACAATGAAAATAAATTTCCCGCGCTAGTGCATTTCATTTTTGAATTCAGTAACCAATGCTGCTCTTGCTGGTTCTTTATGAATTTATATTTTGTGTTTTAATTTTTTTTTTTTTTTTTTGTTTTTTTAAAAAAGAAATTTATCGCCAGCCTTTGTAAAAGAAAAATAATCACCTGTTCTTTTGATTGCACTGTGAAAAATACTGAACTCGCATGGTTGAATTTTTTTTGTTGGGAAGGCAAACATTAACGTGCATATGTATTTGCGTCCAGTTCTCACTTACATATGTTTGTAGCTTTAATAAGCATGCATTTGCATCTGATATAAATATATCTATAAAATCGAATCATTAATTATAATTATAGTTAAGTTTAAAAAATAAAGTAAATGATCACTGAAAACTTTATTGCAAGAGCTACATAAGTCTTTAGAATAATGAAACATATCGCTCAGTGCCAAAATTGGTGACCTAAGGATTATGCAGAACTTCGACGTTAGGTATCTCGATAATTATCCAAAAAACAGGTGGCAGCCCTAGTTTAGAACAGGATGCAACAAGGCAACCCTATACATTCTACTAAAGCTTATCGAGCTCTATCATTTGACATACATTTGAAGCTGTAATCTAATCTTATTTCTATTTAAAAAAAAGTCTGCTAAAAGTCCGTTTTTTTTTGCCATTGGGACAGTCTTTGGCAAGGCAATCCTGGTGGGTTAGTTTCACCAAAATACATTACTATCTATCCGCTTCTTGGGCTATGTGGGAGTCACTGCTCCATTTATATTTCGATGACGAAGTTGAATCCGAAATGACTTTATGATACAAATCAAAAGTGTGGCTAACACAACGTTGCATTTAAGTCCTTGGTAGTAATTATAGCACTTAACGTTTTTCCCAAAATGCTCTTAATCTTTTGAGCTAAAAAGTAAAGTTTTATGAAATTTACAAAATTTTTCGTACACTGTCACGCTTTCATCATTCGATATATTGCAATGAATTTTTCTTTGAACGCAGTATTATTGCCCGCAATAAATTGGTGTTCGCTAGTTGTTGTTGTTGTTGCTTTTCCTTTATGCAGCAGCAGTTAATAAATGCATATATCTTGAAAGATATTTTTTATATTTTCACTAGCCAAGTTATCAATGTGAATGTAACAGAACTCTTAACGTAATTTTTACTGCTGTTGCTACTACTGGTGCTACCGTTATAAAGCATAAAGTAAACAAGAAAAGGATATGAAAGAATATTTGAGCGCCGAAAATATGAGTTATTTGTTGTAGCTTTCAAAGTTGTAGGGTAAAGGATGAAAAGAGTGTGCATGGGAACGACTGCAAATTGGAATTTTTTTTTAAATTGAAAGTTTGTATGTTATGAAGCTGTAGCCAAAGAAAGCGAAATCTAAGAGTACGCACCCAAAAATTCGCACCCAAAGAGTTCGCATTCTAAGAGTACGGAAAAAAATACGCACATAAAAGTACGCACTCAAAGAGTACGCATAGGATGAGTACGCACAGAAGAGTACGCACGTAAAGAGTACACACCCAAAGAGTGTGTACACAAAGAGTACGCACCCGAAATATTTCGTTCATTAAAACAAGAAAATTACTTTAATGCGTACTCTTTGCTCATATTGCCCTATAATACCTACTACACATATCAGCATGTGTTTACATAGTACATATGCATACGCAAACTCGTATATTTTTATGATTATTACAAATGTTTCCTTTGCGTAAATTGATGCATGACTGCAAGATAAGGTAAGGCTGCCATTGCCATTACAAATGTTCTCAAGCTTTCAAAGGATAACAATTTATATGCATATTTTTTTTTTTTGTTATGCAAGGATATACTACAGTTTTCGGTTGAAAAATGTACTCAAACTATGTGAAATAAATTAAATTTACTTTTTCTGCCACAAAGAACACACATTAACATATATTATGCATGTTTGTGTGGTTTACTACTTGGGTATTGTTCTACTTGTTGTTTTTGTTGCTCATTCTCATGTTATTGCTATTGTAATATATGTGTGAAAATCTGTGAAATTGCTTTAAAAATGTCCTTTTTCTTCTTTGAAAAAAAAAAAAAAAATTTGTATGCGCTCATTTAAATGCAAATTAATGGTCAGTTAAGCTGTCAAAAGGGACAATACAGCCGTCGTCCTTTGGAAAGGAATTTTTTTTGTTTTCAGGATGCTAAGCATCTCAACAAATTTTGTCTAAAATGCTGGTAATGGTGGTTGATTCCTTTTCAAGTTTGGGGTTTTTTTTTTTTGTTTTTTTTTGAAAATGTGTATGCTGCAAGCGATTTCTTATGCCTGTCATTGTATTTTGGTTACACTGTCTTTCATGGTATTTAACATAATTAATTGTCTGTGTTAAATTTGGGTTAATTTTATTTATGCGATAATAATTTGAAACGTTTCCAGTTCGTAATTTATATGAATTATTTAACATATGTGTGAAAGCATTTTGGGTGGATTTCTTTTGTAGCGATTTTCAGAAAAAAAAAACCAAAAAAAAAATACAAATGCCACCTTATCTCATGATGCATCGTTATGGAAGTTGATGAGTCTCCGGATGCAGCAAGCAATTAAGATAAGAATAATAATGTTGAAGATAAGGTTTATTTAACGATTTTCCAAAATAATATTTTCTTAATTTCAAATGACGTATGAATGACGTAGTAATATATCAAGTCAGGTATAGTTTAAGAGTTTAATCTGAACGATGTTATTACGTTTGTACATCATGACGTATGATTAACTTTTAATTTTTTTCAGTTTTTTACTTTAAATATTAAGTTCATAACTCAATATCCCAAAACGGATACAACTTAGGACTTGCAAGTCGATGTCATTTTGATTCCCAATTAAACATTTTACAAGAAAAATTAAGTTTAAATAGTGGCCACTAATGTTAAAAGCTCACTGAAAGCAAAATATGTGCTTATTTTCAAGAATATTACGATTCAAAAGCTTTAATTTTATATAATTTATTATGTATTACATCTTACATCATCAAGTTAAAAAAACTAAAATTATTATTTTCCTAAATACTAGTATGGGACTCTACACCTCCTACAAAAAAAAACACCGATATTCATTTTAGTCAACAATTAAACCCTTCAAGAGCATACAGCAAAAAAAAAATGTATTATAAATTGCTCAGATAAATTAGTTAATTGCTTGAACCGCCGCACATGCAGTTTAAATGCTGTTATTTGCCATGATCCTGACACAATATAGCTTACAAGCCACACAACGACATGACTGGCTTGCCGCTGCTCATAGTACATCTTTCAATATGGGTAGAATTTTCTACCCACTTCAGTACCAAACAGCAGCAGCAGCATTGTCAGTGTTATAAATTGCAGGGTTGCAAAGGAGTGCGAGCGCATAAAATAAACTAAACGACGATTTCATGAGAAAATTTATGGTACATTTTAGTTGAAATGAATGTTGAATGTCCTTGCTATTTTTCATGGGATGCAGGCAGGAGTTAGAGCGCTAGCAGAATTTTTAGCTTTTTGTCGACACTTACAACAACGTTGTCGTACTTTATCCTTTTTAGTTTTAAATTAGTGCTGAAAATATATATATGTATGAGAACAAATGGCTTGTGTGAGTTAGCACCATTTGAAGCATTAATTTAGTGTGTGTGTGTGTGTGTTTTTGCCACCAACAAGCGTAAGCTAAGCCAAAAGCTAACTTTATCAAATGATAGCAACAATGCTAACAACCCCAAAATGTCGAACAGTGGTGCTAGTGCTTTGAAAACTAAATAAATTTTTTCCTTCACACGAAATGCGTTTATTGCAACAATATCATTACAATATACTTCAACGTGATAGTTACGAAATTAACAATGGCGGATCTACGTGCTTTAAGGCATCTCATAACCAAAATTGGGTGTGACACATGATGTACTGGAAAAAATGTTGGGTGTTATATAGGTATAGTGTACTATGGGAGTAATCCATAAAAAATTTTGTTTTGAGGTTTCAGTTATCACAAACGTTAAAATTATGTCGGTGGTTTGCTTGGTATTAGATATATCTGAATCAAAATTGGGCGTGGTACCTCCCATATATATAAAAACCACCATACAAGTTAATACTTAACTGGCGCTTTAAACGAGCAATTACACTTAAATTTGCTGCATGAATGTTGTTTACAAAAGCTATATCCGGATCGAAATCGGGATCCTTTCCACTGTATTTCCTTACAAATTGTGCCCACATAAATTGCATTTCACTCTGTTGTTTGTGTCACATAGCAAAATAAATTCATTTAGTGGCATTTAGTGCCTGACCCGAGCAAATAACCAACGAGCGACCACCCAGCATCACCAGCTTATAGCAGCATTAGAATTTCACCTTTTTTACGTACACAAACCATACTTCCTAACGCTCATCCTTTTTGTAACAATCTGTGCCAACATCATGAAGTGCAAATTACCCACAAAAACCAGCATAGTTTTTTTTTTTTGAGGTACCCACTCCATGTTCAATCCAACAGCTGCTGTGTGTACACCATACTGTCCTTCGAGTTAATTTTCATATTTTGTTGGTTTTTTTTTTTGTTTTTCTTTTTGTTGCTTTTTATTTAGACATAAATAAATTTAACAATTTATTTATATTGCAGTGACAAGAGTTCATATTATGGCAAAATTTATGGACGTATCCTTCCTGCCTTGATAGTCGTTTGGCTAGTTGGTGAGCTTTCACCATAGCCACCGACAACTTTAAGCCCCCAATTCAGTATACCATTTATTTGACTTGGCACTGTGGCTGACTGTATGTCTGTCTGTCTGTCTGTCTGCTCTCTAATAACAGAGTCATTTATTTTGTGACACACACTCGGTTAGCCAAAGTATGGCCCATAGATTTATGGTCCAATGTGTCTCCTATGCTACTAAAATATGGCATTGAATGGGCGACTAATATTAGTGAAGAGTTATATACGATAGTTTATTTTAAAGCATAAATGGTGGAGTAAGTGTTTATTTTAGTAATGATAAATGGACATATGGTTGTTTTTTTGGAAATTTTTTTTTTTTGAAATTTATATGATAACATTTTAATATTTCTGAATTCAAATATTTAGGGATTGGTCAAGTCTGTCATACAAAACTGTATCATCATAACTTTTACTTAACATTTAAAAAAAAACAGAGTCAGATTTTCAGCTATGCTTGCTATTGGTGCACCGTCAGCACTCCCATAACAGATTTTAACCCTCATCTTCCTTAAGAGAGTTTGTGTTCTTCTTAGGTTCAGCTTAAATATTTCGAAACGTTCTGCATCCGTCGGTAAGGTTCTATCTTCTTGTTATTTTGCTTTGATTGTGTCCTCCATTCGATAGTGTAATTTAACCAGCGGTATCCTAAACGGACGTCAATTAATTACGTGACGGGTTTTTTTTTAATTCAAACCCACCCCACCCCCCCTTCCCTTGGTGAGATCTGGCGGGACACCTTCCCTCCCTCCCGTGAGATTTAAATTATAATTTTTAATGAAAATTCTATGGATTAAGAAGTTGACGTGAGGTTTTCCTTGACCCCCTCCTCCCCCTTGGTGAGATTTACCGGACCCTCTTCCCCCCTATTTTGACTCGCGTAATTAATGAACGTCCCTTAAAGTCTATTTTGGCACAGTCGGATTGAACGTGCTACCGTGACCCCTTGCAGTTATTTGCTTATAATGGAGAGAGTGAGCTCAGCGTTCCGTATCATCTTTGAGGTTTTGTCTATAGCATAGATTTCAGCTTGTAACGCTAACAGGAATTTGGCAGTCTAAAAGACATCTCCATATCCATATTATCCATTTAAACTTTCGCTCCCATGTCACTATACTGAACAGTATACCGACACACGTGAGAAATGCCACCCTATCTCTTTATAAACATTTTTATATGTACATTATACAGACACATACAAGACATGTCATCTCATGTCTCGAATTTTTCTTTATAATTTACATAACAAAATGATTATATAGACATTAGCTGGCATGTCTCCTATGTGTCACTATACTGTTCACAATAAAGTTCTCATAAAGACATTAGGTGGTATGTCTCGAGTGTGTCCTTGTAATATAGACTTAAAAACCACTTGGCAGACATGCCGCCTCATGTCTTTATACTATCCATTTTTTCCTTTTTAAGTCACTTTACTAAGACAAATGTGAGAAAATTTATGATTCGCCTTTAACGTTTTATAAAATATTCATAGCCTAGTAGATAGCGTGTAGAAACTATAGATTATTTAGACATGGCTCTGAGACCCACGTAAAAAATTTAAGAAAAAATTAAATTCAATAATAAATTATAACCAATTAAATTTTCTTTACTTATTCTTGTACTCTTTTAAAGATCTTTAAATGTCTAAGTCTCTTTAAAAGGACTCTACACAAGACACTCGTCTGCGAACACACTACTCAAAGTATTTGTGAGGTGTCTTTTAAAGACATCAGAAAGATACATTAGCGGATCTTTTCAGAGATAACACAGAGGGGATTATGACGTTATTCTTTATACACCATGTGGCTCTTTTAAGCTCCTTTATCAACATAATATGTTGTCTTTGTAGATATCGTTAAAAGTCCTTAAAAAAAGCTACATAAACCTTTTTTGCTGCTAAATCTTATTACCTAAGAAAATTTTCCATCGACTGGAAAAGTTCAAAAATGTCTACGGAATTTTTTGACCCCAAGGGCATCCCTCTCTTCATTATCCAATTTCTACTTTCTTGGCATTAGTAGTAACCACTTTTGAACGATTTTGCTCTTGGTTGAGTTATAATTCGATGTTTCGGGCAAAATGTTTCATATAAAATGAGGAATAAAATTTCTCAGGCGATTTTCAAAAATTTCTTATTTTTTGCGCAATTTTCAACACCCTTTTTTAAATCAGCATTATGCCCGTAGAATGTTAGATATGCTTTTGAATGCCCTTCGTATTATTTTTCTCTTCATTTCAAAAATACTACAAATGATTTAGTTTTGAAAAGTAATGTATTGGCACATTTACTTAACAAAGAATTGCTGTATCCTTAAGAAAATTGTAATTCCTCGAACTTACAGCGAGATAAGAAATTATGTAAAACCAAAAAAATTTTACATTATGCTCAAAATGAAAATCAAAATTTCCATCAGATTTAAGTAAATCCTGAAGCACATTCGCATTAAATACATCCATAAAGAAAGCAAGCGACAGATACATACGGATACTGTGATAAAACCATGAAAACCCATTGATGATGATAAATCATCATTACAGTAGCTAAAGTATAAATTATGAATAAGCGTTGGGAAAGGAAACAAATTGCTTTATATCTGCACGCGCGTGTGTGTGTGTGTCTGTGAGTTTAGTTATATGAAATTTTATAGCTTTCTATTGCAGACAGCGCATGTATGTGTATGTGTGCATTTATTCAACATTTTGATTAATGAGGTGGAAACATGATTTTTTAGTGTTTTTCCGTTTTTCATTATGTTTATGAATTTTCCTTTGGTCTTCTACATTTTGCTTGATGTTTTATGATTACCGCGCATCAGCACTCGCTCTCACTATTACTGCTGATCAGCGTAATATAAAATAATGGTTGAAGAATTTTATATTACTAAAGGTATGATGATGAAGCCAAAGATTTACTTTAATGATGCATCATTACTTTCAGTTTTTTTCCCCTCCCATCACAGTGAAATTTTATGCTGGAAAAATTTTTTCTTCGCTTTTATTTCAATACCAAATGAGTGGCAGTAATGACTTGACTTGTTTACATATATAATATGTTGAGAATTTTGATTAAGTCATCTTTTTTGTCAAGTTGACACTGAAAGTATGAATAGAATTTTGCCAAGAAATGGATTTAGCTGGTAAAAATATCATCAATAGTTTTGCTATAACATATATCATTATATATCTGCCACGAGCAGAGAGTCATTGTGTGGTCATTGTAAAAACTTTTTCGTGTGAGCAAAGACTACAAGTTTCATCATTTACAAATGTCTTTTGCCATTGAACGCTACTCACTTACTGCAAAGCAAAATTCTTACTGTCATTGCGGCAAATTCAAATAAATGACGCGTGACTTCGCAGAAACATATGCACGCGTTCTCACACCACAACATACCAAGGATATCCGTAGAGAAATAATAAAAAAAAAAGAAAAAAAGGTAAATTTCACATAAAATAAGCAATAAAAATTGGCAATTAAAGGCATTGATATCCTTGAAAGAAAAAATAAAAAAAAAGAAACAAAGAAAAGTGCAAGGACAATTACATTAAAAATCTAAAGTGTCAATGCAGTAAATTTGTCAAAATGTCACAGACAAAACAAGCGAAGACGAGTCGCCTTGCAGTGTCACAGCGTGCAAATGCATGACAGCAATAAATCACATGACAGTGATAAATGCCAATTGCAAATAGAGGGAAACAAGCAAGCAAGCAATTGCAATAAGGATGCGCGCAGCGGTAATTGATTGTAAAAAGAAAACAACACTAAAAATGTGTCCTTGATTGACCGCATTCACACTTACCGAGCAGAACGGAGCAAACAGAAGAGAATATCAACGAAAAATTGCCATACAATCTGTCACTAAAACTGGCGTGAAAGGACAACAATATTTTTTTTTTTAAAGGATACGCATAAATAGCTAAACTTCTAGCGTTAACAATACATATTTGAGCAGCGGTATGAAAACGTGAATTTTCAAGCATCATAATTTGAAATTACGAGTGACAAGGATACTTATAGGACACGCCAGTGACTGAGTGCTAATAAAATCTTTGCCATATGTGCAATGAGCACATTAAATTAGGGTGTACATTAATATGATATTTTATAAAAATTTTCTATATTATGAATGTGAATTGTGGCAATGCAATTTTTTTTTAAAACTAGAAATTATTTTGGAAGTAGCCTTGCTCAAAAGTTGAGCGAAAAAAATGTGCCATACATGACAAAATTATTTTCTTAAGAAAAAAAAATTTACAAATACAATAACTCACTGATGCATCTCCTTCCTCCAAAAACTTACTATCATATTATTAAGAACCAATTATAAGAGCCACTCTAGACATTATATGAAACCATAAAATATTGCGCACAAAACTTTTGTGTGCTGCATAAAATGCGTATGCAATAATTTGCTTAATTTATGTTGTCTTAGCCAAAAAAACAACTGAAACAAAAATGAAAGAGAAAATATTCTGCCCTATTTTTTTTTTCAATGACCTCGTCAGCCTCTAAAGTGCGTTCGTGTGTCAAACCAAAAAAGGACATTTCCTCTTGCACAGCATTTACTTTTGAATGGCTGTCGCTTTTATCACTCGTCACAGCGTGTAGAGTGTGTGGAAAAAAGGACGCATTTTGTATATTTTTATGACATTCCATTAATATACTTACGATATCTTCAAACAGGATAATAATTCGTGCCTGCATGCGTTTGACAATATCTTTATTAATGGCGCGATAGGTTGTAAAATTATGTTCTTATGCATGAGAATGAAGATAAAAAGCCAACATAGAGAAGGGTTCCTGAAGTAACTCCTGCTGTTGTGATATAATTTGAAAAATGCTATAAATGTCCATGCTTTAGTGAAGTTGGGGCTGTTATTGTTTAATCAAGAGGTTCTTTGATGTATGAAATCACTGAATTGTAAAAAAAAATCTAAATTATAATAAAATATTTTTAAGATATCGCACAGTGCTTTTGTGGCTCAAATGAATTGACAAAAATATTTGTTCTGCAACAAGATCTGCGTCAAGCAACCTAGAAATTAAGGACGCGTGGAAAAAGTGCCAGTGGATAAACAAGGATTAATAATAGTATGGATTATTAATATTAAAACCTCTAACATAGAATGCTAAGTAACTGAGTTGCTACTAGAAAAATTTCCAAGTCGTGGAATCTGAAGAAAAGCCGAGCAACATTGCTTACAAAATTGAAGTGATTTTATGTCATGCGACTTTTCTTTTTGAAATCACAAATCTAAGTTTGGACTTTTTTTATATTTGAATTTATTTATAAATGCGTTCACCAAAGACTTTATTTTCGAACATGGTAAATAAAAATATTATACTAAGAAAAAATCGGAACTTCGAGCTAATAATTCATAGTTTCCTATTTAATATAACGATATATTTTTATAATCAAAAATAATTAAAAAAAAAAAATCATCATGTTTGCTTATTAAGACTTTACACATAACGCCAATGAAAACTGCCCAACTGTGTCAGTGATAAAATTTATCACTTCAAAGAACTTACATATTTTTGTAATAAAAATTACAGCGATATAAAAAAAAAGTTCGTATTGCAAAAAAGAATATGAAAAGAAAACAAAATGTTACGATTCTTTTAAGCGCCGTTATTGCCTTTTGCTAAAAGGAAAAGAAACCCTCATAAAATTAACCACATAATTCTTCATTCATTCAGTTTTTATTACATTTATTATCACATCGTAATGATAAAATGAACGTAACACAAATGCTACGCAACGCAACGCAACTTAATGCAAGACAAAAATAACAAACGCAGTCATCAAAAACGTAGCCTCATAAAAATTCAAGTATTTTTATTAAATTTATGGTGCAGGATAAGAGAAGATTTGTACACAGTGAAAAGTTTTTGGGAAATGTGAGCAAAAGAAAAGGGCTGCTATGTTGAAAATAAGAAATTAAACTAATTTTTTGCAAATTATCAATCACCAAAATTTCGCTCATTTTTCATAAAAACATAACCACACATTAAAATTTTTGAACATATCAAAGACTTCAAAGACTTTTTTTTCAAGTGCATAAAATTGTAGTCACCAATAACGATAACAATTGTTACTACCAGTAAGAGCTGTAATACCATAACGACAACAACAACAAAAACAACAATATAAACACTTTGAAAAAAAAAAT
Organism: Meiosimyza platycephala; assembly: GCA_963662105.1. Classification (NCBI taxonomy): domain Eukaryota; kingdom Metazoa; phylum Arthropoda; class Insecta; order Diptera; family Lauxaniidae; genus Meiosimyza; species Meiosimyza platycephala. Next base: position 93,618,912 of record OY759210.1, read on the forward strand.
GCAATAAATTTTACATTATCAGTAAGAACGAATGAGTTTTTGTACTTGAGTAGTTAAAGGAAACTCGATTGCATGCGGCAGGGATATTAAAGTTACGCACTTTAAGGATAACAAAAAAAAAAAGATTTAATGTCAACGTAAGGTCATAAAGTGTATTCAGATTGGTTTTACTTAATGTTAGTTAATTCAAAATTAAAAGTATAAAAGACTGTTAGCGATTTTTAACAGTTTCGAAGATATAACCACTTGAAAAATCGTACATATCGATTTCAATAATATAGTTATCATTTAAAAGTTAGTTAAGTTAACAATAAAAATTCTTTGAATTGCAGCTTTAGAGTTCAATGAATTTTTTTAGTCTTTTGTACGAATAACCTCTAAGCTCTTGCGCGCAATGACTAAAAATTTTTTTTATTTTGGTAAATAATTTTTCAGTTCATTCAATTCACAGCAAACTCTGTCCTAAATATGGGTTGCCATCCGTTTTTTGGGCCATTTTTTTTTTTTTTTTCGATAAAAAGTCTATAAGACTACAGCTTGAAATGTATGTCAAATGATAGAACTCGACGAGCCTAAACACAATATATAGAGTTGCCTTGCCAGTCCCAAACATGGGTTGCCAGCCACCTCTTTTTTGGGCCAAGATTTTTCAGAAAAATGTTTATGATTCAAGATTTCAGCTCGATATGCATGTAAAATGATAGATCTTGATGAGCCATAAAAAAAAAAATTTCGAGTAATCTTGTCGAATACCGTCCCAAATGTGGGTTGCCACCTGTTTTTTGGCAAACTTTTTTTGGAAAAAGTTTATGGTTTAAGATCGTAGCTTAAAATGTATGCCAAATGATAGACCTTGTTGATCTACAATAAAGTATATAGGGTTGCCTTGCCGAATCCCGTCCCAAATGTGTGTTGCCACCTTCTTTTTGGCCCAAGTTTTTCAAGAAAAATGTTTATGGTTTGAGATTTCAGCTTGAAATGTGTGTCAAATGATAGACCTTGATGAAATTTCAAACTTAAGTGAACTTTTTCAGGAAGAATAAAAAAAATTCCACCTCAGACGTTTTTAATAGGGGTTTCTATTAAGATTCAGTGATTTATAATAATTGAAAATTTTTCAAATTATTTTCAAAAAAAATGAGGGTTTGTCCTTTAAAATCACCAATTTTAAGCATGTGGCCTATTTCTGGCTTAATGACCACGTCAATATGCAAAATTGCAGTATTTGCGCTAAAGAACGTTCCGAAGAGGTACAAGAGCTGCTGTTTGCAATCTAATGCAAAAATTATTGAAAAGAAAATTATTCAGCAATAATATTTTTCCAAAATTGAAAAAAAAAAATAAACTGATTCTACACTTAACGAAACTTTCTACAGTGGCATTTTAATACATACACAACATCAGAGTCAAATAAATCAACAAACGTACTACAAGAGCTATAATATGCACTAATTTATTAGGCACCCCTACTAATATTTACAAAATGAGCTTGTCATAGACAAAGGATAATAAATTTATAATAGGAAAATAAATCAATAAAAGATTGCAGCCTATAAAATCACACAAAATGTATTATTTGAACACCACTAAAAAAAAACAAAAAAAAATATAAAAAAATCCTATACACGTGAAATTCAAAAATAATAAATATCCTGCTGTGTGCTTTGTACGCCTGCTGTTCACGCTACTTTTGATAATTTATGGACAATCATTTATCTCTTATAATAAAAAAATTAACAATTGCATAGATTACATAGCACCCTAACATTTGCAAAGAAAACAAAACAAAAAAAGGACTAACAAAGAAATTCAGACTGGTAGCTGTTAAAAGGATATGACATTGACAATTTTTACAGTTTAAAAATTGCAACTACAAAAAAAAAAAAAAGATAAAACGTGAGGAGTTGCCAGAAACGTGCGCACAATAACGTTTGCAAAAGTAATTTATTAGTTGAAAGGACATTAAGCAAATAAGGAATAGTTAAAAAAATTTCCAGAAAATGTTTATTTTTACTTTATTTAAATAAGTTGTTACCTATCGTACCTACAGTTTCTGCGCTTTTCCCAGCAAATTTTCAAGCTGTTAAAGTAATTTGTATTGTAAGCACTATATTAAGCTATTTTCTGTTAATATTATAGTATTGTCTTAAGCCCTGCTTAAGCCGCATAATGATTCTATTTTAAGGTATTAAAATTATCAGCTTAAAATAGTCCTTTTATATCGAAAACATCTGTATTGTGTGCAATGATGTTTAGGGACTCTTCTCATGTTATGAACTCTTTTGTGGTCAGCTAAAGCTACCTGTTTTTATTGTTCAAAACGGTAGTTGTTATCTTTATAGTGGTCATAATCGGATTTATTTTTCCACTGAAATAATACAATGTATGCATATAGGTGTGTAGTTTATACAAATGCACCTTTAAATAAGCTGTTTTCATTAGGTTTACTTACCACAATCTATAGGTTTATGACATATCAACTAATCAACTTAAAACTCTTAATGCTCTTTAATCTTTTTGTTAATGAGTTTTTGCTTAATTTGCCGCCTACGACTTTTTCAAAAGAAACATTTTTTTTTCCTTTATAATTCTCTGTTTAATGAGAGATTATTGTATTCATCATATGTGCATATAAGATAATAAATACCAAAATTTATGCTTGCTTTATTTGGACCAGTCCTTATGTTGCTTATAGACTTCAGTTCCTTGAGTCCATAATAAGTGGTCATTTGGCATATATCAGCAGTTGCTTTTATTAATTTCTTTTTCAAAAAAATTGTTGAAAATATTTACGATCCAGTATCAAAAAAAAAAATTAAATTATTTGGCTAAACGAAAATAATTAGTTTGGAAAAGTTTTCAGATGATATTCTTAACGTTTCTGACCATGTTTGGAAACTTCGAAAATATTCCAAGTCGCTGGTAAGTTGCGATTAATGGTTGGTTTATTGTGCTCAAATGGTGAATTGACAAGCCTGAATGTTTCTATGATTCCTGGTTTAATTCTCAATTCAAAAATGTTTCTTTTGGGACTTCTACCTCCATTTTCTCAAAAGTTATACATAATGGACATATCTAGAGCCCATATACGGGCTAAGCGTGCGTTTTTGATATATAACGAACAAATAAAATTAAACAAATCAAAATCTATGTTCATTCACATACAGTATGGTGTTAAAGTTGAACAATATCTTCAATATTTAATTAAGCATCGCTAAAAAGAAAAGTGCGAGGGTCTCATCAGATTTGAAAAATTCCGCAAATTTTCATTTGTTACATAATAAACGGGAATAAATGCTTTTACAAATTTATATAATCCAGTTATTTTTGACATGTCAGCAAATTTAGAAAGTGCACTGTACATTGTATAAAAGCGAACTAAGTAATAATACTACACTAAAATGAGAACCTTTCCATATAATAAACCATTACATGGAAAATTGTGATTTTATAAATTAAATAAACCTTTCAATCGTTTAAAATTTTTTGATATTTTTTGTGGCGTTGTAGGCGGGCGTGTTATAATTAAATGAACGTATTTAATTACCAACGGCTCCTAAAAATTATCAACACATTAATGGAAAACTGTTTCTAATTAGGGTCAACCTATCAACAGAAAAATTATAACAAGCGTTAAAAAATGATGTGAAAGAAAAGTGTCGCCTAGAAAAATTTGACATAACAAAGAAATTAAAAATCAACAGTAGCTATAAAGAAATGTTTGCCCAAAAATTGAGCTGTAAAAAAAATATTATACTATGTATTATTAACGAAAAAAACTCACACAAAAATATTTCTAAAAGAAATTTCAGGAAGAGTAACGTTCATGTTCATTATAAAAAAAAAATACTTTCTCCGAACCATATTGAAAGGAAATCCGACACAGCAAACCCAGTCTCAGTTTTTATTGGAGGACTTCAGCAAAGGTAGAAAAAATAAGGACATTCAGCAGTAATTAAATGGCAACTTACCGTTTAAGATACAACGTTTAAGGTACAACAACATTCCATGAAAGAAAGACTTGGATAAAGTTAGGTTATAGTGGTGGATTGGAAGCCCCACATAGACACTCTGGTTCATAGTGATACCACATCTCTCAAGATTTAATCAGTTCGTATTTGTTGTTTGGCTTATGGTAAAAGTATTCATTTTCCTGGCGAAATTGTAAATTCTGTGGATTTGTAGTTTTGCAACGAGTATAGGATAGTATGTCCAAGTGTTCTGAACCTTGTCCGAGTGAGTGCAGGGTAGTCGCAGAGTAAGTGCTCTAGCGTCTTTTCCGTATTAGTTCCTTGCAGTTCCTGCACATATCATTTTCAAGCAATTTCATTTTACGTGCATTATGACTTATAAGGCAAATTCTAGTTGTTACGCCTGTCAAGAGACGGCAGTTATTCCTGGATAAAGATAGTAAAAATTCTGTTTTTGGCTTGGATAAAACTAATACTCAAAAAAAAAATAAACAAAAACCTGATGAATTTATTAAATCCCAGTAATCACGATCTGGTTCAAATTTTGGATATTTGTAGTTCTAATAGCAATCAATTTGCTCCAACATTATTAGTTTTTAAAATAAAGAGGTGTAAAATTGGTAATTTTCGTAATTTTTTATATGGACGTCTTTTTTTGAAAATTCAGTACTTGGATTCCATTTGTAAATTAGGAATTATAATGAATGATTCTAATAGACTTTTTCATGATCTTTATTAAAAAAAATAACTTCTTGCATAAATAAATTTTTTTTTTAGAAAAATTTTGCAATTTAAAAATGTTTTGCAGGTTTTGAAAAAAAAACATATATTTTAATATTTTTTTAATTAGTATAATATGAAAGCTTGATTTATTAGCTCTTAGAATATTAAGAACTAAAAATCGGAGCACAAATAATTTTTACCTGGTACACTTGGAAAACTTTACCCCATATATGGTTTTGCTCAAACAGACAAAAAAAAAAAAAATAGTGCGAAAGTGTTGACAATAAGCGTGGCACTTGGTGGAAACATTTAAATATACAACCGATTACGATATAGCCCGATTCAAATTGATTGTTCATTGGGAATGAATATTATATCCTATGTGTAGGATATAAATTAACGCAAGCAAAGTCCTGATAGCACTTTCTTTCACCGATTTCCAATGAAGATCGCTTCTACACTAAAAGATAAACATTAAGAATTCAAATTTGATAGATGAATCTAAAATTTGTCTGTCCTAAAAGCCCAAAACTTTAATAAGCTATAAGTAAAATTAAATTCGAATATTAAGAGACCGAATTTCACCCACTTTAATTAATAAATCAGATATTTTATCATGAGTATGGCGCTTACTATTCAATTTAAGTGCAGCAATTGTAGGTGGAATATTAGCATTAGCAAATAATATCAAATATCCAGACTAAAAGAAGTCCAAATGTGATAAATCAAAACTTCTTGGAGGCCATTCGACACCTGCATTTTTTGAGATTATTGACCATTCGAACTTTTCATGCAATAAAATGATTGTTTCGTTAGCTGTATGGCACGTAGCATCATCTTCTTCAAACCACATGTTTCTTGAATCAAAATATTCCAATTATGGGCATAAAAAGTCCATTATAATCGATCTGTATGGCTTACAATTTACAATACAGCAACTCTTTCCTCACTTTCCAATGATTTGACTGTGGCACAAACCACACCAAATTGTTATTTTTACGGAATATAAAGGTTTCAATAATGACAATTTTGCTAATTTACCGATCCAGAGAGAAGGAATTTTGCCACATCAGAAAAGATAATTTCTTTGGCAAAAGCAGCAACGTTATTAAAAATTTGTAAATAAAAGGCGTTTTCGATATACCAAAGTTTCAATTCTTGCGTGATAAAGTGTTGTAAGAATGTTTACCCAAGTTCAAACGTCATGTTGTTGTGGCAAATAGCCATAGCTGTTGTGGAAGCCTTGGAATTTAAAAATTTGGATCATCATCAACACTTGGCTGAACATCTGCAATATTTTTGCACTTCGATAAGATCTTTGAGAATGATTTATTTTCATGATTTTACACACAACTGATATTGACACAAGATTTTGAAATTATATATGTGACTGAACTGTCGATTTGAAAACATATCACTGATATTGGAGAACCTTATGCATCAATACGTCGGAGTTACCTTTTGGGATTTTCTACACCTATGTGGCGCCCCGTTGCACACGTAAGGTATTTGCGTTAAAATCTGCAGTATAGTTTTTGAGTCCTTGGGCCAAGCACTCGTTATAGTATTTAGTCATTGCTTGTTATCTGAGATTTTAATGAATATTTTTTTGGGGTACATAGGTATGTAGGCTCAAAAGATTACCTTAACTTGATATTTTGACCACATTTAAAACAAAAATTAATTACACTATAAATTATATTAAGTTTTAAACATTTTAAAAGCCATATTTCATGCATGATGAATTATGCAAATTGTTTGCCATTAAAATCAAAGAAACAAACCTAAGCTTTTAAGCCATTAGTAAGCCTCCAAAATCCGACAAAAATTAAATTTCAAAGTAATTAATCAAAAAAACTTTAAAAGCAATGCATTAAAAAAAATACCAATTAACACAAAAAAGCATATTAAATATGCCGACGGCAGTTTTTTTTTTTTTGTGTGGAAAAACTTTAAATTGCAATAATAAAAAAATGCCTTCATTAAAATGAGAAACAACAAGCATTTTCACTTAACAAAAACTTTAACAAGCCACAAAACAGTAGTAAATTTTACAACAACACGATGTTTGAGAGTGGGCAGGAAGTACTTGTAAATGGGATGACGTTAAAGACCAAATAAAATAAAGTAGCAAACAAATTAATTTAATGGAGTATGAGAGCAAAGTGAGCGCTACTTAACGAAACAGCTCGAAATTGAGCAGGAAAATAATATGGGCAAATAAAATAGAAAAACAAAATATGTGAGAAAAAGCTAAGTAACATGTCTTCCGTAGAAGTAAAAAAAAAGTAGGATTAAGCACGGAAATGGTAGTTTAACATGGTAGATAGTAAATTGCTTGTAGGAATGAAAAGAGCGAGAGATTGGAAAGCAACAGTGAAAGACAGACAGAAATAAAGCGCACAAATTTGTTGATCAGCTTAACAATGTGACGACAACATTAAAGTTACACAGGAAGTATGAGGGCAAGAACAAAAGCCTCATAGCTATTATGCCGGCAAAAAAAAAAAAACAAAAAAGTAGCAGAGCATGAAACCTATGTTGAGCGCCATAAAAAATCGAATGAGCAAAAATGCGCACGCATTTAGCGCAAAAAGAGCGCATTTTATTTTAGAATGAAAAGAGCACTTTACTCATTCTTGTTTTGCGCTCTACGCCACGCTCAGCTAAAGATTTAAATACTTTTTTTCACAACGCAAGGGTAACCCCAATAGCGTGTTGCCATTGTTAAGCAACGCAAGCCAACAAGTGATTGGTTTAAATGGCGAGAACCTGTTTTATATGCCAATTACTCAACGCAGAGAAAAATTCATAGAATTTTGTTTGCTCAAAGAGCGCAATACTCGTTGCACTAATTCATAATATATTAACACAAACACTATAAGCTGTGCGTGTGTGTGTCTACGCGTGAAACCTGTTTTACGAGCGTTGTCAATGCCACGCAATAGCAACGATGGCAGCGCATGCGATTTGATTGGATAAAAAATACGCCATATTTGAAAATTATGCATATGCTTACACTTTCTCTCACATGCGCCAATATTACGCGTACTCACTTGCTCACATTGCTTAGAGTAATGTATTGCTCTTTTCCAGTTTTGAGTAGCGCATACACAGGTAAGCATTTCTCTGCTTGCTGCTGCAATGTGTGCGAGCTATGTTACACTCTGGCAGTCATTGCTAAAATCAGTTCGAGTTTAGCTTGCTTTGCGTTCAGACGTGCTCGGAAGAAAAAAACCCCCAAAGAATAATTTAACCCAAGTAAAAAAATATTTAATATATGTCTGTAATAAAACTGTTACTTTATTATAAACGGTCGCAAAAGTGTTGATACAAAGTTATCAGAAATAAGTTCTAATACCAAAAAAAAAAAAATTGAAGAGATTTACTAAAAAAAAACTTAGAAAAAATATTTTATTTATTCAAGAAAAAAAAACAACTTATCAAATTTTCTTGAGAAAAAAAAAAGTTTGTAAAAAATAAATCAAGTGCTATAAGATTTTTAATTCCGTGAATTGGATTAACCGCTACCAGCTCAATAATTTCGCTCTTGTGGATTACGCTCATTTATTGTGGATTAGCTGATTTTACATAATTCTACTCTGCAGTTAAGTCTTTCTGAAACCAAAAACCAAATTATTTCTTAAGAAATCATGGTTGTTTTAGAAGGCGGCGGTGGTGTTGTCACCATTGGGAATAACCAATATTTACAACCGGATTATTTGGCACCATTGCCAGCAGCTGTTAGTATTCATTTCTTTTAATTTTATGCTTTTATTATACTAATTCAATAAGAACTTTTTGTAATTAAGTTAGCAATACGATTTGGGAACTAGTCAGAAAAAAAGAAAAATATATTAGTACGATATTTTTGAGATTGAATTTCACCGAAATTTTATTTTGTTTTTAAATTTAATATTCAGTAGCTATGCTGTAGTAAGGTTTTACATAGCTTAAGCAAATTATTAAAAAAAAAAGTTCTCGAAAAATTAAAACTTTAGAAAAAACTTAGTCCAAAAATTTTTATGTATTAATGCTTAGAAATTTTTAAAAAAATACATAGACCTTCAACACGTTTGTTTCAAGCGAAAAAAATTAGCTTTTTTTCATATGAGAAGTACAACAGCTCAAAAGTTAATAATGTCAAAATTTGAAAATGCAGTTAAAAACTATAAAACATTTTGTGAAGTCAAGTAGTTGAAATTTGAGTGTCAGTACTTATCTGAAAAATTTTTTTACCTTTTGAAAAGCACTTATCAAGGCCTTTAATTAAGATATAGCTTTCAAAATAATTTAATTAAAAAAAAAAAAAAAAAATTAATAAGACTGATTATTCATTATTAGAAACGCATGCTGGAAATAAAATGCAGTTCCAAAAAAAGGAACAATTATAAAGAAACGATTTAATGTATTGCTCTATAACAAATTTATATTTATTATATTAAATCAAATAGTGCATATAGCTTATTACGAGACAAAAGTCGATAATTGCTGAGCATTGAAAATTTCCGAAAATCCAGAAAAAAATATGAGAATTTGTTTTATTTAACTATAGTAGAAAACTAGTAAAACAAACTATTTTATAAGAAGGTTGCCAAAAAATTTGAAGCGATTAATTTCCAAAAATGATTTAAAATTTAAGTTTTGACACAACATTAAATACCCAAAAGTTAACGCAAAATGTAACGAACAAGTAATTTACTAATTATGTATCTAATTTCTAAACGTTCAAAAATTTAAGCGAAATCTTATATAATTTTTTTAAACAATCAGTTAAAGGCCTTTGTTTTCCCAGTCTCCAACTAAAATCTTAAAGTATTTTTCATCATAAAATTCTCGATTTTAATATGTCTTGGAAATGAATTTTCTAATTATATATACATTATGAAAAAAATACTGACTAAACATACTGGCTAAATATTTTCAAAAATATTCTTCAAACTTTAACGTATATTTTTAAATATTCAAAATTTATTGTGCGCAGTAATTTTCTAAATAGTTCTCTTCACAAAATAGTCTCTATAATATATTTTTGCATGATGATACTTTTATTGCAGAACAGAAAAAACCAATTTTCGACTACAATTTTTCCAGAGATCAATGAATATTAAATAGTGCATTTAAAAACTAAATTCTCTTGAAAATTCAATCCACGTTAAAATTAAAACCGATTTCTTCAAATTTTAAGATAGCAAAAATTGTTAGAGCCCAATGATACCGTAGTAATAATACCTAGCGTGGATTGCTTAGTCACGATTTTCACAGTCTTAAATTTTGCATAGCTAATCCTTAAATTAGAAACTTTAATAATTAAAAAGATTTTTTTTTTTTTTTGATTTGAAAAAAAGTGAATTTTTTAAGGCTCAACCCAACCACGTGTTCAAGAAAGTGTCTAAGTATTATAAAAAAAATACCAGATTGCACTTTGTTGCTCAGCTACTCAGCACCACTATAAATAAAACTTTTCGAAATAAAAACCACTCTTAACAGAGTCCCATAACTTTTGAAAATATCAGCCAATTGTGGAAGTCAATAAAAAAGATTTTTATATTGAAAACAGAGCATATTATAAAGTGCTTAGCTTTGGCGTAAGCTAAGTTATTAAAAATAGCAACAAAGTCAACAATTCACTGATGAAAATGTTGTTGCAAATATCCATATTTTGAGATAATTGAATTCAAAAATATTAAATCCGTTTATAATTTTGTTTTTCATTCTCAAATTAAGATTTCAAACTATTTGTTTATTATAATACGAAATTCAATTCAATATATACGAGTATCGTAAGCCAAAAATCGAAATTTTTTAACAATTCCTTATACATATATTGCTCTCTGAAAATGTCTTTCGGCATTATGGCTCATTTCGTGCACATTGCAAGTTCCCAACAAAAAAGCGAAAACTTTCTAGTTTAGTACTTAAAAGTTGCTAAGCCATGTTTTCAAAATTTTAGCCTCATTTAGCCACACACTTTATACAAATAGTTTACCAAATATTTGTTTAAGTTGGAAATAATTTTCTTCAGCAAATTTTAATTTTCGAACTTTTCTATTAGATATTTTCGAGATAATGCACATTGTAATAGAGATATTTTTAAAAAAGAGTTCGAAAATGGAAATTATATTTTATGGATGTAATTGTCAAAGTTGAAGATTTCTGATATCAAGTATAACAATAAGCGGGCTTTAATTTGAAAACAAAGAGCTCATAAAATATGCACTAACATTTCTGATATTGTCAAAAGAAGTTTGCCATAAGCTTTGTTGTTATTGTACAATAATATCAAATAATTCATAAATCAGCGTTTCTTGCACTTTCTCGAGTCAGGGTATCTCGAATTCCTGTTGCCATAGAGTATTGCTGAGTTTTTTTTAAGATTCTTCTTCATGTACTGCTGTGGGAATGACTAGTCTAGTTACCAAAGAAAAAGTTTGCTCACTTTTTTGAAAGTGAAATAACTTTTAATATTTGCTGCAAGTATCATTTTCATGGCATATTTCTCATGCTTTTACATTTCAGCCAAAGACATTGAAACTCAATTTTTAAATGAACATAGTTCACTGACGTATACTCTAGAATTCCCTAATTCTACTTAAAGCTTATATTATGAAAATTAAAGTTTAATTTTAATTACCTATCTACTCTCTCAGAAGATCTCGAGCGATTTACATCTAAGATGTTTATTCATTTCAAAAAAGTGTTAAAAAAATTGTGTAATACATATAGCCAAACAAAACTGTGACCAATAATTTCTTAGTTCCGAGTTCATTTTGTGATAGCTCTGTTGCTTTTTATAAAGGCAAATATTTAATTGACTCTAGTGACATATAACATTACCAAGACTTTTAATATTGCAAACACTTTTCAGCGTAATTTTAAAGCTAAAAATAATATTAGTAAAAAAAAATTCTTTTAATATATAACAAAATTTCTCAGCTATAAGATATCATTATAGCTGCCACAAAAATATTTCAATGAGAAAATGTTCTCTCATTACAAAAATTACTTTTAGAAATTTATGAATCAGAGAAAATTCATATCCACAAAAAATTAACATAAAATGTTATAGGTACTTCGGGTTTTAACTGCTAGTTTGAAAAAAAAAATACTACGATTCAGTCTAGAAATTAACATATGCTTCACCAACACGAAGTGCCCTATTGAAAAACACAAAGTATTTATATGTCATATTTCATTATATAAAGATTTAAAACTTTGTATTGCGGTTTTCCGATAAACTTGATTATGTCTATATTGACATATTGCCCCACAAATATTGATAGACAAAGCTACATTCGAATATGTAAATTCTTATTGTTGAAAGTGTTTTATGTGGTCCTATATAGAAACCCCCAAGGTTGTCGAAAAAAAATTCATGCCATGTGAAGAAAGGTTATAAAAACTGCCCTTTTTTAAAACTATGTGAGATAAGAACTGTTCACGACAAAAAAAAAAAAAAATGTAGACCATCAGAAAAATATCACTTAATCGAGTTCAGAGTTAAACTTTATCGTTATATAATTACAAATTAAAATTATTATTATTTTTCTAGAACAAAGCAGCATATAATTTAGTTTAATTTAACATTACTAATTGCATTTTGCATGATAATAATATTTATATGGCACAAATATTGCAAATTTACCTCAGTTGTTGTTCTGATAACCTCTGACACACAATAATTTGACTTCAGTAGTACTGAAACTCTCATTTATATCAATTTTAAAATTCATTTCTTAAAATATTATTTATAACATTTTTAATATTTCACTAAATTTTACAATTTTTTCCTTTCCCTTTCAGATGGATGCCAAAAAGAGTCCACTCGCACTATTGGCACAAACATGCTCACAAATTGGCGCAGATTCATCAGCTGTGAAACCATTGCTTTCTATTGATAAATCCAAAAAATCCTCATCGTCATCCGCATCATCTACATCATCAACGTCCAGCAATGATTCTGTTTCAGCCAAATCACCCACACAAGCCAAATCTCCAAAGTCCACCACACCCACAACCACCGAGGTAAAACTCGCCTTCAAGCCATACGAGACAAATGTACTAAGCCAACAGAATCACAATACATTCAAGTCTGCCGCCAGTATTGCTGAGGAGCAGCAACAACAACAGCAACAACAACAGTTACAACTACAACAATTGCAACAACAACGTCCCAGCTCGAAGAGCTCCTCACACAGTGCTGACCTCAGCAATACACGTGTACCCTCACGCAACAAGTTGAATGCCTCACCTGAAATGAATGGCATCAAAATAGAACCAAGAGGCTCAACACCAACACCATATGACAACAGCCGCAAAACCGTTTCACCTGCCGGCTCCTCACAACGTGGCGCCAGTCCCATTGTACGCTCTGGCATGGAGGTGCTCAATAACGCCAACGGCTCGGCCACACATCCCAAGGAAATGAGCAGCATGGCCGCTGCAGCTGCAGCAGCTGCTGCCGCATACAAAGCAGCTGGGCCATATGGACTCAATTCGCTATCCGCTCTCTGCTGTCCACCTGGCATGGAACAACATGGCAATCCTGCTTTCCGTCCAACATTTGGCGGCGGCTTTACACATCATCATGCCGCCATGTTGGCTGCTGCTGCTGCCAATGGTTGTTATCCAGGTGGCGGTCCAGGTGGACCCGCACAACCAAATCCCTACATCAGCTATCAGCGCATTAAGACACCCGCTGGTGGTGAGGCCATTATACCGGTATGCAAGGATCCCTATTGTCCCGGCTGCCCTTACTCCGCACATACGCAACAGATGCTTATGGGTACACCCTGCCCTGCGGGTTGCAACCAGTGCGAACATCAAAAATATGGCATGGCTATGATGGGTAGCGCCGGTTTACCACCAGGGCATCCCTACTCGCAGGCTGCAGCAGTAGCTGCTGCTAGCGCCGCTGCAGCACGTTCTGCACCATACGTTTGCAGTTGGGTCATTGGCGATGCTTACTGCGGCAAACGTTTCCAGACCTCCGATGAACTTTTCTCACATCTGCGTACACATACTGGTAATTTGTCAGATCCTGCCGCTGCTGCTGCCGCTTTGGCGCAATCACAGGCGCAATCTTTGCTTGGTTCGTTGTTTCCACAATCGGCATTACGTGGCGGTTATCCAACGCCACCACTGAGTCCAATGTCAGCTGCAGCTGCTGCACGTTATCATCCTTATGCGAAACCAGGCGGTTTACCACCCAGTGCATTGGCTGGTGGTCCATCACCATTTGGCGGGGGCGGCGGTTTTAATCCAGCTGCGGCAGCTGCTGCTGCTGCTCTAGGACCATACTACTCACCGTATGCGATGTATGGTCAGCGCATCGGCTCGGCGACAGTACATCAATAAGGAGTTATTACTTAGTTGGTGATATTTATAAATGAAGTTCAAAGGTGATCTGGGCGTGGCAGCACGCCACTCAAAATGCATACCAAATAGAACACGCAAAAAGTATGAAACGAAAGAGAGAGAGAGAGAAGTGAAGATGCGATGAATGTAAAAAGTAAGAGAAAATAAAAATGGTCCTTGACATTGCGAGAAATTTTTTTTTTAAAAAAAGTCTAAGAAAATAATGTGTCATGTGGGCTTAGCAAAAAAAATTGATTTCTGAATGCTATGATTTTCAAGGTGGGAGAATACGATTTCCATCAAAGAAGTTACCACAAAAAGTGAAACATTGTGAGAAATTTTTGGAGTAGGAAGTATGGCTTTTTATGACCGTATATTCCATGTCTCAAAAGACATATTTCGCCATCGCAAAACATAGCGTTTCAAAATCTGAAAGAAAATAAAAAAAAAGTCGTCAGCATTGTAAGAAAAGTTTGATAAAGCGACGTTTTACTGTGATACTAAAAAGTAGTTGAGCACTAGTTTTAAGTTTAAAAAAATAAATTTTAAATAAAAAATTTAAAAATTCAATACTGATTTTAAAATAAAATATAAAACAAAAATTATTTTTATTGTATAAAAATGTTTGATAAGACCAAATTCAGTTGTAACAAAATTTTAGAAATTATAAAACTTTCATTTATAATTTCTGCTCAGTTGAAAGTAAACACCGCTTAAAAAGTCTAAATGTTTTAATTATGTTACAATGAAACTTAAATTCGCTTTAGTATATAATCTTGTTTTTTTAATGACGTTTTGTATGCTAACTAAACAAAGCGAAATATTTTGATAAATATTTTTACTATTTTTGTTTTTTAAATACTACAAATACCAATTATTATGTTATATACCTATATAAATGCTTACTAAATTAAAAAAATAAAAAAAAATTAAAAAAATAAATAAATGAATAAGCAACACTGATAAAAATTATAAAATTTGTATCTAAAATTATATTTGCTATAAAAAATTTCAACTTGTATTTCAAACAAAATGCAGTTGTTTTCAGTTTAGGCTGAGATACTGATGATATATGATATAATATATTTAAAATTAAATATGAAGATCATAAGGAAAGAATCAAATAAAATAAAAAATTTCAAAATATAAATCGGTTTCTTCTTTTGATTTGGATATATTAAAAATGAGTGGCACGAGAACAAAAACCTGGTCGATGGGTGATATTTCGCTTGGCAAAGTAGCTGCATTCACTTGGAGTAACATGCATTCAGCTTCTATTTGGTGCTATCGAGAAAGCTTATTTTTTTAAATTACCTACTTATATCTATATGTTACAGGTGTTTATTACTGCGAAATGGTAAATGTCTTGCAATCTGCCATAGTGGTGATATTAATGGCAGATTTTCGGGTCATTTGGCTAACGCTAATAATTTCACAGTATTTTTCGTTATAACATTTCATGGATTAAGTTTTTGGATTTTTTTCTTCTCTTTAATTTTCACTGATAGTCAGCAATAGAACATTTCAAAATAAATCGAAATTGATCTAGACAATAATAAGTATAAATTTTTATATGAATATCAGCTTAACCCTAGGGTGTGCGGCTGGGCTTTTCGAGGCCCATTTTGACTTTAAGTGGTCGGCAAAATTTTTTCATAGCTCTGAGTGTTAAATGGTCTAGAGCCATGCACAACACCTATAACCAATGACAGCCACCTGCGGCACACCAGGCTGGAAAAAAATATAACAAAACTGGGCCATGGCATATGGGCCTCGCGAGGCGCAGCAGGTTCACTTACCGCCTCACAAGCAGCTGAACATCCTAGGGTTAATTTTTTATGAATTAAGGTTTAAATTTAATAACTTTTCAACATTTAAAAACCAGCTATGCGGATAGTTATTTATGTTTAATTTTGTCTAATAAAACATCAACACTCTGTAGCTGAGCTAGCTAAGGAACGGGGTCGCATTCAAACAATTCTAGAAATGAAGCAAGTTCAAATCTCAGTCCATTCAAGTTATGTTATTTCAATCATTTTACAAATAAAAATTTTAAATAAAACTAAATTCAAAAGAAGTATCTGTTCCAAGACTTGAACCCGTACTTGCTGCGTCCCAGTCAAACGTTCTAACAACCGACATAAATATACAATAATTTTCAATATCTGTTAAGGGGCCAGGGGCAGTCAGAACTTTAAAGAAAGCGTTTTGTTTTGTTTTTGCATTTTCTTAAAGTGAAAAACGTTAAGGGGGCAGGGTCAGTCAGAATTTTAAAGAGAGCGTTTTTTTGTTTTTGTATTTTCTTAAAGTATAAATTTGAAGTCAATCCAACAATTACTTATGGAGTTATTCGGCAAAATCCAAAGAGCTCTCGGTAGTTAGAGTACGGAAATTCATGTGTTTCTCGTCGCTTTTCTCAAAACTATATTTTCGGAACAAGTGACCACTGTAACTCGAAAACCACTCGATAGATTTAAATGAAATTTCCACAGATTTTGAAAAACATTAAAAAGCTAGTCTCTGATGGAATGATTTTTTTTTTTCATATCGATTTTTTATGAACAATTAATTCTTGGTATTTTCCCGAAAATCTGGAGGTAAATTTTCTGAGGCCACCATTTTGTTGATCTAAAAAAAATAAATTATCAATCAAGCACTAGATTATTTATTTAATTAACTAATTTTTCTTATCCGATAGATTTTAGATGATTTTCCAAGGATTTGTGATGGTCACCGCAAGGTACTATGTATGGGACAGGGACCAACACAGTCATCTAAAACTTTTTTAATTTTTGATTTTTTTTTTAAACTTTCGTCAAGTCAAGTTGAAACATAATGTAATGATGCCATATTATCACTTTTATGAAATAAATTAAATTAATACCAAAAAAAAAATTATTGAAAATGTTCGATTTTTCACGCCTCTGACTGCCGCTGCCCCCTTAAACGTATATGTATTTACGCCACCTGTATTCAGTACACATATCATATCAAAGCGAAAATAACGCAGATTTTCACTAGTTTTTTTAACTAAGCTTTTTTCATAGTAATATACTGCAGTTATCAGCACATCCTGTGAATCTAACTTCACACTGAGGGAAGACTATGCTCTGCTAAAATCAAATAACTTGAAGATGTAATAAATATTTGTGAACATTAAACAAGTTTTGGTTAACACAACTATTCTCTCAATTGGAAGGTTATTAGGCGAAGTTTATTTATTTTTGAGCGCAATGAAGAGATTTGGCTGGGTCAATACACATATAGTAATCCTATTCTTAGTTTATCTCATCTCATTTTACAATTAATATGAATTGATTATGTTTTTCAACCATGATTGCCAAGTGGCCGCCAGTCACGCTTGTCAATGAAATGAAAAATTTTGAAAAAAAAGCCGTCTGTTGGAAAATTTTTGTTGTAAAGCTTTCTATTTTATTTAAAGTTACTAAAACAAAAAAATTTCATCAATTTTTTTAACAAAAAAAAAAAATAATTGATACCTTTTTTATGAAATTTATTTTGTTTCGGGAAAGCCGGTATTTGCTTGTTTCCGACTTGGTAACCTTGTTCTCAACATATAATATTAAAACCTTACGTGAGCATCCTTTGTTTGGTATACAGTTATATATGATAGTTAAGATACCAATGACATCCTATAAAATAATTTGACTATATTGGTAACTATCGATTTATCAATGGAACGATATTCGTTGACGACAAATCAATGTTTCTTCCTTCAAATATATGAATAATTAAGAGGTGAATGTTAGCATGGAATTTCAATGAACTTTTGTATGACTGTTGATTTGCCTGAATTTTTAAATCTTTTTGGCCTTTCTTGCCTTTTATAGATGATATTTGGATTTTGTGTGAAGAAATTATGGTAAGAGTATGAATATACTTTTTGGATTGCAAATGTACTTTCAACCAAATGCCCTGAAACAAATGGAAAAAAAAACTAAATCGGATTTTCATTACGCAGTTTTCTTGAGCTAAATCATAGGCATTACTTCTACAATTGTCATAATAAACGCTTATTAAGAAAAATTAATATTTTAACTACATTCCCTCATATTTATAACAGTTTTGTGCAATTATGCAGATTTCTAAATTTACACTTTGCCCTAATCAATTAAGCCATTTGTTAATTACCTCCATATCTTTATATATGTCTACAACTTAATTCATTTCTTTATGTCATTTTAAGAGTAAGCAGTAAAATAATTTGGCCTAGTTATGAAAATACTTACCTATTTTAACTTTCAAACTGTTTGTATTTTCGCATGCTAAAAATGTTAGGAAGCTTTTATGTGTTCAAATAATTCATTAGAATTATAATTTATCAACTATTTTTTATTGTGCTAACTTGAAAACAAGGTCATAAAAAATGCTGCTCTTTATTAACGGATAAAATGTTTAAATTACTAAGATAATAAACTCTTTCAAAGAAACTTTTTACTATGGGATTTTCCACATAGTGCAAATAAATTATATTTTAATACAAAGAAAAGCTGGCAATACGATCTTTGCACATGATAAAAATTTGCTGAAGTGTGCCTGCCTGCTAATTTTTCGCTGTAGAAGACTGCGAGTCTGCAATGTTAACTACGGTAAATATCATAAATCTACTACGCACGGTAAATGCGTATAATTCATTTCATTTTATTAAAATTTGTTAGATTGCTACTAAAGTTAATATAATAAAATATAATTTTTATTTGCTTACTTAGCATACAAAAACTGTCGCTTTGCCGGGTTTATTTGATTTTATAGCTGCTTGTTGAAGGTTGACGGCTTTATTTGCTGCTGCTGTCACTATTCTTATTAGCGTAAACTTTGTGTGGACACGTTTCTGCAAGAAAACGTTCCCAAAAATGAGATTCATGCATGGCACTAAATTCATCACGAGACCTTAGCGCATATCTCAGTGATATTATTAATAGAGAAAATAGCATTAAAATGGCTCAAGAATTTCATTTCATTTTTACGTTATCTGACAGATTTGAACTCTTACGTAGCAGAAAAATATAATCTATAAGCTATTCTTATAAAATGGTCCTACTGATAAGTGTATTTTAAGACACTTCATGCAGTAAATGATATGTTAAAAAATTATCTGACGCTTGGCAGATTTTTTAAACTAAAACCATAAGATAAAGTCTTTTTGTTTTTGCTAATATTCTTAAGCCTTTTGTTTGTTGAGTTATATGCAGCAGTTTCTTTGTAATCAAACGTTAAAATGTAACATAATTTATCATATCAAAAGTATCACAAGAAACTGTCACAAAGTATTGACACTTGAAGCAATTGAAATTCTAGCATGCAAAGTAAGCGAGCTGTGACATGCTACACATAAAGAGGCATCAGCAACCGTAGGTGCCATTGTTGTAGCAGTAGCAATAGCAACCAACACTTCATATCAATATCATTGAGACAGCGTTGACAGCGTGTCACCTAAAAATGTCATTTTGTCAACGTAACGTAAAGAAGTGTCAAACTAATGACTATGTAAAATGTATGAAAGAGGAAGCCATAAATATTTGGTACAATTCATAAGAACAACAAAAATGTTGCCACTTATGTTTACATGATATTCAGTGGCATGGGAAATTCGATAGAAAAGTATCGATAGTAACAAATATATATACATAAATACTTCTATGATATCATGGTCTTAAACTCTACAACAGTATAGACGTGCAACCTTTGATCTCGTTCCAACTAAGAATTTCACAGACAACCTGGCAGATAGTTTTGAGAAAGCATTTGCAATCCTTCCTTTGTAAAATTTAATTCACTTAGCAACTGCTTGCTAGATTCATATATGCGGATCATTATTGGTCCTAACACTGCTTGAAAACCAAAATCAAGAACACTATCATTTGAAAAAATTGATTTTTTTCAAAAGAAGACTACCTCAATAGTTTCCACGCCCGTATTTACCTTAGAGGCTTACTAGGCCAGTGCCGAATTTAGGGGCGGCAAATATTGTGAATTTTGATAATTTTTTTAAGTGGTAAGAGCTACACGGCGGAAAAAAGTGCGAATACTTGGAATGTCGCCCTCTAAACTACTAAAAAAATATTGACAAGCAAAAAAAAAAAAGGAACTCACTTTTGATATTAACAATTTTTTTCCACCAGTGAAGAAGTGCGGCAAATTTCTAAGTCCGGGACTGATAGTTTCGTCAATAATCAGTATTTACGCTTCTGTGGTTCAAACAACTCTCGAATAATTCAGGAGCACCATATACATTCACTATAAAGCTCAATCCCTGTAAAGAAACAGCTCAAAATTGGGATCGTAGGTTAGGTTAATAGGGTTGCTTGCATATAACAAGTTGCAGCCGGAGGCAGTTTGCCCATTGTAATACCCTAGATATATAAAAAAATATTCCTCTCCTTCTCCTTAAATTGTCAACAGTCAAATTTTCCTGATGTTTTTAGATAAGTTTCAAATTTTTCAATATCATCCATAATTTTTTACTTTTTCGTTCTTTTTCTTGATTGTTTTTTAGTCACAAACTAAATATTTCGATTTCAGCAGTATCGATAACACTTCACTATCGCAGCCAGTGCATAAATTGTCGCTTCATAGAAGTGAAAAAAAAAATTATGACAAAAAAATTTTGTCATCATCAGATGTTGAGATCATTTTCCAATGTTATCAAAAATGTCAACAGCGAGGTTGTTTTCTTCAATTCTTCTTCTTCTTTTTTTTATAAAAATTTGTTGTGTCATTTTGTCACTTCACGCATGATTAAGAAACGCATTTCATTTCCAAACTACTTGTACACAAGTAATGCGTTGAGCTCTCCAATTTCATATGAACAGCAACATGACAAGGGCAACGGGGTTGCATGTTTTAGTAGAACCTTTACGCTTGTTGAATTTTTTGTTTACGCTTTGATGTAATTTATAACAAAATTGTTAATTAGCTGCGACATCAGCTGTTTTTCTTAATTTATTACATTGCGCAGAATTTCTTAATTTTCTTATACAGTAAAGTAGTAGTATACATAGTAGTGCAATGAATTTGAGAGGAAGTGTTGAATGGTATTTGAAGTTTTTCAATGGCGATAAAAAGAAGGGGAAACAGTTTTTTTTAAGGCACGATGTGTGTACTATATACAACATAGAATATATAAAAAAAAAAAACAATTTAAATTTGCCTATACTGCCCTCAGAAGCGAAAAGGGCGTATCTAAAAAAAAAAACGCGTTTCGAGATAATTGATGTTTTGCCTATGTTGGTTTGTTGAAATAAATGTAAAATTGGTATAGAGAACATTTTCTTATAAGATTTTTTATAGGTTTAAACTAAGATACTGGCATTTGGCGTAGCTCATTAGAAGCGTAATTTCTTAAGCTATCAGATGCCATAAGAATCACGAATATGATTTTTTTTTAGATACGCCCATTTCGTTTCTGAGAGCAGTATACCACACCGAATTTTTGAAATCTAATGTTTACACAAACAAGCCCTTGACTACTCACGAACTGATGGAGGTAATTGAGCGGTGCATCAATGAAATTCAGCCTTATTTATGCAAAGCGGTCATAGCAAATTTTGGCAAAAGAGAGCGTATGTGTCAGGGAAGTCATAGAGGTCATTTACTCAACATACGAGCTAGAGCTATTAAAAACCTGTGTTCTCTATAAAAATAGTTCTTGTATGAATTTTGGAACACTTTTTATGTTTGAGGAATCTCAGATATAAAAAAGTTATTAAGGGGGCAGTGGCAGTCATAGCCGTGAAAATTAAAGCATTTTCAATAATTTTTTTCTGGTATTAATTTAATTTATTTAATAAAAGTGATAATATGGCATCATTACATTATGTTTCAACTTGACTTGACGAAAGTTAAAAAAAAAAAATATTAAAAAAAAATAAAAGCTGGCTGTGTTGAACCTTGTCCCATACAGAGTGTCTTGCGATGACCATTACAATTCCTTGGAAAATCATCTAAAATCAATCGATTAAGAAAAATTAGTAAGTAAAATAAATAATGTAGTGCCTGTTCGATGGTTTTTTTTTTAAATCAACAAAATGGCGGTCTCAGCATTATTTACCTCCAGATTTTCGGTAAAAAACCAACAATTAATTGATCATAAAAAATCAATTTTAAACAAACAAAAAATCCTTCGATCAGGCACTAGCTTTTTTTGTTTTTCAAAAACTGTGTAGATTTCGTTGAAATCTGTTGAGCGGTTTTCGACTTACAGTGGTCACCAGTTCACCATATAGTTTTGAGAAAAACGCATTTAAAGTTCTACACTCGGTATTCTTACTACCGAGAGCCCTTTGGTTATTGCCGAATAACTCCAAAAGTAATTGTCGGATTGACTTCAAATTTTCAGGATATATCTTTAAGATATTATACTTTAACAAAATGCAAAAAAAAAGAATCGATTTTCAAAAATTATGACTGGCCCTGCCCCCTTAATGCAAGCAACCTTAGTTTGCTAATTTTCGGAAAAATTGAGCAATAAAGCACGCTCGACCTCAAACAAGAATTTTCATACTTCAAATTCATCACAGGTTGAGACCTTTTTTCAAAATGGGTATCAAGTCCCTTAAACTTGGCAATGCTTATCACAAAAAATTACTAATTTTGCGATATCTTTTATAGTTTTCAAGTAATGAGAGAAAAACCAAAAAAGGTGGCCATTAACAGTTGTAATAGCGCTAGAGTCTTGAAATTTGGCACAGGCGATTTTTGGGTTAAAACAACAAAAACTTGTGAATATGAAAAAAATTGGTCAACGAACACGCATACCTCCCATATAAAGGTGGGATGTGGTTGAGACTTTATTTCAAAATTGGTATCAATTTCTATAAATTTGGTAATGCTAATTTCAAAAATGTTACAAATTTTGCGATATAAAAAAATTTCTAAAATTCGGAGATAACTTTTTTTTTCTATCAAAGTTTGCAAATTTTCAACTTTTATAATTTTTCAATATATTGTAAAGGCGATAAAAGAAAATTAAATTGATTTTTACAAAGTGGAAGCAATGTACTTTCCGCTAATATGCTACATTATTGCATTTTGTTTCAAAAAAGTTAACGAGAGCGCTCTATCTAGCAATCGCTTTTATATAAAGTTTCATGGAACATTTTTGTTGTAGAAAGTTCAAATTTGAGCCCACTGTGTCACTAAACTGTGTCAAAACAAATTTAAAACTTTTATAGTTTTTTTTTTTCATTCCCTAAGTATTCTCCGATGATTGTCTTAAAAAATTTTTCAATCCCTACCACTTTCAAATTTTTCCTATTTATGGCCACAAAAATCCACTGTGCCGACACTCATCTTAAGATTTTTTATAAAAATACTTTTCATTTTATTTTATTACTTACCTAAAAGCGTACTTCTTTTTGAAGTTCGATTAATATCGATGAAGCCGTTTTGAAAAACAAAGTTGTTTCTAGCATATGCTTTATTTAAATTCGTTAATGACTCACCTAAAAACAAATAAAAGAAATAGCAAATTTAATAAAATCATCAAAAATAAAACATTAAATCTCATACAAAATCACTCAAAAAAATAAAATTTTTTTCAAAAGTTTATTGCCATTAAAAGATTTCCAATTTTTACGCTGACCTATTTGCCGTATCAAAAAATATGCTTAATTATTATGTTATTATTTAATTTTCAATACTAAGCCGATTAATTAATATTTTCACTAACTTTTATAGCAAATTAACGAAATGAAAAATTTACAACTAAAAATATATAATTAATCACGTTCCTCATCAATTAAACTAAGCGCTGCCACTTCATATGCGCACATAATAATTTCCAGGGCAAAAAATTAAAAAAAAACTAAAAAAAAAAAAAAAAATTACAATCTAAAAACCCAAGCATGTGGTTTTAAAAACTCAGCCAATCACCGACAGCAAAAAAAAAACAAAAACTAAAAATGCAACAATCAATTAGTCAATCAATCAATCAATCATAAAAATGAAATGTTATTTCATAGGAAATATAAAATCACAGCAAAAATCAAATTAAGCGCGGCGACGGCGCATAACAACAACAACAACAAAAAAGTGTCATTAACAAAAATTTAATTTTTCAAATATTTTACGTTCCCCATTTGTATCGTAGCGTACACATGAGTAGCAAGAGAGTATACAAAACTTTTTTGACGAATATACCCTCAATAATACCCTCATTAAGTAATTAATCACCAAGAAAAACTTTTTCAGCTCAAATAAAATTGATTATTAATAACATTTATAATACCATGGCAAACACATAATAATTATATTTAAAAAAGATTTTATAAATGAAACCATTGCAAATACAATTTATCATAATCGCTTTTGACGGCTCTGGCGGCGACGGCAGCAGTAGCAGTTGAAATAGACCATAAACATGAATTTGGAGCATGTTGCCGAAATAGCTGTAGTTTTTAATTTGTTGGCTATTAATTTTTGAACAAAATATGGTTTTTTAAACAAGCTTTTAAAATATATTGCAAAAAATAGTTGCTAAATAATAACAAAGTGCCACGCCCTCTAATAATTTTTTTTTTTTTCTATTGAATTTTAATTTTTATCCAACTCATTTGTGTTGCCTTTGAAAAATATCAAACGAAACATTTCACATGTTGCCACGCCCACTTTTGCGTTTTCGCCCACATTTTTACTCTCCTATAAATGTTGTTTATGGCGCCCACTTATAAAATTTCATCAATTTCAATTGAATATTCAATGAATCCATACGAAGCATTTCATGTTTTAGTCAGCGCTCATTTGTATGCCTCATCGTCAAGTGTCTAATGGGTTTTTTCTTTTAATACTCAATAGTATATTGAATTTTTTTTCTCTAAAAATCTATTCATTAATAAATAACAATTTAAGCAAATAATTTAAATTAAATCAACAAAAACTGATATATTTTTAATATCGTGCTCAAATAGTCGCTTGAATAACCAATCGATAAATGTTTTCAATTTAATGTCTTTCAATTTTAGATTAATACTGCGATTTATATTGAAATGTCATGGTGGCAATGTCAGCGCAGTAAATCGCACTGCCATTACGTATATGAAATATTGTTTTGTTTTGATTACTGAAGTTTATTAATTAAAAATTGAAAAAGTAAATAGCGCATACTAAATAAATAACTTTGATTTATTGTGACCTAATGGTTAAGTGAAGCAAACGTATGATTTAAATCCTGTCTGTTATTTATTGCAATAGCGATTAACTTATCATTTATAAAAAAAATAAAAATATGGGGACAAAAAAAAATGCATGTATTTAGCAATATATTTCAACTTTTTATCAGAATATTGGCCAGAGGTGAAATTTATTGAAAATATTTAATTTTGAATTTAATTTTTGAAATTTCTTTTGATTTAATTTTTTTAAATGATTTTTCGCAACATTTTGTCAATTTTCTGCTGATTTTATTGTATTAGAAGACTATTGAGCACAAAATGATTTTTTTAAAACGTCAGCACCCCTTTGTTGTTGTTCAGTAATGAAGCCTCTACACTTTCTTTGATCAGTAGGCTTTAGTTTTTGAATAAACGTTCAATTCTCGACCATGGCGCCAATTCGATGTTCAGAGACTCTCAACAAAATTCTGACGTACTGCTTAGATGTTTTGAGTGGAAGGATTTGTTGAATGTAGGCTGTATATCTAACAATAAGATCACCAATGTCTCCTGAATTTTGTAATTGATGTCTTCATAGTTAATGAAGTTAAATCACAATTCCGCCAAAACATTATTATTTTTAAAATAATGCTCAACCTTGAAAACGGGATGTTGGAAATGTGAGAAATTTTCTTATTGTAAAACGTATCAGATTACACTGTGGAACAAAAATTTTTTTGCAAAAGTCTGACGCTGCGCGGTGACAATATAGGCCAAAACAAGAAACCATTTGGCTCAGTTTGTTCAAGTTGGCTCAAATTTTCAAGAAATGAATATTTGAATTTTGCACCTAGATTCATGTGATTTTTTCGCTATAGCTCGTAAGCAAACTGAGTTTTATTGCATCTGGCGCTGAGGTTTTTTTCGTCTCTTTAATATCTATAACTTTTCTCAACAAATTAGAACTTTTGGATGCATTTTCGTCAAGTTAGCGCACAAAACTCTCGAATAAAGTAACATTTTTTTTGGTATGGAAGGGTTAATGTCAAAAATTTTTGTTTAAATGTTATAACATCTTAAAGTGAATTAATTGAGCTTTATAAATGTGTTAATAAAATTGTAGAATAATAACGATTTTTTTTGGAAAAATAACGGTTTTTTGAAAAAAATCGGTCCAAATTCCAGAAAAATCATTATCCGAATAGACTTTTGCAAAAAAAAATTTTGTTCCACAGTGTAATAATAGTGACATCGATTGCGTAATTCTGATGTTTATTAAAGTAAATAAAGTCGTTTTAAAATTATTTCTTCTCTATCAGCGCCTTGAATTTGCTAAACCAAAATGGCATGATTTCGATATGGCGATCGGGTTCCAAATGCCTAGTGCCTAGAGGCCCTGCGCCTCTAAGTCCGGGCCTGTGTAGAGGCTTCTTGAAACGTTCAATTCTAGACCATGGCTCCAATTCGATATTCAGGAACTCTCAGCAACACTCTGACGTACTGCTTAGATGTTTTGTGTGAGAGGACTTGTTAAAGGTCGGCAGTGTATCTAACATCTTGATCTCTTCACAATTGATGAAGTTAAATCACAATTCCGCCAAAACATTATTATTTTTAAAATAATGCTCAACCTTGAAAACGGGTTGGACTTTCGTATAGCGCTACATGTTACATAACTCTGAACTGCCAGCTGTCTTTTTTTCCAGCAACAATACGTCACTCCACAAAAGGTTCAAAATTCAAATCTTACGTGAATTTTGGCAGATCCTTGGGAAATGGATTTTATAAAAAAAAAGTTTAAGCAACAAAATATATTGGAAATGTACGAAAATTTCTGAATGCACAAAATTTCAGATTATTGTATTTTTTTTTTTTTTTTGCTTTTCAACGGGAGGTAACGTACTGAGAAAAAGAAAATTTGTGCTGAAAATGCCTTGATGATTTCAGTTGTACATATTTACACAATTTCTTATATCTTTAATATTTATACGTTTATTTCTTTTAGCAACACCTTAAGGATCTTTGAAGTATATTTCAAGCAACTAAGCAAAAAAAAAAAAAAAACGCGTAATGAACATAGTATCGCTATACATAATTAACATCATCGATAACAAGATATGAATATTCTAGCTCTGTAACATCTGCACAATTATTTTTCGGATGCCATAACAACATGCAGCACACTATAAATACCTAAGTAAAATAAGGAAACATTGAGTTCTTTTCATTAATATGCGTTTAAATAAATAAATAAACAGAAAAGGGTCGGTCGTTCGCTGCTATCCATGTCCCGCATGGCATCAGCAGCGGGTGGCCTACTTTTATGCTTGAACTCCAGTGATTTCTTACAGCATGTACTATACCATCAAATGTATCACACACTAATTTTGTACTCTTTGATGTTGCTGATGATGATGATGCTGATGCTGATGTTGCTGTTGAGTGTTTGAGTTACACTTTAATGTTGTTGTCGTTTTCATTTGATTGCACTCGTTAAAATAATTATATGATCTTGTTCATGATTTCCCAGGAAGAACCAAAAAAAAAAACACAACTAAATGTGAAATTCTAAGTTATTATTAATGTATCAGTCAGTGTGTTTGGTTGAGGAAAATTTATGTCTACCTCCTGCCAGCGTTTTCCAATTCGGTGGCGTTTTTATGATGTCATTAAGTACAGATTTTTTTTTTTTTTGATTTTTAAAAACTTTATTATTAATGTTTTGCTTATGTCAACAATTTTTTTTGATATTATGCGCTTGTTGATGGATGTGGGCTTTGATATATTTCTTCAATATAAAACAGTGACTTTTTTCTCAATTTATCCAGTGACTGTAAAGAACTGTAGTTTTTGAAAAAAAAAAGTATATAAAATGTAGTGGCTATGGAAAATATTATTTAGGGAATTGTGGTTTGCAATCGATGTTACATTTCCATAGTTTTATTAAAAAAATCCCAATTTGAATTAAAGAATGTTGGTGATGTTAATATATTTCACTTCCATATTTCGATAACAAAAAAAGAATCGACAAAAGAATCAATTCTAATGCTCAAGAAATCAGAAAATTCGCTCAAAGTTCTTGCTCCTTGGAATTGTCATTTTGAGGAATTTGAAACCCAAAGAAATACCTAAGCAGCTTTGAATAAGTTAAAATGTTGGCTAACATCTTCAGCAACTAAAAGAGAATACCAACCAAAACCAATTTGATTTGAGGAAATACCTTAAGCCTCAGATATATTATATTTGAAAAATATTTAAAAAAAAAATAAGTAGTAAAACCCACTGTGCCAACTTAAGTCTCACACACTTAACCGTAAATAACCGAACTGTTTTCGAATAAAAATGGCATTCGCTGTCAGATTTGGCTTTTTTATACAAATTAATCATTTGATTAATGATAAATTGTGATTATACGTATAAATTTTAATTAATTAATAACGCAAAAATGACAGCGCATAATTAATTTAAATAAATTGACACCTCGGAAGGCAAGCAGTGGTATGTAGTAGAATCAATGTGAGATAGAGTAGGAAGAAGAGCAGCTTAACAGAAACGGAGAAACAAAGATGCGCGCGGGCCTCCTTTATCTGTCAACATAAGAAAATAAAAAGCAAAAGCTAAAAAACCAGGTCAATACGATCCACATGCCTGGCGACTTGTGTGTTGCCATAAAGACAACAAATCACAAATGATTATTTATTGTTTTTGTTTTTTGCATGCGGATTAAAACAAAAACAAAAATTAAAAAATAAACATTTCATATTAATAATACAGCATGAGGTTAAGTCTTATTTTATTAGTTGTTGAAAAACAGCTTAGTGTGAAAAAAAAAAAAAATTTGCCAATTATTTTATATAAGCACCTTATAATTATAGCGGTAACAAGCGTTTATGCGCGCATCCATGACCTTGTACTTGACTTCACATTAACCGATCGTTACTTTTGCCAAAAGTTAAGAACTGTCTCGAGCAATATGTTGGCCAATAACTAAATATTTAGTGATATTTTAGTTAAACTTTCATTCTTACAGAAAAAATATTTTATTTACATCAAACACTAAGGATAAACAGCTTGAGTCCCAGTCCAATTAACCATCACAGATCTGACGCCATGTTGACTGTCCAAGTCGCCCATATAGTTCGCAACAAATTTTTCTATTTTTGTGCAATTTCGATGTAGATAAGTCAGACTGTGCAACATAAATGCTTTGAACAAAAAAAAATATATCAATAAAATACAATTGCCAGAAGCTGCTACTAAAAACGCATACATAACGATAAAAAAAAAAGAAAATAAAAAAACTTTATTTCAAGAATGACTAATGAGCAGCGATTATCAGACGATAAAAATCGTTAAAAAATTTCAACAAAATTAAAATTTATGATTATTGTTTTAAAATTTATTTTTTTGAGTTTTTATTTATTGAGATTTTTTTTTATTTTGTTTTTTTTTTTTTTTAATATAAATGGAAAGTGTTCGCAACACTGGCGCAGGTCATTAAAAATAAAGCAACAGCACCAAAAAAAAAAAACAATGAAAACTTACACTCATCTTAATTCAATGGGTGCGGCGCAGAGCGTTATGTTGTATTTCTGTGTTTTATTGTTGTAGATGAAGTATCGCCGCGTTGCAACTTGTAATTAGTTTTACTACCGTGTGTATCTTTGACTTAAATTGTTCTTTTTGGTTATTGTTGTTGTTTTAATGTATCGGTATCTGCTGTTATTGTTGATTGCCTCTGTTGCTACCAAATAAATATAAAAAACAGACATTTTTCACAATTTTTTTGTTTTGTTCCTTTTTTTAACTTTATGTTATGCACTGAGAAAAATTGATGTTTATGTAATAATACTGAACGTTATGGAAAAAAATAATAAAAAAGAAATTTTGCAGTTGTTCAATATATATTGCGCAATATATTGTGCAATATATTGTGTAAAATATTGTGCAAAGTATTGTGCAAAATATTGCGCAAAATATTGTGCAATATTTTTTGAGTATACAGAAAATGGTTTAGTCTTAAATGTTATATATTTTTTTATTCAAAAGCTCATCATCATCATTATATTGTGCAATATGTTTTATTGAAATTTTATAAATTTTTTTTTAATTTTCACAATATGTATCAAAAAAAATTAATTGTTGCGAAATTTAAAATATTGCACAGTCTAAATATTGTAGGTACACTATGAAATATTACACAAATTAAAGTAGTGTAAAATACAAAGTATTGTACTGTTCAAAATAGTGTTGGATTCTTTTCGATTTATAACTTCTCACAGTACATTTCAAAAATCATAATTGCACAATATATTGCGCAATATATTGTTATAAATAATGTGCAATATTTTTTGCAATATAGTGTGTAATTTACAAAAAAACATTTTAAGTATTATACAAAGTATTTTTGTTTTCAAAAGCTCAATATATTGTGCAATATCTTTAACTGAAATTTTATGATATAATTTTCACAAAATATAGATAGAGAAATACTGCAAAATTTAAGTTATATTGTAGCATTTAATATTGCAGCATTAAAAATATTGCACAATATTCAACAATGTACAGCTTTACATTGAAATATATTTCTTATTTACACAGCCATTTTTTACTGTGCACTTGTTCAAAATGGGCTTGGGTTTCTTCGATTTATACCTTCTCGCAGCTCAATTCAAAAATTATAAATGTATTTATGACTGAAGTGGCAATAAATTATTTAACTTCTTTGTTTTCTTTCTAAAGGAAGCAGGCAAAAGCCGCATATAAAAAAACAACAACAACAACATTTTTTCTTTTTTCAAGAAATAAAACAAATTAAAAAGCTTTTGTTTTGGGTGAGTTGCCAGTGTTGTGAACTTGTGCGTTTTATGGCAGCATATCATAAATTTCGGCTTCTTTGATATTGAATGCATGAAAAGAGTTTGCTTTCAATTTGTTTGCTGCTGTTTAAATTTTAGTTACGAACTTAATTTTGAACATTATTGTTTAGTTGGAACATGGTGGATTACTTAAGTAAGTGGCTACAGTGGGCGGATTGTGTGAAAATTTTAGAAAAATCGGTTGCAATATTTTTCTCAAAAAGTTTCAAGGACATTGGAAAATAGTTACATATATTCAAGACAACTTTTCAACCTTTTCGTGTTTAAGCCAACCATTTTTAATGTTGATAGTTAAGCGACTCGTTGGTGAGGTGAAAATTAAACATTTTACACAGGTACAATTATTCAAACCTTCTAAAATATAGAAGATTTGAATACTTAATTGTTCTTAAGTAGTATCTATATTATCACAAAAATATAGCAACAAGTATATGTTCTTCGTAAATAAAACTTTGAACTATTCATTATCTTTTGTGTTATGTGGATATGATATGCCTATCAACATGAACATTTTTTTTTTTTTCAAAGTAAAAGCTATGATTATATTTTATACTCAGTGTACCCTAGTACAATTATCGCGCAGGAAATGAGTTTCCAAATATATTCCAAATAGAATTGGTATCATTTTAGAACAAAGGCATGAATGAAACATATTATTACTAACTTGCTTCATAGAAATGCTATGCATAATGCAAGCAATAAATCAATTTCATATTTTGTGCTATTTATTGTGAGAAATTTACAACTGATTAAAATTGTCAATTAAGCCGCAAAAATGTACAATATGATAAACACGTTCTACATATATGTGACATATTTATGCCAAAAACATTTAAATAAAATTTCAATATAGATACTGCTTATTGAAACGGAAGTTAAAAAAAATTCCTAGAATTATAGAGCTGTTATTATTTTATAGAAAACAAAAATGAGTATATGACAAATGATTCATTAGCATGATTAAAAATATTAATAAACTAAAAATTTACAAGCAAAAGCGGCATTGGCGGGTCTTTCTTGAAATGAAAAAAATTTTCTAAAAACATAGTTTCTGTTTGATGGCTGGCAAAATAGGTCTACCGTAACTGGGAGAAAATTAGAGCTTTGATAAGTAGGAAAAAAAAAACTAGATCTTATGTACTTGCTGTCCTTCCAAGTAGATGGGACCCACCGTTTCCTCTTTTAAATAGCAAGGAGAAAATTAAATTTATTGAGGAAAATGGTCTTTTAATGAATTTTTATGAAAACTTTAAATAAAGAAATACCTACTAACACATCCAAAATTGATATTTAACAATAATAAAGAATTATCAGCAAAGCAACATATTCAATGTCTTGCATACGATATCAAATGAAAGATATCGTAAGTATCCAGTAGTTTTTGAATTACAAAATTTGCCACCGAATTATCATAAACTAATTGAGAACTATAAATAAAATCAAATATTGAGTGAAAATTGTATGGCTTCCAATTAAGGCCCAACTAGCAAATCTTTTTTTGAAAGCTACGGATAGGAGGCCTATCAGCCTTAATTTCATGATTTACCATAACACCAGAAATCGAATATAATTTCGAGCAGCATGCCCATGATGCAGTATAAGTACCATACCACAGGTACCAAATATGTTCAAGAATAATATAAGTGAGAACCAGGCCCGGATTTACCTTAGAGGCATACTAGGCCAGTGCCTAGGGCGTCAAGAATTTAGGGGCGGCAAATATTGAGAAAATTTTTTTAAGTAGTAATGCATTGGTGATGGTGAGAGTTACACAGGGGGAAAAAAGTAAACTACCTAAAAAATGTTGACAAGCAAAACAAAAAAAAAAGGTTCTCTCTTTTGATATTATAAAATTTTTTTCCATATTCACGGGCGGCAATTTGTGACAGGCCTAAGTGCGGCAAATTTCTAAATCCAGGCCTGGTGAAAACATAACTTTCCCATGGTGAGGTGAGAGGCCTACTTAGTCTTACTTTAGGGAATAGCGCCAAGGAGTAATGAAATTTCGCAATGAGCTTTACGATTTTGAGTGTAATCTATAACCATCAGAAAGTTCTATATGGGACCAAGGATCGAGTGGCTCATGACTCTTTTCTGGTCAAACTATATATAGGAATACAATAAATAAGCCTTTTATATCTACCTAGATAGAAATACAAAGTAAAGTTTCATATATCCCTTGGAACAACCATGATGAAAATCAATTTCTATTTCGTTTTCTTCGTGCACTTTGTCAGCTACATACACGGAATAAGTACCAGTTAGGCTAGATTAACTTATATTATATGGGCAAATTATATAAAGCCCTCGATGGAAACACTCGTTTATCACAACTGGAAAGTACAATTTGTACTGTACTGTACAAAAGCATAAGCAAATGATCTCAAATCAAGCATGTGCTTTGACCA
Source organism: Meiosimyza platycephala (assembly GCA_963662105.1). NCBI lineage: Eukaryota > Metazoa > Arthropoda > Insecta > Diptera > Lauxaniidae > Meiosimyza > Meiosimyza platycephala. The sequence continues at coordinate 93,652,361 of OY759210.1, forward strand.
TGCTAATAGGTATATTCTGATCGTTGGAAAACCGTATAATGTATATACTACCGGTCTTGGCTTTTGAATTTAACACGTCAGACATTTATCCAAAAAATTACAAAGTTTTTCATTATGAGTATAAAATTAGCAATTATTTATGGAACAAAATAGAAGCTACAGCTTTGGTGACAAACTTAAGCTCTTTTGATGAAATTTTCGATAATATCATAAAAAAGGATTATGGCTTTGCTCAACTGGCTGCTGTGATCATAACAAATACCAATTAATCACACATTATATTGTATATATTGCTACCAAAGCTAAAACTGTATGCCCATTAATAGTTAATCTGCTGAAAGCGTAAAAATTATTTTACTAGCTACAATTTCAAACTACACCACAGTAACTGCGGCGCTGCTACCACAAAGATCACAATGAGGTGTTGAATGATAACAAAATTTGGTTAATGGGATTTTTTATTACTTTTCTCGTTAGTTGTGATGTTTTTTTTTTTTTTTTGTTTCCTTGCTTTTTAGAAACATTGATTTCTGCCCACTTTTTGTTTTCTTATATTTTTAATGCCTAACAAGCAATATTTCAGAGACAACAAAATTTATAATGAAATAAAAGATTTTGAAAAAAAAAAAAAATTAATAATTAAAAATGAAAACATAATTTATAATCATGTTTATTGTTTTGCTGCTTAAATAAATAACAAGATGATAGTTTTTTTTTTATATGTTCATGTATAAGAATAAAATATTATTTTAGGGTGGCTCATTTGAAAGAAATTAAATTTCAAAATTTATATACATAATATAATTTCAAAAAAATTTGAAAATTTTATACATACATATTATTAATTTTGGGCTGTTCAACTATACCATTATTGTCCACTATTACAAATTTTTTAAAAACGCACACGCAAGCTCCAAATTTTTCATACAAAATTCTAAAAAATTACACATTTACTGTGGCTTTACAATATACTAATGCTTATAGGCTCTTAAGGTGTTGGAGCCTCTTGTTCATGTGCAATACCTTTTTCGAACTTTATCCAAGGAATGGTGCGCTTCCTGAGGAAATCGCGGCTCTGCCGGTCTTGTTACATTTTTTTTTAGTACTTCATCATTAATTTGTGGAATTTTTTTTTTATCATAAAACAGCGCACCACTGGTTATGTTAAAAATTTTATTTGGAACTTTCCCCATCAATTGATACAGTCAAACTTTGTTACATAAATGGGATTAAAACACCCCATTACGTGGCTAGATATGTCTAATTTCAATCTTTCTTCATCGATTCGAGCAGTTAAAACTTCTACATGTTATATTTAAGACATTTCATTAGGGGGTTAGGCGCCCCCTTTTCAGGGCGACTATTTTTTCTACATTTCCCATCAATTATTACAATAAAATTTATTTTGCATTAATAGGATCAAGACACCCCATTTCCCATGTCGGAGAATCTTGGTTATGTCGAAAATTCAACCCATTTGTGAAACAGACGGTACCCCGGGTCTTGTGTAAAAAACTTTTCTCAATCCAATATTTGAATATTAATATTTATTTAATATATTTTCATTTAGTCTCAATTTTTACGCGCATATTTTTTTTTTATAATGACACTCTTTTTTTTACCTTCACCATCTCATTGTTAATGTGTGACACCCTAATTATACCATACAATGCTTTAAATTATTATCAATTTTTTATTTTTAATTTTTTGTTTTCTAAAATGTTTTAGTTTTTATGTGTTTTTTTGTCATTGATTATTAGTTTCTTCTTCCATTAATTATCATAACAGAGAGTGGGAAACAACGTACACATAAGAAGAAAAAAAACAACAACAACAAAGCTAACGATCATTTCAAAAGGAATATTAATGACAGAGTGTTATTTGGGTTGATCGGTTAAGTGGCGGCAACATTGGTAGCTCTTTCTAATTGGTTAACATCACCACAAGTGTTTTTCGTTGTTAATTAGTTAACATTTCATAGTTTTTTTTTTCTGAAAAAATAAAAAAAAAATTCCAATACCACTACATTGTGGTTCATTTGAAAATATTTGATCGCTAAAGTGAGCGGCACACGAAGGCCTTTATTGCTATGGCTGTTGTTGTTGTTGTTATTGATGCTGAAGCTAATGGCATGCATTATAAGATAAGCTTAATTATCGTTTTGATAGCGGGCATAAGAAAAAACTTTTTATAGTTATTTATTTTCTTCATTTACTATTTCTAATTAGTTTATATTTTTAAAGTCTCCACTTTTTTTTAATCTTTATTGGTAGTAAATTTTAGGTTTTTAATTTTTAGTTTTAATGTATGCGAGAGGAAGTCAAATAAATCAAAATTTGTAAAAACATTTATCTGACATTATTGATTGTTTAGCTTAATTAGGCAATTTATAATATAGATTGGTTAGATTTCTTAAATATATAGTAAGGCAAATGGCATTAAACAATCTTGTACTTTATGTCTTACTTTATACACAAAAGAGTTAAGAAGAAAGTAATTTTGGGCCAAGAACTTATGGTGACATCACCACGTGTAGATACCTCTATTTAAGCTCGCCAACTTTTTGGTCAAGTGCATGCAAAGGACTAACTTACTACAGCTTTCGTTAAATTTGTCGACCTTTAATATATAATATGTCGCATTCATGTATACAACATTTTTTAATTTATAACTTCAAATACCACAAAATGTCACTTACAAATGTAAATACAAAATGAAAGTATAAATTTAAAATAAATATTTGAGCAATAATAATAAATAAAGTAAATTAATATAAATAAATAAAAGTGACATTTCAGCAACTGCAGTTGCTACAAAAGTAAAACCGCACAGTAGCAATGACAGCACAACAAAAATGTCAAAAGACAGAAAAATATACAAAGCGACGACACATCGTACACATTCTTGGGATGTACATAAATTAATCCAGCAGATTAACACCTCATGACAAATTTCTTTTAATTAATACAAAAGGAATTTCACACATTCATTAGGCTGAAATGCGACTGTCAGTTAATTTATTTGCTTTATACACACACAGTCGGTCGTTCGGTCTGGTATGATATGGTATGTGGGAACAGTAGTAACAAAGTAAAGTGAAAAAGAGGTAATTGAGGGGGGCTACGGGCATAACACAACAGACAGATAAACAACCCGCAGCTTTATGTATCTTGAAAATTACGAATATTAAATACATTGTACAGATTTTAGGCTTCTGCTGAAAATCTTGAAATCTCGAGGTCTTCGCGCTGATACAAAATAAAAAAAGAAATAAATATTTGTTTCAACTTTAATTTATTTATTTATAAATTATGTCTCATTATTTAAATAACAATTTCATATGACATTTTTATGTGACATTTGAAAGAATAAATTGCATACTTTAAATACTTTTGCAACAGTTGTTGGCAATTTGCTTGAAAACAAAAATTTTCCCCAAAAAAATAGCATGAATAAGCCAAAGATTTATTGAAAAAAAATTTTTGGATAACCGCCCAGCAAAAAAATTATAAAAAATAGTACTAAAATTAAGATGGTTTTTGAAATTTTTTTTACAAAGATACTATGGCATTAAGAAAAATCGTCGATGGCATATTTAGTACATTCACATATTTGCACGAATACTTTCACCCCGTATGGCATACAAACTTTGTACAAAAAAAAATGTAGCTTAAGTAATTTAAATTCACCAAAAGTCTGGAACTATAAAAAAAATCTTAAATATAATCTAATTGCAGCTATAAAGCTGAAAATCCACATACGTACATACATACATATGTGAATTTGCCCAATAAAAAATGCATATTTCAAAAGACCATTTTTATGAGAATGAAATATTTTTGCTTCATATTTAATATGCGCACATAAAAAGATCATAAAAATTAAGTAATAAAAAAATCAACTGCAATGCAATGAAGAACACAAAATAACGATTTTGCAAAATAAAAAGCGCATTCACACAATCATCAACCGAGAGAGAATAATAAAAAAAAAATATAAATGGACAGACATAAATTTAAATACATTCTGCTTTTATTGCAAAAGTATGAAATACACGTTAAATAAAAGAAAGCAACCAGAATCATTAAATAAATACTACGCGAAACTGTCATAAATTATGGCAACAATTATGACTGTGTAGCTATAGCTATAGCTGTGGCTGTGGCTATGGCTCTGGCTTATTGTGCGAGGTTATCAAAATGCCATAAATCACTTTGGTTCGCTGACACATGTTTATGAGCTTATAAGCAAAAAAACAAAAAAAAAAAAAAAAATACAGAAAATAAAGACAAGCAATTCGATAGAGATAGAGAGTGATGTAAAGAAAAAAAGACAAATAGATCAAGAGGTTGACTGACAGACAAGAACTTCAAACAATTCGACTTAGACAGTTGGGCAGACAAATTATGTATATCTTGTAATGTGCTTCTAAAGTCTTAAATATGTTTCTTGACAAATGTAAAAAGTAGAGAAAAAATATTATTATATGTACCTATAAAAATAAAATAATTTAAGCAAGTCCCTAGGCGATTCACTTGAACTGCAGATATTATTCTAAAACCAAAGATAAGTATTGCATTCCTGACTATCAACTATATATTCGCCATAAGCGGACATATTTTTCAAAAAAACTTTTTACATTGCATACGTCTTATATTCTCTGAAGCAAACAACACTATGGGTGACCTACATTTTTGGCAACGTCGCAGTCCACCTAAGGAAGTTTTCACTATACTTTGATATTTGATTTCAATAATGCCTTCAACAACGAAATGGACAAGTTAGCTGCTTAAAGCTTGCAATATCAAACCTTTATCTAGAAATTCTGGAACTGATGGTTTTAATTATTCAGTGTCCAGTTAGACCTTAATAATCATCATCGCTGACATAAGTGCGAAAGTCCAAAGAGATCACTACGTGTTGCTTCAAAATGTTAAGTGTTCGAACTTATATGAAGGACGAGAATACCTCCATAGAAATGGGCAGTGTCCTTTAAGTTATGTTCTGTACTCACGGATTTGGCAATCTGTAAGTTGAAGGCAGTGGACAATACAACAAAATATATTTTGAAGCATAACGTTTGGCAATACTGCTTTTCAAATCTTTCTAGAATTGATAAGCTGATGTAGCCATATGGAAAACCGAGATTATGTATTAAAGATCAAAGGAATCATAACGATTGGTTCCGACAAGATACGCATCAGTTTTATCGGAAGGACTAGAAACACTTCTGGAGATCGGCTCTGCTGATATGTAATGAGAACTAGATAAGCTAATAACACAAATCTGAAGTATCAATAAAAGACTAATACAGTTTATATATATCTTCAATTGTGCCAAAAGTGGAAAAAGTGGGCGTGGCTTTTCAAATATTCAAAATTTTGATTCAATATTACTCGAAAATGGCTTCAATGATTTTCATAAAATTTTTAGAGATGATACCACTACGAATGAATACAAGTAAAGTTTCATTGAAGGGCGTGGCTCAGCTCAGAATATTAATTAACAGGACTAATTTCAATAGAATTAAATGCTTATTTATAAACAATCAGTCAGATTTATTTTTTTATGAGTTGCCAAAGTAAATTCGCCACCTTCGTTATTTTGGACCATAATAAGAGGGCTAACAATGTCATCGCTATGAATTTTAATATGAATTATACACTTGCTATAAAGTAAAATTTGGCGCAATAGTATATATGGGTGTGGCACCTCCTATGCAAGCAAAAAAAAAGTTTAATGTTATACATAGATAGTATGCTATTAGAAAAATCTTCATAAAAATTGATGTAGAGGTGTCGGTTGCTACAAGCTTTGAAATTATTTGGAGTTTGACGTGATTTCAGCAGTGGGCGTGATACCTCCCATATTAACATTAAATTGTAAGCACTATTTTAAGTGAACTATTGCAGCAATTGTTATAAAATTTAATGAAAGTGATTCAATTGCTATAAGGGATATCTGCATCAAAAGCAAGTAAAATATCATCAATGGGCGTGGCACCTCCCATAATAGTAAAATACTTCCGGTGGTATGTCTATCGAAATATGCGTGCAATCTTACGAAAAATTCAGCATAAGAATGTTGTTTATTTTTGAATCAAAATCGGATTGAAATTTATCAGTGGGTGTGCCACTGCCCTAAATTTTAAGACTTATGATGGAATATATCGCAAACTATACATTCTATTGTGATGAAATTCTGTGTGCAAATGCCGATCACGAATATAATTTATTGAACCAAAAGTAGGCGGAATTAAAAAATTGGGCGTGGCATATTTCGAATTTTTCATTTCTATTTGATTTTTATCAAAATTTTCCATATTCTCTTGACTTTTTCAACTTTTATCGACATTTTCTTTTTTATTTTTTTTTTTCTTTTTAATTTTTTCAATATTTTTTCGACCTTTTCAATCTCGTTTTTTGAATTTTTTTTAATTTTTTCACAAAATTTTTTCAACTTTACGCACTTTTACTATTGTCCCAGTGTATGCTGCTCAATTTTTAGTGAGGCCATAGATAATATCTTCACAAGTTTGTATTTAATTTATGGTCATGATCTACCACTTGGCGTCAGTTCCAAAACTCACGTCTAAGCAATTTAAGGTCTGCCGTACTGTACAAAAAGACACAAAGGCTGTCTAAAAAAATCTGATTTTTCTAAAGTTAATTCTAGTAAAGAGTATACGGATCCACTGCTTATTTATAATTTCTTAGCCGGAAAGTTATATGCTGTCAATAAATGATGCAACTTTCGCTGCAAGTGCTTAATTTTAATTAAACCATTTCATGGAACTGATATCAGCAATGTTACTAAATCAACTATAATTTAGAAGAAATATAAAGTAATTTTCCCCACTTCACGACATGTGACAGAAACTTTATAATTAAATTTAAAATAATCTTAAATCATATGCTATATAATAAAATCAAATGGCATATATCACGTTAAGTGCAACATGTGATTTTAGCTCAACAATCAGTACTTAATCCAATTGCAACAAGCTAAAATCTCTACAAGCTAATAACATTAAATTAAGTCAATTTCTTATCTTAAAACCATTTGTAATGGTTTAATGATTGTAAATTCCCAACATATGATTTAAAACGACACTCCACGAGATAAGATTAAATTGGAAACTTAAGGGTTTCACATAAATTTAAATCATAGCAAATATAAATCAGTGACAGTAAAACTTGGCTAATACCATATTTACTTTATTATAATTTATTAGATTGCAAAAAATAACTGAAAGCCTATTTTATGGTCCAAGATTTTTATCGCCTTAGTAATAATGCCTTAATAAGCAACGCATTGTGATTTTGGTGACTTAATCAGCAAAAAATCACAAGCTTATGCTATAAAATACCATCTATTATAAAGGTAAAAATGAAGATGTTTAGCCAAACCTAAATAATAAAATATTGGAATATAAGAAGTTATTATAGCGCTACAGCAAATTGCTCAGCTGCTTAAAATACCATAAGCTTGTGTATTTTTATTTCTCAACTTTTGATGAGTGTTTTGTATTTTTAATTCATTTATTTGTGGTATTTATTGAATTTTTATTTTATAAACGAATTGGCAATTTAATTTAATATAAAAATTGCTATTGTTTGCTTTAAATAGCTATAAGCAGCTTATAACACTAGTTAACAGAAGAATTGGTATTTATGGCTGTTTTTATTTTTAAATGAAAATATCTGTTGAAACTGGCAGCCGAAATTGATTGTACACTTTAATATTCATCCCAGGATCTTCACTATTTGAACTGCATTCACGTTACCAGGAGCTTAATAAACGCCGTGGTGGAAGTAAATGTATATTTTAACTTTAAAACGGTATAACGGGCGCTCTGCTTAAATAAATCCGTATAAGTATTACAATAGATATAGACAAGCGAAGAAAAATTTGGCTAATCGGGATAAGAAAGATTTGTACATTTCATTAAAATTAAATTTTTAAAACACTATAGTCAAAGAATTTGGACAAGCGATAGACAAAAAGAGGTTGGAGCGTGTTATCTTAGGTTTTTCGACCAAATGACATAAAAAAAACACTAAACACAAATTGGTATAGTTTCAAAAAGAGGGCGTGGCAACTGTCATATTCAATGCTGACAGAATTATTCGAGATAATGCAATAAATTCTAGTTATAGATCGGACAGTTACTAAACAAAATGTGACCAAAACAGAAAAAAAAAGAAGAGAATATCTAAGCAGCTGATCGGTGAATGTAATAGGTAATGGAAAAATTGACTAATGGCGAAGAAGTTCATTGGAATCGAAAATTTCGATACTATATTTAAAAAATCCGCAGCAAATCGAGAAGCATCGAGAGGCATAAAATTAGATGATTATCTTATAATATCAAAAAAATACTTAAAAGTCACAAAGTTTTGAGAGTTTTGAGACGATGAAAGTCAGTTAGTATGGAAAAATATTGATTAAAGTCGAAAAACGTCAAAAACAAAGCTTTTTTCGATAGCCATTAAAATACGTAATTTTTTGAAGCAAATAAATGAGGCGTCCAGTTGCAAAACCGGCCAAGTGCCCATTTCATACTTTTGGAAAAACAATGAAAAATGTTTATCTTGAAGATATGTTCATTGAAAAATAAAACGTATTTCCCACATGTGACAGCTTATTAAATTTCTTTCTCAAAACACGTCCGGTCAGATTTTTCGAGTTTCATCTGCCGATGTTTTTGAGGAAACAATTTTGGACTTGGCAGGTTTAGATCCATGGAACATGGACTTGGCCGGTTTTGATACCAATGTACTGGACTTTGCCGGTTGTGATTTTAAGGCGTTGGACTTGACTGCTTTTGAATACAATTCAATTGAAATAATACAGACGGTAGACCTTTCTGTGGAAATACTTAGCTATGTATATATTGGTTTGCAACTTAATTTCGAAAGAATTCTAATTGTGACAAAATTTTAGCTTAATTGAACAAAATTTACAAAAAAAAATTGGAGCAAGTTCATAGACTTGGTCGGTTTTGAAAGCAAGTTCATGGACTTGGCCGTTTTTGAAAGCAAGTTCTTGGACTTTGCCGCTTTCGAAATCTATACATCAAAAAAAATCTAAAAAATTTTATATATCTGTCTAAAAAATTTTTTCAAGCTAAAAACATAGCAGAACGATAAAGCATGGTCCAGATTTTGATATTTGAGAATATCTCAAAACTTTATTTTTTTGAACTTGGCCGGTTTTCCAACTGGACGCCTTAAATGCTGGGTGCTGTTTTTATGTAAAGCTCAACCGCATTGCTTACACCAAACCTAAGAAAAGCAACTTTTTAATGAAATTTTAAGAATTTTACGCCCTTGAATACTAAGCTTTTGGCAATGCAATATACAACACTCTTACATTTAGTATTTGTATCTAATGATGTTGAATGATCAGTCACAATTAATTGTATTGAAACTTTAATATGCACCATATTGGGGTACGGGTTCATTTAATAAATTTATCAGTTAAGCAGATTATATCAAAATCTTTACATTTGTCAATAAGTGTAAGTATAAATGATGGCACTTAGATACAACAAAATAAAATAAATTCAACAATTTAACAACCAGCATGAATTGATTTTTATAGCCTTTTTAATATATCTGTTGTTATTTGTATAGTCGTATAATAAAAAAATTTTATGAAAATTATTGTAATAAAATGACAATAATAACAATAGCCTATTATTTCAATATTTCTTTTGTTTGTATTTATTTCATCGCGTACGAGTGTAAAACATGCTACTTTATCATTAATAAATAAATTAATTGTGACAATTTTCAATATCAATTTGATTTGTCAAAATTATCAACGCTTTGCTGTCACTATTATATCGCTTTAAAACGATCGTGTTTCGTTTTATTAATTGAATCAATGATTTCAATTACAATAGCAATCAAAAATACAATCTCAACATTCAGATGTCAATTTGCAAGCAATTGTATTTTGAATTTAATTTCATAATATTAACAATACTCTTCACATAAATTGGTTGCTACGACTGAGAAAATTATAATGGCTACATACATATGTTCATATGTATGTATGTAGTTATGTATGGATTCGTTAATCGGCGTATGTACATTTATAATTATAATGTACAAACGTTTTGTTATGTTAGAAGGGCTCTCATCCCCTCAAATTATTTATTAAACAAACTCTATTCTTGATCAAGTCAGCTAGATCATTGAGAAAGTAACCATCACAGATGTTTGAGTCTACTCTTGCTAAGAGTGGAACCAAACAGCAGTCTGAGCCTACTCCTGCAAAGTGTAGGACAATCCCATAGGAGGTGTTCAACACTTTCGTCTTCGCAGCAACAGATCCCACAGACAGTCAAAAAAAATAGTAAGGATATATACCACCAATGTCCATAAAGCGTATAAGATTTTAAATTTAAATTGTTAGCTATAGCCAGCGGTGGATTAAGGTAGGGCTAGAGGGGGCTATAACCCTGGAACTCAAGCTTAAAACTGCACCCAAATAGCAGAATATTTATTTAGTTATTGGTTAGTGGCTTATGACAGAAAAAGCGCCTTATATTTTTAGGAGAAACGAAATATTACGACCCTTTTTATTTTCTAGACAAACTTTTAATAAATTTAAAAAGAACCCAATATTGGGGAGTCCCTGTGAAACTTTAAAATATTTTGTTATTTTATTAAAAATATATTTTTATCACAATATTTTTCCTTTGTGTAATTGAAAACGCTTAAGTTTATCTGCTCACATTTTTTTTATTATGTCAAAAAAAAAGCCCATTGAAAGCACGTCGCTTATGCAGCGCGCATTAACTCTTTGAGTCTTTGAGTAGCTGTCACTCACTTTTAAACCCGACGACTACTGTCTGCCTTTGCTGCTACTTGGCCGGCCGGCCTGTCCCTTTGGCTGTCGTCTGTGTCTGTATATCTATCTGTCATCTGACATCGCCATAATTCTTTGCATTCATTTAAGCCTGCGTTAAGCTTCTGCTTACGGCGTGACTTAACTGAACGCGCACGCAAACAACTTCATGAGGAGACCAACAACGGAAGAACGCAGAAAAAATAAATGTGAAAAATATAAAATAAAACAGCACATAAATAAAAAGAAATAAAAAAAAAATTGCGCAGCTTTTCAACATCAAAAAAGAGACCGCCACCAACGCGAAGCAACGGCAGTCGTCACTGGTTACTGTGATGGTTTTGACCATTTAGAATATTTGACTGAAATTTTAATATTTCTTGTAAGTTTTTGTATTGGTAATAATTGTAGTATTTTAAGTATTTAAGTATTTAAAATGTTCACAATATTTGTGATAATTACAGTTTTTGAAGTATTTATAGTATTTAAAATTTCTATAGTATTTATAGTATTCATAGTATTCATTATATTCATAGTTTTCATAGTATATATAGTATTTATTGTATTCATAGTATTCATAGTATTCATAGTGTTCATAGTATTCATAGTATTTATAGTATTTATAGTATTTTTAGTATTTATAGTATTTATAGTATTTATAGTATTTTTAGTATTTATAGTATTTATAGTATTTACAGTATTTATAGTATTTAGAGTATTTATAGTACTTATAGTATTTATAGCATTTAAAGTATTTATAGTATTTATAATATTTATAATAATTATAGCATTTATAGTATTTAGAGTATTTATAGTACTTATAGTATTTATAGCATTTAAAGTATTTATAGTATTTATAGTATTTATAATATTTATAATAATTATAGCATTTATAGTATTTATAGAATTTATAGTATTTGCAGTATTTATAGTATTTACAGTATTTGCAGTATTTATAGTATTTACAGTATTTATAGTATTTAAAGTATTTATAGTATTTATAGTACTTATAATAACTATAGCATTTATATTATTTATAGTATTTATAATATTTATGCATCTTATTCATAGTATTTATGATACTTAAAGCAATAATAGTATTTATAGTATTGATATTATTTATAGTATTTATTTTAGTATATTAATTAAGAGAGTAGTTTCTTATGATTTATATGAATTCGTTGTTTCAAAAAATTTTACTATATACATACAAGTCCTTAATAATATTTGACGGACCAGTGCATAATTTAAATTTTTTCTAAGAACTGGTTAAATTGCAAATTGAAAATACCAGCAACAATTTATCAAACTGTTGTCTTTGAATTGCTGCTATAACTGTAGAAAAAAACTAGCTTACTTAACTAAATTACTAACTTACTTCTACTACTCTAAACAAAAATTTGAACTTTATTTTACTCAGAAGTACTTTTGACGCAATTTACCGTACTGGTACTGGCATTTATTATTTTTGTACTAAAATGACCCTTCTTGAAGTATCAATACTTTTTTTTATTATTACTCCGATTTATTTTCCCAAGGTCTATAATTCCTCCCTATGCAGCGTGACTGTCACAACTGACACTTCGCAATTCTATACCTTTCTTAAGCCTACATTGACAGTTCGATGCTGACAACTCCAAAAAAAGAGAAACAAAAAAAACAAAAAGAAACCAACTAAAGGAAAAAATTACTCACATTTATTGTAAATTAAAATTGATTAAAAGACTGTAGCTGTCAAAATATGATATATGAGAGGAAAATGCACAACAACAACAACAATAACAAGTACATACTTCAAATTTTAAGACGTACATATAGCTGGACAGTAACAACAAAGACGACGATTTAATGACTTATGAAAAATGACAGCACAGAAAGTACAAAAAATAAAAGTAAAAAAACTACACTGTAAAAAATGAATAATAAAAATTTTATTAATTTATCATTGCGCGCACAGTTGGCAAAACAACTGCCAGTGACAGCTACAACAACAACGACAATAACAACAACAACGACAACAACAAAGCACTAACAACTACCACAAAGCTGAAAGAAGAAGACATCAATCACAATTACGAAATACGAGAAGCAGCAATAAATTAACGATAAAAGCTCACTCCATTCCATTTTATGCCGAAATCGTTGCTACGCTTACGTTTCACCTCACAATAACTATTCTTGTCCAGTCTTTTGCCAGCATGAAAAAGAGCGCCAAAGTAAAGCCGCCGCCGCCGCCACTGCCACTGCCACCTTACTTTGCTCGCTATCATGCGTTGTTGGATTTTTAGTTGGACTTACGATTGCTGTTGTTGTCCATCTTAAATGCGACTCAGCGCCATTTATTTGTTATTATTTATTAAGCAGTTTAGAGTTAGGGCTCTGTGTTGATATTGTGGGGTGGAAGTTATTTTTATTATAGAAATTTCCAAGTTTAGTTAGGGGACGTCCATTAATTACATACGTGAGGTAAAATAGGGGGGGGGGTCCGACAATATCTCACCAAATCTCACCAAGGGGGGGAGAGTGTCAAGGAAAACCTCAGGTCAACTTTTTAATGCATTGAATTTACATTAAAAATGGATATTTAAATCTCACGGGAGGGGGGAGGGGTCCCGAAAGATCTCACCAAATCTCACCAAGGGGAGGGGGGGTCAAAATTTTCAAAAAAACCCCTCACGTAATTAATGGACGTCTACTTATTGATTTTGCGTAAAATGGAGTCATAATTTTTAATGGCCATTGAACAAATTTAATATTTCAATGAAGTAGTTATACGTGCAAAAAAATATTGCAGATCTTTTAATTCTAGACTGCATCAAAATTTATTTGTGCACGTTGAAATGAAATTTCTTTATCCATTTAAAATTCAATTGAATGTTACTCATACGTCATGTAAAACAAAGATTATTATGTAAAAGTTTGCATATATCTCACTCATTGCTTGCTGTCTTTTTTATGAAATCTTTTAAGAAATGTTCCACTCTAAACATAAAATTTTATACACACGGGAAATGCTGCTGGCAGCGTTGGCTTATATCAAAGTGAAGTTGAGCCTCAATTGACGGGTAAAAAGTTGACGGTTAGTTATTGTTTTTTTTTTCTTTTTTTTTACATTTATTTAGCCTTAAATTGTAATGCTTTTTAAGCCGGTTGTGTCCGATTTTCAGCTACTTAAAATATTTAATGACATTTATGGCATGCGTGAAGTTTTTAACGTCGTTATTATATGGTCTTTAATACACTTAAAATATTTTTACAGCAATGAGCTTTCAATGTTTTTAAGTTGAATACCAAAATTTTTCATATATAGCGCTGATTATTTTAAGTCTTAATGTCTTCTAACTTCCTGCTACTATATAATACACGGAGTTGTTTGTTATGCTCTCATAAATTATGCAGAGTAAAAGTGTAATCCAATTTATTAAAAAAGCCATACAGCACTTTAAAAAAAATTGGTTAAAATATCTGCAGTATAAACAATTTAAATCCGCTTGATAAGTGCATTAGCAGAATAAACAAACGGAAGCTACTCAAGAAAATAAAATAATAAAAAAATTATGAAAATTTACATAGTAGCAGCTTGACAGCGTAATTCGTGTCATATCTCTTCTTTTTTTAAGAATGTGTTAGCATCTGAGTATCTGCACTTGGTGAAAATTACAAAGATAAACATTTAAATTGTCAAAATTGTGGTGTCAAATGTGAGTGACAGTTGCAAAATGCCGGTGACGACAACATGAAATGCCAGACAAAAAGTTAAATAGAAAATGACAACACAATATATAGAATGCGACAAAATTAAAAACAAAAACAAAACATTTCAAATAATTTTGAGTTATGACACAGACGAAAAAAAAAAAAACATTTTTATCTAAGAAATATATACCGGGTGTCCCATTTTAACTTACACAGCTGAATAAGTCAAAAAATTTCAAGTCATTCAAAAAATGTTTCAAATAAAAGTTGGTGGGTATCAAAGGGCTGATCCAGCCATGACCTTAACTATGACCTGGGCCAACATTTTCAAGGCTATTTGAAGGTCAACTTTAGTTTTTCAAATGGAAACCCCTATTTTTGAACTCGGATTCCGGAAAGGCACAAAATTTTACGTTCAGATAGGTTCATTCATGTTAGAGGTCAAAGTGACCCCTGAAGGTCATTTCAAGGTCGAATGCCCGCTTGGTCTAGAAAAGCTGCAGCCAGTTATGGCAAGATTATGCAGCGGTCCAGCCAATGATTACTACCTTTTCTGCACCAAGCAGGAATTTGACCTTGAAATGACCTTCAGGGGTCACTTTGACCTCTAACTTGACTTTTGACTTATTCATTTGTGTAACTCAAAATGGGATACCCTGTATACTAATAGTTTGAATTTTATATAGACTATTTTCTGCTGAAAACGTTAAAGAAATATTTTACGAAATATTATCAAAATATTTTGGGTTAAGAGAGTTGGAACAGTCGATGAATACAAATTCTTCATGACAAAGATTTTTTAGTGGATAAACTTATGATTGTCACCGCCTCTCCTTTGGGTCAAACCAAGAATGGGGTCTTAAGCTGTATACATGGGCAAATGCCAAAAAGAAATTTACTTTTAGGTCACAGTTGTTGAAAAACCTGATAAAAATTTTTATATGCATTCAACTGATAGTCTAAACTTCCTGAAATGTTCAAAAGAAAAATTTCAAAAATATCTAATTCGAAAACAAAAGTACAACGCTTGCTAAAAATATTATCAACCTTTCTGAACTTCGCTCGAGGTATACCTCGTTATTTAAAAAAAAAAAAAATGATTTCTTAATATCTTTTTAGACATAATGTCATTTCACTTAATCTGTAGACAATTTTAATAACTTATCTAGCCCACTGTCTGTCTAAACGACAATCTCGTGAGTCTAAAGTACTGAATTTTAACAAGCGCGAACGTGATCTAATTGTTTTGATTTTCTATTTTTTTTTTATTTTATATTTTTTTTATATTATATCTATGTTAAATTTCCATATAAAAACTTTGTACCCAGACTTTTATATGATAAGAAGAAGATCTTCTAAGATTTTTTTATTTAATTAGAATTATGTCTAAGACATGAGTTAGCCGCAATATTGTATATCATACTTTGCGAGTGACAGCTACACGAGATTTGTCTGCAGAGCTTCCTTTCTGTTATGATGCTTGTTTTTGTTGACATATGGCAAGGCCGTTTTTGGTGAAAGCTATTTATTTAACATCAAAATTTATAGCAATCATACAGCGTTTGGATCACAATAAACAAAGAATTTTTTAATGCCAGCTATCAGAATTTTTTTCTAGCTATCAGAATTTTTTTCTAGTTTTTCTTTCAGTACTTTTTTCTGATATATTTGGACATTTATAGCCATATTAAATGCTAACTTTTTTTTCCGGTTGTCAAAAAAGTTGCACGTTTCTTTTGTATGCTCTTAAAATAAAGCTTTCATATATCATCAGAACCGTGATATGTACATGCGAATGAACCGACTAATAAATGGACATTGCTATATCTACTCAAGAGGTTATGCTGATCAGGGATATATGTATGTATGTACATATGTAATTTTGTCAATTTTTCAAACCTGTGTGCAGAATATATAAAAAATAACGTAATATTTTAAAATCCGACACTGGATTGGGAAAAAGCCAGAGCCGTACCATGCATATCGGGCGCCCGGGGCAAAAAACTTATTTGTTAAAACATTTTCCAGAAAAATTTAATTTAGCTCATCAAAAAAAAAAATAAAAAATTCAAGAACTATAGCAAAATGAGTTAAGATATATTTCACTAAAACTTCGAAAATTTCTATCTACACATTGAAATTTTCAAACTCCCTACATCAATTGAGTTTCATTCACTAAAAAAAGGTGCTCATTTTTGACTTTCAAAAAGCCCTACCAAAATGAGACATATTTCACGACCATTTTGCCACCACCAAGACTTGTACCCGGAGCGACCGCACTCCCGTCCTCCTTCCTAGGTACGCTACTGCACAAGCAACCTTAAATTCATTAATAACAAATGTTTTTATTGCAAAAGGATTTTGTTTCTAATGATTCTTTATAATTAAGGATATATGAAATGGATTTTTAACATAAGTGTGATTTGTTTCAAATCTAATAATGTGTACACAAAAATATATAAGTTATTAAATTTTATTTTATATTTAAAAACATATCTTTTCATGTTTTTGCAAAAAGATTTCCAAAAGCCTGAACTTCGTTAGCTTATCAAGTTTATTGCAAAACTTCCACTTAATCTGATACATTCATTATACTCACATTTTTAGGCAGTCAGCACTTTAAATCACAAAATTTTGTTTAAGAAATTTTTTGCGCATAAATCTTTTGCACCAAAACAATAAATCGTTTTTAGGCGCACAAACACATACATACATGCCATACATTAACGCCAAAGCACAACAAAGGCCGAGAAGACACAGTGTGAAAAACAAAAGCGACCCCTAACACAACTTAACTGGTTACTGAAAGTCTTCAGACAGGCTTTTGGTAGGGCAATACGAAGTGCATGGCATTGTTTCAAACAGGTCATATATCTTTCACTTTACACTTTCTACTGCTTAAGCAAAGATATCCTTGTGATGTTAAGATGTATGTATGTATGTATGTAGTATATGAGAGACTTTGCAGACAAAATGTGTGTGTAAATTGTATAGAAGATGGGAGGATGGGGTGGTTGTCTTAATTTAAAATAAAACTAAGCAGACTATCAACGTTTAATTTGTTAATCTAAAAAAGTTTGGTAAATTACTTAAATTGTTTGTGAAAACTTTAAACAAACAGAGATTTAAGTTACTTGAGGTTGGAGCATTTAAGAAAATTTTGGCAACTATTTAAATTGTTTACTCGACTTTACCAAAATTTAGCTGTAGACAGCGTGTAAACAAACAGCATGTGCTAGTTATCCTTAGCATAACTATATCTATTTGGCACTTTTTTTGTGGTGATTTAATGATGCACTAAAAACCTAGAAATTACTTAATTAATCCTGAGCTCTCAAACTGTCAGTTGTTGCAAATCGTCGTGTTGGTTGCCTGTACCTACATAAGTACATAAAATTGTTGGCTTTTGGTATTGTATTTTGCAATGTAGCAACTTAATTACATTTAATCTGACACATGTCATGGCAAACGTGTCTAAGGCTGGCATGCTGGCACATATAAATACGAGCAAATGCAAACCTTTGTGTGCAGCAAGCAGTAGTGACATGCACGCAAAAACACATTTCTACAAATAAATCAAAGTCAAAATTGCTCGAAAGCCGTCTCCACATTTGACAAGATCAAATTACTTTAAAATTTGCTAGCAAACCAAGTAACATACGCACACATGCACGTACGCATGAAATGATTTACGAAATTTACCAACACAACAGCAGATAAGAGCAGGAACTGTTAGGGTGTTGCTAAAAAAAAATTTAATATTTTTACTATGAGTTTCGGGACTCAGCTGATCAGATAACGTTTGGTGTCTGTAACATGATGGCGGTACTCGACGTCCGCGATAACTCAAAATCTTTTTTTCTTATATTGAAAACGTTAGTCCAGGCCATCTATGTGATTTTTCCATTGGATAAGGAACCTTATTTTTCAATTACTTAATTATTTAAGTATTCATATAGAGATTCATAAGAGATCGTTGGAGATGTTCTAGGAAATTTCGTTTAACTTTCGATAACTTATCGAAAAAATTGATATCGATTATTTATCGATAAAAAAAACATCAAAA
Organism: Meiosimyza platycephala; assembly: GCA_963662105.1. Taxonomy (NCBI): domain Eukaryota; kingdom Metazoa; phylum Arthropoda; class Insecta; order Diptera; family Lauxaniidae; genus Meiosimyza; species Meiosimyza platycephala. The sequence continues at coordinate 93,670,983 of OY759210.1, forward strand.
TCAAAGCAGCTTTAAATTACCTACAAATTGTTACTGCATCAATAGTAATATAAGGGTATTTTTCTTAATTTTTCGATATGCTGAGAAATCTTATCCCGGAAGATAAGGATACTTCTCTCAAGAACGAGCACATATGATAAGTGAAACCATATTAACCAATATTAATCTAATTTTGTCCGGATAAGCGCTGCTGACACTGATAAGTTATGATCAATTTCAGTGAAGTAGGTCTATGTTAGATATCAATACAAGGTCAGTAGCACAACAATCACTAGGTACTGTTAACCATTGAAGCAAATTACTGATAATTCAAAGTCCTCCACAACTGCATACTAAAAATCATCATAATGTGATGTACTTTTCAAAGTCGAAGCTAAGGAGACTAATAGCTGTAATAGCTAAACTCTAATTTTATTAAGCCAGGCAAAAGGGTGCACTCCAAATTACTTTCTGCAAATCGTGCTTGCATTCTGCATACTTCTGTTGCACCGTCATTTTCGTAGTAACTTCTTATCATGGGAAATATATAAAAACATTGTACGCACATATAACTTTTTCGCTGACAAAGTCAAGCAAACAAAACATTCATAACCCACAGAAGTACAGTCAGCGAAAAAGCTATATGTGCGTACAATGTTTTTATATGTATATTTTCCATGATAAAAAGTTATTACGACAAGACAAAAATTAATTATTTTGATTCGGATGAAAATGCGACTATTTTTTTTTAAAAAAAATTTTCAGCGGTTTTTCAAGCTTTGACACTATAACTTTAAATGGGCATAACGTCATAAAACATGTTTTTTAATCAAATCGTGGGAATATGTGTCGCTTTATATCCTCTGAAAAACAACATTTATTATCGGTAACCAATTTCGAGATTTGAAGTTATTCCGACTGCATGGTTTGAAATGGATTTGGTTTATTTAATTTTTTTTTTTTTTGATTCCTTGAATGGAATCGAAAATGAATTACTTCCTTTTGTCATAGCATCAAAACAGTCGACACTGAAACCTAATTCAATAAAAAATTTACAAGGTTTTTTCAGATGTCCTTTTCCTCCATAATTTGCAAGTTATATGGTAACCTCGTTTTGCTCTCTTCAAAGGTTATGCCACAACCAACCGAGTTTTTTACTTAGGAGTCTATACCGCTCTGCCTTATACTACTGAAGCAGCTTAAACTTTTCACTTAGTTTTAACTAGCGAGTGGTGAGATGAGTTTAGTAACGAACAATACTGGATCTTGAACTTGTGCAGTGTGTCTGTCACTGATCGCGCGCTCTTAGCTTTGAACAAACAATTAGTGAATAATGTACGACCCTACTACTTTTACCATAATGAAAAAATCTAATTATATCTCAAACATCAAAATTTCATCTATCTGTACTTTTAAGAACACCCTAATAACTGTGTACACAAACTACTGCATAAAATCGAAGCAATTTACGAAAATGTACAAAATGTCATTGAGCTGTCACATTGCATCGCACACATTGCAAAATTTCTAAAATGTGCAGCACAACCCATGGGGGGCGGCCAATACGATACATTTTCTAAAATGTATGCGCAAGTGAAAAAGAGAAATATAAATATTGCAGCGCTAGAAAGGGATAGTATATCTCGAAGCACACAGCGGGTGACAGTGACAGCGACAGTTGACAGCATCGTAGCTTGACAGCAACGCAATGCAGTGTCGTAGTAATAGAACAACAACATATTGTATTAGTGGTGGGGTTTAGGGGGGCCATGTCAGCAACAGCAGCAGTTGCTGTTGTTGTTTTTGTTGCCATTGCTGAGTACAGCGTAGAGTAGTGCATGCCAAAATAAATGGTTGAGTAAGGACATTACTATTCTTTTCTTTTTTTTTTTGCATTCATTCCTTTCAACTAGTACGATTTGTTTTATTTGTTCCATTTGTTAAAGTCACGTGATGCGTATTACTGCCAGTATTTAGTTGTTGTTGCTGTTATCCTTTCTGTGCTTCTTCATCAGCATTGTGCAATTGCAACTACAAATACAACTGCAACTTACTTGGCTTAGTGTTGTGTGCATTTTTCTGTAATTTTGTTGTCGTTTTTGTTGTTTGCATTTTGTATCCTGTCAGTTGGTATGTCTTACTTCTGTCATTGTAGGGAATATCATGTTGCTGACATAAATGGACAAAATGCACAAATGAAAACATTTGCAAAATAAATGAGTGACACTTTTAAATTGTAGTGGGTGTAAAGAAGATGAAGAAGAAGAAGAAGAAATTGAGTGGATTTTCAAATTGATGTAAGAATACAAATGTCAACAAATAGTTTTTATGAACAACTAATGTTTTATATGGAAATTATTTACGAAAAGTATGCAATAGATCAAATGCTCAAGAACGTATGCCATAGAGAAAATCTTTTTTTCAAAGAGCACAATCCGAATATTGCCGATTCTCACAAGCTTAGGGCTTGACACCGCTCACTTTAAAGCAAACACTTTTCCTAGGGTTCATTCCATCATCATACCAAATTTTATCAAAATTGAACGATTGAACTAGCTGTGGAAACATATTTTCAGATAAGGGATGTAGAAGTGACTAATATCTGTAAAAATCTCATCAAAATCCATTTACAATTTTAGCAGTAAAACGATATTTTCCTGTTAGGGGTGTGACACCCCCTAGGGAAAAAAAAAATATCTCCATAGCAAAATGGAATATATGACCATATGTATAGTATATGACCCCAAACAAAGAAACTCTCGTTTATGGTAGCTCATTTCGCTGCCTTGGCAAACGCAAGTCCCAATAAAGCTTTGAGGTTTAGTGAAAAACTAAAGATTATTAAAATACCATATTCATATACTGTCAACAATGTTCTCAACCCATTCAATACAAAATCCTGTAGATCCTGTATAGTTTAAGAGACATTTCCGCTAACAAAACATATTAGAACAAGCAGCTATGACTTTGCAGTGACCATGTCAAGCTAAGCTACTACAACAACAAAAGACAACTACAGTGACAGCAACAACAACAACAGCAGCAGCAACTAGAACAATGACAGTGACATCTACTATGACATGCACCCATGTTGTGCCACAGGCCAACAACCATGCTGTGTACGTGCGTGCGTGTGTGTGTTACTATGTGTTACGTGTCGCCCCGTTGACTTACGTTTGCTTGCAGCAAAATGACGTAAATGTCAGCACTCTCCATGTTGGATTTTATGACATTTTGCATTTTGATTTATTGCTAAACGTTGGTTGGCTTACGCTCCAGCCGCCTGCTCGCAGCGCAGTGTAAGGACATAATTTATATTCGCATGTGTAGAGGAGCGCACAGCGCTTGTACACAGGATATAAAAGAACATCCATTATGTGAGTGTATTAGGGTGTAACGAAAATTCTTTGACATATTTATATTTATAAAAATAAATATTTTAAATCAACGAAAAGCCATATGCTGCCAGATAGATAAGAAAAACTAGAAGCTACCGATGAACAATGCTTTCAAGAATGAGTATGAATCCATTTTTTCGAAAGAGAACCTCAAATTCTGAATAGAACGGTGGTTTTCCACAGAAAACCTTCTTCTTCAGAAAACCTTCTTCTACTGTTTATTTGTTAAATGGCATTTTTGGACACTTTTTGGCCATACAGATATAAATCGGCTACTCCAGTTATACAGCATGAATTTTTCTTCTACATTTTAATAAGGTCTGAACATTAAGATGACTGTGGTAAAAGGAAATGACAGCTTAAGTCAGCTTTAAACCCAATTTTCCATTAGTTCTAGGCGAATTTGCTTTGCAAACAATATTCAAGCAGCTGCATTCCAATGTTAATTTTTTTTTTTTTGTAACACCCTATTAACAAATTTGAAGCAACATTAGTAGCACAGCAGTTATGCTGGTTATGCTTGGACAACTGGACAACTTTGTGCTGTTACTTTTATTGTTTTTGTTGCTGCTATTGTTACTGTCACTGTACATGACTGATGATGACGACGACCACTGTCTCTCTCTTTCTCTGTTTGTGTGTTTGTGTGTGTTTGTTATATTAGCCACTTGACTATGGCATACTCGTATTGTTTGTTGGTAGAAGTGCGTATGTCACTGAATGTGACTCTAATGCTGAATCTGACTCCAACAGCTTGATGTCCTTCATCTGTCTGCCTTAGCTGTCTAACTGTCTATCTATCTTCTTCTTTACTTTACTTGCATGTGCTATGATGACACCCCTGATGTGTCTTCAAACGTGACTGTTTGTTGCATATACTTTGTTCTTTTTTCTCTATATCTCTGAGTCTGATAGTTAAGATTTTTTTTCTATTCCTTATTTTGTAGTACTAAGCGAGTATTGCATTGTACGTGGTATCGATATTTTTTCAAATTAACTATTTTTATGTAAAGAAGATTCGAATAGAAAAAACATGTTTAAAAATATTTTGAAAATATTTTGTGATGAAGCAATTTTGCGGTCGTATTTGGACTAAGTACAGCAGTAACCTTCAGGATAATAAAGTCTCTTCCGGGGATTAAAAAGTAACAAATTGTGTGATTTTACTTTTGCACTATCTTTCAAGAAAAAACAGAAAAAAAACAATTGATAAGGATATACAGCATTAAACATTTTTTGTGACTGGAAAAAAACTGAAAAAATACAGATTGATACCCATCATCTTTTTATCGATTATAACGCTGCTTTCGATAGCCTGATACGAGATTGCCTATACAACACCATGTCTAAGTTCAATATACCTGCGAAACTAGTACGGCTTTGCCATTGTTTGTGAAGGACCTCTCCGAATCATTTTATACCGTAAGAGGTTTGGGACAAGGCGATTCATTATCCTGTAACTTTTTCAACTTTCTGGTGGAAAGGGTGTTGTGAAATGCCGGTTTATATCTTAATGGCTCTATTTTTTACAAAAATGTTTAATTCCTTGCACATGCTAATTATATTGATATTGATTGATATACCATCACTGCCCATGATCTACGTTTTCTGGGTAAAGTTGTGCATGTGGACGAAAAAATTTCGGCGAAAAATGTGTTTGAAGCGGAAGACGCTGGGCAATGACGAAGCATACATATTGATGGAAAGACTAAGCTGAGGAAACCTTATCCGCGCTCAGTGTGATTGTTTGAAGAAGGCATGTGCCTGGAGAGAACTGTTGACATCGGTCAGCATATGGTAACGGGTTGATAGGATATCTATGTACCAAAATTGTAACAGATAATAATCCTGCTCAAACAAATTGGTAGAGTTATTTCGTTTTTAGTTCTTGATGAATTTTGCTACACTAAGGAATCATATGAAAAAAAAGGCTAATATTTCCAGTGACTTTTCAAGTAATTTTGGTTTTTTATGGCCTTCAGCTGATTCCTTCTTTCGTCAGATCTGATATCTATTTTCAAAAGATTTTTTGTTTGTTTGGATTTCTCAATATAATTTTTCTTCAATATATAAAATATTTGATACAAAATATATTAAATTATATAGAAAAAATATCATAATGTACATCCCTATTTCTATTGCTGATGTCATAGAAAAATAACATCCTTCAAGTAGTTGCTGGTCATTACTTTTCTGTTGTTGACATGCAGCTGCCTCAACTTTTCTTGCGAATCACTGTTGCCTTATGTTATTTTTCTTTTCTTTGTTTCGTAATTTGACATTAAATATAGCGGCGTAACATTGTCACCCTCAGTGTGGTTATATAGGCGGTTTTGGTTTATAGTTTCAAAAATGAGCATATTATTATTCTAGGTATTAATAAAATGATGATCAAATAAATTTTAAAATAAAAAAAAATTTTTGAAAATCTTGATCAATTCTGATCTTCAGAAATTGAAAACTATTAAAATATTTGAACAAGTTTTAATCTTAATAAAAGCTACGCTTAAAACCAGTTCATGGCTTAATCGGCTTGAAAAAGTTCATCCAGTAATATAACTAATAGCAAAACTTAGCATTCACATACATCATCAAAAACAAGTTTTTGAGTTTTTTGCATTATAACAGCAAAGAATTAATGTCCTTTTTTTTACTTTAATCAAAACTACTCTTGAGGTTGTTGGATGTCAGCTAATAAAATGATGTATTGCCTCGAGGGCCATTTGACACTTAATATGAGTCGCTTGTTATGTCATTGACAATATACAGCTTATGCTTAGAGTTTATTAGAAAAGAAAAATTTATTATTTTTGAATGATGTATAACTTGATATAACATGATATTTATATAATTTGATGGAAGAACACACATGCATTCAGTTCTTTTATTTATGTAAATAATTAAATATGTATGAAATTTGAGATGTTTGCTTAATTTATTTAAAAAGTTTGGTGAGTATAGATACTATATATTTGTCACAGTTGTTTGGCTTTAAATTTAATTTGTTTGAGCAAAGATCATCAATCATGCATGAGCATGAGAAAAAAAGTTTTTAATTTAAATATATATAGAAACCTTTCTTAAAATTGCTATTTAATTGCAAGCATTCGTCAAAAAAACTTAAGTGATTTATTCGAAACTTGGAAGTTGAGACTATAAATCTATCAGCTTGTAAATTTTTATATATTTAATATATAAGTATATGTGAGTTTTAGAGATTAATGAGCCCAAAAACAAAAAATGTCGAATTTCAGTTTATATTTCAACAGAACTCTATCTACTTTTAAAATCTCTATATGGGACATTTCAAGTCAATCGGATCAATGCTGCCGCAAAATCACTTATGAGGACTTAATTGGGATCTTGAACTCAGAACTACAAAAAGCCGTTGCAAAAATCAAGATGGCAGCATCATTATGGCGGCCAGAACTGGTCTTTTGATCTCAGCCATCGGAGCCTTGGCAATTTTTAATTTTTCACTAACTGCTTTCAGATATATAGTTGAAAGGATTAAATTGCGAGGACTACGCAAAAATAATGTTCTCTCGCAATCAACCGCATTTTCTGCCACCCACATAGGATTATATGCATAGATATCTTTGCCAATCTAATAGCATAAGCTGCTCAATTTCGTTAATGATACGTTTTTAATCGTGCAAGGTAAATCAAAGCTTTAAAATGCCACTTAAAAGATTTAAAATAAAAGCGCTGCCATTTCAATTATATATCTAATATTATTAAACGAGCTAAAATTGTATGTATATATATATATATATTTTCAGACTTTATTTCCAAAACGGGTGCAGCGATTTTGATGAAACTTGGGGGTTAGGTACATATGTGAACAAAATTAGGATTGGGCTGGGTTTTAACTTATCAAAGGCTCCTGGAGGGGCGTGGCACAGCCCTAAACTTTTATTTTCATAACGTCATATCTTGAAAACTATTCAAGATATTGTGATGAAATTTGGTACACAGATGCAGATCATAAATGTCTTAAATTTTGCCAAAAGTGGGCGGAATCGGAAAAGTGGGCGTGGCACTTTTCAATAATTGAAAATTTTGATTCAATTTTACTCAAAAACGGCACTGAGGATTTTCATAAAAATTTTATAGATAATACCACTAAGAGCAGTCATCATAACATGCTATGTCACTATACTGGCAAAATTCGTTTAAGGGCGTGGCACAGCCCACAATATTTATAAACATTATAATAAGAGAATTAACAACACAATCGTTCTGAAATTTCATATGGTGGATATACTTGCTATAAGGTACCTCAAGACGAAAAATGGGTGTAATAGTACCAGTGGGCGTGGCACCTCCCATACAAGCAAAACAGGTTAAATGTTATATTTATTGTACTATGAGAGTAATCTTCTTAAAATTTGGTGAGGAGTTGTCGGTTACTATAAGCTTTGAAATTAAATGCATTTCGACGGGATTGCTTCAGTGGGCGTGGCACCTCCCATACAAACAAAAACCGTTAAATGTTATATTAAGTGCACTATGGGAGTAATCTCATTAAAATTTGGTACAGAGATGTCGGTTACCAAAAATTTTTAAGTTAAATGGATTTCGACGAGATTTCGTTAGTGGGCGTGGCACGTCCCATATATACGAAAATCGTTGAATGTTGTATTTAGTGCACTATGGGAGGTATTTTCTTTAAATTTGGTGTAGAGGTGTCGATTACTATAAGCTTTGAAATTATATGGATTTCAACGGGATTGCGTAAGTGGGCGTGGCACCTCCCATACGTACGAAAAACGTTAAATGTTATTTAGTGTACTATGGGAGTAATTTTTTTTAATTTTTTGTTCCAATCGATAGAGAAAGCACGAAAAATAAAAAAAAATTTTTTGTTCCAATAGACTTTTAATTACAGTGGTGTAGTGTTAATATTGTAGTGGTCATTTTTAATATTTGACCACTTAGTGCGTCCTGAGCGATTTGCGGAATTTATTGCTGTAAGGATATTTTCCTTGTCCTTTGGAGTATCCCGGAAGTAGTCACTCCATAAGTGACTACTTATCGAGGCGGTTCACTCCGAGTCACTTTGGGTCACTTTGAGTCACCGAGGTGAGTGAAAATCGCAATTTTGTGGTTTGCGTGCGATTTTGGTAGAATTGGTCTATAACACCTATAGGCCACGTTGGTGCAAACTCTTATCGCACCTAATTATGTTTTGCGATGCGTGCGATTTTTTGGATATTATTGCTGTAAGGATATTTTCCTTGTCCTTTGGAGTATCCCGGAAGTAGTCACTCCATAAGTGACTACTTATCGAGGCGGTTCACTCCGAGTCACTTTGGGTCACTTGGAGTCACCGAGGTGAGTGAAAATCGCAATTTTGTGGTTTGCGTGCGATTTTGGTAGAATTGGTCTATAACACCTATAGGCCACGTTGGTGCAAACTCTTAGCGCACCTAATTATGTTTTGCGATGCGTGCGATTTTTTGGATATTATTGCTGTAAGGATATTTTCCTTGTCCTTTGGAGTATCCAGGAAGTAGTCACTCCATAAGTGACTACTTATCGAGGCGGTTCACTCCGAGTCACTTTGGGTCACTTGGAGTCACCGAGGTGAGTTAAAATCGCAATTTTGTGGTTTGCGTGCGATTTTGGTAGAATTGGTCTATAACACCTATAGGCCACGTTGGTGCAAACTCTTAGCGCACCTAATTATGTTTTGCGATGCGTGCGATTTTTTGGATATTATTGCTGTAAGGATATTTTCCTTGTCCTTTGGAGTATCCAGGAAGTAGTCACTCCATAAGTGACTACTTATCGAGGCGGTTCACTCCGAGTCACTTTGGGTCACTTGGAGTCACCGAGGTACGTGGAAATCGCAATTTTGTGGTTTGCGTGCGATTTTTGTAGAATTGGTCTATAACACCTATGGGCCACGTTGGTACAAACTCTTAGCGCATCTAATTATGTCTTGCGGTGCGTGCGATTTTTTGATTTTATTACTGTAAGGATATTTTCCTTGTACTTCGGATTATCCCGGAGGTAATCATTCCATAAGTGACTACTCATCAAGGTGGTTCACAACGAGTCACTTTGGGTCACTTGGAGTCACCGAGGTGAGTGAAAGTCGTGATTTTGTGGTTTGCGTGCGATTTTTGTAGAATTGCTCTATAACACCTATTGGCCACGTTGGTGTAAAAACTTTGCGCACCTAATAACGTTTTGCGGTGCGTGCGATTTTTTGGATTTTATTGCTGAAGGATATTTCCCTTATTCTTCGGACTATCCCAGAGGTAATTACTCCATAACTAACTACTCATCGAGGTGGTTTACCACGAGTCACTTTGGGTTACTTGGAGTCACCGAGATGAGTGAAAATCGTGATATTGCGGTTTGCGTGCGATTTTTGTAGAATTGCTCTATAACACCTATTGGCCACGTTGGTGTAAAAACTTTGCGCACCTAATAACGTTTTGCGGTGCGTGGAATTTTTTTTTTTTTGGATGTTTACGAAGTTCGTGAACCAAAGTGACTTTAAGTGACCCAACGTTACTCGGGGTGAACCGCCTCGATGAGTTGTCACTTATGGAGTGATTACCTCCGGGATAAGCCGAAGAACAAGGAAAATATCCTTACAGCAATAAAATTTAAAAAATAGCACCAACCGCTAAACGTAATAAGGTGCGATAAGTTTTTGTACCAAAGTGGCTTATAGGTTTTACCCCTCGTACTAACTGTACAATCGGTTGCGCTCTTTTATATAAATGCTGCGATATCTCAGTCGATTTAGTGTCCAATTTAAATGAAATCGAGCCATTTTGCATTATCCTTTTCATTTCTATTCACTCTTGGTCCCAATCCACTCTTTTTATAAACACTTTTGCATCAGACCACAATTTGACGAAACTAAAAACGAAGCAAAATTGTTGAAAAAAATGGAACAGAAAAAAGTAAAGAGAAGTTGAAGCGTGAAAGTGAAAAGTCAACTTTTTTCAACAAATTCCATATTTTTTCGATTTTTTCAACCTCAAAACGAAAAACCGAACAGTGGTCGGTCTCCAGGTACTTTCCTTTAAGCATAATTTATTTAAGAATTCAAAATATTTTCATAACATAGCAACCGAAAGAAAATAAAAAAATATTAAAACTAAACATATGGGAAGGTAAACATAAATGGAAAAACGTCCCCAAGGACATACGATTTTTTACTTTGATGTCTGAACAGCAGCAACAGCAGTCAGCTTCATACAGAAACCAATAGCGCGCGCACACAACCCTCGCAGGAGTTGCAAAACAAAAATTTGCATTTTGCACAAAAGGACCAAATATGCAAAAAAAGAAAAAAAATTGTTTAAAAATTAAATAAAACGCGAATTATGCTGTCAACAGATATTATATCACAGCCTAAGCTGGAAAATTTTTCAAGGAGTCAGTACCAAAAAAAAATTTAATATGAAAAGAAGTAGAGGCGTGTGGGGAGCTGCAATTGCTTATCTAAACGACACACGTTATTGCTATATACAAACGACAAACAGAGTGCCAGTAAAAGTAAAAATAAAACGAAGTTATAACAGACGATAGATGCTGCTGCAGGATGTTTAAGTTCGAGCAACATAGAAAAGGCAAAAATTGCATAAGCGGCAAAATGTACTCAGACTCGTTGAAGCTACTCGTCGTACATTTGAATTTATCGTAATCTCAAAGTGATAAAAAGAAAAAATCCAATTTTCAGGCGGAAATTCAAAAGATGATACACGTTAGAAGCGGAAGTGTAGGAAAAAGTAATACGTGGTAAATGAAGTAAGTTTAGTTGAAGCGGTAAATGCAGTAAAAGTGTTTTCACTTTGTGTCGGAAATATTCTTTATGATATCAAATTTTAGATTAAAATACTTAAAAGGCAGTTTTCATAGTGATAAGCGTTACTATACATTTTGAACAGCATAGCACTAGAGTCATTTTTTTTTTTTTCTAAGCTATAGAATTCAATAAAAAGTGATTATTCATAAAATGCTATAATTTTTTTTTTTTTTTAAGAAAGTGACTTTTATGTGAAACTAATAGTAAAATATGTCAACAATCAGGAATTTTTGATTTAAACTTAAGCATTTTTAATGTTGTTCTCTTAAGTTGAATATCAAAGCATTAGTGCCTGCCCGGAATTAAATTTTCTGCTTGAGGCTACCAGCCTGATTGTAGTAGGTACAGCTTGCTGCTAGCTCGCTTACTTCAAAAAATGGTTGTCTCTCTCTTTCTTCACATGACATGAATGCCCTTTCTGACCTTTCAATTGAGTGACCCTTTCAGTAGAAGTGCAAGTAATTGTTCCCGCATTTAAGGTTGAAGTTCAAACAATCTTAAGGGTAATAATCAAAGTTTAGAAGACCTGTATTACCCTTATTCAGTTTTCTTCTTTTTACACTCGACACCTTTGTACTCAAAATACTTTCAATTTCATATTGACTTCGCTTAGAATCTCCAACTGTTCCGGCAGGCAGATAAGATTTTTCGGGGTTCGGTGCTAAGAATTGAAAATGAGCAGTAGTGTACCTAGGAGGAGACGGCAGAGTGGTCATATATATCACTTGGATGGGGTTTTTTTAAAGTCAAAAGTGAAGACCTTTTTCTTTTGGTAAGATAAATAAGTAAGTGTAAGTTCTTTACCCCGGGCGCCCGATGTGCACGGTACGCCACTGAATATAAGCTATAAGAATGGTGAGTTTTGTCCCAACGTTTAAAGCTATTTCTGTATCAATGTCGGACTGGATTGTACCAGTTGGTGTGTCACCGCCCTAAATTTTAATACTAATTATGGCACAAATCGCAAACTATGCAAGCTATTGGGCTAAAATTTAGTATGCGAATGTCGATCGCGACTATAATTTATTGAACCAAAAGTTGGCGGAATTTTAGAAGTAGGCGTGGCATATATCAAATTTTTTTTAATTCTATTCGATTTTTCACATTTTCTATATTCTTTTGATTTTTTTATTCTTTTAACATAGTCCAATATATCCCATATGGGCATTTCCACGAAAACGTATGTTTATGTCCCGTCTTGGTTTTTTGCAATTATCTTGAAAACGAAAAATTTCCCAAGTTCAATGTTAGCACCAATTATAGAGCCAATTCGAAGCTATAAGTTAAAGCTATTTTCAAAACAAAAATCCGTTTTATTTTGACTTTTTTTTACTTTAAATATGTTCGACGGTCCCGTTCGACACCATGGAAATGCCATGTTCGACGTGTTGAACATCTTCCAACTTTCTTTATTATTTTATATATTTCAGCAGTTATGAATTGTTTCAACATTTTTCAAAATCTTTCAACTTTTTTAAGTTTTTCTACCGCTTTCAACATTATCCGTATCTTTTTTTTATTTTTTCAACATTTTCCATATTATTTTCGACTTCTTCAATCTCTTTCTACTTAATTCGTTATTTTCTTTATTTATTAGGCTGTTTCATCGAACTTCAATTGTATCAAAATTTTTCAATTTCTTTCAATTTGTTTGAGTTTTTCAACCTCTTTCAACTTTTTTTAACATTTTCCATATTTTTTCTTTCGATTTTCTGCATATTTCCTAGACTTCTATACTATTTCAATATTTTTGAAAATCTTTCAACATTTTTTAAATTTTTTTTTCGACTTATTCAACCTCTTCAACGTACATTAACATTTAATTTAAAGATTCTTTCAATTCAGTGTAGGGTATATAACATAGTTTCGGCTTGGCCGAATGTAACACCTTAACTAGTTATTTCAAATTAATTATTATCATTCAATCCAAAGCACTTATTTTGTTCATATCGTCATTCCATGACGAACTAATGATTATTTAGAAAAACAATTACAAAAACTGATTGGTGATCACCATGTGCAAAGGCTATAGAAAATAAAAATAATTGTAACATAAAATCTTAAATACAATCAAATAACAAAACCAAACGCCATTAACATAATTGCTGCATTAACAAATAATTAACAAAAAAAAATTAGCTACACTGAGAAACTAAAAATATTAAGTGAAACATTTTAAAATGCAAAGTTTTATGATTTGATCTATTTTTATCTTCCAAATAAATTTCATTTCCTCTTACAAAGATGATGATTTTGGGCAACATGCTGCATTTATTATTAATATCGCTACGATTCTTCAAATCTAAGCAAATTTTTTGATGATTTTCAAAGCTTTTACTATCAGTATAATTTCATTAAAGTTGTTCATAAAAGTTTGAATAGAAAAAATAGCTAAAAAAACATTGACTGAAATATTTCTCTGTGTAATTCATTAGTTGAAGCTTATGGTTTTCAAATTTTTAATAGAAATAAATGCTAATGCTAAACACATTTCAGTCATATTCTTACAGAAAAGGTATTCAAATGTTGTTATATATCATCTTGGTACTTCAGTTTGTAAGTTAAAATTTTTAACTATTTATAATAAAATTTTTAATTGAAAATGTCCTTGCAAGTGCTGCATCATGTGTGCCAGAATTGATTTTACCAGCATCAATTGCACCAGTCACAATATCAATTTATCAGAATTCGAACATTGCTATGTGAAAGCAGTCAATCGAACTTTTCGCTACGTTTCAATTAAAGCCAACCTGCACAAGCCGATGTCCGATATTAAGGTTTGTATTTATTTCACTGAAGAGCTTCACTTCGCTTTAAATTATTTACTACTTCATCCAGATAAATGTAGACGTTCGTAAGCGTGCAAATGGTTACAAACCATTTCTATACAATTTTACAATGGATCTATGCAAATTTCTTAAAGGTCGTTCCAAGAATTTGCTATACAACTTATTTTATAATTCTATTTCGGAGTCTAGCAACTTAAATCACACGTGTCCCTATACTGTGAGTTCATATAATATTTTTTATATAAATATATAACTGTTAACTATAACATTGTCTTTTGAAAGGATACAATTATATTGGAGAAGTTTTCCACTGATAGAGTACTTGCTATGTTGCGAGATTTGCCAGTACCTTCTGGAGAATATGGTATTTTCACTACTTGGATAAGTGCCAAGGTGGTATGGTCTACCACTAATCTTTTCGCAAAAGTTTATTAAATATTTTGTATTGGTATTATTGTTTCGAAATATCTCGAGTATGAATCTAAATTATAAAACTATAATTTACAGTATACCTATGTCTATTCTATAAGAAAATTTATGGAAAATTAAATGTTAAAATATATGTTGTCGCTTAAAAAAAATTTCAATTTATCTTTTGAACCGAGTATAATTTAATGCAAAAAACCAACAAATTCTAAATATTTTACGTTCCAACAACACAAGAAACGTTTAAAAAATTAATTGTTTTGTTGTTTATAAATTTTGAAAATTTGTAACGCATCAGTGGTTCGGCTTATGTTGAAATAATCTATTATAAAATATCACCTAGTCAAATACTATGCTCAAAAAGAAAATTGCTAAAGTCGAACGCCACACAAATGTGTTCAAAAACAAATATTTTTCTGTTCCGGCGCTGAATGTACCAATTGCTATTACAAGGCACGAAAACTCTGTACCCTCGGCGCTCATTTTTGCAATGCACATCAGACCACTATACATCTTTCTGTTTCAGAAACTAATGCCATAGTTGGTGATAGCTTTCGAAATCGAAAATGTGCAGAGAATATCAAATATTGTTCCAAAATCGGTTTTATTTCATATACAATGCCTTAAAGTTCGAAAAACATCTGTTTTAGATGGTTTTTTCTATACTCTAATCTGAATAAAACCAAAATTTCAATATATTTTTAATAAAAATAATACTGAAATTGTTTTTTGTTTATTGTCAGTGACATGTTTGATTTGTGTCTAATTGAAAATATCTGCAAAAAATTGTATAATGATAACATTTTTTATGCGTTTAAAATGCCGAACTCTAAACGAGCAGAAAATCGTTTGGTCTGTTGACCAAAGCTATGTATGTAGCTGATTCAGTATCAACGTAAGTAATTAGGGGGTGTTCAAGTATTACGTAACGCATTAAGGAGGGGGTTCGAATAACGTGTTACGCTGCGAGTTAAAAATCTCTTGTTTTATTTATTATTATCGCAAACGCGACTAAAACATAACAAAGGGCTGCATGACTTTCCGGTACATTGCGCAACATGATTGTGATTTTTGGGTAAACATGGTCACTTGGGTGATACCGTAACGTTTAAGGAGAGGGGGAAGTGGTCAAAAATCTACAAAAATTGCGTTACGTAATACTTGAACGGCCCCTTGAAACGTTTTACATAATTCATTTACTTGTTTTAAGCGCTCTAAAAAATGTACTAATAATGAAGTTATAATTACAGAAACTGATTCGTGATCGTAGTATTAAAAACTTAAAATGCCATTAATATAAATGCTTTGTATCTAATTAGATATTATAATGTCATTATACTTTACTTGGACTCGATCTTATAGAAATTTTTTAATATTAATAAGAATTAAAAATCATTTATATCTTATATAAATGATTTTTTTTTCAACCCCCATGATTGGAAAAAATTTTAAAAGAATTATTTTTAACCATATTCGCAATTCCATTAATTGGTAGCAGTTGATCACAGCCGGTCATGATGAACTAATGATTATGTAAAAAACAATTACAAAAACTGATTTTTGATCACCATGTACTAGGACTATATAATATAATAATTATAGTAACTTTAAAATTTTAATAATATAATCTAAAAACAAAAACAAATAATTAGCAATAAAAAGTAGCTATACTGAGCAAACTAAAAATATTATTGTAATTGAAATATTTTAAAACTAAAAGTCTTATGAAATGATCTATTTTTGTCTTCCAAATAACTTTCATGTCCTTTTTAGAGGGATCATGATTTTGTCCAACTTTCTGCATTTATTTTAGGAAGACTATTTTATTCAAGTACCTAAGCATATTTATTTAGTAGAAAAAAATTTACTTCTTTTTTTCACTGTCCTACCACTTTCTAACCAATTTATATAAGCAACTTAATTTTTTTTTTAGAAGTTCATCAAATTTCAGCGACTTTTTCGATGATGTTCAATGCTTTTATTATAAGTATAATTTCACTAAAGTTTCTCATAAGAGTTTAAATGGTAAAAATAGCGAAAAAAATATTGACTAAAATATTTCTCTGTGTAGTCAGTCATTAGTTGAAGCTTATGGTTTTCAAAATTTTCATACATATGTTAGAAATAAACGCTAATGCTAAACACATTTCAGTCATATTCTTACAGAAAAGGTATTCAAATGTTGTTATATATCATCTTGGTACTTCAGTTTGTAAGTTCAAATTTTTTAACTATTTATAATAAAATTTTTAATTGAAAATGTTCTTACAAGTGCTGCATCATGTGTGTTAAAGTTGATTTTACTAGCGTCAATTGCACCAGTCACAATATCAATTTATCTGAATTCGAATATTGCTTTGTGAAAGCAGTCAATCGAACTTATCGCTACGTTTCGCTTAAAGTCAACCTGCACGAGCCGATGTCCGATATGTGGGTTTGTATTTATTTCACTGAAGAGCTTGAGGTCACTTCGCCTTAAATTATTTACTACTTCATCCAGGTAAATATAGACGTTCGTAAGCGTGCAAATGGTTACAAACCATTTCTATACAATTTTACAATGGATTTTTGCAAATTTCTTAAAGGACGTTCCAAAAATTTGCTATACAACTTTTCTTATGGTTTTGTTTCGGATTGTTGCAACTTTAATCACACGTGTCCCTATACTGTGAGTGAAAATATAATATTTTTTATATAAGTATATAACTGTTAACTCCTGTCTTTTGAAAGGGTTCAGTCATAGCGGAGAAGTGTTCCACTGATAGGGTACTTGCTTTGTTGCGTGAATTGCCAGTACCATCTGGAGAATATGGTATTTTTATTACTTTGATGAGTGCCAAGGTTGTACGTTACACCGTTAATATTTTCGGAAAACTGTATTAATATGTCGAAATATCGCGAAAACGAATCTGTATTATAAAACAATAATTAACAGTATACCTATGTCTATTCTATGAAAAAATATGTTGGAACATTAAATGTCAAAATTTAGGTGGCCGGTAAAAGAAATTCAATTTATCTTCTAAACAGAGTATAATTTAATGCAAAAATAAATATTTTAAGAATTATGAGTTCGATTTTTGAAGAGATTATTTGTTTTATTGTAGTATTTAGTCTGCTTTTAAATGAGAAATTTGGTTCAATTATTTGTATTATTAAATACTACTCGTCTGCTTTCACTCTTCATTTTGAATTATCATTCGATGCAACAAAAAATGCAGAGTTGAAGAGACCATGACAGTCTGTATCTGTCTGTATCAAAGATCTTAGCAATACAAGCTTGTGCACTTGAAGTTTATTTAAAAACTATAACAAAATAAATTAACATTTAGTAAATTTGTGTAAAAATACCAGCGTATGCAATACCCCATTTGACTGTGAATACCCCATTATCATTATTCTTTTGGTTTGCCTTTTTAAAATCTTTTCATAACCGCAAGCAATTTTTTAAAAATTTTATCTGTGATTCAGAAAACAATTTATGACAACCTCATAAAAGCAACTCTTAACAAACAACCCGTACATGTTTTTTTAAAGCATATATGTACCCTTATTTCGGCATCAGAAAAAAAGAACCATAACATTTATTGTGTCCTTTCTTCGCTGTACTCAAAGATATTGCAACGATAAATCAATGCTGCATTGGAGTACGTTACACAAAAAGGGTTGTTTTGCCATACTACTGTATGTGTAACATGCACAGAAAAATTTAAATCCTTTGTATTCTAAACCATGTGAGGACTTTATTTTATTTTTCTTTTTGCTTCCAACTTATTTTTCAAGAAAATATGACAAACTTCTTTGCAAGTAACAACTGCTAACGTATAAATTAAGATTATCTTTATCTTAACAGACAAAATGTACCAACAATAAATTTTATTTACATTAGGTTTTCCAAAAAAAAAAAATAAGAAAGCATCGAATTTTCAGTTTATGGTCACCCTTTTAAATGCCTACGCCGAGTGTGGCAACCCTTTTTATAGCTAATAAAATTAAATTCTTTAATTTATTGGCAATTACATTGAAATCTTTTAAATTGGATTTACTTACAGTTTGTTTAACTTTTGAAATTTTTTTGTTTTTTTATGTCAGACAAATGCAAATTGAATTAAATTTAAGACCGCCATTTGTACATATAGTCCAAGCATATTAAGTGCATCGGTTTTGGAAATACTGTCTAATGGTGTATTGCAAATTATAAACCAAAGTTAATCGTATTTTCAAATAAAAAATTGATGTCATTTGGTTGAGACGTTTTGCTTGAAATCGAAAATTGATATATTTGCTTAAAGAGACTTTTGTATGCAATTACTTATTATATATATCACGTAAGATATCGTTTTAGAAATATAGTTGGCATTGATAATATTTTTGCAAGGCACCAGGTCGCAAAAATATCCCAGGTGAAGTATTTAACTCCAAATTCATGGCAAAATTACTTTTCTCTTCTAAAGTCTTTTGGAAGAAGTAAAACTTCCTGAAGAATGACTTGAGAGTTTGCAAACTTGATGGTTCACTTTGCGTAGCTAACAAGCCGGACTCCACACAAACAACTCATGTACGGATCGTAGTCTCCCTTCTTATTGATACAGAGCAACTATGCGAATGGCACACAAGCTGTCATGTTCGCTGTATTTGAAAACACAAGGGTACTAATAGGATCATTGGAAGAAGATGCACGTGAATTGTGATGGCACTCCTATTGATCCTGGAAAGGTCCTATGCTCCGTCAGAAGATGTTCCTATCAAACTCATAAACATAACGAAGGCGCACAACGAGAGCTCACACTGCTGCATCGTCAACAATCTCTCCACACCAATCGAACTAAATCCATGGGTCAAGCCGGATTGCTTGCTGTCATCACTGTTATTTCTAATTGTAGTGGACAATGTGCTAAGTCGTGATTCTTCATGGGGAATCAAGGATTTCAATGGGACTTTTGAAGTCAGCTGGAAGAACTAACTAACTACAAATGACATTAGCCTGATGTTATCAAAATCGTCGAACATGCAAACCAACCTTAACGCAGTGTTCAGGCGGCTACTGTTGGACTACGTTCGAATACTGTGAAAACTTAAGCAATATTAACAAGAATGCTTCCCCAAAGTTCAACATACCTATACGTAACAACATAAGCAACATCGTTCTGCTAAGTTGACAACATTCTCAAAACTAATCGGGGGAGACACCACAACAAGATTTGGACAAAACAAATGTGTCCTTTAGGATATCAAATTTTTTATAATAATCGATCAGTTTCTTTAGAAGCTTTTCTGATGGTTGATGGTTTTCAGTTTAGATTGAAGAAAGTATGATTGGTAGTCAAATGAAGTTCGTAATTCGCGATCTTACGGAGCCACTAAATCCTCACTATGCATGAATTTGTAAAGGCTTGTATTCGCTTCGTCAGTGAGACGAATGAACATTTGATTTAAGTATTCACAGTTTGGTCTTGCTTTGGTAGAACCCTTATGAAAGATATAGTAAGTCACTGCTACGCCGAATATTCGAAAATAAAATATCAGGAGTTAGAACAAACTGACACAGCATAAATCTACGAGCTAGGTATCGAAATAGCTATAGAAATTTTGTTTAGATTCAACGCTCTAAGCGCAGTTTTAGAAAAATAGTAACCAACGTTGTGATGGTGCAGTCGTGATTTTCCCACTGCCAATTTAAATGCTTACACAAAAGAGTACTTTTTTTTCAACAATATAATCTGTGTGACTTATCGATTAGATGTGTATGACCTTTGAATATTCAATTTGCAATATCATCAAGTTTGAAGAACTATCAGCAACATTTTTATACTGAATAGTAGGTATATGCAGTATAACAATTGTCATTCCATTGCCACTACACTTTTGTTAAGTTTCACGTTACACGTTTATAATTTATGTCTCGTTTATGTCATTCTCATTGCTGCGGCTGTCATATCATTTTTGTTGCCATAGTATTTTATTTTTTTGTTCCTTGCCGTTTGTTGAGTGTGTGAGTTTTCTTATATTAAAATTTTTTGCTGCGTTGCCTTCATCATATTTTGTTGCAACATCAGCGGTTGGCAGCAACATCCCATCAGCGGAGAAGAAATGCGTTGCTCTACATTTAGAGCTGCCAAGTTTTAAATTTTTTTTTAGAATTGCTATCATACTACCTACTTTTGGAATAAATACTTTTGAGCTTATGTCCTAATGCTGTTTCGATTTGAATAAGATGTTGACAGCTGAAGTCTTCTTGCTGTCTTCAGTGTTAGTTCTTTCGTAAGGCTTTGAAGGACATATCATAATTTATTTAACTGTGAGATCTTCTGTGATCGCAGTGATTTTATTACCAGCATAAGTCCTTTTCTTATAGTTTTTCCAACGATGGCAACTCTATTTAAACTTTTTTCTCTTTTTTTTGCAACATCACTTGACGTACATAACTAGCTGCTGCTTGTGCACGCGAGTTGCTGTTGCTGTCAACGTATCTTTTGTTGTGTGAATTTTTCTTTTCGTGCTGCTCCCGTTCAATTTTTGTTGCATTTTTTTTTTTTTTTTTTGTATTTCTACTTTTGTTGCTTGTCAGTTCCTTCATATTTTTCTATTTCTGACAATTTTACGTGTGGATGTATTGTGCTCCTGTTTTTTTTTTTGAACTTTTTCCACAGTTTATTTCACAGTTTTTGCTCCTTTTCTTTGTAGTGTTTTTTCGTTTTTATTTTTTTCTCTTGTCCTTTTGACGCTTCCTTTGTATGAAAAACGGAAGCGTAGACAATGGGTAAGACGACACTGACGTGTCAGCGTGTAAGACGCGCCACTGTTGTATAGAGATGCCATCATTATCATAGTTGAAGATGTTGACGAAGGCAACAACAGCAAAATGTTGAAAAAACAGGAGGAGTATCAAGTAACGTGTAAGTCCTGTCCTTCCTTCTTTTTGTATTCCACTACAATTCAGCTGAGTTCAGTTCAGTTGTTGGTGTTGACGTTCGCAATGATGACAAGCAGCAACAATCAACGCTGGGAACACATGCGAGTTTTTGATTTTAATTGTGAATGACAACGCGCACCGCTGCTGCTGCCGCTGCTGCTGCTCTTGATGATGGTAGTGATGACGATGACAATGATTGTGATAAATGAATTGTTAAATGAAATTAGGTGTTGCTTTTGCTGTCATTTCACCAAATCATTTCTTATAATTTTTCAATTTTTTTGTATATTTCGATATTTTCTCCACTGGTGTCTGATTCTTTATACAGACAGCGCAAAGTTTTTGTTGGTAATATGATATTTTTTTTGTTCGAAGGATATTTTAAATAGCATACACATTGTACTTGATATTAGCTCATATTTCAATTGAAGGCTCATTTAATTCCCAGCGATCTTAATCAACAAGCTCTTTTTAATTCATTCGTGGTGATTGAATATTTTGAGGGTTTTTTCTTTTGTTCAACAATTAATTTTATCCGGAGGCTGGAAAAAGAACTGTCCCTTTGATATTTTTTTTTTTTTGTTGTGAAGATTACATTTTTTTATGAGGTAAATTTTTAATGTACGTGGCCGCCAGTTCAAATTTTGTCCAAGGGCACCTGCGGTCAGATCAAATCATATAAAGATTTCGGCACTCGGCTTCCTTACCTACATATAGTTTTGACTTCCATATTTTATGGATTTGTCTAGCTATAAATCAAACTGCTCGATAAATTAAAATTAATTCTTTCCAGGGATATGTGAGTACAAATTTTTTCATTTGCGAAATTTCACACCTCACAGAACAAAAAAAAAAAAAACAATTTTCTTTGGTGGGTGTGGCACACCAGCAACACCTGATGCGATTCATATTAATATCCATCTAACCACGTTTTCCTTTTCGCGTGTGTATTATTTTACATATTTATTTACGCAAAATTTATTTCAGCGCTTAACTGACATCCTGCCGCCTGTCAGTGTGCACAAGTGTGAGTGAGAAACGCTCTTGTGTGTGTTGTGCGCGCTCCGTAGCAGCGTTGTTCATTTGCGTAAATGAAACTCGTAAGCAAACGAGACTGAATAACCCTAAAGCGCGCGCACACTTACAGCAACAACAAACAATTCCCATCAAGCAACTTGACTGTCGCTTGTCACTTGTCAGTTGTCACAGCTCACATGTCAACGCGCGCAACGAGGTGACATTAAGGGGGTGAAAAGCGGTAGAATTGTTTGACTGTATATGGATGTTACTGCTAGACAGACACACACACACACAAAAAGCAACAGCAACAGCAGCAGCAAACGTGCTTGACAGCCAGTGGGGAAGGAGACAACAATGTTGCATGTATGGTATGTTGACTACAGCAGCACAATAGCGCAAAAATGAATTACTCGCGTGAACAACAAAACTGTCAGGAAGCTGTCAGTTGAAGAGGCGTGTTGCATGTCGCTGTTGTTGCTGCCAGTGATGATGATGATGATGATGATGCTACAGCATCATTTCTTTTCCTTGATGTTCCTGCTGCTGAGGTGTCAGCAAATGAGTTTGAAATTTCAAAAAACAGTTGACAGCAGCAGCTACAACATATAACAGTAACAGAGGCGGGCAATATAACTGATATCAAGATATCCTGACATGTGATAAAAATTATTATAAAATTTTTTCTTTTGCCTACAACAACGAGTTGTTTCTTTATATGATATCGCTTTGATATTTCATCATGTTAAATTGCTGAAAGAGGTGGTCCCGCAGAAGCAAAAGGATCTTCATTTTTTTCGCTTTCCACTGTCTGAGCACTTAAAAGTTTGCATGTGCGGTGCGGCTTCAATTACAAATGTTTCTTCATTGCTTTGTATGAGGTTTCTTTTTTCACACATCTCTTGTTGCTGCTTTTATTTTTAATGTCTTTGTTGTTATTGTTTCTTGTCTATTATAAAGTGATTTTTCTTTTGCATGTCACTCATGTTTGTCTCCACCTACTAGGCGTTACTTGTCACTTTATTCTCTGTTGTTAGATTAATACATCATTTTCACTTGAACGCCCATTTTTTCACTTTATATTTTTGTTTTAACAAACGTTTTCCTTTCTCATGTCAATTGTCACATGTGACAGCTGCTATAAAGACAGAATATGCGCGATTGGAATTATGCGCTAAAATAATGAATTAGTGTTTGGAAATAATTTAATGGATTTAAGTTAAAGAAAAAAAGCTTAACACAACCAGTGTAAAGGCAGTGATGGGCAAAATATTTTTAATTGGAGTCAATTTATAACTTTTATGTAGTATTTTTTTTCAGTGCAGTAATCTCAGATCAGCTATTATGCAAAAATGATCTTGTTGTAACATTTTTCGAGCTCGTTGTCCTGGAACTTCTGAGAAGTTACAGCCCTGATTTTCAAGTTTTCGTAATTTATTACTGAGCTAAGAATATAGAATATAGAAACAATGGTGATAAGGTAAGAAATCTTGCGTAGATATGTTATCTCAAACTGTTTGCTGTATATTGTTAAAAAAAAAATTTGCATTATATCTCCTTTTTTTCCATTACAGATGGCACAACTTGATAATGAGCAAATAGCATTGGCGCTGATTTGACAGCTACAATGAAGCAGCTGCTCTTGGTAATTTGCTTAAAGTTTTCTTTTATTTATCATTCAGTCATTCCATCATTATTTTTAATGCCACTGTTGTTTCTTGTCTTCCATCAACGTCATGATAATCAGCAACAGCATCGCCATCACTTTTACCATTCCAATGTAAGACTGAATTTATCCTTTGATTTTGTTTATTCCACTGTCGTTGTTATCCTTTTACTGTTTTATTCTTTCAGTTTTACTTTTTAATTTTTTGCATCAGCTGTTCTCTATATTAGTGTCACAAATGATGAACTGCTCAAATGCTCT
Organism: Meiosimyza platycephala; assembly: GCA_963662105.1. Lineage (NCBI taxonomy): Eukaryota > Metazoa > Arthropoda > Insecta > Diptera > Lauxaniidae > Meiosimyza > Meiosimyza platycephala. The sequence goes on from OY759210.1 coordinate 93,695,266, forward strand.
TGCTGCTGCCCAATCAGCAGTGCATTGAATGTGGTGGTGATGATTGTTGACTGTTGGATATCACTGGCATCATTTGTCAATGCCATTGGCGTATGTCACTATACTAAATTGTTGGCAATCATAGCAACTGCTTGATAGGTTATTTTAGAAGTCTGAAATGGTTTTATACAATACTTTTCTTTATAAAGATTTAACTTAGGACGTATTGTCGCTTAGGAAATATAATGGTTATTGAAGCTTCAAAAGTTCTGCTTCTGTAAACGCCGAACTAAAATTTTCTACATACACCTCATTGAAAAAAAGGACTTAATGATACTATACTATACGTAAGACTTAAAGATTTGTGTTATATTTTCTAGAGCAATGTTGTCATTATCTCTTTAAAAACACGCTATATTCCACAGTTTTTCTATTACCAATTCTACACAAGCAACTGTCAATGATAAAATAAACTCTGTTATTATCAATAAAAACAATAAAATATATCAAAATTTCACATTGCATGTCAACAGCAGTAGCTAGCAACACTACTGACAAGCAGGTCAAAAACGTACACAAGAAATCTGTGAAAATGTCATACAAAAACGAGAGATATTTATTGTCAACGTAGTATAACTGCAAAAGAAAAAATAATAATAAAAACTTATAAGAAAAAAGTTGAAAAATATATAAAAAATTTCTTTGAGCTGTCAACAAAAATATCCTTCTTTTTTTTGTGAAAAAAAAAATTGACTTTTTGTTTTGTTTTTATTTTAGGTATTTCCAACTTTTGTGCTTATGCTCTCACCGTAATAATAGGAAATATCATTTAATGTTGAAATCATTTGACAACCAAAGTGTCAAATTATGTTGATTTTTGTGTTTGTTGTTGTTGTTGTTATTGTTGTTGTTGCTGATGTTGCTACAATTTGGTTTAACTTGCGGCGCACGTCAGCAATGTTTTTGAGTTGACACTAACAAGCATGTCAGGGTGCAGTTGTTGACAGTAGTCAGAGCAAAATTTGTGAATTATTATTTCATGCTAGTGCTCAATTTTTTATAGCATAGTTTTATTATTATTAAACATTTATCTTAGTATTTTAAGAATAGTAGTGCGTCCTTTGGCTCTTTAGCTTCCGCTATTGCAATTTTTTCTTATGCCAATAAGAGCTTTTGCAGCATAAGTTTCATGTCGAAATGTCTTGAAATTTACACAAGACAATAGTTATATTACTTCAATTGACATATAAAATTTACAGAAATATGGTGACTAAATTCATTTTTATGAACAATATTGTCGCTATTTTCACTGATACTTATGAGAAAACTGCAAAGAAAAAATGCACAAATTGTATTGTCATGTGCTGATCCGAAACGTAATCTTTTCTGCATATATTGAAATTTTTCCATAATTTTGATTAAGTTTTTGAATGGGGTACAAGCTTGTCATCTATTTTTTTCATCAAGAAAAAGTTTTTAAAATAAAAATCTTCTCATCACACAAATCAACAAAATTTGATCGAAATTCTGGTTCAGACAGCTCTGATGTGCTGTATTCAAATCTGAGATCTTAATTTCTCTGATGTTTTCAGTTTTCAAGATATTAAAAACTTTTAGAGCTAAAACAATTCTTTTTTTTCAAGATATTTGAGGTTATGGTATATTACATCGAAGGTTATATCGTCGCCTTAATTCTCTTTTTCTCCAGACGCATGATAAAACGTAAACTTATGGAGCAAAAGAGAATTCAGATGACGATATGTTCTTATGTAGCCTTTACTGTGGTGCGAAAGAACTATTTTTCATTTTCAAAAGTCAGTTTAAATTATAACGATGTCATTTTTGTATTTATCGTAAATTGAACTTTATTACACATCTGCCAATTATTCTGCCCGCACTGAAACTTATGTCGCACAGGCTTGTATGAAACGGCAATCATAAGTAGGTACTAATAATTAAGCTAGACTCTTGAAATTCTTTACAAAATTTTATATAAAATTTTTTTTTTATAAAAATTTTCATCGAATATTTTTGGTGTACAAAGTTCAACTTTGAGTCCACTGTATCACTAAGCCCAAAAAAAAATCCAAAACTTTTTTAGTTTTTTTTCCCCCTGAGTATTACTTGACGATTGTCTTAAAAAGGTTTTCAATCTCTATCACTTTCATTTTTTACCTATTTATGGCCACGATCACCTACGATGCATCTAAATTTAGAGCACTATCGTAATAATTCGTTTTCTGGCCTTACCATTAAGTTGAGGAACAATCTTCCAGTGAGTGCTTTTCCTGACCGCTGTGATATCAATATAAGAATATTATCACCGAGAGTACTCTTTTTATAACTCTTCGCTTTTAAATATCTCGTTTAATAACAAGTAATTTAAGGGGGAAGTCATAACCATGAAAATTATAGCATTTTCAAAAAAAATTTTTTTTTTTTACCTGCCCCCTTAAGAGAATATTATCACCGAGACTACTCTTTTTAACCCTCTTCGCTTTTACATATCTCGTATAATAACAAGTAATTTAAGGGGGCAGGGGCAGTCATAGCCGTGAAAATTAAAGCATTTTCAATAATTTTTTTTTCTATTAATTTAATTTATTTATTTTATTTAATGCAAAAAAAATCAATTTCTTAAAAATTATGACTGTCCCAACCCCTGCCCCCGTAAAGCTTGTCTGAATCAGTGTAGTGCTAAACTTGAAGTTATAAATGAGCTTAAAATATCAATAATTTATTTTTTTTTCATTAAAAATTGCAGATAACAGCATATAGTACCCTATTAAATTTAACAAAATTATTCGAATAAAATATAATCTCTCATAGAATTGTCCCCATATATTTTAAGTGCAAGTTACTGCCTAAAAAGACATTACTCACAGCATACGTTCCTTATATTCCTCCAACGTTCTTCTTAGAATTCAGCATTTTGAAATCATTTCATTTCGTTTTTTCTTTTTTTTTTCTTCATATTTTCATGTCAACTTGTCATTCAATCAATGCGCGCGGTTGTGTCACAGATGTCGCCTCACTTCGTTGCTGACACTTCAGATTGACAAGAGAATCTTTTCAGTGCAACATTCTCAGGCCGCAGTATTGCTGCTTCTTCACTTTTTTGCATTTGCACAACAAAACACTGCTGCTGCTGCTGCTGCTTGAATTGAAATGAAATAAACTTTTATACGGTTGACACTTGAGATTGATTGTCATTCACCAACAGCAGCATAGTTTGTCACGCAGCTACTGCAGCTGATTATGGAGGATGGGTACGCGTATTTCGCATACAACTCTAACTGTCTTTGCCTGTCTGAATGCACAATTTGAATGCTTTGAAAGATTGATATTTCAGTTGTACAAAATGAGCGATTGTTTGTTTTTTTTTTTTCTCATTCAAATTTATGCATTTTTTTCTAATTGAAATAGTAAGATTTTCGGTTGAAGTAAGAAATTAAATGTAAAAAAAAATATGCTTTATCCATTTGCCAAAGCAACACAACACATTTCCTTGTCAAGTTTAAAAACTCGCTTATTCAATATCTTTATGCCCATAACACTTTGTCAGTAGTTGTCATAAAAAGCACCGACAGATCACTTACATATTTTGCTTAATTTAAATGTCTCCAGCAGCAGCAACAGCAACAGCATCAAGCTGATTTCCTGATTTGCCTGGTATTAAACTTTAATAAGGTCGAACAAAATACCAGTCCGAAGCACAGCTTGCGGTCCTTAAAGACATTTTTTTTGCTTTTAAATTGTCAATAAAAACATTTAAATAATTGCTATCGCCTACTCGTTCACTCACTCAAAGTTTAATGTGCTATGCTACCTTCTCTCTGCTGTCTGGGCCCATAAATGTTACCAATGGAATTTATGATATTTTCACAAGTTTAATTGATTTTCAACTAAGCGCTGTAATTTATGTGCAAAGTGCATTGGCAACGACATCAAGACTGGTGTTGGCATCATCATCATCATCATCAGGAGCGTAAAGCGTCCAAACGCATTGCATGAGCTCAAGTTATTTCAGCTCATTCACTCATTATAGTGAGGTTTTATTGTGGTCATAATATGTAAAATAACCCCATCTTATGGTGGCATTCGAACACAGGATATACCACATGTGGTGATGTTCTACGTTGTGTTTTAAAATCTGCAAAATAATGTGACATTTTGGCAAAAAAAAAAAAGCAAAGATGGAGCATGCAGAGCAAATTAACGATATTGACACACGCGGCGGTGGCTACAGTGGAGTCAGTTGACTTGATTCTCTGCTGCAGTTAGCGTTAACTGTTGGTATATGTCAAAATCGAAATGGGTGAAAAACTACGGGACATAGAAAATAGTGAATAAAACTTTTTGCTACCGTATATATTTTAAGAGACAGCGTTTGTCATTAAAAAAATCATTCAAAAAATAAATAAAAACATATTTTGGGCTCTAGAGCTCTTAGTTATTGAAATTTAGTATTGCTATTTAAGATAAAATTATAGTATTTCGAAATACCTTTCAAATAAGGTGCAGCACAACAGTGATATGTTACCATCACTTAGTGATATATCACAGATCTTCCTCAATGATATGCAACTCATTTTAAAGGTATTATTACGTGCAATAACTTTTTCTCAGAAACATTGTTCATAGGTCTACTACCAGAGACACTACAGCAAAAAATATGCTTTTTTAATTTAATATTACGAGAACCATTTTGTCACCATTAGACCATTGCACCTAAGGCAATGAACCCCCCCCTAGATACGCTACTGGAGAAAGTCAAACAGAATATAAATCAATTATGCAGCATTTTAATTCATGCCAATAAAAAACCTGTAAATAATTCAAATATTTACTCATCAATATAAATTAAAACCATCAATATCGATTAACCACCATGTTTTTCTTTCAAAAAAAAATTATATGAATAAAATATTCAAAAAATAATTTTCTTTTCCACTGTACAGTTTCCTACGTCGATCAATTTAACGCCACAACAACGCAACGCTATGCATCCCAAAGCGTCGCGTCGCATCGCATCGCATCGCATCGTTTCGTTTTGGTTACAAACTTTGACAGCTTGAGCCTAAGTAGTAGTTGTCATTTCATTGACTTTAATGGTCTGTTGAGACATAATCGCAGCCATTTTAAATGGAATTTTATTGCAACACTCTGTTTTGTTTTACTGCTATGGCTGCAGCGCTGCTATAAGAGAATGAATTTTATTACGGCCTCACGTCAAGCCACACAAAATGCATACGAAACTATACAGCAAATATAGCATCAGACAGCAACAAAACAGCAGGCTTGATGACTTGGGCTTGCTGTGTTTCTTGCAAGTTACCTTATAGTTGACGCAGGCAGACTGGCGGCAGCAGCGTCAAAATGTCTTGGGCTATTTAAAGCAAATTGATGACCAATGTGAGAAACTTAAGAGGAGGTATAAGTTGACAAGAGAGAAAAAATGTAAGAAAAAGTTACACTGAGCAAAATATTAGAAATTCTACAAAATCTGCGTAAATATAATAAAAATATGTACTACAAAAACAACAAATACTAAATATAAAAAAATCACAAATTGGTATTACTGTCACAAAAATAAGGTATAATAAAAATACTTCAGATATTACTTTTGTACAGAAATAATTAAACTTTTCTCAGTGTAGTTAAAAATCTTCAAATTGTCTGCTGTCTGTCCAATTGAACGACAGTGATACTAAATGAATTGAATACGCGAAGAATAAAAGATATGCGCTTATAATGAAAGCGTCCAACAACAACAGCTAAAACAACATAACAACCATCAAGATCATTTTGTAGTTGTTGCCTGCATTGGTATGAATATAATTTTGTAGACTAGTTTATTGGACACATTAAATATGGCCCGATAATTAAGTCATAAATTAGATTGCTGCTGTTACTGCTGCTGCGTTTCTTGCTGTGTTGTAGACGGCACTATGCCGTCACATTTTCAATTTATTTGCGTATGCATTTGCAGGCCTATACATACATACGAGTATGTAGATGTTGTTATAACATATCTTTGTAAACCCAAATGGAAATGACGCTAAAGTGTTGTTGATAATCCAAAATAGCTTTCATTGTTGCACAGTTTGTAAGTTAAGCTTTTATATAAAATTGACTATTTAAATTATGTTAAGATTTTGTATTTGCTTTTATTAGTTTTGGAAAATTTTAAAAATTACATAAAATAAAGCGCAAATTATTTAAAAAGTATTGATGTACATGACGTATGAGTAACGTAAAATATAAAAAAAAATTATTATATTTTTCGTAGTCCAATATTTCAATATCGATGCTAGGTAAAAATCACTTGATATCGTGATTTAGCATAAGGTCTATTGTTCTATAACTATGTAACTTTCTATATTTGGCCGCCAACAACTAAATGGCTAACATATCTTGTTTATACCCTTGCCAAATATAATTCATGCAGTCAGGAAGAGATCTAACTAGCTAGCACAAAAAAAAAAAACACACAGTTTAGTAACAAATGCTAGACACGTATAATTTTATCAGCGTGTTTTAATCTATAAACGAGAGCTCAAATCACTACGACCCCTCCTTTGGAGCAAGATATCCAAATCCCGATGTAGTTTGAAAGCCTAATGTTGCATAAGCTCATAATCTCATTAGTTTTCTCAGAAATATTGTAATTTTTAACAATGGTTGCAGAAAAACTAATGACAAAAAATGGTTTGCAATAAAAAAAAAAATTATTTTAAAATATATTTATATCTCTCATAAAATTTTTGCAATGCTGGAAAATTTTTAAATAAACTTGTTTATTTTGACGTATGTAAGTATAACCTTTAATTCATCAATTCGTGTAGAAATTAGAAATAATTTTTTTCGTATATATAATTTTTGATGTCCATTCTCAGCATAAATGAAAAACCAATCGTGTTTGTCATAGTTTTTCTACAAAAATTTTAAGTTTAGATTATGGCCGCCAAAAAATAAGTATCCAGAGCTGTTGTGGAAAATTGAACTTCAGTTAGTGAAATAATGTGCATTAAACGAATATCTTTATATTTTCATAGCTTGTGGCTATTTATGCTTATGGACACGCAATGTTGCATTTCCTCTTAGGTCACCACACGTTCAACTGTGCGTGTGATGCTGTTGCGCCTTCAATTTCAACCGGAATATGAAGTCACATAGGGGACATTGAACATTGAAATTGATGCCAACTAATCGAATTTCTTTATCGTGCACATGCAAAGTGCTTGTAATTTATAGTTTTAAATATCGGGGAATATCCTATTTTAAGGAAGCTTAATGCTTAATGAATTCAATTTCTTTATGGCTTCTTTTAACTTGTCTGGCTGTCAGCATATTTCATGTGATAAAGTAGGAGAAACTTACGTGTTGTCGATATGAAGATATGTTGACTGTTGTATGGCAACGAGTAATAAAATCGGTTAAAGTGAATTTAAATTTTATTGTAATTTATTTACAGCTTGTGTTAAGCTAATTTTATTATCTACATATCTGTGGAATCAACATAATAAAGTTTTAGAAAGCAAACCAAAGAAATTTAAGTTTATTTACGAGCCTTTGTGGCCAAAGGCTTGTGGATAGATTTTGATCAAAATATAGAAAAATTGTATAAGAAGATAATTTGATCTTCAACATAATTTACGCTCGGTGCTTCCTGTGGCAGCAATAAATTAAAGTTGTGACATTATTGTCATCCTCGTTGTTATCGTTGCATCGAAATAAATTTAACAATATGTTACATGTCTTCTCATAGATAAATCCCTTAGTGAAAAATCTTAAACTACCCCTCAAAAAGATTAAAGTACTCAAGCACTTCACTCTGCATCATCATCATCATCATCATCATCACAAAGATCCACTGTGTCTCTCGCACTTTTTAATCTGCTACTTAATCGCAACAGTTTGCGTCATGCCGCATTGCAACAAAAGCTTATGTAACTTGTATTTGAAATCAACACCCTATTACGGATCAACATCCTATTAAGGATCTTACACAGAGTTTTTGCAAAACCACCCCCTTGCTTCATTGACATGCTGGTACAACCTTCGTTTGGTCGACTGGCAAGTGAATGAGTTATTTTTATACACTTTGTTCTTCTCTTGTTTTATCATCAGTCATCTCGCACTTTTTTTTTTGGCAGGGATTTTGTAATATTATACTGTCAGTTTAACAATATAACAAACATGCAGACAGTTGTTGGACAGTACAGCACAACCAACACAGATAAACTGACAGAGTATAGCAAGTGCCAAGCGAAAGTCGTTTGCTATCGCGTAGCGCGCCCCCTTTTCAAGTTGCCAATTACAGTTTTTGACACCCGCCGCTCTTTTATAGTCATCATCAACGTTGACGGCGCTGTCGCGGTATTGTAAAGGAAATAGGTTAGTATTGCCATCAAGCTGGTAAGCAGTTTAGTATATTTTGAATATATGAAGTTTTTCCTACCAAATTTGAAAATTTGAATTTTACTTTCTCCCTTATGTAGCTTATCTTCCAAGGACGTTGCCATCAAGAGCAATCGTAGGGCTAGAACTTAGCTCAGCAGCTCAGTTACAGTTAGATTTCAGTTTCTTTTAAATAGAGGTTATGCACCCAAATTCCTTTTTATCAGCTCAAAAACTTAAGGGGAAACAGAAGAGATCCTCGATGCAACGCTTATGTCTGAGAATCGCTAAGATTTTTCTTCTCGAATCTCAAATGAACTATATAAAAATCTTCTTCTCCACTTCATATCAACATAATATCCCTGAATAGTTCAATTTTTTCACGATGGTAAGACCACCAACTACAATAAACCCGCCCGTGTAGCAGCGACAGAACTGGCTGATATTGGCATCAGCGGTTAAAAGGGTACAAAAGGTTTGATGTTGGGTTATCTTTAGCAAGCTGTTTTACTGTTGTTGTTTTTGTTGTTGCTGTTGCTGCTGCTGCTGCTGTCATTGTTGGTGATGCTAACAAATAATGACATGGCAATTTGCAGATTTCACAGAATTCTTAAAACGTTTGGTGTTTTCGCAGCTTAACAGTGTGGGTCGAAATCGGGAGGAGGGCATAGGTATATAAATGAAATAACATAATAGTGATAGTGAGAGAGGAGTATGTGAAATGGTCGATTTGTGGTTGTTGTTGTTGTGGAGTAAGGTATTATTACTGACAAGTTGAGCTGCTGCTTAACGCAGCAGCCGTTGTTGGTTGCATTGAGTTCAAAAGCACGGTTGCTTACAAAATCCATACAACCTGTCAATGTCAAGGTGGTGCGCCCCCTGGTGTTAGCAATGTCAGTTAAGTTGTTTGTTGCATGGACATGGATTTTTTTTTCGATTTTTTTTTCCGATTTTTTTTTTGCAAAAAGACCCATGCCGCGTTTTCTAATGTGAGATTGGAGAAAAAAATTAATTTCTGTTCTTTTGCGTTGATATTCTCGTTGGTCTAGAGATTAGTGAGGTTTTCCTGTGGCAGCAACAGCGTTGCCACATGCGGGCAATTGAAATTGATTTAGCGTTGTGTGTGGCATTTCATTGAAATTGAAATGGAAAAAACTTAGCATATGAAGGTAGGAAATCAAGTTTAGTGTTGGAATTATTATTTAAGAAAATTTGATTCAGCAAAAATAGCGTAAATTATCATCGAAGCTTAGCAATATTTTGCGGGATTTTTCCTAAATTGTTGACTCTATGACCTTCAAGACTTTAGCTCATATTTTCAACACTGAACTCTCAAAAATCAAACAGATTTCTTTTTTATCAGTATAATCTGAAATAACTTTCTGCAAAGTCTTATCAAATTCGAGCGGAGAATTTTTTTCATACAAACTATCCTTTGTGACACGCCGAAGCTGGCACTCATTTCTTTTTTTTATTTTATGTCTTGCCCCATGCCCAATGCTACGCTTGTCGTTGCACATCATCCTATATTAATGTAAATTGAACTCAATTACAACTGACAGCAGACAAATTGAAGTGGAAATTGAGATGTCTTTGGATTGTAGCCAAAGCAAACGAGTGAAAAAATATCTTTCATATATGTACTATATACGTACATATATAGCAAAGCAAACAAGTTAAAAGAAACAGCTTGGGAGATATGCCACAAAATAATAACAACAAAAGAATACACTTAAAATACTCTCCCCCCCCCCCAAAAAAAAACAAGCAACTACCTACTATACCCAGCCAAAACACTTGCCATCATTTGACAGTTTATTTGTGATATTTTTGCTGCTGAGCTGTCATTTGTCAAATGCACTTTGTGTGTGTGCGGGTGTTATGTGTTGTACTCATATGCTGACATTTACATGCAACTCTTGTTGTTTATTCGACAATTAGAGACACACGCTGTGATGTGCTAAGCTATTCTGACCAAACGCCCGATTCGTCGGACCATTGTAAGTTTGACACATTTATTTAGTGTCAAAAGAACTGTATATGCCATTATAATTAGAAAGAAATTGTTTCAAGATAGTAAGCGACTCTACCATGAGCAACATTTTATTTTTATTACCAAATAAAATAACGCGCAATGCCAAATGTCAAGTAAAATTAACTGTCATCTTTGAAACTGACAGCAACAATGACGATGGTATTACGTAAATGTTCAAGTGAGCGCTTACAAAATTGTTGACATTTTGTTACACTTTTGACATGAGCTGTCAAATAAATTAATTATTTTAATGAGTGTTAAGCGTGTGAAAACACAATTAAGTCATTGGACTGTTGAGTTTCAATTAAAAAAAAAAAGACTACACAATTAGAATTTGTTGTAAATTTAAATTGACCATAATTTTAAATTCAAATTTAATTTGGTTAAAAGTTCTTAAAAATTCAAACCAGCCGAATTTTTTCTAAAAATTTTTGTAATAAATTTTGAAGACCCTTTACTTAAGCAGTGTCACTTCTATCTCAAGGGCTGAAATGGGGAAAATTTTATTTTTTTTGATTACAAATTGAAAACTTTTAGTTGAGAAAAGAAACTTACAAAACACATGGTATATCTTACAACTAAATTTTCATTGCTGACCAGACATCAGTTTCGCTCAGTCTAAATTATAAATAATTCTTCACAAATTTTAATTTACAACTTTGTTGCTGAACATTCAAAAAAAAAAAAAACGAAAAGAAAAGAAAAACGAGTAATTGAAATAGCTTGTTTACGAAACATTAATCGCAGAAGAAATTAAGCAAAATTTTTTTCAAATTTTATGATCCTCAAAAACTCATTTGTCTGCTTGGTTAGCAAACTTTCAGTAGTTTCGTGCAATTGTAATAAAAAATTTCAATTTGAGAACTCTCTTAGCAAAGTCTCCACTATATGCAGCCTATTTTTCAATTCATTGTTATAAAAATAAATTTTGCATATCAAATTCTACGAAATGATCGAGCGTAAAGAAAAATCGTATAATCAACATGGCATAGAAATTGAAATAGAACAATGAGGCGCGTCCACATCAGTCAGACGCTGTCAGTCAGTTAGTCATCATTAGCATTTTGTCTGGCATGTAACATATTCATGGTAGTATTTGCTAGACGTTATAGTAAACAACCTATTAAATTGTATTTAAAATATTTTAATTAAAAAATTACATTGATGTAAGTAAGAACAAAAATAAATTATATAGTGAAAGCGGATTAGTTTAGTGGGTTATTTTTTTTCTTGTTGCAACTTTTAATAATTGGCTGTTGAGCAAAAATAAATATTTATTTTAAAAATTCATTAAAATCATCAAACATAATTTCCATAATAACTACTTATTTTCAAACTTATCACAGTTCTCATAACTATCATACTTTTTGTACTTTATATACTTATCATACTTATCATACTTATACCATTTTTTTACACCTATCATAATTTCATACCTTTTTACATTTATCACAGTTGTAAAAATTTTCATATTTATCATACTTATCACAAGTATGAAAATTTTCATAGTTTTACATTGTTCACATTTATGACAGTTATCCGACACTAAGTTTTCAGTCTTACCATACTTTCCTTTCTAATTATATTTTCCATAATTACTTTGCTTTTCTTATTAAATATGCCATACTTCTGTAATGTATCACAATTTTCATACTTATCAAACCATTGATACTACTTCACTTGCCATCATTTTTATACTTATCAGAGCTTTCTTAACTTTCATACTTTATGTTCTTTTTACACTTATCATGCTTTCATACTTTTCATACTAATCGCAGTTTTCTTACTATTGATACAATTAAGACATTTGTACTTATCATAATTACATTCATTTCAAAGTTTTCAAGTCATACTTATCAAACTTAGCATAATTTTAAATTTACTATTCATAAAATTTAGACATTTTACTTATCATAATTTCATGCTTTTTAAAGTTTTCAAGTCATACTTATCAGACTTATCATAATTTTAGACTTACTTATCATACTTATTACAATTTTCATACTTACACTAATAAAAGCAAGCATAACACTTATCAATTTGACAAGTACTTGTGTGTGTATATGAAAGAAATTTCAATAATTGCATACCCATGTTGCCGAACTTTGACATTCCCTTCGCCTGACGCTTTTCAAAAGGTTACCACTTACCATAATATCAAAGAAATGAACAAAAAAAAAACCGTTCGCTCCTTTCGACACGTCAACAGACAAATAATAAAATTTTCATTTATGAATTATGTGCAAAGCGCGACAAACCCCAATAACAAAACGAATGTCATAAATTATCGCAAATCTGATGATTTATATAACTAAGCAAAATAAATCGTAATTTTTCTGTTATATTGTGAAAAGACGCTGGCACAGCGTATGTTAGACAAAGACAATTTAACGGTTAAAGAGAGCCAGAGTGAGACAAACAAAATGACTACCGCTGTTTTTATTGTATACCAAACAAGGTCTTTCTTTGACTATCTTTTGTCTGAACGACACGTATGGTAATCAATTTTGTTAAGATTTTAGCAACTCTTTAGCTCATTTCAAAAGGGAATATCTTTTACGTTGAGTAGAGCTTAAGTGTGAACTCTTTTTTTTTATTTTTTGTAATTCTACGCAACTTTTAAAAAATTTTATTTCAACTTTATAATTTATTACTCTCTCTTATGTTTTTGTTTACCATTATATTTATTGCTTTTTTGGTTGCGTTATTGTTGGCTGGTGTTAATTTTTCCGCCGTTTTATATGAAGTCATAAATATTTTACACTTACATGCATAATTTTTTTGGCAGAATCTTAATGTGATATGTTGTCTAGCGATTGCTTTCGATTTAGTGTTTGATTTGTTATGAAGACGAATCTTAGATTTACTTTTCACTATCATCACTATTTTACAAATCATACTTATCATAAAATACATTATTATCAAATTTATCATACTTATAATATTAAGCAACTATGATACTTACATATGGGTTGGATTTGTCACACAATTTAGTTTATCATTCTCATCTAACTTAGCATACTTATCAAACTAAATGAACTTATTAAACGTATCTCATTTTTAATTCTTTTCAAAGTTACTGTAGATACATATTGAACTTATCATACTTATTGATTTTTTCTTTCTTACCTATTAAGTTTTGCTTTTTATATAATACTTAGCGTACTTATCATATGTATCGAACTTATCCTATTTATTATACATTTCAGGGTAATCATACTTTCAATACTTACAAAAAATCATAAATTTATAGTACTTATCATAACTTTCATGCATATCATACCTTTCATAGTTAACATCTGTGATTATTATCACAGATATCCAGTACAAAAATCACTGCTTAAATATTAATAAAAAAAAAAAAACCTAAAAACGTGCGTTGCTTTGAGTGTCAACAACCACGAATGTCAATCACACCAAGCTGACAGACAAGCAGACAGATTTATTTTGGACCAAGGCAACGTACACAATATGCTGATGACAGATTAACACAACAACATAGAGTCACTCACAGTCACATTACAATAAGAAGCATGAATTATTTTAATGCGCATTGCTTGCTGGCATTGTCAAAAGACACATACATAAATGATAAATGACAGCCGAATAATTTTCGAAAATTGCGTTTGTCATATTTTTGAAACTTCTCTTTATTATTGTTGTTGTTGTTGTTGCAATAGCATTAAATCACAACAAACAACATAAGAAACGCAAGTTTAAAATAAAAAAAGAGTGGCATATAAATGTTGGAAATTACGCAACATTTTTAGTATAGCACGCAGATATTTTATGGCTGCAAATCGAACTTGTAAGTGCAAAATTCTTCGAAGAATGCACTCAAAACGAACTTTTTGTATATTTTTCAGTCCGCAAGTATAACCTTGTGAACCACCCTACAAATAAAAAATTCAAATCAACAGTGATTGAATTGAGCCATACGGGACTGCAATGTTGTTCATAATATGCGCACAAACAAAGTGCGACGAATGGAACAAAAAATCACTGATGTGCAAGATATTTATCTTGATATAGCTGTGAAAAGATCTGAAAGATGCTGACGCTTTTTTTTCATTTGAGGGCGGCGTATTGCTACACTAAAGATACGCATCGCCTGATATACCCGTACGTATCGCATCGTTTCATATCGCAGCAACGTATCGAGTTGTACGCAGCGACGCATAAATTAAATTTAATGTGACATTTTTACAAAATGCTCATTTCTCACATTTATGAGTAGAAGTATCAGCAACGACAAACGCACATTAAGCCCAAGGGGTAGGAGCAGTAACAGAAAACGCCAGGCGGCCAACGATAATTTAAAGTATAAATTTTCATAAGAAATATATTTTGCCTTAAATTAGCCTCAATTAAATGTTAATGCATTTTGACATCTCTGTGAGATGATAAATATTTCCCACTTATTTCTAGCACCCGCTTTTATAATTCAGATGAGCTTCTGTATGAGTAAAATGTTGTATGACAGCTGGTGTTGCCATTGATGAAAAATAATGCCGATTTTCTTAATTTTGGTGATTGATACTAATCTGCTCGAAAAATTAAGCTGGAATTGTTGAAAATATAAGACATTGGAACTAAAACGGAACGCGAGAGTTTTCGACTACATAGGGCAGAACATCTGACGAGATGATACCCGGGCCAACCCATGGCGATACAGACTACGGAAACAACCTAACTCGAAACTCCACTTATGAAAGACCAACATATTGTTGTGCCATTTCTGTTTTTTTTTTTTATATGCTACCGAGCGTTGAACAATAAACTTTTGAAGTATTTCAAGAGTATATGTGTGACCTAATTCGAAGGAAATATATGAAATAAAGTATATAACCGAAATTATATTTTTAAATTTACAAATTTTTGCTCAAATAATGTCTTGATGGCAACGCTGCTGCTTACACTCGCATACTTTTCATCTTCCGTTATTGTTTTTGTAAGTGTTGTTGTTTTCGTTTGTCATTTACAACCGCGTGCAAGGTTGACAGCCGGTTCAGCGAAAAATTTTCATGTCACTCAGCACGAAAATGAATTATGTTTTTTTTTTAATTTTTTTATTTTTATGTCCACTGTGCGCAAACGTTGGTGTTGTGCTGTATTTCGTAAATGAAATGCAGGCAATTAGTGAGTTATTTGTGCGGCAGCTGTTTTACCATATATCTTTTGTTACTTCTGTCCATTCGTCTGTCTGTCTGTCTATCTATCTGTCGGCTTTTCCTACTGCGTTGGACGTTGTCTCCTTCCCACTTTTACTCTTAGTAAATTTATGTCTACCCCAGTTGACAGTTTGACGTGCGATATGCAAATGACTTAATGAGTGCATAAATTTTTGTCAATTTTTTCACATTATGTGTTGTCTTTTGATATTTCTTTTAAAATATTTTCACATTTCTCATTTTTGTTTTCAATATTTTTGCATTGTGTTGTCATGCTGAAATGAGTTATGTACATATCCTTGAGCTGTTGAAATGCGTTGCATATTTTTGGGCGTTTGGGAATAATTATCATTTTCTTTATGAAAAGTTATTGATTGCAATGAGTCAGCTGAATTATACGGTTGAGTAGAATTTATATATGTACATATATAGATATATATAATAAATATATTTACATGCATATAGCATATGTTCTTATATGAAACTTGAACTTATGATCGTTTAAAAGAATTTGAACGCAAAACATGCTCACTACTTTTAGCTGCTGTTATAAGACTTACTGTTCAAAAACCAAAGCTGTTTTTCGAAAAAATTATTGAGAAAAATCCCAATTATAAAAGGAAGTTATTTAAAAAAATCACAAGGACATCTAACTGGGAAAAATTTTTCAGCTTTTGTCAATTTTTTTTTGGGAAATAATGCTTAACTTTTGATATCCTTTCCGCTGTTAATGCTGACTTGATCATATATCACTGAAATTGGAATATTTTAAGACATTCACACTATGTACTGAAAATGCAAGATAATTTGAATTTATGGAAACAAAAAATTATTTTGAATTTTTTTCCTCAAATGGCAGAAAATCTAAATATTGAAAAGTAGACCTTATTTTTCTTTTGAACTTACGAGCTTGGCTGGATCAATCCCGATAGCTTGGTAGCCCTGGTTTCGGCATAATTTTAGATTTGACCCATAGTTTTTGTGAGAAGCAACAAAAACGCTGCACAAAATGATGATTTTTATTAAACAAATCCGAATTTAAAAATATACATATGTATATTTGTTTAAAATTTTATTTTTACCTTTTCTCATGGTAGGTATTTTCGGCAAAACACTCATTTCAAATACCTATGTTTTGCTCCACAGGAAACATGTCATGTTATTACTTTTAGGCTTGAATATTTTAAGAAGATAGCAATTCATATTTTTTGGCATAACAAATAAATAATAAAATTTACAAAACTTTTGACATATTGTTACATTAAGTTTTTGACAGCACAATTTACATGTTGTACAACAAAATAATAAAAAAAAAACCACATAAAGTTAACAAAATGTTTGAATGTGACACATTAATATATATGTACATAGTACGAGTATTGTTGTATGTCAACTGTCAACATCAACTGTCAGCTGTCAACGTGCAAGATGTCAATTGTTCATAAATAAATTAATTTTATAAAAACAGATTCAATAACATGAGACAAAAATACGATATATTATATATCTATAGTATATTGCGTAATAAATTGTGCTAACACAATGATTTCATAGTGTGTTTGTTGTTTGGAATATCAAAAGTAATCAAGATGACAAAAACAAAATCATTTCAATTCTTAATTTTAATTAAAATTCATTAAATGAAGTTCATATGCATCAAGGAAAATGTTAGTAAATTTTCTAAGATAATTGCAGACTTATAAATAAATATATCATACATTCACATCAAATCCCACTCAAAATAACACGACTTTATGAAAAGGCACGGGCAATGATTCTGACAAGAAATGCATTTTTGACATCGCAAAGTCTCGTTAATTTATTGATTCTGGTAAAAGTACACAAAATAAAATTGCATAAATAGATAATTTTTCGTCACGTCTAATCATTTACACAACCTACATTTTTTTTATTGAAGTTTTGAATTGCGTCGAACGAAATGATTTCTTTTTTGAGACAGCAAATTCCATTAAATTCATAGTCTCTGATAAATTATGAAAAATCTCTCAAATCAATGCAAAATAAATAGTTAGCATGAACAATAAGAACTATACTATTCTGTGCGGCGAAATGAAGAAAATGTCAATTTCATTTGACAGCTAAGTTATTTGAGTTGTTGACTTTTAACCTCAAAAAGTCATACATCAAACAAAGTTGTTGTTATTTTATTGTTATTTAAAATGAATGTTGAAATTAAATGAAGTTATCGTTTGCTGTTGTTATTGTGAACCTTTTTTCCAATATATCAGCACAAACAGAAACATTTTAACATTTTTCTTGATTGCTGTCAATTGCTCAGAATTAAAATTGATGTCAATACGCCAATTTAAATTAATATAACAAATTTACAATTTATATGTCTGCAGATATGATTTTATCATACCGAATATGAATTCGAGAAGAATTCATATATAGATAATTGTCTTCAAGGGTATATCAAATGCTCGTATTATAAACTTTTATATTTATTTATAAAAAAAAAGGTTAAAAATGTTTTGAAATTGCGTTATGTCTAAAATCTCAAAAGATTAGGGTAAAATCAATCTAGCTGGAATGGAAAAATGAAAAAGAAAAAAAATTTGCTTAGGGCTTTATTTAAAATGCATCAAATACTTTTCAAAGTTTTGAGCAATGTTAAATTCAAAAAAAAATTATAAAACTTGAATAAATTGTTCAATCTATATAACTTAATAAGAATCACATTCAAAGTGCAATGATGAATGTTCTACTAACGTATGGTTTACAAAATCTATCAAGGCTATCTATCGTATAAATAAAAATAACAAAAATTTTATATTCAATCAAAATTTTAAATCAAAATCTGCAGATAACAAACCCTCGACTATTGCAGTGTTCATATAAATGCAAAAAAAAGAAAAAAAATTAAAATTCTATTTATTCATCAAATGTCTGTGGGGCATTTCATTTTCATTCGTTCACTCTAATTTCGGAAAAGAATGAAATCACACACATACACACACACACACAATCATAGCTCATACTCAAATGTCATTTTCCGCAAGATTGATGTGACATTTGTTTTGAGAAATGTGCAAAATATAGCGCAGTCATTCGTAATGCTGACATCTCTGTTATAGTTTGTGGCAGGTCTGTCCACCAACAGAAACAGATAGACAGTCAGCAAGACATAGAGACTGACAGAGTAACAGACAGCCAGCAACAAGGACAGACAAGAAATGGAGTGGCTGAGCCATACATAGCAAAATATGGTAAAAGAAAAACTGACAACTACTACACTAGCGAAGAGGGGAGGGGAGTTGGTGCAAAAAAGGCGAGAAAATTTGCCCCAAATGGCACACATAATATGAAATGGAAAAAGCAACAGCATTTTCCTCAATGACAGCAACAGTTCTAAAACCAACCAAGCATCAGACGGTTAAAAGACATAAAGTAGTAGAAAAGAACAGGAGGATGGACGGACGAACGGGGCGAACGGAGGGACAGAGAGACAGACATACTGGCACGCCATCTATCATTTAAGGTTTAAGGGTTGTTGATGGCACTCATAAATTATTATCCTGCAGAGTGTGATATATTTTCGTGCTGTAAGAATGAAAACGATGTTGAGGACGACGAGGACGCCAGCAACGCCAACGATGAGTGGAGTTTGTTGAAATTTGGCTGATGGTAGCTTTTGTCGGGTTGGTAGGGTAATATTTTTCAAAGAGTTGCCAATACCAAAGTTTCTAAAGTTGAAAAATATGCGAAAAATTATTAAAAACTGGTCAGAACTGGCAGATTAGCTTCTATTAACTTCCTAGATCTACGTTCAACCTTCAAGAACGATAACTGAGAAGAGAAAATCAAATGCAACGGTTTTGGAAGTTTCTGAATTTGAAAGTTTCCAAGGTGCTTTCTATCGATACCTTACTTATATGTATATAAATTGTATTCACTTTATGCTTTGAAGAAAGATTCTTGAAATAGGCTTAAGCTCGAGCACGATATCGAATCAGTTCAGTTACGGAAGCTTATCCATCAAGTTCTTTGCTTAGGAAAAATATATGATCAAAATTCTCCCTCTTGTCGTCATTGACAATGATGCGGTCCGATTTCTGTGAACTTTTCAATCAGGCAAAATGAACCAGCAACACAAAAAGGCAAAAATAGATCGATGGACGTCGAAGTAGAACTTTGTCACTCTCATAAGAGATAATTTTATATATTTGATCCAATCAGTCTACTTTTTTTATTTGAACTATTACGACTTTAAATACAATCGATCTAAAAAAACAACAAAAACAATTGGCAACCCTACACAATAATTTGATATTCTCTGCTGTGCAGCAGTAGTGGCACAATCGAGTTCAACTCAGAAGATTGAGTAACATCATAAATATTAAAAGCACCATCAGGCACACTACCAGCAATAGCATAGAGTCAAACAGTCAACTCAGACTTAGGTCGAATCCATGTGCACCGCATGAGCCTACTAAATGAATATGTAGTATATTTTCAGGCGCAAAAACACATCTTTTCACTTTGCTTATGAGGAAACTAAAAGCTATAGCATAAGGAAACCAACCCATAACGCCAATACCAATACTCAGGAATACTAGCAGCACAAATACAAAAAAAAAGACAATACCAGCAGCGGACCATAATTCAATCTTTCCAGATGAGGTTTTTATCTAATGTCAGTGAATGGTAAAACCCAAGACAAGCCAAAAGAGTCCATTATTATTTATAGCCTTCTATGTTAAGGAAATTGTACGTAAGAACGATGACGATGACTACGTTGAAGGCTCTTTTGTTGTTTTCAATAGCAACAACAACAACAATAATAACATTAGAATATCTGATTCGACTTTTCGTGTCCATAAGAATTATGAGAGTATTTTGTTTTCTATGAAATTTTCATCTTTTGTTTCAGTAACCCTTGCGAGAGAAAGAGTATGAAAGAGTGAGAGCATGAAGCCAAGCGTCAAGCTCCTTTGTTCTATCATATTATTTATTCACGTATCCATCGTACTTTTGTGTATTTGTTTCATGTTACTTGGACGACTTTTCCCTAAAGGATCTTTTTATAGGCTAATTAGGTAAGAATTGTTTATAAATTATTACATGTTAAGTAAGTTTAATTTATTTATGAGCTCCATCGTCGTCATGTTGAATGTGGCTATAATTTATGTTATTTAAGATTATGGGGGAGCGAGCTCTCTGGGTTTTAGGTTGGCGAGTGTTTCTAACAAAAGGTTAAATGTTTAACAATTGAATATTGGTCGATCATAAATTAGCTGCTTTGTATAATGTATTGGAATATACAAAAGCGTATTGTTATTTGTTTTGTGGAATTTGATTTTGGTATTTCATTGAAATGGATTGTGAAAATCGTAGAGAGAAATTCAAATCTGAGGTAACTTTTTGAGAATAAATGTTTTTTTTCGATTTTTCTAAGCAGTTTTGTTAAATTTTTTATTTTAATTTAGGCACACTTATTTTGAAAAAATAAAAATATTTTATTGCTTGAGAATTTTTAAAAATATTTATAAGCAACACAAAATTTAATAAGCTATAACTATGTTTTGAATTAGAATTAAAAGCGATGAATTTTTGAACAAGAATGCTCTTTATTTGGGGAGACTGAAGTTTTGGTTGAGTGATTTAAAAATTCAGAAATTGTATTCGCTATTTTATTTCACTTCAAAAACATATGGTATATGGTACATATAGGTATATAGTACCAGGAATTCGATCGTAGATCGGTTTTAAGCTTGAAAAAGTCGAAAAGATATGGAAAATGGAAAATATGGAAAATATTTATAAAAGCTGAAAAAGGTTGAAAAAAATCGAAAAATATCAAAACTCTTGCAAAGTGTGAAGAAAGCTGAACAAGAAAAAATATGTGGAAATATTTGTAAGACGTCGGAGGAGGTTAATAAAGTAAAATAAGTATTGAAAATATTCGAAAAAGTTAAAAGAAGTTGAAATATTTAGTTTAAAAATGTTAAGCAAGGTTGAAAAAGTCGAAAAAAATTTAATATATTGCAAAAAAAATGGTCAAAAAGGTTGATATGTACATATGTTCAAATGTGTTGAAAAGGTCCGAAAAGTTTAAATTGAAGGATATATAGTGGTAATACTTGGGATTCGTCTCCTTTAATTTTTTTGAACAGTTCCCTTCACGACTTTGAAACAGATCATTCTAATTCTTAGCAATTAGTACTGACATTCTACAGGCAGACCAAACATTACGGAGTTGTACTTTAATTAAACGTATACCTATTGACCATGCTAAACTTGTTCACCAAATTACTGTTATGTTATACTTCTTTATTTTCTTTGAACTTATTTTCTGACCTACTATCCTTGAAAAACGCTCTTATATCCAGGCAATTGTTAAGAACACATCTAAAAGACATGCGTTCCCGAAATATTTTGGCTTGACAAGACTTTTGTAGCATTGGGGATTTGGAAGGATTAAATAACTTTACAACTCATAACGTTTTTATTCGTTATAATTTCATCAAATTCCAATTTGTTCTGTATATGGATTGATTGCTTCGAGTAGTTGTTTATTTATAAATGTACTTTTAAAATTAACTTTTTTGCTTTGCTGTGAACTCAATAAATTCTGTATGAATTAAAATTTTTTTTTTTTCAAAATCACTTAGTGACCCATACTTAAGATTTAAAAAGTTTTCATATATTTTCATATATATTTATATAATATTTTTCAAATTTTTTAAAGTTTTTCCCATAAGAATTAACAACATTTGTTAAATATTTAAAAACTTGTAGTATATATGTACATTAAATTACAACTGTCATATACACTCCAAAACTGTTAGCCTAAAATATCCAATACGAAGAGGAAAAATCCTTGCAATATGTCAATTACTTTCAGCAAATTTAATTGCCTGATGTTTAATGTCAAAATTTTTGACATGGGTCCAAACCAGCCGAAAACCAATGAACCAATGCCTTTGGATGTAGATACAAACATAAGTCTTTACATGTTGACAGATAGACATACGGATAAGACATAAACAAGTGAGTTGAAACATACACACACACTTTTAGTATATAACAACAATAAAAGGCACACAACACAATTTATTATTATGGCATTAAAAGGGTGTCGTTTTGGTCATTTCAACCCAAATCAAAAGCGGCAGCCGACAAAAATCAACAAAGAGTCATATCAGAAAAAACCAAAAAAAAAAAAAAATCCTTCCTTCACTTTTATACTAAATAAATGGTAGGAGGAAAAGCAGAAAAATGAATTTAAAATTCATTATGTCAGAAAAATATGTGTTGAAGAGTTTACGAAATGGACAGCACTGAATTAAAAGCTAACTGAAAAGTGCGTTGGCAGCCAAGTGGTTAAGAATTGTCTCATGAAATGGTTAGTAGACACAACTATTAAAAGATAAACTTTCACTGCTACTGTAGTGCTTTGCAAACTGTTCACCCTTATGTTTTGCGTTTCAGAGTTTATCAATTTTTAAATATATTTTGTATAATTTATACAAAGTACACCCTAAATAAATACACCCCCATAGCGTTTTGTTATTCTTAACTTGACGTTTTGTTGCCTTTTGTTTTTAATTGGATTTTATTGCCCCATATTAGTGCATATATTATGGCTCTTAGGGTTGCCAAATGTAGTTTAAAAAAGTATCGAAAATATTTAACATTTTTTAATTTTTTCAAAACTTTGGTTGAAATAAATGCGCCAGTGTTACCTTGATATCTGTGATGCCTTAGCAATTAGCAGATAATGAAATATTCAGATAGATGCAAAAATATTAAAGTTAATGGTGAATAGTATCATATATATATATTAAAGATGTCAATGATATTAAAAATTTCAAGGATATTATATTATCAGTAATGTAATATCAAAGGTCTCGAATGTGTAAGAAAGATCTGATAGATATAAAATCTGGCTGAAAAGTTATTTAATTAAAAAACTTCTAACTTTTCTGCGACAGATGGCAACTCTGCATTCTCTTGACTGCATTCAATAATCTAACCACTTTTATTGCCAACCAATTCATGTTTGCCCCTTCAAAACATTCATAACAGCCAACGGAGCTTCTTTCTTCTGATGTTCACCGCCTTATGTTCAGTCAATGTTCAGTGGTGCTGCTTTGAGCTGTGTTTAATATTTATGATTATTATGTTGCAACAATTTTGTTTTATGTCGTTCGTCTGTGTGTTAATTGCTTGGATGAGCAACTAATTGGGTTCATTTTTTTTTTTCTTTTATCCTCTTCGTTCACCGAAATTTCATTTTAAATAAAAAGAGCTTCCTATCTGTGGTGCATGCTCTTAACATTGTTGTTGCCGTTTTTTTTTTTTAGGGATCTTTTTTCCCCAGTTTTCAGAAAATTGTGCGCTTCACTGCGTATGCCTATTCGTATGTTAAAACGGCAGCTAATTTATGTTTTGGCAGAACTGTTGTGAAGTATGTAACAGTAATTAAAAGGCTATAAATTTAAATGAATTTATTAGTGACGCAAAATGTAAACCGACATCTATTTTGCCTCCCTAAGGGAATATGTGTATAAGTGCTTTTGAAATATATTTTTCGTAATTTTTAAGTGAATGCTGTGTGTTGTTGTGTAAAATCTACCTTTACATATATTACATGAATGAAGTAAAGCATTCATTGGTTTATATAACAATGTCA
The DNA here is from genome assembly GCA_963662105.1 of Meiosimyza platycephala. Lineage (NCBI taxonomy): Eukaryota > Metazoa > Arthropoda > Insecta > Diptera > Lauxaniidae > Meiosimyza > Meiosimyza platycephala. The sequence goes on from OY759210.1 coordinate 93,719,513, forward strand.
CCTTTGTTATAATGAAAAAAATATTAAGCACAAAGTATGAGTGGTTTTTGCGCTCTTATTTTCCTAAAGCTCTTAACTAATGTTCGAAAGAACTATTTTCAATCTTCAAAACGCTTATTATATTCTATCGACATCCTTTTATTTTCTCTACTACATATTTTTGCTATCTATATTCTGCCTTTCTGAATGTATTGTTGATGTCAGGCCCGGATTTAGAAATCTGCCGCCCTTAGGCCCGTCAGAAATTGCTGCCCCTCTTCACTAGTAAATTTACAAAAAAAAAAATTGTAATATCAAAAGTGAGTGCACACAAACTCAGTATTTGCACTTTTTTTCCCCCTGTGTAAATAAATTTAAAAAATTACAAAAAAAAAATTTCAAATTTCCCAATATTTGCCGCACTAGGCACTGGCTCTAAGGTAAATCTGGGCCTGATTGATGTGTATAGTGAATTGGGCTTACGTCATTTTGGATCTACCATCTTAAATTTTAAAATACTTGACCTCAGATTCGTGTTCAACGACCCCAAAATACGACCCCCGTATACCAAATTTGGTGTAAATCAGTTGATTTTTAAAAAATATGTCGGCCATCTCATATCCGCCATATTGAATTTGAGAATTTGGAAATTTAACTAATTCGTAATTGGAAACGTCAAAAATCCCCGTCTAACAAATTTGGTACAACTCGGTTGATTTTCGAAAACTTCGTCCGCCATCTTAGATCTGCCATCTTGAGTTACGAGAACTGATTTCGGATTCCCCCAAAACTCTCGTATACTAAACTTAGTACAAATCGGTGGGTTTTCAAAAATGCGACTACCATAATCATAGGAGTTTTCGCCCGCCGTATTGGATCCGCCATGTTGGATTTTGTGAACCGACTACGCCAGCTTTTTTGGGCTACCATTTGAGCTAAGATATGACCCGATCGGTAGCGAATTTTTCTTTTTTGCAAGGTTTTTTTGCTAAACACTCTATTTTGCTGCGGCTTCCGGTCGCCATATTGAATATTCCAACGGCATTTGAAATTAGAAGCTTTAAAATGAGTCCCTGATCGATTTTTTTTGTAGCTTCTAATTTGGTTCGTAACTCTGATCCGGTTGACGCAGTTTGTCCCATAACTGAAAACATCACAGATCTGTCATAGAGTGATGATAATAGCTGCGTTTTATACGCCAAGTCGCTATCTATTTGCGAAAGAAACCAGTAAGCGAGTAGTCGTTTGTTGCTCTTCTTACTTTTTCATTTCAAATTGCTTCGTTTTGTCGTCTGATTTTTTCGCCAAATAGCTCTTCCTCTTTCCCTTTCAAAATACAAAATGGACAATATTCAAATTTGCTGGTTAGCCCTGGCATTGAAGCTACTTGCTATGAATACATAGCAACTAGTATTATTTTACTCGTTAAGCTTGCGATTTTCTTTTCCCTTTCCCATACAATTATAGTACCTGTCTATATACGTAAATATCCTACGAATCCTAATTTCAATATCTCCAATAAAGTTGATTCAGCATACATATTATCAACTAATTATGTCATAATTATTTTTAATATCATAAATAACACTTTGTTACACAATGCAAGTTTTGGGTACCCCCTGAATTAAGTAAAAGGGCGCCAACCAAAATGATCAATTGTCCAATTAGCGCTCACACAAAAGACGCCAGCAACACAAAGAGTACACAGTTCATCCATCCACCGACCGACCAACCAACCCTCATCAATCTTAAACAGTCAACGTAGACCAACATGCAACAGTATGCCCTAACTGAAATCGAGTGAAATTTATGTGAAATGATTTTAATCCGTTTGTAGCGTCTATTTCGCTGATGCGATTAGTAGTCACTGATAAAAATTCATCAGTGACAGGCGACAACAAAATGTTATTACTATTATTAGTCAGAGTCAGTCAGGCAGTACATACGTATATAAAGTTGTGCGCCTTTAAAATCCGACTTTTGCGGGTGGCGCGAGCTGTCAGGTCAGAGTCGTTGACGCTTATCAACCACTTGGCTGCCACTAAATTTTGTTTATCTGGTTTTGGTTTCAATTTTTGGTTTAACCTGATGTGTGTGCTTGGACACATGAAACCCAAAAAAGGTATACACAACACCAGCAACCAAAACACCACCAGCACCAACATGATCATTATCAGCAGTAACAACAAAATGACTTTAGGGTGGAGCGTTATATCCAAAAAAAATTCAATTTCAACTGCAAATAACACTAACTTATGTGAAGATATAAACAAAAAAGAAATTATTTATTTAGTGCCACCCTAACGCAAATGTAGCCGCAAGACCTGCCCACACATACATGCAACATAGCACCCTAGGTTAATGTTAACTAGCCAGGCCAACAACCGTACACTTGATGGATAGCCCAGGTGTTAATGAGCTGCAATTAATAAAGAGCGGACAATTTTGTTGTTGACCGACCACTGACTGTGACTATGCGACTTCCTTTGACAACAAAAACTCCAAGCGTTGGTTATTTTCAACTTTAGAGCTATGCAGATGTTTTGTTCAACCAGAATTGATTAAGAGTCGCATAATAAATAAATTTCAAAATATAATGACTGTCTATGGGGGTTTCAAATTTACAGTGAGAAAAGACAGAGAGAGAGAGAGAGAGCTAGATTCTAATCTACGGTTTTGTTTATGTTAAGCTCATCAAATTGTCTGGACAGACAGACAGATCGACGTTGTGTGTTGGTTGGACATTCATTAATGTCTGAATTGTTAATTGGCCACTGATTGCAAAGAAATGTTGCTAATCAATATTATCTGTCAAAGATTATGGTTGCCAAGTAATTATTATTAATGTAGCGTGTAACATGAAAAAAGCAACAGCAGCAGCAGCTGTTGCTACTATGGGGGAAATTTTTAAATTTATGCATACGTACAATAGCAACATTAATTAAAATGTTGTTTAGCAAAATCATTTAATTAATCATGATTTTTAGTAGAGGAGTCACAACATAAATCCGCCAGCAGCTAGGAATTGAATAAGTTATCACAATCTAAACATTGTATATTTAAGCTTTAGAGCTGTATGTTGCAATTTTCTACAGAGCTTGACTTTTGCATGCATTAGACTAGTGATGCTCAACTGCGATGCCTAAAAGTCGGCAGCGCGCTGACGTTTACAACCAAAAATTTCGCGCTAGTTTGTGTATAAATGTGTGTAGGAATTCAAAGAAAAGCAAAACATACCCAGTAGAAATTCATGCATCACTGATGTAAATAAATAAATATAAATGTTTGCATTAAAAAAATGCGAAAGCATCATATGGCTATAGAAACAAATTTTTAAGCTCAAAATTTATCAATAAAAACGAGCAAAACAACAAGAGAATTAAAACTATTTTTCCATGCACAATAGCAGTATTTTTAGTCTCTCATATTTTTTACAAGTCAAAATAAATGCGAAAAAATTTTACTTTCGCAGAAATAAAGTCTTTGATTTGCATTTCTCTCAACTGGCCATTCCGCAATTCATTTACGCACATTTGTTTTGTTTTTGCACGTTTGATTCCGACTGGGTCTCTTGCATATTTATTTGACAAACGAACCAGCGTTTCATTGCTCGCGCCCGCGGGGGAAGGCAAATGGCCAACTCTACATTAGACTTTTAAATTTTTCTTTGAAAGTACTAAAAGGAAAACTTTACTGAATACGTGTGCGTATTCTAAGAAACGATGGCAAAGTGGTTCAAAAACGACACGATCAACCACATACCAAATGTGATATTAAAATCATCCCAACAATTTAGAATCGTACATGTGCAAAAAATTAATGCTAATATTTATGGAAAATTACTCAGAAATAGAAGAAAAATCTTCAAAATCTTTTCTTACAGGAGTGAAATGAAGAACTTTAATGAAAAAATCAATACTTAGGAACGGCTCATCTAAAAGTCAGTTTATTGGCACTTTTTCAAAAACATATAGTCCTTAAAATATGAATTTTTTTGGTCAATTGGGTCGGAAATGTAACGCGGTTAATGAAGTTGGGTGTGATATACCCCAGTAGTGTTTATCTGTGTTTTTATTTCAGTGTGTTACGAGCGACTAAGCGTGCTTGCTGTGCCAGTTATAGGATGCTTTATCTTCACTCACTGAAAGCTCAGGGCAGATATTCGTGTGAGGAGAAAGTTGTTTCCGTTTGTAATCATGTGGGGTTTGTTAAACCCCACCTCATTGACGACGGACTTAGAGTATTGTTAAGCAAAGATTGGCATTTTCTGTACATATTTACTTTTTTCAGTACATTTGCATTGTGAAAAATATGTATTGTGAAAAAAATGTCAGACAAAGGTATCCCACAACTCCACTAGCAAAATTTTCCAAAAAATTTTTAAAAAAATGCCCCATTTATATAGTAAGTTTAAACAATGATAACGCATAATGGCAATATTAACAGCTGTCAATTTTAAGATATTTTTAGAGCTGCCAAACTTATATAAAAAAGTGGCGTGATACTCGAATCTGGTGCTATTATTGGAACACTTAATATTTACCCATTTTACTCAAATAAGCAATAACTAACTCATTTGCTTAAGTATTTGATAAGTTTTTTGTAAATACTCCATGCACATAACAACTTGACTTTGCTAAACTTTCAAAATTTTTAAAATTACTCTCAACATAATGTCAAAAAGTCAGCGCAACTGACATTTTGATTGAAATAACGATAACGACGAAAGATTAAATCATATTGAAAAAAAAAAAATTAATAATTGAGTGGTGTTTAGAAATCTTAAACCTCGTAATTCATAGCGCAATCTACGATGTAATGATATTAGAGGTTGAATTACTTAAAGTACGCACAAGTAGCTTATATAGCCAGACATTGAAATCTTGACAGCAAACGCATTATGTGACTTAAGTAAAAAAGATATTCGCAATTAAAAAAATAAGCCAAATAAGCAGCTAACAGCCAACGGTTTAGCAAAAGCAACAACATTTTTAATTGACTGACATATTTTTTATGGACTTTGACATTAAATTGATTAATATAAAGGAGTGCGACATGCCAGCTTTAAGCATAATCTGACATTTAATTATTAATAAACTTGACAGTTTGTTGTGACAGTGACAGTTTTAATTGAGAGTTGATTGCTTTGGGTAGATTTAGGATAAAAAAAATGTTATTGCTGGAGATTAAAAATTACTGTATACATAGATATGTATTAATTGTGCATACTCTACACTGCAAAAAAAAAAGTTGACTTGGAGCACGAAAAATTTCTAAAGATTAGGTATTGAAGTACTTCAAAATATTGTTCTTTTTTTTTTAGATTCTAATACTTTATATCACGTGACAACATATTTAAATTTTTCTATTTAAAACTTTTAAAATAAATTTGTATATCTCTGTGTACCTACACTTGTAGCGCTGTCTTGCTTATGTAGCTGTATCAGTTAATAACTCATTCAATTCATATTAATCATAATTTTCATATTCATATTTTTTTCCATAATTGACTTCTTTGCAATTTTTCTTATAAAAATTGAATAAATTTCAATTCACAAAACTCTCGCCAAACGTTAGGGGTGCAGTTTTGGCCCCTTGTTGCTTACGTTGATGACGATAAATTAAGAAATAAATTTCAATCAACGGTCATAACTCGTTGAGTTAAGTTGTTTTTTGTTCAATTGTACGCGTTCAAGCTCAAGCAACAAATTATGATAAATTGATTTTTAAAAAATATATAAATTGATGTCGCACAGTGGGTGTATATTGAAAATAAAAAAAAAAATAAATAAAAGAAATGTTATTTTAATGAATTTTTCTAATAAAATAATAAATAATTTAAACTCATTAAAATTAACATTAGTTTACGTCCATAAATTACGTGAGTCAAAATAGGGGAGGGGGTCCGGAAACAGGGGAGGGGAGGGGTCCGATAAAATCAAAACCATGTCAACTTCTTAATGCGTAGAATTTACATTAAAAATTATAGCTAAAATCTCACTGGAGGGAGGGTAGGGGTCCCGCCAGATCTCGCCAAATTTTACCATGGGGAGGGGAAGGGGTACGAATTTTCAAAAAGCACCTCACGTAATTAATGGACAAAAAAAGTCATTTAAATTTGAGCTATATGTAGCGGGTTTTTTTTTTAAAACGTCTACATTTCAGGTTGGCAGCTCTGCTAAATCAGTTTTTTTTTTTTGTATTGTTCTTTGAAAGTCTTACGAACTTAACATACAAAGAGTTCATTTGGGACAGAACTTGCAGATTACGAAATTTCACATGATTTCTTAAAATTGTAACAGGAATTTGGGCGTTACATCATAACGCGGCCGAAAGCCACCGCTAAGCCGGTATTGGATATACTGGAAAATGTAAATACTGAGCCGCCCCCTTACCCTAAATTTCAAGTAGAATTAACCTGACTTCCCTAGACCAGTATATTTTCATAAAAGTTTAGGGTATGTGGGCGTCTTTCGGCCGCTGCTCAGGACTGTCCAAAGAAATTTTGATAAGAAACAAATCATTTGATTTATAAAGCTTTAAGAACGTCCTACGAAAAGTTTCTATTGTTTTTACTTTGAATAGGCTATTAACCCTTTTAAGTGTAAGAGTTCAATTGCTTCTTGAACGCAAAGTTGGTATTCCAGCCACTGGAGAAATATTGCGGGGTTAAGCCTGTAGGAAACGGGCTCAAATCGAAACAGTTGACATTGTGGTCGGCTCTGAAGTAGCCCTTTGTTTGAAAATGTTGTTGCTGTAAGTGTCTAAGATCAATCATATGACAAGTGAAGGGCAATGCAAGTAGACATCAGTTTAAGTTTTTTTTTTTTTTGGGACGTATGGTCAAAGACTCAAAGAGTACAAACAGTGCATGGGTAAATTGCAGCAAAACCTAATTGCTGACTGCGATGAGAATGATTTGCCATTCCACCATTACCACTTCTTGGTATAACAAACTGACAAAATTGACTTGGAGAATATGTGGTTTTAGCAGTACGGTACAATAGAGACACTCAATTTCTCAAGCAAATGCTTTCCGGTCCCTTAGTCTCTCGTTTTGTAGACTTGTTCGCTGGATAGTCTGATTTGATCGTTTCGGTTTTAATTTTCTAAGGTTTGTTGAAGTCTCTTGTCTATTCAAGCTACATGAAATGATCCGGAAGTAATTCAATGATTGATACCTCCGAGGCAACAAACAACAACAACAACATCAACAAACCCAACTTAATGCTTTTGAATTACAAACAAAGTCCCTACCTAAATAAATCGTTTGAGGACTTTATCATCTGCTCGTTGTATGCGAAAGCTTCTCTGAGTTCCACAGTGCAATAAAACAGCTGCTTTAAAATTGTAGCAACTGCAAAATTTATTACATACACCAATGGGTGTGTTTTGAATGTAACAAGATTGAATGGACTGGCTTAAGCTTTAATGGAGCAGAGCTGTGCAGAGTAACGACCATTGCTGATCATTGAACTATTTATTACTTACAACTAGCGCTGCGTCACCACTAGAGAGGTCGCAATGTAAAGCGTGATTTAATTTTTTTGTTTCCTTTTTCCAAACGAATAAAAATCTCACAAATCAATTTAAAAGTTGACAACTTAGCTGTCAAATTTAAAACACAACTACAACAATAACAACTTGATAATGGCCGACATGACTTGAAATGTCAGATGTTTTTTTTTTTTTTTTTTAGTTTTATAAGCTCACGCAAATGTTGTTGCAAATTATAGGAAATCTAATAAATTACAATGTGACAACAACAAAAAAAAAGAACAACACGGAGGTACTCTGTATTGAGTTTTGCTCAGTTGAACTGTGTGTGTCTGTGGATTACAGTGGCGTAGCTACAAATAAAAAATGGAGCAATGAGAGAGGATTTTTGTATGACATTCTGCACATAATTAAATGGTTTTTGTTACCGTTATATTGTTGGTCATAGTTGTTTAAGCTGTTGGCTAATAAATAGCACAAAAAAATGAAACTTTTTAATAGCGTTGCCATAATCGTAAATCTTTAACAACTTTGTACAGCAGCAAACAGTAACAACATTGTTTGGGCCGTACTTGCGGCGATAATTTCCACTTTGGCTTTTTCACAACTTTTTTTTTTATGGTAAAAATATGCAATGAGAAAATATGTGTGCAAAATGCACATAGAGAAAATAACTCAACTTAAAAGTAGATAAAAAGAAGAGCGCTATGAAGTTTTCAACAAGCGAATTATGGCGCTGATTAAGCAAACAAGCTGGAATAGTAATTCTATGAGGTTGCTGATGAGAAAGTATGGTATTCACTAATAAATGGAAAGATAAACATATAACGAATAACTTTGTGCAAATAGCTGATTTTTTCAACCAAAATGTTGAATTCAATTTTCTTAAGTAAGAACATTTAGTAGTTCCACTTAGGTGCCGCTGATGAGAGAATTCGTTGTGCACTATTTTGTGAAGAGAAGTATTTCAATATAACTTAATACTTTGCTATGAAACTTTTGGTTAATCAAAACCTTGCGATAGAAATTGTTGTGAAAGGATTAGTAATTTTTTTAAATGATCGCTGATGAGACAGTGTAGCTTGTAGTATTGCACGGAAAAATTAACTTAAAAATATGGTCGATTTACTTCAATCGGAAGTATAGCGTATGAGCAAGTACAATATTTATGAATTTCTTCTCAGATACTTTTCAATATCGATCTTTCCTACAGAAAGCCATGTACTTACTGAAAACTAAACAACCCAAACTGTGTTAAGTTCAAAACGCTCATCTTCTCAACCAACATTACACGTCAATTTAGCAGCCTTTTAGTAATCTCAGAGAAGCTTTTCTTATACTGGGTGTCTCATTTCAGCTTACACGGCTGTATAAGTAGAGGTCAAAGTGACCCCTAAAGGTCGTTTCAAGGTCGAATTCACGCTTGGTGTAGAAAAGGTAGTAATAATTGGCTGTACCGCTGCGCAATCTTGCCTTAACTGGCAGCAGCTTGTCTGCACGAAGCAGGAAGTCAACCTTGAAATGACCTTCAGGGTCACTTTGACCTCTAACATCAATACCTATCTGAACGTAGAATTTTGTGCTCTTTGGGAATCCGAGGTAAAAAATAGGGGTTTCCATTTGAAAAATAAAGTTGACCTTCAAATAATATTGAAAATGTAGGTCAAGGTTATGGTTAAGGTCATGGCTGCATCAGCCCTTTAATTTCCATGAAGTTTTATTGAAACATTTTTTGAATGACTTGCAATTTTTTAACTTATTCAGCTATGTAAGTTAAAATGGGACACCCAGTATATTGTCTGATTAGTTGGCCTCAACAAACATTTGCATAAAAGTGAGGAGTGCTGATGAAAAACCACAGACTTAACTCCAACACTTACAAAATGGTAAAAAGAAAGAAAAAATAAAAATTATGAGCTAAGCTCTGTGGGAACCTTAAGAAGGTGTTCTCCAACTATAGGTTTCGTATGTGAAATTTGTTGCTTATCACTTTCGACTCGAGCTGTACATTTGGACGATCTCAACTTAAGAGAACATTATATATACTATCTTCTTAATACGTCATGTTTGACTCCGATTTTATTTGAAAATTTTGTGTTATTGATTAAGGTCTGGTCAGCATATTGCTCTGACAAACCTGGATAATACTGCCGTAAGCCAGGAAATTAAATTTCTGTTGGTGATCGATGTCTTTTGCTCAGCGATGAAAACCCTTTGCTTTCATGAATGTACGTTCTAAGGAATATGAAATCAATTCTGCACATCAACCACTGCACATTTTCAAAACAGGCTGAACCACATCGGACGTCACAAACGCTTAGACCATCGAATAAAGCTAAGTACATAGGTGTTATCATCGATTCTAAACTTATTACAGAAACTCAAAGGAAAGAATATAGAAAGCGATGAATGCCCTTTGTCTTATAAGCAGACGATCTGAAAGGAGTAAGGTCAGCAATCGTACTTCATTCACTGAACATTTATAGCAGGGTTTCAATAATCTGGGTATGATGTCAAATGCACTTTTAGTAGATGAAATTTTCCGGTACTAAACTAGGCATTTAAGGTATCCAAATAAAATTGCAATTTGATCGTTAAGCTAATTTCTTAATCGAAACTAACCAAACCAAATGAAATACTACAAAACAACCAAAGAACAAGTATTGAGCAAGTATTGCTTGGAGTGACCTTCCTTCAGTGAAATTATCAACCTACTCTATTATAGAACTAAAACAAAAAGATGAAAAGTACTTGAAGCATTGATGAATTCTACAGCCAAAATTTATTTCAGTGTACAAGAATTGACATAGCAATATTTGTGGTTTTCTGCTAAAATGTTCGCTAAATAAAATGACAATTTGCTTGGAATGCGTCATAAGTTCAACAGTAAGTTCCTAAAGAGCCATTAAAGTTTGTTGCTTATTTGAAACATAAACATATTTTGCCTATGTTTTAGAACACATAAAAATGGCAAAACCTCATAAAAATTAAGTCTTTTAACTGCGAATTTTATTCTGCTTTGATTGCAACGCGTAGTTGTTATGTCAATTGTATCTGGTTGCTTTAATTTTGTTGCTATGCTGTTGAAAGTAGCTATAAAATTGTTATAGTAAACACTTTACGATAAGAAAATTTATGTGCCATTAAAAGCGTCAGCATGGATATTGTTGTCCTTTTTATATTGAGACGTTTTATATTCTATACATACGCAGGAGTAGCAAAACTCGTATTGTTACGATTTTATGTTGCATTAAAGATTTAAATAACATGATTATCTATCAAAAAGAACACATTATAGCAAATTAAATGTATCTACATTTAGAAGCTTAGTATACATTTATGACAGCAGTGAGCTATGATTATAATCAAAATTTTAATGATCTACGATATGAAGAGGTCAAATGTGTTGTCAATGTCAATAAATCAAATAAAATTAATTTCAACATTCAAGTCAAAGTCTTCTAGTCAACAGTATGCCACCCAGCATTTAAAATTATCTACTCACGCAATCAATTTGTCACTACTTAAAAGCGTTGATTTAATGCCTTCTTCCTTGAATAAACGCATACATAGCGTGTTGTCTGCCTAATCCTCCGCTTAGATAAAAGCAATTTCCATAACTGTCAGTAAGATGTCAACTGTCAGCAACAGTTGAGAGCGCACATTTCATAACTCGTAATATACGAGTGTCATTTCGAAGAACTAACTTGAAAATCATACAGAAAACCTTAAGAAGAAAAAAAATAAAGAAACATCACAATGATACCAACAGTAAAGAAACACAAGAGACAAACAGACACAACATGCCAACATTAAATAATAAAAAATTTTCAATTTTCTTGTGCTACAGCTCGTTATTACCTTGCACATATTTAATTGTAGGGTGCCTTTATTTCGTGAAATCGGTTCTTTTTAAGTCAGACTACTTTTGAGGACGCTTCAAACAAAAGCCTGATCACATAATGCCACAAATTTTTCAGAAATTTCCTCCTCCTTTCATATCCTTAGTCTCCTCATGAAGCTTAGAGTCTCCACAAAACTCTTCCAATACACACAATCAACTTCCAACGTCGCATTTAATTTTCTCAAACTTTCTCTTTTTATTTGTTCCTGCTATCATTTTCACAATATTTTAGGACGGTCAGGTTTTCTGCTACCTTACAGATTCTACTCCATTGCTCATTGGCAAAATTCAATTGGTGACTTCCGGTGCATGTGTCCGCCATTTGATTTGATTGGAAGTCTAATCTTGCAAACATCTGCCAAGTTTGAGCAAGCGACCGGTTGAACAAAAAAGTATATTCTTATTGGCGTTGCCATCAGGTGCTATACTCAGTAGCATACCTAGAGAGGGCAGGGAGACGGTCGACTCGGGCGCAAGGCGTGGAAAATGGTCTGAAAAATATCTCATTTTGGACCTTTTTTTTTAGTAAATGAAAATAGTTCCATGTAGTAAATTTCAATGAGTAGGTGGAGGTTTTCGAATTTAAAGTGAAATAATTTTTTTTTTTTTGGTAAGGTAAATAAAATTTTTCGGAAAAAACACGAAAATTTCTTTCGGGTAGGGGCGACAAGATACTGCTACCAACAAAAGTAAGTTATACACTTCTTCTCGCTGAATTAACCTATCTTGAAACTACTGCTTTATCGACGTTGATTTTAAGATCTATTTCTCCTTGGGTCAAGACGTCAAGTACTGAAGAAGTTCAACAAAGCTTAATTGCTTCGAGTAGTTTCGGCAATTGCAAATTTGTTATATTGTACCAATTAGAAAAATATCAATCTTGATATGATGAGATAAGAATAGCGAATAAATTCAATTGTTTTTTGTTGCTATAAATTAAATTATCAGGTTATTGAAAATGATTTCAACATCACTACCTTTCCGTTTGAACAAAAACCGACAGCGATAAGAAGAAGTAGAGTTAGACAGCTAAACAGACAGTTAGAAAATTTAGATAGACAGCACCACTGTGGGAATGGACGGACTGGCAGACAGACAAACTGGCTAAACTGGGGAAGAACAGTACGCACATACAACACCAGCAACAACAACAACAACAGCGCATTGAAAACTTAAGAGCATTCAGTAAAGTCAGACAGCGAATGAAAGACACACAAAACGCTTTGATTAAAATGTCACTTTTCTTCATTTATTTTGACACAAAACTGACGAGGGCCATTAAAATGAGTTTGCCGCTCTCATTGTTATTGTTGTTGTTATTTTTGTTGTTGTTGTTATTATGATTATTTTAAATTTAGTAAGTTTCGAAAATGAAGAGCGTGATTCGGCATTTTTTTTTTTTTTTTTTGTATTATTTTGTTTTTGACGTTTTGGCATCACTGACAGCTATAACAACAACCAAAAGTAATGAGAGTGTAAAAATTTTAAAGTGTGCTTACAGGCACGCAGGCAGGCAATCAATTTTGATGATACTCATATGGCCGCCTTTTAGATAGCAAATGAGTACTAGCAGCACAGAGGGACAAATAGATAGACCGACATTTTGCAACTGACATTTCAACTGACAGCTGAAAAATTGAAGCGACAGGAAATGAAATGTTGTTATTGACGTTATTTTTACTTGCATGTATTGGTGTTGCTGTTATTTTTATAGTATATCACGTATAAGTGCAAAAGAGTAAAACGTCAAATAATGACATTCACAAAAAGTGAAAAGCAAAGAGTACGCATGAAGCCTAAAGGGCTGTTAATGTGCCCGTTGGCAACTGTCAAGAAGCAAGCTATGATACTCAATAGGTAAAGGTGACGTGCAGTGCAGTGGTTTGCTATGGCGTGGAATTCTATTCTCAAAAGAATTTTTATGTTTTAGAAGAAAAATAATTAGTCAAATTTTTTTCAGCAAATGATTTCTACGCTATGAAGAAACTAATGACAATGATTTCGATACATCACAACCGATACCATAGATCACTTCACAGAAGGGCCCCATTATCAGTCCAAAAAAACGCATAATATGTTGTTTTGAAATAATATTAACAAAACCTATACCAAACCATCGAACTTTAATGCAGTTTTTCTTAATATTCGAAGAGTTCGACCTTCATATGATGCTTTGACTTTGATACTTTTCGATGCATTTAGCTTATATCGGTTTATCAAAAAAACTTTTTGACTTTTTCGCTGTTTTCCGATACTTTTCAGCTATCATTCGATACCCCGCAACTTTTGACGATTTTTCCGATGGCTTTCAATTCTAAATGATAGTTGCTGACTTTTCGATGTTGTTCGATACTTTTCGACCTTTATATTTGTAATTATTCCATATGTTATAATGTTATTTGATATCGATTATCGATTCGATATCGATTCTTTTCGAATTTGAGTTTCTTATTCCGTACTATTCGATACTTTTCGACCTTTTAGACTATTTTCATACAGTACGATTTATCTATGCTATTTTACTTTCAAAGTATAACAAGTGGGACTAAAATCTCCATTGATTTTTGAAAACTTATCTGACTACTATAAGATATTCAAGCGTTGTTGCAACGCCAACAAATCATCAACACTTTTAAGTGGCGCTCTTCAAACTAAGCTAATTTTACTAACACATTTTTATTTTTTTTTTTTTTTCTAACATAGAAAGCAACAATGATTTGATTGCTTACAAAAAGATCACCATCATCATCAACTACAACAGCAACATAACGCTGTTGTGATTGCATCTAACAACACATTGTCAATAACACAATTAACACATCATGATGCATTCACAATCAATTCACTTCAATTCACTGCAGTGAGTGAATGAATGCCGCGCATTTATTTAGGTTACAATTGTTGCATGTCAGCGGCAGCGGCAGCAATGGCAGCAGAGCGAAACAACAACATCGGCAATTAAAAAAACCCGCATGCATTAAAGCTCCCTTGTTGCTGTTGCTGCTTCTGCTTGTATGCTTTGATTAATTGTATTTACTGCAAGCTTAGCAACAACAGCAACAATGTAAGCTCATTGAGTGATGCCAATCAAAACATTGTAAAAACAACAATGAATCTTAATTTGTTCACACTCATATATACATGCATACATGCATACTAACATACAAAAGCCGCAACTTGTTCCCCAAACAATGTTGCGTATTACAACACATCGTGCTGCATGTTGCTCGCTGCTGTTGTTGCTTGTGTTTTTTTTTTTGACTTTGATCTTCTTTTTGATCTTTGATTGATCAATTAAATTTGTTTGTAAACAGATTTTTTGAGTGACTTAAAAAATGTTGTTGGTTTTTATTTTTATTATTGTTGTTTTTGTTATTGTTGTAGTGAATGAATCTATTTTTGCTTTTGTTGTTGTTGATCATGATGTTTTCATTATAATCGAAATGCGCTGAAGATGGCAATATTTTAATTTTCATGTTGGTGATATAATGTAATAAGATTTCCGGTATGTAGTTATAATTATATGGATATCAGGAAAAATTGATAAATGAAATAAAAGGAAGGAAATTTACAGATACAAAAAATAAATAAGACAACATAAAAAAGCACGACTAAATGTTCTAAGAAAGAAAGTTGAACGACTAAAAGCTAAACGGCGAAAAGAATGAGCAACAAAAAAATTGAACAAAAAAAATTTTGGGCGATAAAAAAGATTGAATGACAAAATAATTGGCAGTTAAAAAAGTTGGACTAAAATGTATTGATCGACTAGTATTGATTTAATGCTTATGGAAATCAACATATTGGATTTGCCTTCTTTTTATTGTTTGTTTACTTACTTGTTTCTTGGTTTACGCTAAAATACATAAATATGTATATCCAACTCTGTTCCAAGCTTGTCTTTAAATTTTTCTTCATTTTTCTTTTGTATTTGTTCCTCCCCGATATCTTTGACTACCCAAAATGTCAAGTAGTAGCTGTCAAGTGTCAAAATGTTAATGATGATCACGCAAAACTCATTTAAGCTGTCAATGGTACAAAAAAAAAAAAAATATGCAAATAAAAAAACTCAACCCGAAAGATGCTATATGTATTTTGTATTAATTGATCGCTTAAATTCCCTTTTTTGGACTTAACATCATTTTCTTTGCACACATAACCAACAACAAACAACTCATTAACATATGTCAGTTGTCAGTTGGAATTTTTTTTATGCAAGAAGTTGTTCAACTGTCATGTCATTTAGCAATGCAAACAACAGAAATGAAACCCTTAAAAAACTTGTTAATTCATGCCGACGATCTTAAAGTTGTCGCCTCTTAACAAGTCGGCATCATTTATTTTTTTTTTCTCTCTCTAATGATCCTCAACTTAAGCTCAAGTTCCACACTTTAGTGCTGTCAAGTGCGAAATGCAAGTGAACCTACTACCTCTGCATCGTGCAGCTGAAGTGCGTGTTTGAAAGATGTGTTCTCTTTTATGTGATAAATTTATTTCAAAATGTACTCGTATGTGTGAAACTTTAAAAATGACAGCTTGATTTTAAAGTGTAGTGACAGCTTTATAAGTTAGAGTGTACGGCCTAAAATTAACCTTTCTTGAATTTATAAGGTGGATATGAAACATCTTCCAAAGATGGGCAACAACCAGGTTCAGAAATCAAAGATATTTATAAATTGGAAAAACAATAGGCTCAGCTTCAAAACTCTTTGAAAGGAAACAAGAACAGTAAAAAAGGTTATCCTGAGCGGAATTCATATGAGATCCTGGAGGAACCAGCAGCTAAGCAGATAGGTTTCACAAGACATTTGCTAAGAACATCAGTGCTCCAGTAGTAACGTACCAAAATCCTTTCATAGCTATGTAAAGTATTTTGACGCAATACAAAAAATAAAAACGAAATAAAAAGAATTTAAGAAGAAAACAAAAATATTTTTTTCTGTGCAACATTTCGACACAAAACCAAAGCAAAGCAAATAATTAAGTGAGCAAATAAACAAGCAGACCAAACATAGCACCGACTGTTTTACCAATAAACAAATAAACAAAACCTGGCGATTGCTAAAGCTCTGGCAATCCATCCATTCATCCCAAAATAAAATCAAGCATTCATTTAATGTGGCTCTGCTGTGTGCCATGTGTGTGCGCCAAACTGGAACTCATCTCTTCTACGCTGTATAAGTATTTTCTCTACAAATTGATGGGCTTCCATAAAGCACTCATAGCTGGTCGCATTTCATATAGTCAGAATCACCTTTATCGTCACAGTACCAGTCAACATCAACTTAATCGTCTTCCTAACGTGAAATGGTTGCAGTAGCAGTACCAAAGCATTTGCTACAAATAAATAGCACTCCAGTTGAGCTGCTCGTAAATAAATAAATAAATTCACTATGTAATTCACAAAGTTGCACAAAATTTATAAGCGCAATTCGAATGCTGTGCAGCGTTACCTTATGGGCATCTTTGTAAGTGTTGTTGGTGACAGCAGCATTGTCGATAAATGGATGGGTACGGATTTTGGAAGTGAGGCACATGGTTAGTTTTTTTTACTAATTGTCAACAAGTACATATGTATTATAAGTATCATTATGTGGGTAAATGTGTAAAAATTCCGACTTTTCGATCGAAAAAAACCGAAAAAATAAGTGTTTTAATCAGAGATTGCGAAATTTTTAATTGATATGAAGAATCTACCAAATTAAAATCATAAATAAAATCAAAATTCTTTTTTTTCGCTATGAATGGTTAAAGAATACAAAATACTGGGAAAATTTATATATCAATTGAAAGGATGTAATCTGAGCTTTTTTATATGTTAATAAAATTATAAGTTCATTATATGTTTTTAAAAAATATGATGATTTTTTTCAAAAAAAGTTAGTCATAAATTTAAAAGAATAGTTTTATCTTGAGAAAAATTGAAAAAATTTTTAATTTTTACATACACATAACATAGGTAACTAAATTATTTTTCATATTACATCAATATTTTGGAGATCAACCCAGGGATTCTGAAAATATAACGATTTTTTAAAAAAAAAACTTTAGCCACAACTTCCAACGGCTAACCCAATTTTTCATTGCATTTTATTATTTTCTCTAGAAACCCTACTAGTGCGGGAGGCAGCGTTGTATTTTTAAAGGTCATTTCCTTCCGCTTAATTATTTTTGCAATTGTTAGTTTAAGTAAAGCTGATAATGAAAACAAGCGTCAGTCGCCAGAGTCGTGGTGGGTCTGGTTGTGAGAGGCCGACGAAAAAAGTTTCGATCAATAACTCGAAAAGTAAGCCACAAGTAAATTATTATGTTAAGCAAAATGTTGAAAAGCAGATGAAAATACATCGATTTTATGTCCGAAAAATCTCCATACGATAAGATTTGACAAACCTCTCACCGTTTTAATGTTTCTAATAAATACCATAATTTTGAGCAAAAATAGCTATTTTGGGCGAAAAATATGATTTTTAGATTTGAACGAGTAATGTTAATTTAAAACTTTCAATAAAAACTCATATTTTGAAAATGGAGATGGTCGTTAAAAATTTTGAAGCTATGAAAAGTGGGTCAAATCAGGTCAAATCGAAATTTTTCGGCCACGAAATCTTTATGTTTTCATTAGCTCTACAACATTGGTCTTAACATAATTTCTTACTTATGGCTTACTTTCCGAGTTATTGAACGAAACTTGTTTCGTCGGCCTCTCACAACCAGATCCACCATGATCCTGGCGACTGACGCTATTTAAACTAACAATTGCAAAAAAAATTAAGCGAGAGGATATGACCTTCAAAAATTCAACGCTGCCTCCCGTACTATCATACATTCTTCAAATAAATAACAAAGTTTGTTATGAGCGCCTGTTCCAAATAAATAATAAAAACAACAACAAAAAAGAGAATAACTTACCTATGCTGCTCTTTTGCTTCACTCAAACACTGCCAAAGCTGCTGGAAAGTGTGCGAATACACTCACATAAAAAGCGCAGCAGCAGCGTAGCAATAACCGTAAAGAACTTTTTTTCTTCAAAAAATTTTGGCGCACAAATGAAATAAACACTCGCAAAATTTAAGAAAAGCTAAATTTAATTTAAAGCACTTGTAGCTTATGTAAAAAACGAAAGCAAAATATTGATATTTGCAATATAAAAACACATTGAATTTACAATAAGAACAAAGAACAACAAAAACTCCGCACTTGCACTGGTTGCTCTGCCGACGTCGCCACATTGAATAGATTTTGCATTTTCTTTGCAATTTTATTGAAATATTTTATTGAATTTACCACAACGAACACGCGGAGACACTAATTCAGTAATTACTTTACGAAAATACTTAAAATATTTAATAATAATGCTGCGAAATTAAAATTTAACTTCAAAAGCAACCGCACGCACTCCGTAAATCAAATAAAAACTAACGAGTGACTGTTAAACTGTGTTGCCACCTTCTTAATCGGAATTGCGGCTGTGAACTTTTAACGGAAAAAGGAAGTGTGGGATTTATATAAGGGGAAATATTTGTATATATTTGTATATGTGTCAATTACATTTTAAAAAAAAAGAACAGATTTGCTTTAGTTCACAATTGCCAAATATTTTTTCAGTGCAATTTGCAATATTTAAACAACCGGATTAGTATTGAAAGTCGGTGTCGGACAGGTTTGAGATTTGAACCCTGAGCCGCGACTAAAAGTGCCCATTTACCCCTACTTTTATGTAGAAGCACTATAGCTAGTGAAGCCGGCATTTGGTATACTTTAGGATGTAAGTGAATGAAATATATTTTAACATGCATATTAGCCGTGTCTTATTCGCTTTGGTTGAACCAAAATTTCATACAAATGCGTAAGTAAACCTAGTACATATCTAGTTCAATATATTGACCTTTTTTTGTGTATGCTAAATTTGACGAATAGATGTCGCACATTGCAAGTAGCTGTAGACACAAACCTAAAATAATCAAATATAAATGGCAGCTTTGCTGGAATTTTGCAGTGCCGATTTTAGGTAATGCGAGGCCCTATGCATGCAGTCGGTGCTGGGCCCAAATATTAAAATAAAATCACATGATGAAAACAAAAATAGTGATAAAACAACAGTCTTAGAACGCTGCTTTGGCTCTGTTTTCATTTTTCCTTCTTCATACAACGTCTAGTAGTTTTGTTCTTCACCTTCTATCATCGATTTTTTTCTTATGCTCGGAAAACGAAAGAAAAAACTTTGGTAGAAGCATCTATGACGCTTTAAAAATAGTTCAAAAGCGTTTGAGAGCAATTTTTCGAAAAAAAAATATATACTGGCGCATGAGGCCCCTTACAGCGCTTGGCCCCGTTCAACCATACGAGTCTGCCGGCTCTGATTTTAACACAAAAGTCTTGTCCAACACTGTCATGCCTCCTAGTGGTCAGTAGCAGAATTATAAAATGTTAAACTTATGCGTTTATTCACTTTAAGGTTTGACCAAAGCGAATAAAACACGGCAATTGTCAAAAAGAGAAGACATCAAATCAAAAAAAAAATTTGAAAATCCTTTCGGTTAGAAAGGGTTATGTCAAAAATTTTTTTTTTTTTAAATCGTAATTTAAAGGAAACTAAATATAACTTATATATTGTATGCACTAAAAAAAAATATTTGGAGATTGTGAGCTAAAGTAAACCTGTGCTTATTTTAATTTAATTGACATATTTAGAAAAAATGCATGACTTCATGGGGCAAAATTTTCGCCACATATTTAAATATTTCCCCTTATATAAATCCCACACTTCCTTTTTCCGCTAAAAGTTCACAACCCCGATTCCGATTAAGAAGGTGGCAGCGTGGTTCAACAGTCACTCGTTAGTTTTTATTTGATTTACGGAGTGCGTGCGGTTGCTTTTGAAGTTAAATTTTAATTTCGCAGCATTATTATTAAATATTATAAGTATTTTCGTAAAGTAATTACTGAATTAGTGTCTCCGCGTGTTCGTTGTGGTAAATTCAATAAAATATTTCAATAAAATTGCAAAGAAAATGCAAAATCTATTCAATGTGGCGACGTCGGCAGAGCAACCAGTGCAAGTGCGGAGTTTTTGTTGTTCTTTGTTCTTGTTGCAAATTCATTTGTTTGTTATATTGGAAGTATCAATATTTTGCTTTAATTGTTTTACATAAGCTACGGGTGCTTAAAATTAAATTTAGTTTTTCTTAAATATTGCGAGTGTTTGTTTCATTTGTGCGATCAAATTTTTATAGTGAATAAACGCATTATAGTTGTGGCTATACGCTGCTGCTGCGCTTTTTGTGTGAGTGTGTTCCAATGCTTTCTATTTGATTTGCTTGGGAATTTCGGCAGTGTATGAGTGAAGGAAAAGAGCGGAGTAAGTTGGTAAGTTGTTCTCTTTTTTTATTGTTTTTATCAATTACTTGGAATGGGTTGACTTAAGGCGCTCCTTTATAATAATGTTATTTTTTTGGAGCGTGTAGGGTGTCTAGAGAAAATGAAATGCAATAAAAAGTTGGGTTAGCCATTGGAAGTTATGGATAAAGATTTTTTAAAAAAGTCGTTATAATTTGGATGTCCCTGGATTGATTAACCTAATTTTGGTGTCATATGAAGGGCAATTTAGATTGCTCTGTTATTTGTATGCAAACATTTTCTAAATTTGTATTTAAGTTTTTTCTAAAAAAAAAACTATTTTTTTTTAAAAACACGTAGCTAATACATAATTTTCTTAACATTTAAAGAAAACTCGAGACATGTCCTTACAATTGAAGTATAATTTTTGCCAGTATTTTATATTCTTTAGGATTTTATATCTTCAGGTGAATTGGTAGATGCATCACTTCAATTGAAACTTTCGCTATCTCTGATTATTATTTAATCAATTATAGTGAAGCACCAAAAAACGCAAATGCGGCGCCGCGCGATGAAAAATTCAAAATTTCAATATGGAATAAAGTCACACGCGCATTCGCGAAAAAGTTGAATTCAAGTTTGCTTTATATGCAATTACATGCGGATCCTTTGTGAAATTTGGCGCATTTGATTACTCGTTGGTCAATTTTTCAAATTTCAATTTTCAAATTGAATCTTATAGGATCAAATTGTTGATCTTATAGGAAAACCTTTCACCTCACACAGTGGCGTCAGTTCAGTAGGGCTGGGAAGGGCATTGCCCCCTCCCCCAAGAATCTGATTCTAGTTATTATTCAATACATCAGTTCAATAAAACATCTAATAGTGGTGTAATTATAATTCTCGTAACCGCCCCCCCCTCCCAAGGTTTTGGTGAAGTATCGCTACTGACCTCACTTTTCTTTAAAAATATTTAAAAACAAAAAGAGTTGCAAAGTGATGGAAAATTTCAGTTTCACAATCCAATCAGATTCACTTTCTCTTGTAAAAGGAAAACAAATTTAAATTATGTTGACCAGTGTTATCTGTAGTGTGATTTTGCCTACACGCAACATTTGTTAACTGAAACTGCAAAGCTGATCAAAAAATTTTTTGGAAAATATTTCTTCTATTAAAAAACCTAAGGTTTCCTAAAAAATTGCAATTTCTAATTGTAGTCAACAACATTTTGCTGTGTGTTTTCAGTCAAAGAGGCCAAAAATATATACATAAAAATTATAGAGTGGCACACCTACTATGCAACAATGCATCAAGTATCATTCTGCAAATACCAAAATAAAAGCTTTCCCATTGAAGAGTTTACCTGTGGCTATAGAAACAACAGCAATTCTTATTACTGCAAGAATTGCAGCATTCACCTAAAGATTTATAGTGGTGGCATATTGTTAGTGGGGGCGCCAACTTATCTTTGTTGTTGTTGTTGTTGTTATTATTGCTTTGTATTGAATTCAATTTTAATTCTATTGCTGCTGGGGCTGTCATGTTGATGTTGCACTTGCGGTGCTGCTGTTGCTGATGTTTGTCTGTTGACTTCTATTTATTTATTCATCTTTATTTCGTTAAATTGTATGGCAGTTGTTGTTGTTGTATGGGGTGCTTGATTGATAGACAGTTGTTTGATGATATTGTTGTTGTTGCTGCCTGTTGATATTCTGTTAAGCAAGTAGCTGTCAGTTGTAATAAAATTAAAATGCGCTAATTGTGATTTATTAATATAAGTGGCAATGAAATGTTTATGCTTAATGGTGGTATAAATTGTTGCAGTTGGGGGCACAAGAATTTTTCAAAACTTTTTTTCAATTTTTGATTTGTAAGACTCTATCGAACTTATAGATATGTTCTTTTGAAATGAGTACAGATTGTATAAGGATGATTAGCTTTAAAATATGAATAACTGGAGCAGATTAATTTCTAGCTTTGCTGCTGTCATATTTGTAACTCACTTAGTATAATTAGCTTCCAATAATAATCGAATTTAAAAATATCACTTATACGCCACGTATACTTATAATTAAAAATATACTCGCTGATCAAGTAATTTCCAGTGGCCACCAATTATACTTTGAAATTTTGTGTATTATGCAAAACTTAACATAAAAAATACCACTCATGTGGTCTAATCAACATCAAAGTTGAGCTGAACAAAATGATTTTGTCAAAAAAAAAAAACAATTCCAAATAAAAATAATGTACAAGCTTAATAAAAACATTTCATTTATCATCAAGTCAAAGCAATTTTTATTGCCTCACTGCATAAAATAACTATTTCTTTATTTTATTGATGTCATGTGTCAAATACTGTGATATTAAAATCAATTCATTTTTAAAAGACTATGTGACCGACTATGTTGTCGTCAACATATCTGTATCTGTCGCTTTCGGTGTGGCGTGTTTAAGGCGTGTTGAATGCGCGCGCGTACATTATTTAAATTGCTGCGATTTATTATTTCCAGCAACAGCAGCACTGGTAGTAGTAGTTCGGTAGAGCGCTGTCGCTTTTACCATTTTGTGATCTGTAAAATATTGCCCAATGGGTAATATGTTGTCGTCGTAATCAGTGTGCTGCATTGTGTGCCAAATGGGAGTGAGCGAAATGCGAAACAAATACAGTGGGACTGAATCAAGAATGAAATCTGCAGTAATAAACTTATTATATTTCATATTTTTGGCTTAAAGTAGATTTCGCTTTACTACGATGTTACTTATATTATGAACCCCTGCCATTTTACACAAAAATTTAAAATTTAGTTGCTGGCTGCTTAAAGTTTTGTTGCGTACATGGCAGTTAAGACTGACTGTTAGAGATATTATTGCCATAAAATGCAAACGTTAAGTATAAAAATTAAAAATTATGTACAGTATTTTGCATCTAGTAAACTTTAGACACAAGTTTTAATAGCAATTTCAATGCAAACATTATAAAATAAGTATGAGTTTTAAATGTATAATATTTAAACTTTCAAAATTTATTACAATATAATTTTTGCATTTCATATATTTTCCACTGTACCAACTGTATCATTCATTTATTCTTGTAAAGCTGCAAAAGAAAAATTGACATTGGCACTGAGACCGAATTACACACATAAATCCATTTCATCCGCAAATGCATGCTACTGCTATATTTACAGCAGGATCTGCAGGAACATCACAACAACACCAATAAGCGCTTCAATGTAACCATTTTTGGATTTTGGCAAATACCATGCAACTAACTCAAGTCGCTTCATTCTACTATGTATACGTTGCTACGACTCTTGACAAGATGAAAATTGCAACGATTTGTGTAAAGAAATATTTATAAGCGTGCAACTGAAGCGTGTGTATAGCAAATCACATAGCATTGGGCGAAGTTAAGCAGGCTATTGCACATAGATATAAGTAACTAAGGGAGTAACCCAAGTTCAAATTTTTAACTTAACTTAACTTCTCTGTTGTCATAACCAGGAACAAACAAGGCCTTCAATTTTTTTGGATCTACATAATGCAAATGTTCCTCTGGTCACTGCAAATTCTGACTTAAAAATGTGAAACTTTTAATTTTAGTATGGCTAAAAGTTACTCATACTTCATGTTCAACAAACTAAACACACTAAAATATCTCCGTTTCGATATTAAAAATAATAACTAAATTTATGATTTTTTGCTTGATTTACAATTATTCACATGCATTTTAAATTTTATAAGTGGCCACTTGTTTGTTTCATTATTTTTTTCTAATCAAAATGTTTTGTTAAACATGACGTATGAGTTTAAATTTTACTTATAGTATTGAAAAGTGTTCAGCGCTTAAAACTACAATATCTTAGCATAGTTTTTGCGTAACTTCCATTGCTTTTACTATTTCACTTGAAACTACATATCTCAATTCCGATATAAAAGGAAGACCTAGCCTTATGCTTTTCTATTAACCTCTCTTTACTTAATAATTGTTAAAAAATTTTAAAATGGCCGCTCATAAACATAACATATTATTAAGATTTTCTTGCTACATTTTCAGAAGATCAAAGTTTTTTATCATATGCGCCATTTTCAGAACTTCAGATTCATGTTTTCTAAGATACTTAATACTTTCAATTGATTTTTCAATTTTATCTCAATTATCGACGCCTTAACTTCGACTCCGTTAGCTCAATTTAGTTGATTTATTTTAACAAGACGTATGTGTAACATTTTTATCAAACAAACACGCTCAGTATTCAGTTCTTCAGAATCCAATGACTAGATTGTAAATTTAAGCTTAAATTTTGAAATTTGTAAAAATTGATATTATGTTCTTGAGGTAACCCACTCCACAAGTAATATTGCTCTGGCATAAATGTTCGAGCTTGAATTTTTGCCTGCAGTTCCGGTGGTGCAACTGTCACCAAACGTCCTCATCACTATTCTCACAGTCATCGTTGTCGCTCTTGCAACATCTAAAGTGTGCAAAAGGCGTAGCGCTCACTGCCGACTTGCCAGTTGCAAACAGCAGCAGCAGCTTTGGTCTGGTAATTGCATCATTTATAACATTTGCTGTCTTACTCTATTTTTTTCGTTTTATTTCTCCTTGCTCCTTGTCGCTTTATCTGACGCTGTATATCGTAGCTGGATTTTAGTGAATTTGGTGAAATTTATAACAACGTAACGAAATGTTGAAATTTCGTTTATTTCGTTTTGTTGCTGCTGCTTGAATTTTATATTTGATTTTTGAATACGGATATGCGAATGAAATCAACATGGTTGAGCTCAAAGGAAGTTTGCTATCCTTTCGTTTGTATATTATTATTGCATGTAGTTGTAATTTTTATAGTATTGCACTCTTATGTGAAAATTTATTTTAACTTATTTGTGTTGAGGCACTGAAAGAAAAATGTTACAAAAATTGAGTGAAGTTTTAAAAACTTTATCAATCTAGTGACAAATAGTTAGTACCAACAGCTGACATAGTATAGGAAATCGAAATGCTATTATGGCACAACTACTTATAAGGTCTGCCTAAATTGCATTAACTCATTTAATTTAAAAAGCTTTTAAGTAGAATTAGCACAACAAATTTAAATTTTTTATATTATTGAGAGCAAATAATAATAATTTTCTCCACCACCCATATTTTTTATAACAACGCCTTTACCTCAAATGGCGCTCTTCCGATTTGACTTAACACTTAAAAGTCTCAGATGAATTCTGACTTACTGTGGATTCTGCAAAAATGTCAAGTTTAATCAAAGGCCTTTAGAAAATGTGGATTTTTTCTTATAAGAAATTTTTAGGTTTAAAATAATACAAATAATCAGCTCTAATGTTTTTTTTTAATATTTTCTCTGTGTATTTATGCTCACACTTCAGTAAATATCATATGAAAACAAATGCATTTGTCTAGCATATGCTTTTTCATTTGAAAACTTTGAAGAGAATATTTTTTTCTGGCATATACAGCTAAGGGTATGCAACTATTCCAATTTTGTACTAAGCTTAGTTTCTAATTTAAATTTTTGTTTATATTGCCCAAAAAAATTTTAGTTGTCGTTTTGTTTTCTTGTGTATTGAACTAGCTTATAAGGTATTAAGAATTGTTCCAACTTTTGAAATAAATTAAAACTCTGATATTTAAAGCCAACTCTCTAGCTTTTAGGACGTTTTCCTAGCACCGGAAATTTAAGTGGTTAAATTACAATGATCTAAAAGTTTCATACATATTCTTATGGTTCTAACACTTATATCTCCTATTTGATACAACTTAAAAGTAGAATATAGAGAAATTATTTACTACATATGACCATTTAAACGAAAAGTAAAGTTTATTTCTTGGCCGCAGTGCATTTTTGCCAAAACAGATTGTTGTTAAGATCTATTGAAAAATTTATTTCTTTAAAAAAAAATTATGCTGCAAAATTCGAGCCATTTATAAAAAAATTATGAAACAAATGAATAGCCTGCTCTTACTTATCTACTTCTTTCTGTATTACATATCACGCTCTATTTAATTTAAAAAAAAAGTTTTTAATCCTTGATTTCTTCTTTATATGCATACATATATAAAAATCAATCTCAGAAATTCTGCTTTATGAATACAACATTTTTCTCTACTTTCATCTCAGTTTCATAGAATTTACACCTGCATAATTTTTGTTTTCCTTAACAAAATTCAAAAGCACTCGCATTTCAAAGCAATTTAATACATACTCATTCATACGTGTTTATAAAATATGAAATGTTAAATGTAAGCTCAAAACTCAACACTTTTGTATAGTAGGTACCTTATAAGCTGAAAGACAATTTGAAAAGTTTAAACCACATAAAAGGCACTTAAATACGCCACAAGAAGGGGGGGAAAGAAGAAAAAGTCGAGTAACCTTACTCATATACATTTTGCTAAGGGTTGCCAAAGCAAAAAATTTTAAAATGTTATTAATATTCAATTAAATTAATTTAACATGGTGTATGAGCAACACTTTTTTAATAATCTTATTTTGTTTACTATACTTTATATTTGTTCGCTTGATATTACTTAGAGCGTAGCTGTCAAATGTTTGTCAGTCAATGATATGTGTTTTGAAAAAATGTCAGTTTTTACTACTGGCCGCTTCAGAAAGTAACGCTTTTTAAGCGAAATTCAACTATATAACTGATATTTTGTTGATTTGGTAAAAAAAATGTTGACAAAATATTTTTAAAAAAATATTTAAAAAAAATTAGTTTTTCATAAGATTTAGTACTATACGTACATAACATATTTCCAAGTAAATCCAAGATCTATCTAAGCTATAGTTGAACAGCGTTTACATTTTTAAATGTTTTAACTACACAAAGAAAGTTTAATGCAGCTTAATACACATATTCTCTCACAGCTGGCAATCTTAATTCAGAGAAATACACATACATATATAAACGCATACTCACACAGGCATAATTTCCGCAACTCGTCGTAAAAGTCGTAATTTATATACCCCCATATGCGGGCCATGGTAATTTGTTAAGTAGAGTTAAAATAATTGCTCGTATTTATAATTTACACATTTTGTTAAAATTTATCGCTACGTTGAAAGAGTATCTATCCGATTGTATATGTATGTATGTGTGTGTGTGCACGAGTATTTGTGTGTGTAGTGAGTTTTACATTGCCAACAGCAAATAGCGAAATAAATGTCGACGACAACGACAAAGTATTTGCTTGCTGCCTGCAGCAGCAGCTAACACTACGCAGCTGCTTGCATCCTCTTTATTTTATGTTGGTTTGGCGGTATTTTTCGTTAATTTATCGCATAAACTTGTAGTACCAAAAAAAATGTGTTTAAGTAGAAGTAAAAGTGCAAATAAGAGTCTCACTGGTGGCAGAGAAGTACAGTGGTATATGTATATTATAGTAAAAATTTGGAACAAAATGCTTTATGTACGAAATATTGGAAATAAAAGACATAAGCTTAGTTAATCATAATTTTTTAAATGTTTCAAAAACATTTGAAACTCTAAAAGCTGATAACTCAATTTCGATATTACCAAGAACTGCATATCAAAGTCACTTTTCATAACTTTGAGCTGTTCATCAGAAGTTGTGTTAATGTGTTAATGACCACTGGTCACTTCACCAATAAATTGAGCTATGTGGTCTTAAAACATGACTCTTTGGTGAATGCTCTACTGATTAAAATTTCTTTAAGCCTTCAAGCTTCAAACTTCATAAGCTTTTCCACAACGTTATGTTGTTGTGCTAGTTGCTAGTTTTACTATTTGTTATATCTTCTGTTCGATTATGCTTAGAATTATATTTTAAAATCTCTTTTCATTTTCGTACTTGGTTCTTTAAGAATTGCGAATATGGGTAATGGCCACTCATTAACTTTTATGTAATGAAGCTAAGTCCTAAACAACTTAAGGTTTTCGTTTTTTTTCTGCTATAAAGAATACAATTCGCCACTAATTTGCTACATTTTACGAATCTTACACCACTGTATTTACATATGTGAAAATGTTACTTTTTTCATCATTCCTTTGATACATCTTAATTTATTTAGCAGCATTTCATGTAACATTTTAGCTCACACTTAACCTCAAAATTTGATAGCAGTAATTTTGAACTTCTTTGCATGCTTTCAAAGTTTATATTTCACATTTATTTAAGTGTCCTTGTATTTGTGCATTAAATTGTTTTGTGTATGCTCTCTGGTGTGTTGTTTGGTTAACCGTTGTTTTAAAGTGTTTTGATTGCTTGGAACTCGCTTCAATAAGTTATCAAGTTATATGACTAACTAAAATGTTTTAAAGTGTTGACTGAAATAAATATTTGTTATTAATATGATAATTTTTGTTGCTTATTTGTTAGCAGAAAAGAGTGGTCTATGCAATTGTTGTATCTATTCATTTACAACCGAAGTAAATTACTGGGTAAATTTTTCACTAAATGTATATTTTAATTAGTGAAACCAAACATTTCAGTTGGCGAAAGTATAGTTAAGTAGCCGCACTCTTATGTCATCTACGGATGTCAGTAGCAATGCTGTCATTCTTTACTCATTCATTACTTCTTTCTCACAGACGTTGTTATTGGGTATTAAGGCAAATTTTGATTGCTTACACATGGAAAGCAGAAATATAAGTTTTTTGTGATCACTTGCAAATGAAAGCGAGAAAATAATATCTAATTGGAATTACTAAAAATAAAGACCTGTTTGGTCCATTTTCAAAAGATTTAAGAAAAAAAATTAAATCAACTTGAAGAAATGATATCATATAGTTCCTTTGCGGAAATCGCCAATCAAAGTCTGCCAGCAATCATTGAATTGGAATCATCAGAGTAACAGAAAACTCGGCCATCTTAAGTTATCGTTGAAACGTTTGCTTCAATTGCTTCAATAGAAAATCCGTGAATCAAAGACATATTGGAGAGACACAACAGAATCTGAAGAAATACATATGAATACTCAGGAATTTTTGACTGCTTCATAGACAGCGGCATCACTTCACCAAAACCTTGAGGAGGGGGGAGGGGGGTGAGAATTATAATTGCACCACTATTAAATGATTAAATTGAATTGATTTATTGAATAATAACTAGTATCAGATCTTTGGAGAGGTCAATGCCCTCCCCAGCCCTACCGAATTGACGCCACTGTTCACAGATTTAATATACGTAAAAGATTTGTATATCTGGTACTTTAAAGTTAGGAGAAACTCGTGTTGCTGACAGCGTATCATGGTCAATTCGAACTAATAGCCGGTCAAAGTATGTCGATTTATTCGAAAATTATACCTCATCGAAAAATAATTCACCTAAAAATTGTAAAGCGAGATAAAAAACTGAAAAATAAAACTTAGTCAATTGTGAATTAATATGGGTCAGTCATCTTTCCTCCGTTTATGCCGCACGAAACAGTGCTTGAGAGCATGTAATGGATCGTTGTGTACTACTCCTGAAATATCCTCAACCAGAACTTACTTTAAGAACCACCTACTGTTGCCCAATTACGTGCACTGTGGTACATTTAATTTTTGAGTGTCTTCTTGGGCACATTAGCAAAATTCTCATCCAAACAGCTATTTTGGAACTGTGCTCAGCCAGTGTTCCTGCGTTAAGCATCGCATTATTTAAAAATATGGCTCCACATAGCCACTATCATCGACCGATATTTGCCAAAAATACTAATAATATTATTTCAATTTTTTTGGAAATATAGACATCCATAGTTTGTCTACATGTATACAACTACTCTCAATTTAACCACTTTCAAAAATGAGAGCAACTTCCGAAACGGTGATGACTTTAACACCACCTTATAGTTTACTTGAAAAATCATGTACTACCAAAAAATATATCACTTTCAATTATTCTTTAAGCTGCCAACATTACCACTGCAATTCAGTTGCCGACCAAAATCAAAAAAAAAATCTGTACAAAACCGACAAATCAGGAAACCAACAGACAGCCAATCAACAGACAAAATGTAGCCCAACATAAGAAAGAATTCCTAAGGCAAAAAACAAAATTCCAAAAATAAATGCACAAAAAATTCCAAACTAATTTGAGAACATTTTATTTACAGCACATTTTTATTTCCGTTTTTGTTTTTTTTTTTCTGTTAAAGTCCTTAACAACTACCGCGCCAACCGACTAACGCCCACTGCAAAACTGTGCATCTTCTCCTACTGCCTGCTACTCGTACATATTACCAATGCAGTGCCACAACAATTCCGTGTGAATTACGATCTAACAATAAATTACGTTTTAATGGCTCAAATTCGGTTTTCATTTCTTCCAACTCTTTATAAAAGATTCATTTGCTTGATGCCTCTGCTGGTGCTACATGGTGCTGGCTGCTACGTTTAACTTCAATGCTCCATTGGGTCGCTTGCTGACTGTTGGCTGAATTAGTTGGCAACCAACGTCATTGATGGCAAGGCCATAAAAAGGGTTGAGAGGTTCAATAAATAGAGAGTGCGCTGCTAACAACCGACAGAAAAAGAGAAGAAAAAAGTAAATAAGAAAAAAAAAAAAGATGCATTGGCAGCAAGTAGATAGTGTTGCCAACTTAAGAAATTTAATGGATATCTTGAGAAACTTGATAGAAATCTTAAGGGACTTGCGGTGGTAAATGGTAGAGGTAATGTACCATTGATGGGAATCTTAAGGTACTCGTTGGGAAGCTTAAGGTTTCTCTTGGTACTTGACGGGAATTTTTCGATGCTCGATGGGAAACTTGAGTTGTGTGATGAGTAATTTTTGTTGTTGGATGGGAATTTTTAATTGTTAGATGGGCAGCTTAGAATGAGAATCTTGGGATTATTGATAGAAATATGAAGGTATAAGATCGTAATTTTCAGGTACCTACTTAATTTAAATGGCACAATTTAGGCATACGATAGCGATGTTTTGGTTCTGACGGTAATTTTTACGATGCTCGATGAGAAACTTAATAAGAATTTCCAGAAACTTGACGGAAATCTTAAGTTAAATTTTAGAAATCATAAGATATTTGATGAGAAACTTTAGCCGCTTGATGGGATGTGTTTTTGGTCGTAACCTTTTGGTGCTCGATTGAAATATTTAATTTCAATATTGGAAATATTTTGGCTGTATAAATAGATTGTTAATTGTATTTTCATATCTTTATAATGTTAATCTGGCAACCTTGGCCCAACAAAGCTAGAGCTGTCAATGCTGACGTTGCTGCTACTGCTACATCCTGGAAGTTGAAAACGGAAAATTTACACTTTCGGAAAAATTATTGACTTGGTGCAGTTGGCTACAAATTGCTTCCGCTTTTAACCATTGCCATTGTTGCCGCATCTGATTCAGTAGCCAAAAGCAGAAACAGCAAAAGAAGCTATTTGTGGCAAATGTAATAGTCGATTTTTTTTTTTTGCTTTCTTCTTTGCTTTCTTAACTCTTTCTTGCAATTTTTTTTTTTAATTTTTTCTTTAAATTTTACAAATAGAAACATCAATGAAATTTATAACATTGCATGTGTGTTGGTAATGAATTTCCTATGATATTTATAGCTTTGTGTAAGTTTTTAAGTGTATTGGAGTCTATTTGTGAGAGCGTAGTTCTCGTATTTGTGTTCGCAGAAGTTCATTTAGATTTTTGGTAATATCTTCTAAGCGGAATCGTTCAGAAAATTAAGCGATAGAATATTGGTAATGGAGGTGCTAGAAAGTTTTATGAAATTGTATTTAAGAATTTACAATGCTTAAGAAAGAAAATTTAAATGGAAGTAATCACCGAAAATTAGAAAACTTTTGTTTCTACTATACGCGCGTTTGAGCTCTTTTAAAAGTTTTTTCAAAACATTTATTATAAAAAAATGTTAAAAAATTATTTTGAGGACTATCAGAGACAGACTCGACCTACAACACACTGACTAAACAGGCCAGCTACAACATACCACATTCAAAAAATGACCGAGTGCTTCAATAGCTATGGTCTACAACAAACGCACTTTCCAGGTCATCAAGACCATCAAATGACCATCACTTAAACTCATTTTGCCGTCAATTCATTGATCACCTGATCAGGCGTTCGCATTCACTTCAGACAATGTGGTCTTAGGCAGAACCTATCAAAGCAATAGCTTTTAAAGGCATTTATTTGGATATGTCTGGACTACTTGACGTGCGTTCTCATTGCCAAACATTTTACTTAATACATCATAATCGGTTTCAGAAAAAATCACTGCACTACAATAGCTCTGAATAATATTCAATCAGATTTGCCAAGAAATCATTCAAAAGGAACTCAGCGATAGAAAGGTAATGTAAAGTAAAGTCATAATTTTTGAGAAATCGACTTTTTTTTGCATTTTCTTAAAGTATAATATCTTAAAAATATATCCCTTAAATGCGTTTTTCTCAAAACTATGTTTTCGGAACTGGTGGCTACTGTAACTCGAAAACCGCTCGATAGATTTCA
This sequence comes from Meiosimyza platycephala, assembly GCA_963662105.1. Classification (NCBI taxonomy): domain Eukaryota; kingdom Metazoa; phylum Arthropoda; class Insecta; order Diptera; family Lauxaniidae; genus Meiosimyza; species Meiosimyza platycephala. The sequence continues at coordinate 93,752,674 of OY759210.1, forward strand.
ATGAAATTTACACAGTTTTTGAAAAATATAAAAAGTTAGTCCATGATCGAAGTATTTTATTTTTTTTAAAAAATCGATTGTTGGTTTTTTACCGAAAATCTGGATAAGATAAATATTCCTGAGGCCGCCATTTTGTTGATTTAAAAAAAAAAAATAACCATCGATCAGGCACTAGATTATTTATTTAACTAACTAATTTTTCTTATCCGATTGATTTTAAATGATTTTCCAAGGATTTGTGATGGTCACCGCAAGACACTCTGTGTGGGACAGGGTCCAACACAGCCAGCTATATTTTTTTTATTTTAAATTTTTTTTTTTAAACTTTCGTCAAGTCAAGTTGAAACATAATGTAATGATGCCACATTATCACTTTCATTAAATTAATACCAAAAAAAAATTATTGAAAATGCTCTAATTTTCATGGTTGTGAATACCCCTGCCCCCTTAAGACCTTAAGCTATGCAACACGGTGACTATTATAATATTATTATGTATTCCGAAAGTGACCCATCAAGTAAGCCACTAGCAGCCCCTTAAATTGGCAGATACGGGCGAATACAAACCTCTTTCGACTTCTATGTGCTAGACATATCGGTTGTTATTTCGTTCACTGTCTATTTATTCAAAATTCAAATGGAAATGTCAATAAAACTTTAATTTTATTTTGTATATTATTTGCATAATTAAGTATATAAACAAATGCTAAAATATTTATTGATCATAAACATTAAATAGAAAAACATGTAATCCCAACTAATTCAATTTACAATAAATATAATGAATTTTAATATGCCAATAATACACATATTGCGGAACAAACATAACGATGATGAGAACCTAGGGCAATTTTTGGTATTAAACTAAAATAACAAATAGTGGGTTTGTACAAGAGGCATGTAATACACTTGTATTTGTTAAAGCTGTAGTTGTGTAAACCCACACAACAGCTGCCAATTTGCCACAGCAAATTGCACAGTACTTACCAACACGACACGATTCAACGCTTAAATGTCGCATTGTGGAGATTTTCGTTATATTAATTTGATGTGTATTTTGTACATTCGGCAAATAAACTGCATTTACTGCGGCTGTTGCAGCCAATTGTTTATTTTTAGTTTTTCAAATAAAACTTTATTTGTAAATTTTATAGCAATAAATCATGCAAATATTTATGCAGATTATGACCGAAAATAATAAATTGTTATGCAAACACGTGCAACTATAAGTTCATGGTGTTTTGTGATGTTAACCCTTTAATGGTGATGTAAGATTCAGAAAAGCAAAACGCAACTTATAGAGAAAAATTATGAGTTCTGTATTCAGTCGGCCAAAAGCAGCCTAGAACAGATTTTTAGAAACTGATATATATTACTACATGCGAATATTTTTTATAAAGAAGCAGCTACAATTAAGTTAGTGACTTGGGATCAGCTTAAGCAATTTTTAATAAATTTTGCTTAAAGATCGCTATGCTTAACAACAAGTTCGACTGTCAGAATAACCGATCTAAAGCTCAAATTTTAAAGTATTTTATACCCATATACACTTTATACACTCGCAAAAATTCCGTGTAACTTTTATTTTGCATAAACATCAAGGGTTAACAGTACACATATTTCGGCGCAACATCCTGCAACGCGCTGTCATACAAAGCGAAAGCACAAAAAAAAAAACTTAAACCGCTTGTTTATGCCGACAATTTTGTTATTTATATTATTGTGAAAATTATTGCATTATATTTTATATTATTAGTTATTGTTGTTGTTGTTGTTTTTTGTCGTTTTTATTAAGTATATCATTATCAAATAACAAATCATTTTCATGTGGTTTTTGTGTGTTGTGGCATTTGTATAAATTTATGTGATTATAAAATATTTACAACATTTGCTTTTATTATCGTTGTTTTTTGTTAGCAAATCCAGAAAATTTGTTACCACCAACTTATTTACGAGTATATGTGAATTATACTGTTGAACTCATATTTTAAAATTTTATTTTGCTGCATTTCCGCAGCTGTTTTGCTTTATGTGCTCATAAATTTTATTTTTTGAATTCGGAAAAGAAAAAAAATTCTTTGATATATTTGTGTAAACAAGTTAAAAATAAATGTTATATTATATTATACCGACATAGATATTATAAGAGTATCTCTTGCACTGCATAGGGCATTGGATTGTTAGTGGAAGTTATAGTGTTAGTAAATATATTTAAAATAATTTATGCATCATTAGGATGGCAGTATTTTTTATATATGACTCTTCTTCAAATTTTTATTATTTTTGGTACTCAAAACAGGCTTTTTTCAACATTGACCTACTCATTTAACACAAAGTGCTTTCCACAGAACATTTCTTCAAGTTCGGAAACAAGTAATTAGTCGCAGCGAAATCTTGAGATATATATATTTATGTATAACTAGCTTTGCCCTTACCGTTAGGTGACCCGATGTATTTAATTAAGTTCTAGTCCTTGTAAAGGGACTAGACTAGACTAGACTAGGTTTGTTTTTCGAATAGAGATAAAACTGGGATTTTGTGGTCAAATCTGGCAACTCTAATGTCATTTATATTCAGTTTGGTTTGCCATTTCATCATGAACAGGTTGACGCATGAACAACGCGTCCAAATTGTGCAGATTTATTATAGTCACTAAAATTTCAACTTTATTTTCACTCAAAATTCACATGATTTTTGCAATTATGAAGTCAAGAAGGCCGCCTAGATCTTGTGATATCACACCTTAATTTTTTTTTTTGGGGTTATGTGAAGCCCAAAGTATGCGTCGATAAGCCAGCTACGATTCAATACTTCGAAGCCAACATTACTCGCGTAATTCGCGATATACCTTGAAAATTGGACCTCCATTCTAGACTACGTCCGAGCTAGCCGTGGCGTTCATATGCCAGAAGTCATATTTAAATTATAATGCCAGAAGATTATCTTTCGAATAAAGTAATTTTCATGTCTATTTAAAAAATTCATCTTTGTTTTATTCCATTTTAAAGTTCTATACCTCTAAAAAAAACACCCTATATAAGATAATCTGAAGAGAAGAGGATTGATAGATAGGCAAGGGGACAGAAAAAGTCTGCTTCCAATGATCAAGCGCGGAAAATGCAGGCTATTTGAATTGAACATTGGTAAGACAAACTTAAAGTCCTTACTAGGAATTTTCAAAATAAAGTCCTGGATTTATGTACCTATGAAACGATATGACCAATATCGGTTGTTTCTCATATGAAAGGCGTGTCACCGCTTATTTTTCATTGAAACCTACTTCCTATATCTTTTATAAATGTATCAAGTCTCATTCACCTGCATCAAAAGTTGATCAGATAATATTAATTCGAATTTTCTATTATAAGCAGGGGCGTGGCATAGCTCAATTTTCCCAAAAATCTATGGGGCGTTTTTTTACAAACCGAACGAATTTAGACAAAAATTGTCCGACACATATTTAATTTGGCTGAAATTTTTATTATGGGTTTTGTATTGAAAAAGAAGAGATAAGTATCTATTCGAATATTTTTTTAAACAAAAAAATTATAGTTTATCCATTAAAAAAAATACGTTTTCGATAGAAAATTTGACGTTGAACACGATGGTTGTATTAAAAGTTTGATACAGGGTGGGGGAAATTTTGAAAAATCAATTTAAAAATTTGAATTGCTTATAAAAATATTAATTTGTAAATAATTTTCTAAAAATAAAATTTGTATTAAAACTCATTTTTTCAGTTACAAAATGAAAATAAAATCAACTTTCCAACTTTAACAGAAATGGAGTTATGAATTTTTGAAAGTGAGCCTGAAAGCCAAAAATCACGAAATCCTCAAAATTTGAATTCGCTCTAATTTGAAAAAAAAAAATATTTTTTAAAAAATCCTCGAATACGTATCTCTTCTTTTTCGATACAGAACCCATAAAAAAAATTTCAGCCTAATCAAAAATGTGTCGTCCGAAAAGTGTTCGGTTTGTAAAAGACTGTCCTATATGTATTTTGTGGTACGCCCAGATCATTTCAAATAGCTCCAATTAATTTCAACTGAAATCGAAAACTGTTGGTCTCTGGTTAATAATTCGAGATTGTTTATAGGCCTAGGACTCCAAATTTTTAGAACTCCGCCAAAACAATCATTGAAGACTTCTTATTGGACACCGAAATTAAGTGCTTCCTTGTCGAACGATGAAGAATGCTTGCGCCCTCTTTATTAAAACTTGAATAAAGCATCTCTTTTTTACGTTTGAATTATTGTCATACATGCTGCAAGCACATATATCATAAATACCTACCATTTTTTTGTGCCACATTATAAATTATTCTGTACACGAACATTAATAAATTTCAAAAAAAATAAAAAAAAAATATTGACCCAAGAAAGTTGTAATAAATTCAATCACTAAGTAATACACAATTATTTAGAAACAACTATCCAAATGCAATGGTACATAAATTCTCCGAAAACATAACGAAAAAGCTGCAACAAATTGCAGGGCCATATATCTCAATAATTCATTCACAATTGTCTATTGCAAATACCGCACAGCATTATTTAGTGAATCGAATAAATAAACCACAGTGGAAGCTTTGAAGCTGCTGGATGGATGCAGGCAGCATTTGCTGCGCAGCACACACAGAGTACAACACCACATTAATAACAAAGTGCGGACAGTCGAATGGAGGCGCCTTGTAGCTGCCAAGCAGCTATTCATTCGTACGGTCATATACACATACGGTATGTGAGTTATAGCAAATGTGAGACAAAGTAAAAGACACAAAAGCATGCACACATACACACACATACACACCATGCATACACATACACGTGCAATAGTGCATAAATATTATTCTTGGCCTCAGCTGGTCTCAAAGGCCAACAACGGAAACCAAAACGTTACTGGAACTGGACCAACAGCAGTGCACTATGCTGTGAGTAGTAGAATATAACGCCCAGGCATTGCTAGCTGTTGTTGACGCACCCATAAAACGCTACAGCAATATCTGGAAGGGAACTGAAGGTACAATTGGGGAAAAACAGCCGCACTGCACTGCATGAGCCCTAAATGTTGAGCGGCTTTAATGTGGCCATAAAATGATTTAATTAACACATAAATCAAAGGCTTCACTGCAATTGTAATTTAGTTTTAATTCTTCTTCATGCACTTGTGTGAATTGTTGCTTTTGTGGAGGATATAGTGAATTGGCATAGTTGCATATGGTAACTGGGTACAGGCAGAGAAAATACAATGAATATTACTCATTTAATACATATAAGGGAACTTTGAAAATCATTTTATTTCATTTAAATAGATAATAGCATTCATTTATAATTCGTTTATTGAAAGCAATGCAGTCAAAGTTGAAAGTTCTTAGTTGGCATCAGTCGAAAAAAAAACTTTTTGGGGCACATACATAACATCAGTTGGCATTAAGCACTTACGCTAAACATTTTATAGCGCGTAAAATATCTTGCATTTAATAAACATTCTATAACTAATTTAAAAATATGAATTTCTCTCAGTGTTGTCATAATAAACTACGTTGGCATATGTATACACGTACATATTGCAACAACATTGCATGACAACAACGACGCTTGGCAATAATTCGAAATGATTTATGCAGGGCCAAACAAATAACTGCAACTATGAAAATAACAACAACAACAACAATAGCAACAACATTGGTATTAACAATGGCAACAATTTAAGCAAATAACAATGGCTAACAGGATTAAAGTAGGTACATAAAGCCTACGCGTGTTGATTTTTTTTTTAACATACCAAAGAGAGTTCATCTGTTTAACCTTTCGACACTTAAGCCTTGAAAAACCATTGATTTCCTTTCGATGAAGTCTGTTGTATTGTTTTTTTCTCGAAAATATCAAATATTTCGATAGAAAAGATGCAATTGTTTTAATTGTTCTTTGTTTCAAACCAAAAAATGTTAAAAGCGCCTCTCATCAGCAACCCTTTTTTTGCAGTGGCACTTAATTTACACTAAGCCAATCAAAAGTTTTGCTTTACATCACACATCGTAGGATTTGTTGGGAAAAATCAATTTTAAATAAAGTATGGTTTGAATATTTTCATAAAAGTTGATTCAAAGGAAAAATGTGAATGAACGCTGATGAGACAGCTTGGAAAGAAACGACTTTGCAATTTATATAACTTTTATATTTAGGTCGCTTATAATTAGCACAGTTTTGTTAAAGTTTCAATAAGTACATATAGACATTTTATCATGTATATAAAGATCAGTAGTTTTGAGAAATAACCCATTTAATGAAACTGCATTGATATAAAAAAATAGACCGCTTAAGAATATGCTGTTAGAAGAATTAATACAGCAAAGCTAGAAACATGACATTTTCTTATGTTGCTGATCAATGTTCAGCTTAGTAAACAATTTGCTAGCATTAATTAAAATCAGAATTGCTGCGAAAAATCTAACTTCAAAAGACTTCAAAAGAATCTTTTATTCTTGATGACAACTGAAATTGTGTCTTCATTATGCCAAAGGTGCGGAAAATTTTAATTGCTGAGATTTCAAAGATAAAGTAGCAAAATGACAAACTATGTACTAATAAAATGATAAAATTTATTTTCATATATATCATGTATATATAAAATTACATTAGAGGCAATTAATTGGAATTAGTAATGAAAATGGATAGCACACGCAAACTGTCACTAAAATGATCCCCAATTATAGCGAAGTCATAATATCATGCGCGCACATTTCGCTTGCATTAGCGTTTACTTCAACATTGGTTGTCGTCAGCATTAGTGGCTGGCGGTATCCTTTGATCTTGTGCAAGCAAATAATAAAAAATTCTTTTTTTATGAGTTCTACATTGATACTAATCAGTGATGCCAGCTTAATTTTTTCTGGCATTTCTTTGTGCTTCATGTCTATGGAAACTTTCATGATTTTCATTAAAAAAAATCTAAATTTTGTGAAGTAAAACTATTTAACTATTTAATATAAGAACTAGATACTAATTGAGAGCATTTTAACACAAAGGTGTTCAAAACTTCACAAGTTCACAAGGTCTCAGATTTGTTGCATGCCATAAATCTTTACAATAGTTGTAAAAATGTTGTTATTGATCTCCATAATGTCGTGATTAGAATACCGGCAGTTGACGTACGACGGCTGTTACAGAATCGTATGGGAAAAGAGAGTAACAAATAAATAAGAGAGTAAGCAATAAATTTTTGCTGAGAAAATCGTATGGGATAAGAGTGTGTCGCGACGGTATTTACATCAACCGGCAGTATTCTGTTCACGACATAAGAAAAAATTTGAGTGTTCTATTCATTCTTCAATTTTACGGAGAGTAACACATGGAGAAAGAGAGTGACACAAAAAAAAAAAATATTCAACAAATTTTTGCTAAGGAATTGTATCAATGAGGTAATGAGTGATATGGCGCTCACAACTGTCATATTTTACCTTAAGCAGAACTTATAACTTTATGAGACTTTTTGAACTTTCTCAATAGTATATTGAACTCACAGCTTAGGGTATGAATGAAAATATTTAAGAAGAAGAATTCATTAAATCAGCTGTGTATTAGAATATTACTGCTTTCTGTTCTTGTTACTGAGGGAAATAAGTTACTCAACTACCTTGAGCATTACTTCAGAAAAAGTACGTTTTCTATAATACTGTGATTTTGCATCAGTGAAGCTACTGAAGGTGACTTTTTGTTTGCCAATTGTTCACAGTTGTTCCGAGCACAATTTTACTCTGAATATATTCTGCTCCTTACGTAAGTGTGCTCAATAGTATTGATCACTCTCTGCAGCTTTAAGTGTTTTACCAAATTTCTGTTCCACAGTTTTTTCTAGCATCTTTTCTGATTATGTCAATCTAATGACATAAAAGTCCACACAACTGTCAAAGTTTCCTAGAATCAGACAACACTGGTAGGTTCTGATATTGATATGGCAAAATGTGTGCAATGCGGTTAAACAAATCACCATGCAACACATGTCCCATCTACAGTGTTTACTTTTCCACTCTACAATATTTTGTTTTATCGGGGTCACTTTTTATACCCTACACACGGTTATATGCACTTTGTCATTATAATTATAATGCTTAAGAGGGGGTGTGTTTTATGTATTGGAAACTATAAAACATTTCCAACAGCGTCGACCATTGAAACGGTATAGCTATGCCTGTTTGTTAGTCTATTCATCCAACATTCTGTCTGTCTTCCGGTCTGCTTATCTGCCTATATACCTGTGTGTCTCTCTGTTTGCCTATTGCTATGTATGTCTGTCTGTGGAAGTCAAGACTTAAAAATGGGCGAAATCGGTAGCAGGGCACGCCTAACGCCCATATATAGTATAAGTATTTTCTTCATTACAAAGCTATGCTGATGTAGTTATTTGAAGTAATGCTACCGAATTTATCAGAAATACCAACAATAGTTTGAACAAGCTCTAGACAAATTTTAAGAAGTGGGCGTGGTTCCACCTATACAAGCAAGAGCGCTATTTTGAGAGAACTACTGAAGCTTATGCAACCAAACTTTACACAAATACAAGAAAAGGTTCGCACAAGATTTGTACAATAATTGAGCGAATTTCAACAAGAGGGCGTAACACCTCCCATACAAGCAAAAATTTCAAAATGTTTTACTGATAGAGTTTTATAAGATAATGCAATCAAATTCTAGACAAACATTAGGAATAGTTAGCACAAGCTAGAGCTCTGGCAGATTTTGTCAATCGGTATACTGAGACAAATTTAAGTAAATGTTGCCAAATTCAACATGGGAGCTTATGGTGCGCTGAAAAAAAGACCCTGTCAATAAAAATTTAACACAATCTCAAGCATTTTTACTTTTAATGCGCTGTAGGGTACTTAATTTTTGGCGAGGCCAAAGATGACACCCTAAAAATTTTAAATTTTTTTTTTATTTTTATGCTTTGTTTAAAGTGCATATTTTATGAGTTTATTTGCTGTATGTATTTGCCTCTATTTTTTATTTCTAAAATTTAATTTTATTTCATTTTTCTTTTATTTGTTTATGTTTTCATTACGTTTTTATGATGCTTGAAATAGTGTGATAATTAGGTACCAAATGCTACAACAACAGTAAGAACATGCAATGTTGCAGTATGGAGGCGGTATAGTTCAAAGCCTTTGACTGGCATGTAAAGTCTGTTTGTTCTTGTTGTTGTTGTTTTTGTTGTTGCTGCTGCCGTTGTTTATCTTAATGCCAAGTTAGCGTTGATTAAAGTTTTCAGAAGAAAAAAATTACCAAGAAAAGTACATTAGATTTAGAATCTTGCTTAGATGATTTATGATTCTTTTTTATGGTATGGTTTTTATTTTATGATTATGGTTGTTGTTTTTTTTTTTTGGGATGACGATTGCAACATGACATGTTTGTCTGGGATTGTATTCTAGGAAATTGAAAATAATTTTTAATTTCGAAAAAATCAGTTAGAGAGTTTCTCAAAAAAAAAAAGAAAAAGTTGTAGACTTTGAAATTCAGTTTCCTCACTGATTCCGAAAGTGACTACTTTTTTGCAATCATCCAAGAAAGTGATCCTTGTTTTCAGCAAATGCAAGATATATATTTTTTTTTCATATGCTGACAACACTAAATAAACTGCCAACTGCTTAAATTTTACAAATGGCACCATAAATAAAACTAACCAAAAAAGAAATTTTCCACCTGCTGAAATTGATACCCTTTTTTGCATTAACTTTAACAGACTATACGGCAAGTCATTTCAAAACTTGTTATCTTACAAATGATCGTGAGGAAAGATGAGAAAATATCGTGACTGCACACCAAGTGCATGTAGTTAAATATGCAGATATTTTCGAAAACCATGAAAAAAAGAGAGAGTTTTATGCAAATTTGTTAAAAAATAAAAACTAAAAAAAAAAAATAAATTATTTTGCATATTGAAAATACTTTTTATAAAAAAAAAGCAATTTTTTTTTTATAAGATAAACAGTTGGTTGTTATTGAAAACGAAAACGCATACAATTAATAATGCGGCGAGACAAAATTAATTTTTTTTTTTTCAAATCGCTGGTTGATAAAAATCAAATATTTCTCTTTTTATAAACACTCAGGCTGTTGATAAAAAAAAATTAAAAAAAAAATTTTAAAATCAACAAATCTTGTCACATAAAACTTAAACGCAAGCACAGCAGGAGCTCTCCATTCTTCATTATTGAGCACTCTCACTATTCCCTTAATTATCAGCTTTCGACATGGCAATTTGACATTTTTTAAATGTTATATGACTTTAGCTTGCTTGTAGCGAGAGTACACTTCAAAAATTTATAAGTAATGAAAATAAATTAAAATTTAATTAAATTTTGATTAGAAGGAGATTTTTTTGGAGATGTATAGTTACGATGATTATAAAACTTTTAGCTCCAGCTCTAAAAGAAAAAAATTTTCATAAAAATTAGAGATGCAAGAGCAAAATGGTGTCCGATTCAGCGTAGAATACCCAGGGCCGGATTACAAAAATTGACGCCCCCTCGCAAACATAAATTGCCGCCTCTTATAAAGCAAAAGTATGTTTATAATTACCAAAAAAATTTTTACAAGCACTCACTTCACTTCTCATCTTCAAAAACTCTACCAAAATTAAATATATTTCACTAAAGCTTCCAAAATTTTCATCTATACACTCAAATTTTTTACTAAAAAACACTAAAAAAGAAAATTAAGGTCCTCATTTTTGAGTTTCAAAAACCCTAGCAAATTACGATATATTTCGACCATTTTTCCACCCCCTCAAATGCTGCTGCCCCTACGGCACGGCGTTGTTGGCGTAGGTGGTAATCCGGCCCTGAGAATACCCTATATATATCATTAGCTCACATAACGCACATGTATAAATTTATCACAAATTTCCGCTCAGTAAGTTTAATTTTTTAATTTAAAAACTTTTATTAGATCTTTGGAATGTGTTTCAGTACGAAAACGAATGTTAATAAACGACCGGTTTATTAACTGTTCAAAGAAATTCACAAGTTTGAACAAAAACGTTTACACACTTTAACTTCAGTTCAGCGCACATAGATTTATTTCCAAGGACACTGCTTTCAAGTCAATGTATGCAAGATGGCAGATTTCTGAAACCGTCTAGAGCAGCGGTGGGCATGGAAATCTAGCAAAAGGACGCAACAACAAAATCAAGCATCAAAAAACGAAATTTAAATTTTTTTTGCTTTCATTTCCAAATTCACCAACAGCACAAAAAAAACACCAAATTGCACTACAAACAAATGAATTGCTACATTTGTCGAGACACAAAGTGGCACCGTCGCAAATGCCTTTGTGTATTGTTTTTGTTTTCATTTGTATTCAAGTCAACGCTGTGCGCCGATAGCGTTTAAATTCTGCGAATTGTTTTTTGGTTGCTTGTGTGTCGAATAACGATTCGGGCCATGAGGGCGGACAGTGCCTCTACGTACCCATCGCTGGTCTAGTGGCTTATAACATATATAGCTACTTCGATCTTATTAGACATTTTTGTACATCTGTCATTCGCCCATTGCCTTTGTCTCAAGAAAATCTAATGAAGTTCAGCTCGACGCAAATTGCCCAGTATAAAAAGTAGTTATTTATAATAATTATCATGTAGAGGTTAACCTTTGTCGTCTTTAAGCTTAAAAAATGTTAGGAATGAACCATTTCCTTCAATTCGATTTTTTTATGCTTTTGCATACATTATTTATTCTCGGAGCTTAGCAGCGCATTTTTGGATCACTTTGTATTATTAAAATGATGATATGAATATAAGGTCATATCGTCTCATCATAAAATTCGATGACACATGTGTAAAAAAATCAATTGGAACAACGTTTTTTCAAAAAAAATTTTTGAATTTTCTGGGTATATGACCAATATATCGCTATCAAAAAAGTACATTTCGACTCAAAATGTAGTAGACTCTCACACAACCCAAGTGCCATCGCTGAATCAGAAATCTTAGTTTTTTTGGAAATTTCAAAGCTTTCAAGATACAAACGTAAAGCAATATTGAAGCAAGTTTTTGCCAAAAGTTCCCACGAACGCCTTAGAGAAAGCTTAATAAATTACGAGTTATATATTTCATTAGAAAACTAATATTTTTTTAAGTGTATTATCATGCTGTGCACTATGTCTCATTTTTATTTAATAGAGTTTTAAATATCTTGAAACTTTTATAACAAAAAATTAGCTGTGGCCTCCCACTTTGTTTGTTATTTGGATATACACGAATATATGTATGTATGTAAGTTTGTGGTGATTAAAATACACAAGAGGAAGGGCGATGGAGAATACCATAGAAATTGTCACCGCGGGAAGACTTATTTTTTTTTCTTTGTTTCGGTGACATTTAAATAAATAACATCGCATGTGCAACATTTCCAAGTGGCAAGATTTTTTATTCTTTCTGTCTGAAGCAGCTACGGGTGGGGATAAACCCAAGTTGTTGTGGAGCATACATTAATTAGTCGTATCGACATGTTAAATATTTTATTTATATTTTTAAAGAGTAATTAATAATGTCATCTTGCTTTGCTTAACATTAATGATATATGCAAGTGTCACATAATTTATTTTCAATTCAAAAAACATCGGAAATTCCTAAAAAATTAGTCAACTTTGACATGATGCCGTATCTACATACGTTCGTAGGAAATGTAGAGAAATAAAGAAAGAAAGAAATATTTTGAACTTATCTTTTTAGGAATATTAGCTGTCGAATAATACAAAATTTGAGTTATTCAGATACCGAAACTTTTCTGATTTCAGGAAATAAAAATTTGAAAAAAAAGAGTTTTTCTTCCGAAAAACCAACTTATGTATTCCTAAAATTTTATTTCCTAACAATTCTTTTTTTTCTTAAACTTTGCTCCCAGCCATATAAATTCCCTTTTAAGTGGAAAAAAGGTTGGAAAAAAACGAAACTTCAAAAAAAAAAACCATTGCCAACTTGAAATAAAGCACAAATAAAAAGAAGGGAGTATCTCATGGCAGCGTAATAATTTTGATGTTGTGCTTAAAATTTATACAAGCCTTATATTACAATAAAATAACAGCTTATCTGATGGCAAATCGTGTCGAAATCCGCCTCCTACAAAAATTACTACACAGCAGCGCCCTCTGTGTACTGCACAAATAACAATAGCAACTAGACGGTGTAGATTGTAGTTGGTTTTAGTAAGAAAAACGAGGCAACAAATAAAAAACCAAAAGATATACAGATCCTGCAGCAATAACAGACGGAAACAAGAGCCAACAACAACAACAGCTATGAGTACAACAACTGAAATAATAATAACAACAATAAAATATTGTGCGCAGGCGCAAACGTTTACTCATGAAAAATCAAAAATATACAAAAAACTAAAATTTTTAACCTTTCAGTAAGGCTGTGGGTATAACAACCCAAGAATAAAAAAATCAAAAGTGGGCCCAAAAAAAATATTGATCAGTAATTAGTTCAAGAAATCAACCAGAACTTGCACAAAAATTATCTTAATACGTTGGTATCAGAATTCCGCATTTGGCGTATTTGCGACGACACAAAATGTGCCAACATCCACGGGTATCGATCGCCATTGACTGTCTCACCAGCACTGAAGAAAAATGGCCCGTTGATGGTTTTGGAGTAAACACCAGTCCAAACAGTCACTTTCTCATAGTGCAATGATGTTTCGTGTATTATGTGAGAATGATCAATGCCCCAAGAATGACAATTTTGTTTGTTAGCGGCTCCAGAGAGTGTGAAATGAGCCTCCTAAGCCATCATAATTTCCTCCTTGATCTTATTTCAAAATGTCAAAGTTATTCAAATTCTATTGATCAGATTAAGATCAGACATCAGAAAGAACTGGATTGCATCGACTAAATCAATCTATTGTCGTCAAAAAACGGCCAATATGAAAATCAGATACTATCCTCGAAGATAGATGCAGGTGCAGACGAACATTAAGTGCAATGAATAGTTGAAAACGATTTAGCAAAAATATAAACGAACTGTTACAGTAAGAAATAAGGAGCCAACTACAAAACTTCCCTTGTGACATTTCTCCGCTCACGGAGCATAGGGCCTACACAAACTTTTTCCAATGTACATGATCAGTAGAGAGTACCTTCAATTTGCTCTAACATCTCACTGATTCACGCATTTCCTACTCTTGCGATCGTGATTTATGATGGCTGCGTTTTCTTCTACCCTGAGGGTTTGACTCCAATGCTTGACAGCAGATTCATTTCCACTTTCTTAGTTTGACTTAATTGGAAATCAGATCTTGACAACATTTTGTGAACAGTTCGACATTGGAAATTTTCCTAGGTCACCAATTTTTAGAATTTGGCGAAGATAATAAATTCTGTTGCAGGGTGTTGTTTTTAACCAGGTTTCATAATGAATCCGGCTTCACGTTTGACATACGGATTTTGAGCTTCAGTGTCGATATAATCGAAGATTGCCAGATATTAAATGCTGAGCGAAGCTACCTTTTTGGCTTGGTGTTTCTAGCATTGATGTTCTTATTGGTACCGCCATTATGTAGTCATTTAAAAAGTTATCTGTACAGAAGTCGTAACCAGAACTATAAAAGTTAAAATTACTTTGCTTAATTTTTTTCAATATTAAAGGGTTAATGGTAACTTCAGTAACAACAATAAATATGAATACATAAGGCTAGGTATATTCTGACAAAAATCATCCATTGTTCCAACATTGAACAGCAGAAGCATCAAGCTATAACGTCTGCTTCGTTACAACTTATTCCAATTCGCATGAGATATCTCAATTTGCAGACTCTTGCGGTGAGTGTGCAACGGCAGCAGCAGGCTTGCAAGAAACAGAGTTTTCAACGTGCACGCTTGCCATATTTTTACTCCTTTATTTTTTTTTTTTTTTTTTGATATTATTAAGCTAAAAATAAATTTATGACAACCGTCAATTAATAATTGTAAGCAGCAACAGCAACATTGTAATGGAGGTATAACAGCAACAGCAGCTTTTTTGGGCGGACGGGTGGTGGTATTGTGGGCTTGGATCATGCGCGCCAGAGGGGCAAGAACTTTTTTTTCTAAAAGTCTTGAGTTGTGTTATATTTCTGCAATGCAATTTCAATGGAATTTTAAGGTTGGGAATTTACTGCATTCAACAGAAGTGTTGGCAGTGTGTAAAGGGTGCTTGTAAAGATATTCTTTTTTTATATATATATGGTATATCGTTTCCATCAGGTGTTTGTAAATATTCAAATTATGCAAAAAGGATAATAGGGAAAGTAAATTTTTTCTTTTTTGAACGCTATCTTAGTTATATTTTGTAGGGATTTCTTCTGATTCACTTTAACTGTTTGTCATCTGAATCATAATTCATATACGTATTTTCAACTATGCCAACCCAACAAGATATTAACTGCAGATATGGTCCAACCTAAAAAAATAGCTATAATTAAGTGCTCACATTTTGGCTTTTGCTTTCCGCACAAAAGTTTGCGCCACTGCAGGCTAAAAAATATATTTTTTTTTTTTTCACAAACACCAATTGTGTTACTGATCTAACAATTGTTATTGTTGATGCTGTTGAAGTTGGCATTATTCAATGTGAAAATTATGGCTGCAATAGCCAATATAACAATGCCATAAAAGGCAAAACACCAGGTATCCTAAACAACACCCAGCTATCGAATTTTTCTATTGCCTGTGTATTTTTATTTAACAAATTTCCTATGATTGCCAAACATGATCGTGCCAACAAAAATATTAATAATATTTTATTTTTCTTATTTTGATATTTATTGTTTTCTCATAATACCAACTGGATACTATGTCTACTTCAAGCAAATAACAAAAGTATCTGATTACTTTTTATAGTCAGTTTTTTATTTTTAATTTAATTTTTTCCATTTTGTTGTAAAAATACCTGCCTAATATATTGGCATTTAACATAATGAAGAAATAAATGAATTGAGTTGTCTAACAAATGAATTAAGAAGACTCTTGAATGCTGGAATGAGGCGCGACTTGTGTAAACTACACTGACAAAATATTATGTACTAGTCCATGAGAAAAATGGAGAAGAAATTTTGTCATAGTTCAGAGTATCCCATTATCATTGCACAATACTTACCATAATATCACCATAAATGCCATATTATCATTGATAACGAGCATGCCAAACTGTAATGTCTAATCTTTTGACAGCTTGCTAAAGAATGTGAGTGAGTCTCATTGATTTTCTTTGAGCCCAATTACCTACTTGAATTTTGATGTGTGTGTGATACTAGAGTTCTGCACGAGTGCACTTGAAACGATCAACAAGCCACTCGCCACGATTTCGTGCCCATCGAGCTCTCGAGCACGAAAACCACAAATCAAATCAAAACAAATGGAAACACCAAGCAAGAGAGGTCGTGTTGCACTCGCAAATAAAATGTTCTATGAGTTCAAGCGCTCGTTGTTTATTGCATTTAGCACCAAATGGCTTGTAGTCTCTTAGTGTGCTTGCTCAGTCCACAGATTTGCTATGCCGTGTTGTTTTCAGCAGTGGATTTGAACAACAACAACAATTTGAATGACGCGTGAAACTAGAGAGGAACGTTGCCCTTTTGGCGTTGCATTGATACTATAACAGTTGACTCGCTGCATCCATTGCTTTTTCTCATGTTCGGTGTTACAAATGTTTTGTTCGGCTTCAGCAACGTTGACATCGAAATACGAGTCAGAGTAGAAGCGAAGTCAAGTCATGTCGTGTGATCGTTCTGTTTTGTGCGAGTCTACTGATGACTTGTAGACTGTCTATAGAACTGACACAGTGTGCAACATTCTGTTGACTTAGCAATCACACTCGTGCAGACCTCTAGTACATAGATACCATCACGACGCCTTAGAAGTCCAATTTCATTAGTGTGTGATCTGGTCAGGTTCTTATGAGTCTTGCAAAAGTATCTCGAATAGACTTTTCTTTATTTTCTAATTTTCTTGTTGTAGTGTATGACTGTTTCTCCTTATTAAACCCGATGAATTTAACGATAAGGCTATTTTCGCTGCTAAGAAGGATAGATTATAATCCTATAAAGATTCTTAAAATAAATTTCTGTTACACTAAAACGGCGTCTGCTGATCCGCCTTAAAAATTTGAAATTTATTTAGTTCTCATACAGTAATTTCACGCCGAAAGTGTGTCATTTGAGGATACCGTGTTATGAAGCATTCACAATAAAAGCTACTCCCCGCAGGTAATATTAGTGCTGTGTCCGAGCTTAGGAGTAAAACTGCATAGAGTAGTAATTTCTCCCACTAATTTGGCATCATCTTCTGTATGCGGGAGAAAAATCAAAGAAGCTTTAAGCTGCAATAAAAAAAATATCTAGATTACTCACAGTGTAAACGCGCCTCGAAATTGCCTGCTGTTGCCATTCAATTGTGTATCAAAAATTGAATTGTTTCTGCAAAATGCGGAAGAAACAACTTTCCGCAGTAGGTAGAGCTATCTCAATATATTTCTACCTCTTTTATTTTCTTTTCAAAATTTATTAAATTGCACTCACATTGCATAGATTTGCTGGCTATGATAGGGTAATCACGTTTTCTTCGCTTATTTCGCCTTAATGACTATAATGTTGGTAATATCATAAATTTGTGCATGATCAAATCTTATTTTATGATGTCTTTATAAGTCAATGGTTTCTTCGTTAATTTTACAAGTTTTCCGCAGTTATTATGATATTACAAAGTTAGCTATAAGCAATATGAAACTTGTGCATAAATTTTCATTTTTGTATTGAAAAAATAGATATTTATATGTGCATATTAAAATCATTTTAAAATTGCACAGTTCCCAAGCCAATTTATTCGTTCGAGCATAAACTTAACACTGACTGACAAATACATAATTAAAATGATTTCATCATCATCATCTGTGCCCTCTCATACAGACGGTCCAGAATTAATGTGCATTAATTTAATCCGCCACTTGAAAATTGGTTGTCAACACTAATTCATATGAAGTAAAGTTCAAAGCGAAGTTGACTGATTTACCGCAAAACAGCAGCCAGAAAACGGCGATAGTATTAAAGCCTAATTGACAAAGTCACACACAGAGAACGAGCGACAAATAGACAGTGATAGTTGTTGGTTCGTTGGTTAGGGAGACAGACGTATGTAGAAACTAACAGACAGACAGACATCGACATGGAGTGAGACATAAAAGCGTGTAAATTCATTCACATAATCCTGATGGCATAACTTAAGTAACTTAAGCGCACATTTATGACATATCACACAAGCAAGCAAACAAAATAACAGCGGAAATGCATTCGCCGCGGAGAACAGTGGGACAAAAGTTTAGGCTAAGCAAAAAGTGGAGTTTTTAAAGCAGAATTTGATGGATTCGTGATTCAGACCATAAATGTCGCGGAAAACCGCTTTTTTCTTTGTTGAATATGGTGAAAGGTTTAAAATTCACTCAAGTTGTGACCACCCAACTTGAAATCTAAATAGCAATAGTAACAATTATGGTATTGATTAGTGGGTACCTGACAGAATTAATTCACATTTTCAAAGCCCACAGATAAATTTTTAATTCGGCAGGGTATCAGACAAAATGTCTGATATTATGCTATCTAGCACCTAACAAAAAATACTAAGTTTATAAGACATATCCTCAAAAAACCTTTGCTAAAATCAATGAATTACGCTACGAATTGTTACTACATCCACCCTATTCGCTAGACTTAGCTCCCTCTGACTTCTGGCTCTTCTCACGACTCAAAAAATTCTGTGTTGGAAACGATTTCCAGCAAGTAAAGCAAATAAATGCTTGAAATAAAAGTTGGTATCAAAGGGCTGATCCATCCATGACCTTAACCGTGACCTTGACCTACATTTTCAAGGTTATTTGAAGATTAACTTTAGTTTTTCAAATGAAAACCCCTATTTTTGACCTTGGATTCCGGAAGAGCACAAAATTCTACGTTCAAATAGGTATTCATGTTGGAGGTTAAAGTGACTCCTGAAGGTCATTTCAAGGTCGAAGTCCCACTTGGTGTAGAAAAGCTGCAGCCAGTTAAGGCAAGATTGTCCAGCCAATGATTACTAGCTTTTCTGCACCAAGCGGGCATTCGACCTTGAAATGACCTTCAGGGGTCACTTTGACCTCTAACTTTACTTTTGACTTATTCCGCTGAGTAAGTTAAAATGGGACACCCTGTATAAAGATCATATTAAGCCTACAAAACCCCTACGTTACAGCATTTTATACCACTGTACCTCAACTCATGGCCTAAGCTCCCACTGCTGACTCTTGCTGCTGCTGCTGTTTTTAACCCATTCCCCACATACATACATATGTATGTATACTCTTCGCATGTACACTGCCGCCCAATGACAAAAGCGACACTAAATCACTCATGAGTTGACAGCACTCATTAATACACATTTAAGTTTATGTTGCGAGGTTGCGCATGTTTCATGTTGCATGCAGCAGCAGCATTGTAGGTAGACAGACAGACAAACAGTTCGCCAGCCACTGTTGTCATTGCTACTTAAATTGTGAAAATAAAATTTCAGCCAATTTCGAATACTTTTTTTTTTTTTTTTCTTCATAAGAAACCATTCTTGTTCTCCTCCTCCTCCTCGCATATATAGCATATATATTCCGCTATGCTTGAAAGCATTAAGTCATTAAAATAAATGGAAAATTAAAGAAAATTTTATTATTTTGCCTTCACCTTCTGTGAAGAGTTAGAGTTCCCTTGCTGCTATTTCTTGGGCACAATTTTATGAGTGCATCTTGAGTGTGGTACTTCTTTTTTGTGCCTTTGTTTTATCAGCATTCAACATCGCTTGAATTATGGCATCTTAAATGCATAACATAACCTCGAAATTAGTAATTTGGGTAGCAGACCCCTAGTTTGTCTGTTATTTTTCATGGTCTTATGTTTGTTTATTGCTGTGTGGTTCCATTTAATGCCTCATTAAGTTTATCTCTAAATTTTCTAGCCTACGATAAATGTACATATGAATTAATTTCACTTGAGTTCGTTATAAATAAATTTTTTGTTTTGATCCATGTTGAAGTTGTGAACATAAATCATAGGAATTTATTTCACTTCTACGTATATAAGTGCATATATTTTTATTCAGCGTAAATTAGTTTGCTAAGACATATAGCTCTGTTTTCAGGAGAATTTATTGTTAAAGGGGATGTAACGGATGTAAGGCGAATGCAAATAAAACTTTGACAAAACCAACATTATATACACTTGTCAATTAGAATATATATATATTTTAGTAGGCGTGGCACTACAACTAATTAGAAAAATCCTAGTAAAGCTGAGCTGCTAGGCCAATTTTGATGAAATTTGTACAGATATAGATTGATTTCTGTGAATAGGTATTTAATTTTAGTGGGCTGTGCCACACCCCTAACAGATAAATTTATTTTCAATGCTAAGCTAAGCTAATGAACCGATTTTGATGAAATTTATACAGAGATAAATTGAACCTGAGAAAGGATATTTGGTTTTATATGGGCGGTGCCACGCCCTTGACCAGAAGATTTATCTTCACAACTAAACTAATATACCAATTTTAAAGAAATTTGGGATGGGGATAGATAAAGCTCTGATATTAGCTCGTATTAGTTTCAAGTGGGCGCTGCCACGCCCATCATAGGAAACAGATGAACTAGCGGACCAATTTTAATAAAATTTTGTATGGAGATAGATTGAGTACTAAGTAAAGGATAGATATAAGGATTAGGCAACATGATACCATGATTTTTATTTTAAAAGCAATTTCAAAAATGCTTCAGCTTGAAGCTAATGAACTTTGAGAGAATAAAGCATGGTTTTTTTACTGGCATTAAACAGGTAAAATGGTATTGAACTGTTTAGTATGTCACTATGACGGTTGAATTTCAACCAAGAACTCTAGTTATTATAATTTTAAAAATGTTATTAAATCACACAGTATAATTTGCAATAATTGCCCTATCCTTTTGGAATGCAATGCTTTGCGCAATATCGTAGAGATTGCCCTATTTTGGATATATATCTAAACATAATATCACACCGAAATACTTGGTATGATTCCTGATGCAAGAAATGTTTCAATGACTTTCATAAAGAGAGCTTAAAGTCCTTTCTGGAAATGCTATAAGAACTACGACAACGTCTAAGATTTTCCAAGTATGAAATCATAGAAAAATAATATTGAGATTCAAAATGAGAGCTCTGAAAAAAGTTTCTTGTTAACATCAATTCATCAAAAAAATCAATAATTTTATTTCGTCTACGCTCGCAACACCAATTTCAACACACATATTTCACAGCTCCCCCATGGGTGGGAACATAACTTGAGCTGTCTACCTTTGCGCAACGATTGTGCCGAAAAATTAACATTTGACATTTTGATGATGGTGTAGAGAAATTTTTTCAGAAAACAGAAAACCACTGCGCTGTCTTCAATTATAATGAAAAATGATTATGACAGAGCAAATCTCTCCCCCCCGTTCTCGCAAAAAGTTTCATACCTCAAAAATCATCATTGTAAATGGTGAAAAGTTTTAATGATTTCATCTTTTATACGCTTTCAAATTGTTGGCAGCAGGGGAGCAGCTGACCGGAGCAGCAGCCATTTCTTTCTTACATTTTCAAATTTTAAGCGGCAAAGTAGGCGAGATGTTACGGGCTAAAATGTTGTGTGGCAAAAGGTTTCGCCTCATCGAACGCCATTCAACCGAACTAAACGAATTTATTATTTATTTCACCTGACATCATAAACAACAGACTCAATAAATTTTGCACTATTCGCTTGCAGGCTGGCAGGGCCGCCGCCGCCGCCACCGAACCAAGGAACAGCAGCAATAACAGTTGTGAAACGTTTTGTATGCGGCATCACGTTGTGCGCATGCGCAACAACATTTGCAGCGTCAAAGTGGGGGCCCCTTTGAAAACAGCATGCGCTGTTATTTACGATGCCAATGCACGCTATGCGCGCACAAAAGCGCAAATAAATTGATTCATCTGCAGCAACAGCAGCAGCGGTAGGAGCCTCAAAATTCGCCTCAACGTATGAAAATTAAAATAGGGGGAAGTTCAATTTGTTATTGAAAAGTGTGGGGCATGGGAATGGATGTTGGTGTTGTTGTGGTTTCAAATAGATTTTTAATGAAGTAAAAATTTCTTAGTAAAGAGTTTGATTTAATTGTGTACGTTTAAGTTGCTATATAGCAGTGAAAAGACAGCCATCAAGACTTAAGCCCTTTAAAATAAATTCTTTACAAGTGATGTAAAAAATGCTTATACTGAGCAGTCAAGCTACGTACTGAGCATTAAAAATTTGTATGATGATTTTTATATTTTCAGTTTTTGTTCCACTGTGCCACAAACTCAAATTAACTGCCAACAACCATAACATTCAAAACGTCTCGTTTGCCAATTGTTTATAATCAACGCATTATTCATAAAAGCAACAATAAAAGTAATAAAAAAAATTTTGTATGAAAAATATTGAAAGAGAAAAAAAAATATTGAATTTCCTGCGGCACAGTGAACAACTTTATTATTACTCGTACACGCCATACAGGCCAACAGTAACAAATTTGCCAGTAAAATTGGCAAGAACAAAATTCAAAGAGGAAAAATATGGCAAGCATTTATAAACCAACCATTTGACCAACAAAAGCTCCATTGAGTTCATTTGTTAGTTGAACTGATCGCGACTGTAGCAACAACAACATGCAATATGGAAACGATTCGCCGTAGCCAACTTTAACCCTATATCCTGCTTATGGTCATAATTTTTATTGCCGCCGCAGTTGTGCTAAAAAATTACAGTGTTTTGTACATGGACAAAAAAGCATCAATTTGCAAAATTTTAGATAGTTATTTTTTGCCGTACTTTCAACTTGAAGTAGAAATTTTGAAGATCTTAAGACTTATCCACAACATTTTTACTCAGCAAGTTTCTATCGCTTTGGATATAAAGTCGGAATGCTTAGTCATTTTAATGAAAAAGTCAGCAAAAGTATGACCTGAATGAATTGAATTCTTTTGTATGATTTTCATTAGCTGATTTTGCCCGAAATATAAAGATGTGTTCATTCTTTCTAGTTGCTATGAGTACAACATCAGATGACGTTCTAAATGTTTTGCTTGATATGCTACCTCTGAACCTTCAAATCAAGAAAGAGGCAATGAAAACTATGTGTAGACTCAAATTTAATGAAATCTGAAACGTTGGGCCAGTGCCAAGGGCGGCACGAATTAAGGGGCGGCAAATATTGGAAAATTTTGGAATGTCGCCATCTAAACTACCTAAAAATGTTGACAAGGCAAAAAAAAAAAAGGTCCTCACTTTTGATATTAAAAAAACTTAC